>CAWUFW010000517.1:795000-1395000 GCA_963921515.1 Calotriton arnoldi
CTTTGAAGTGGCCTCAAGGCCGGCATAAGCACTCAGCATGACATCCGCACTCAGCATGACAGTTCACCATGTTCCCTTTTTTTTTGTTGCAGTTTTATATAGCGCGAACTCGACCCGAAGGTATTGGAGCGCTTTACATGAGCACTGGTTACGTTACACAAGGACACATTCATTTTTAGGTCTTGCCTAGCGTTGCAGCACGCATGCGCTGCTCGCTCTGCGAGGCTTCTTGTAATCAAGCCAATTTCAGAAGTGGAGTCTAGGCTCCGCCCCTTCTTTCCATTGGCTTGCGTCATCGTGCATGCTAAACCCTCGCTTTCCATTGTTAGTGAGGCTTTTTAGTCCCTCCTTGTTACCGCCCTGTCTCCTTTTGGCCCCGCCCACCCGGACTGGATCTTTTACTCGCGGCGTGACACAGTGTCTCTTAATTAGCCGCAAGGCACTTTTTTCTTGTATTAGCACAATGGCAACGCCCTGCAGAGGAGCCCTCCGTTGTGCGCTCCTATGTAATGTCGGCTGTGTTACATTGTGTTGTGCGCTTTTACGTAATATCAGCCAGGGAATACTTATTTTTTATTTTATTTTAACAAGCGCGACGTTGTGTGCTTTCACGTAATGTCGGCCACGTTACTTTGTTTACCCGCAGGAGCTCTCCGTTGTGCGCTCTTATGTAATGTCGGCTGTGTTACATTGTGTTGTGCACTTTTACGTAATATCAGGCAGGGAATATTTAAAAAAAAATTTTTTAACAAGCGCAACGTTGTGTGCTTTCACGTAATGTCGGCCGCGTTATTTTGTTTACCCGCGGACGCCGTGCTGCCAGGACCCCACTGCAGACTCCTTGAGGGGGGCAACAGCTGTGGTACCGGAGCACGCACACCCAGGGTCAGTCTGGGCCGCTTCCAGAGCAGGACTTCTCGGAGGAGTCCGGTTAGATGCATACAGGGTGCCCTACTGCTGTGTACCCCGGGAAGGTGCCAGCTACTGAGTTGTGGTTCCTTTGCCTCTGCCAGGCTGTGCCCGTGCACCGTAAGCACAGCCTGTGTTGAGTCCCACCCGGCTAGAGGTGCTCCCTCGGCCTCCTGTGTGCTTCCTCGCTCGCCCAGCTCCAGAGGGGCTCCTCCGGTGGCCCATTTGTTGCATTTCATGGTTTTTTAGAACCTTATCCTGCTACAAATTGCCACTAAAGACGAAGTGCTGGCTTCTTTTGCTTCCAATTGTCCCTACGTGTGGAGGCTTCCATGCATGCCGGGGGGGGGTCGCTCATTAGCCACCGTAGCCGGCATTGTCCCTCTCCAACCCCCTCATCTTCATTTGTCTTCTGGACAGAGCGCCCCCTGCATGGGACAGGGCAGACCAGTTAGCTGATTCAGTGCATTTCAATAAAGTTGTGTTCGCAGCCGAGCGCGTGCGCTCCCTCGCTCATTGTGCCTACTTTCACCGCTGAAACCTCGGGGGTGGAGCCCTGGTGAAGCCGTGCATGCTCGGGCGGGCCAGTCCAGCACTGCTTGCATGGTCCCCAGACTGCATTTCCATGACAAGCATTTGCAATGCAATAGGTCTCGCATTTACGCGAGTTTAAGCTATTGGCATTGTAAATGAAAAGGCCTTTTATTTATGTTTTGAAAACTAAAACAAAAATAAAAGGCATTGTTATTTGCAATGTCAATAGCTCAAACTCGCGTAAATGCGAGACCTATTGCACTGCAAATGCTTGTTTTGGTAGGCACGGGGAGATTAAGTGATTTGCCCAGAATCACAGGATGTGGACGCGACCCCGAGGCTCGAATCTTGGTTTCCCAGCTCCAAGGTCGGCTAGTTTCCCAGCTCCAAGGTCGGCAATCTAGCCGTCAGACCACACCCTTCCCTTCCACCCTTTCTCCTATTTCATTCTTTCCTCTCCTCTTTCAGCGTTCTCTGTCATTCCCTCTTTAATCTTTTGTTTCCTCAGCGCCTTGAAAAGGCCCCTAAGACACTTATGATATGACATCAGCATTTGTATAGTATATGCCTGACATATGTATGTTCTTTAAGCTGTCAGTAACCCTTCCCGGGTGGTCTGAGGTGTTCTTGCTCACCTGAGTAGGGGTGAGCAGGTATGGTTGTATCTGGCCTGTGTAATGAGTGAGCCTGTCATGTGTGGTGATTTAGGCTGGCTCCTGTTGTTTTAGTAGGGAGAAGACATTGGCGTTGCATCTAAGTTGCTTGTAAGCTGACTTCTCTGGGCAGCCCAAAGGGTGTGCACCCTGAATATTGAAACCAGAATTTCACTGGCACATAATATTGAGGACAAATGATCAAAACTGGAATATCGACAGGTAGGTAAGTCAAGATTTTCTATACCTATATCCACATCAGGGGCGGTGCGTCCATTGGAGCGTTGCCCCACTAACCACGTGGCCACGGAGGAAGATTAACTTCACCGCCAGGCGCGTCCTGACTCGAAATCCGAGTCAGTCAGGAGGACGCGTCGCTGAAGGGGGTGGGGCAGCACTGGAGGGTTGGGTTTGTTGTGACGTTGACTTCACTGAGTGACAGCAGCAGCAGGGCAGGCCCAGTGCGCATGTTCAGGTTTGGGCTGATCATTTTTCTGACCAGCCCGAACATGCGCACTAGTATAGCCTGCAGTGCCCTGCATTAGGAGAGCGAGCGAGGGCGGCTACTGGCCGCAGCCCCCGGTCTCCTATGGGCGGAGACAGTCCGTGCTCTAGCCAATCCTGGCGCTGCTGGAGCAGCGTCTGGATTGGTTGAGAGGGGTTGCACGGTGCACCAGCCACTCACGAAGGCGGCAGCGGACCCCGGCACAGGAACACACAGCAGATGCGGCGCGGACCCGGCAGCGGTCAGATAAGTTTTCACTTTTTTTAACCCCCCCTCGCGCGACCCCCCCCGCGCGTATTGCGAGCCGCAACTGTCCTACACGAATACCACTGGGGCTCGGCTCATTATGTGCATCAAGGACTGAAGAGTGAGACGGGCAGGCTGCCTTTCCTCGTGAGCTGGGGATCGCGAGGAGTGGGATGTGGGACTCTGGGGCCCCGAGGTTCGGGGTTGTGAGGGCAGAAGGGTGCACACTGCCGTGCAGCCCTACAGATCAGGTATGTGCTCAGCTCCTACGTGGGGTTCTCTGCGGGTGGCCACATTACACCGTCTGCCCAGTAAACAGTTACCATCGCGGTAAAGAAGAGCGCTAATGTATAAGCTTAAATGTCACCCTGCGGTGTCTTGTGTTCTTTTCTTCAGTTGAACCTAGACAAGTTCAGCTGAAATACCTGTTGACTGTGGTACCTTGGGAGTGGTACACGAGACAATTTACTTTACATCTTTACCCAACTCGCCGCCGTTTTCTGGAATGTGCTTTCATTCTTGCCTGGCTGCATATGTTTCTGCACTGTAACACATGTCAAGTGACACAGGACTGTCCCATTGATGCAAATGTCCTGCTTTCAATAAGACGCAGGATATGTTATTTTTTACAATTTACAGACACTGACAATGTTGTTGCACAATGGAACTAAGGCAAAGTGGGCTAAAATGATTGCACAGGAGCACACGATGTGGTCTGGATAGTAAAGTAGTAAAATGTGTCATATGTACGTGTGGGCTGGAGTTATCATCAGCCTGGTGCTTCTATTGGTGTGCTGGGGAACAGTCGGCATTTTATTTAGTTATTGAGTTTTATATAGCGCGAACATGACCCTTTTGGGTATCAGTACATTTTAAAATATGTTTATTGTGCGAGACTGTGACCCATAATCTCACGTTTAAAATGTATCTTTAATGTATGGGAATTAGAATTTAGTGGCTCTAATCTCATTGCTCACAATGCACCTTCTGTGCCCAGCCATGGTTGTGAAACTGATTTGTCGTTTAGTCCCATACATTTTCACTCTATTTTATGACACGTCACACGCAGGTGTGGTTGCCCATAGTGATTCTCGTCGGTTGCTTCTTCTGGGATTGTGCATGATATCATTTGGAGTGGCTTGAAACACCTGTTACATTTACTGGATTGATGTGTAAATGAGAAGCATAAGTCTATTTTTGCCATCAGAGAGTGATGGACTCATCTACTCACTGCTTTGTAATCTGTGCTGTCCCTGTGCATTAGTTTGTCCTCTTTTCAATTGCTATATGTTTGTGTAGTGTATTCCATCTCTTGGGGTGTTACAGTGTAGGTTTGTGCTGTTTATATTTTAATTCTGGATGTGAGGAAACTCGATTATTACTTTCCGGAATGGTGTAAAAAATCATTGAGAATACTGCTTATGAGAAGAATTTATTATTGCATTCTCGCACAGCTTGAAATGTGGAATGTTTGGAAATATTTGCGGTTTTGTGGCCACGTCATATAATGTCATTTTGGATCGAATGAAGCAGGGATGTCCCGAGTTGCTTCACAAGAGCTTGAATTTAGCCATAATTTCAGGATAACCAAAAAATATGTAAATGATACAATTTAGATCAACTTTATGCATGATTGTCATATGTGTATATAATCAAATCTGATATGAATCCATTCCAACCTTCATGGACCAACATTGGACATCACTGCCAGAAAGGGCCTCTGTGGTGGAGCTAGTCTGGTAACATTGGCCCCTTTTAATATACATTGGCTATGAGCATGTGCGTTGTCGGACTCTCTCTCGTCGTGGTGATGCCTGGGGATGCCATTGGGCCACGTACAGGCCTTCAGACTCTATGTTAACTAGATTTTCATTTCTGTGAGGAGGTTGTTTTCGATGCTATGAATGTATTCACATATGTCCAAAAAGCAACCAGCAGCTACTTGTAAAGTGTTCATTAGCTTTCACACTCATTTGTTTTTCGGTATATATTTCTCTGATGAAACAGTGTGCATCTTTGAGTGCAGCGAAGGGTGAGTGATGTCTGTGTGAGTGCAGGTTGAGCAGTGTGCCTGTGTGAGTCCAGGGTGAGTTATGTGGATGGGTGAATGCAGGCTTAGTGATGTGTCAGGGAAGGGTGAGTAATGGATCTATGAGTGCAGGGTGAGTAGTGTGCCTATGTGAATGCAGGGAGAGTGATGTATCTGTGCAAGTGCAAAGAGACTTGTCTGGCTACTCCCAGAGATGTGTTCGCCAAGCCACCTCTTTCTCAAATTTGCTTGAAAATGCACCATTTGCCCACTCTTTTTTCAAAATTTTCTAGGGGGGAGAACCCCCCCGAACCCCCTGTAGGTGGTTCCGGCTCGCTCGCCACAGTGCAGTATTTACGCCGCACCACTTTCAAATGTCACCAGCCGCCCCTGATCCACATATATGTACCATGCCGATGTATATATCTTCCAGGTACGTAGATGTGGAGTTAGTAATAGTAAATAAATACTTCCTTATATGCACTTACCTTTCGATATTTTGTCCCTCAATATTCCATCCGAAATATTCGTGTAGGTCAATATCCTGGGGGTTGATGTTCGGTAGTACAACCGAGCCGAAGACATGATCTATCCTCTCATTTAAGGAAGGTGAATAATTCTCCATTTCTCAGCCTGTTTTGCTGGTTGTGTTACTAGGAGGAATTCCTTTGTTATCATCTCAATGTCTTTGGTGCTGTGTTATGTGACAGTGAAAGTAGACTGTCTAATATGCTCTGTTCTTATTGTGAATATTGGTGTGTGTCAGGAGTATGTTGTCAGGAGAATCAGGCTTTTCTTTGCCTAATTAAAACTGTTGTGCTGCACCGTGTGTGTGTGAGGTTCCAGAATGCTCTAACCTGGTCTGTTAGCTCTGTGAGGACTAGTTGTCAGAGAAGTGGGTTTAATGCCATGTATTGCATGTAAGGGTGCATGAGGGTGTAACCTGCATCTTCTGTTGGTGAAGTGAAGCTTACGCTTGTATCTAGCTTGCTAGAGTATAAGAGTTCTATTGTTATTGTGGGCATTGCTATGTTTGAGGTGTGTGCAGTACTGTTACAGAGCATTGCTTTGAAACCTATATGTCTTCCGGCAAGAGGCTTTTCTTAAGTTAGGTTCCTTGAGACCTGGCGCTCGGTACCTTTCGAAGTAAGCTCTGGAGGAGTCAAGTCTTTGGGATTTAGGAAAGCTCTGAAAACATTTCTCTTCCAACAAGCCTTTGATTAAACTCTTCCTTTCAAGAGCATCCTGGATTGAGAGGTCGGCGGTTCAAAGGAGGTGTAACCTTTAAAAATAATTCGACTTGATGCTTGCATTTTGATTCGGTGTCTCACTTGCCTAAGAAAAAGAAATGAGTAACTTGCGTACACTATGGGCTAGATTTACAGAGTTCACGCAATGCAGTAAGTACAGTTGTGCTGTTTTGCGTGAACGAGAGAGAGCCGAACTGCACTAAGAAGAGGTGCCATTCTGCTCTCTCCCTGCACTGGCGCACTTTTGGCAGCCATGTGCCAATGCACGCACCCTTGCACCATAGTACAAGAGCTTCTGCGTTGTGGTCAGCATAGTTTTTTTGCAGAAAGTGGTCCCTTATTGTGCAAAAACTATGCTGTAAGGCATTTTCCTCTTCGTATGTGTGCTGTACAATGCAGCACACATGCAAAGAGGACAAAATAAAAATACATTCTCCTTGTTACGCCAGCCTCAGGGAAATGCAGGATTTTGGTGTAAATCCATGTCTACAAGTCTTTGTAGATATGGATTTGCATCCATATCCATGGATGGATGCATGGTTGCGTCCATGGAGCCCATAGAATGCCTCCTTGATGCAAAGTAAATCTAGATTTGCGTTGGATTGTAAATAAGAAACCCATCACTTTGAGTCAGGTCTGCATTAAAAAAATAACGCAAAGCAGACGCAACATGTTTGGAAGTCTGGATCTATGCATCAAACATGCATAATGTACATATTGCGTAAAGAGATTGCGTAAGTGTATGTTATTCACACACAGTATTGCGTCCCATTTGCTGTGTCATGTAAGCAGGGCACACATTATAAAAACCTGCGATCAGGAAAAGTACAGTTTTTTAGGTTTTCTAAGTAAACTATTGAGTCCTTGAAGGTATGTAGCTATTGCACACGTGCATCCCCTTCCCACACTCATCTGATGAACCCTTGATCACTGCGCTTTCACATAACTTGAGCCTGCTTTGTGTGCTGGGAGGTATACTACATACACTCAAAGATTTTTGTGATACCTCATCCTTTAGTAAGTGCTTTATGGGCCCGCGCCTTGTCTTCCGTTCATGCCTTTGGCCACACTATTGTCCTGGTGATGCTCGTTTTCACACAAACAATTTTACCTAAGCTTTGTGTGCATACATCAAATACACGCAGCACATGCGTATTCATGTATATTGTATGTACAGACGATTGTTATGACTATTGATTCCTTTACAGCTGCATGCATTACAATCATATTCAAAGATATGTCTTCCCAACGTATGCACAAAATGTAAAAGTTAACTTTTGACAAATTGCTTACATAATTTTCAAACTTCATCAGAAATCACCATATTCAAGAACTTGCAAAGTTTTTTGAAAAAAAAAATGCTGGTGAAAGTAGGTTTTGCAGGAGAAAAAAACCACCATTAACTAACTTTTTCATAGAAATTTAGAATCCTGCCAAAATACATGAAATTTCATCCACCGATGAAGTTTTATGAAGGTGAGAAACTTTGCAACCTCCTGAAATGTATTTATCACCTTCACAAAACGTCCAGTATAAGTAGACTTAAACGTGCTGTTACTTAGGAAATGTAAGATTCTTTGTGCATTGGTACTATTGTATTTCTGATTCTATAGTTCGTGTCCAGGTCTGTTTGCCCAAGTGTCTGAGTGATGTTATACTTACTATGCGAGTTATAGTGATCTCTTGTGTTATCTGCCATTGCTTGCTGCTTTGTGGAGATATAGCATTGGGTGTCTAATGTAACACACCTATCAATCGATAGGTAGCAAGGGTGCCCTTGGTCTCTAATGCAAGAGGAAAACGATCCCCCCATCCCCTCACAGCATGATTACAGAAAACTGCCATCATTGATGTGAGGTGGGTCCAGCCACCCTTGGGCCCTGATGCCTCTACTGTATTCTGTACTAAAGAGTGCTACACCTTAGACATCAATACAAAGATGAAAAATTAGATATAAGCACACTCAGCTTTGCATGGGTAGCAGACACGTTTTGGTGTAACTGAGATTTGTCAGGGTCCAGCACCTGGACATACTCACACCTACTAGGAGGACTCGTCAATGAACAACAGATGCCTTGGAACGCTTGAGCCGAGGCTTCTCAGCTCGTTGGGTTGTACTAGTCTCACACTCTTAGAGGTAGGGGCACACGTAGGGACACTTGCTGGATGCCTTAGAGCAGTGTGTGCCAGACCACTCCAGGTGGGCACGAGGGGGATGATGGCAGTAAGGCACGTTAATCTTGTTCATGGCGCAGTTGAACCAATAAAGTGGTGGAATGCAGCTCCTAGGGCCTTAAGGTTGTAACCCCAGGAGTTAAGAAGCACGCGCTCAAGCGTTCCCCCCCCACATTATGTTTTCCGTAGAGTCACTGCCCCCCTCCACATATTTGATTAAGAGATCAGCCTGGCCTCCCTGAAACCACTGACCCAAAAGCAAGCGAGGTGGCCACGGGCCTGGGCTGGCTACTTAGCAGCCTTTTCTTAGGCCGGGCCCCTGGCTGTGAAGCGTCTTGGGCAACGTCTGTGCCTTTTACCTTCTAAAAGGCTTATGCATTCGCCCTTTGTGTTGTGTCAGTCAGCAGAAGATCACATTTGACCACTTATTAAAGTTTTCTCACTGTTGTTTTCCGTCTCTCTTTCCCCATCTCCTTCCCTCCACACCGCCGGCAGTAGACTTGGAGACGGCCGCCTTCTTCAGAGGAATGGGCAGCGCTGGGCCGGGGCTGAGCGCTCTCCCGCACGGCCGCATCGCCCTCCCGGAGACGCTGCTCTCCAGCCTGGAGAAGCCCTTCAAGGACCCCGAGTGCCGCAGCTGGAGCGCCCACGACAGCCCCAGCCCGCCCGCCACGCCCGAGCAGCCCCTGCCCGCTTTCTACCTCTCGTACTTTGACATGCTGTACCCGGGCGAGGAGCCGGGGTGGGCGCCCAAGGGCCCCCCGGACGGCCTGCATAACCACGGCGGCAGGGGCGAAGGCCCGAAGGAGCCCGAGCAGTGTCCGGTGATCGACAGCCAGGGGCTGGGCCTGAGCCAGGACTTGGACTACCACGCCACCCTGCACCTCGAGGAGCACTCCCTGGAGCAGATGCAGACCATGGTGGTGGGGGAGGTGCTGAAGGACATAGAGACGGCCTGCAAGCTGCTGAACATCGGCGCAGGTAGGTGGCGCTGCCCCTCTCCCAGGCTCACCTGTGGGGCCTTCTCTTCAGTAGCAACTTGCAGTCATGAACTGTAGACGTGCCCTTGGAAAGGTAAGATGGTGACCTGCAGGCCGCCTCCCTATATCCCAGCATGAGGGGCTTCTCGTGCAGACACCAGCCTGTCTGCCACGCGGCACTTCTGGGAGTGGCCTATGCGCGCGCCATCAGAGCGCATGAGAGGCCTACGGGTGTTTATGGTGGCCTGCAAAGTTCAAGAGCATCGAGGCAGCGATACTAATATACCAGGCTGTGCGCTATGAAATACCGATAACATGGCATAACAGAGCATAACATAGCGTAGAATACTACAGCATAAAATAACCTAGCATACCCAGGGCCAACAGAGTTATGGAGGACCAAATTATGTGGCAGGGTTCACTAAATAATGCACCAAGACGTGGCGAATTATGTGTCATAAATAATGTAGCAAAACCTGTGATAAAATTATGTCGCATGAAAAGACAAATTATGCAGCACAATAGAGCACATTCTGTGGCATTATTACTTTGCTGTTTTATCATTTTAACACACATTGATGTTGTCTGGGCCAAGGTTTACCTCAGCCGTATCAGTTTAACACCCGAAGATAGCAATCAGCAACAGAAAGGGGACAACTTAAACTTTCGAAGAGTATGCCCTTGCACATGACCACGTGGGACTAATTTTTTTTTAGTAACTTTTGATCCATTTGAGCTAGAAATACTTTTTCTGTTGTTGAGATCTCCAAATTATGCAGCTGATGCAGCACGTGTGCCACAGCCGTAGAGTTGCATAACATAAGTGGCCTCGAGCATACCACAGTATAGAATAGTATGACACAGCATGAATGAATGAATGAATGAAATGAAATGAATGAATGAATGAATGAATGAAAACAGGATTTGTAAAGTGCCTGGTTACCCATGGGCATCCCCGCGCTGTTTCCTGCTAACACACTAAACTGAAAGCTATTCATTTAGGGAAGAGTAGTGTTTTAATCTGTTTCCGGAAGATGAGGTAGTTAGGTTGGTCACGGATCTGCGGGGGCAGGCTATTCCAGATCTTAGCCACATTATACGAAAAGAGGCGGCCGCCACTTCGAGCTCTCGTTATTCTTGGGGTTGACAGTAGATGTTTAGTTTCTGACCTGAGGGCTCTGTTTGGACGGTATCGATGGATGAGGGACTGAATAACCTGGGATCCCTTCCCTGAAAGTGACCTGTGGGCTATGCATAGGGCCTTAAACTCTATGCGCTCACGGATGGGGAGCCAATGTAAAGATGCCAGAACTGGTTTAGCGGAGGACCGCTTTGGGATGTTCATGAGCATGCGCGCAGCGCAATTTTGAACAATTTGTAGCTTTCGGATCGAGGAGCCAGGGGCTCCAAGATAAAGAGCATTGGCATAGTCAAGGCGTGACAAAATAAGAGCCTGAACTAGGACTCTTCTTGCAGGGAAAGGGAGTAGTGGGAGTACTTTACGGATCATTCGTAGGATCCCGTAGCAGCTTGCAGCTACTTTTTGCCCTTGTTCTTTAAAATCAAGGTTCTGGTCGAGCCAGACACCCAGGCTTTTCATTTGATGTTTGGGAGTAGGGGCAGGACCAAAGGAGCTGGGCCAGAGTAGCCCAAGATTTGTGTTTTCTTTGTTCCCTAGGAGCATTAATTCCGTTATTGATCCATTAAGTTTCAAGAATGACTCTTCCATCCACCTTGATACTTTTTCTAGACAGAGGGCAAGACCAGGACTGGAGGGATCCCGCTGGTTGACAGAAACAACCAACTGGGTATCATCAGCATACGTGATTATTCGGATCCCGAATGGTAGCACCATCTCTGCCAAGGACCTCAAATACACGTTAAAAAGCGTGGGGCTAAGGGAGGAGCCCTGGGGCACCCCACAATTCAGTGGTATGGGCTTAGAAGAGATACCGTCTTCAAGAACTTTGAAGGATCGGTCTTCTAAAAATGATTGGAGCCAATTGAGCATAGTTCCCGCAATTCCCACCTCGCTTAGTCTTTTTATCAGCAACTGGTGGTTGACCGTATCGAAGGCTGCGCTTAAGTCTAGAAGGATGATAGCCGCGCAGCCTCCTGCGTCTAGGATTTTTCTCGCCTCTTCCACTACCACCAGAAGAGCCGTCTCAGTACCATGTTGAGGTCTAAAACCCATCTGGGAGGGATGGAGACAGTTATTACTCTCCAAGAAGGTAGATAGAACAGAGTTCACGTATTTCTCGGCGATCTTGCTGATAGCCGGCAGCAAGGAGATGGGGCGGTAATTACTCCAGACTTCAGGGTCCAGGGTAGGTTTTTTCAATAAGGCTTTAACCATAGCCTGTTTCCACAGTGGGGGAACTATACCTGTGGAAAGGGAGGCATTAATCAGGTCAAGGATTACTGGAGAAAGTATTTCAGAGGCCCGATTTAAGATATTGGGGGGGGCAGGATCAGTGGGGGAACCAGATTTTAGTTTACTCAAAATATCAAGCAACGTGGACGAATTAAGTGGGGGAATTTCCTCAATTAGGCTAACTCTCCCTTTAACCAAGTTCTCCTGATCTCCGATGTGTCGTTGAGATATTATTTGAGGGAAGGAGGAGTAAATAACTTGGATTTTGTTCGAAAAGAATTCTGCCAAGGTGTTGCATCGCGCTGAAGTGTCGTCAGATACAATAGGGGGGGAGGGGATGGTGAGCAAGCCCTTAGCGATGCGAAAGATTTCGCGAGGGGAGTTAGCAGCTGCTAGAATTCTCTCTTCATAATATAGAGTTTGGGCCAGTTGAATTTCAATTTTATAAGTTTTAATGGCCTCTCTATAAATTTGTTTGCAGCTGGCAGAAAAATCCTTCCTCCATTTCCTTTCTGCTTGAATTCTGATTGGAAGCCCAGTGCCGCAGGGGCCTGAGGATTAGCCCATGTGTAGGGAAGTGAGGAGGGGGGTGGATTGAGGCGCAGAAGACTCAGGGATGCTGGCAGCTCACTATACTCCTGTACACACAGCGAGTGCGTCAGTTTTAGAAAAAGATGACAATGTTTGACTTTCAGAAAATTATAATTTGTGCGCAAATATTTACTGCTCCCACCACACCATCTCCCCGAGCAAGCTGATAGCAGGCGGGCTCGCACCTGCGAGAAACAGCCACCCCTGAGCTCAGAGTGAGGAGGAGAGGAGGGGGAGGAAGAAGTGCAGTGAAGAAGGGCGTAAGTAAGTAAAAAAAAAAAGTCAGTTTTTATATAGCGCAGCTACTCACCCTTACGGGTCTCAAGGCGCTGGGGGCCGGAGTGGAAATTAAGTGAGCTATTGCCCAGAGTCACATGGTGCTGAGCTGAGCTGCCGCCGGAGCCGGGGATTGAACCGTGAACCCTGTGCTCCAAAGTCAGCTGCCCTGGCCGCTGCACCACACCTCTCCACCTCACCTGTGGGGCCTTCTCTTCAGTAGCAACTTGCAGACATGAACTGTAGACGTGCCCTTGGAAAGGTAAGATGGTGACCTGCAGGCCGCCTCCCTACATCCCAGCATGAGGCGCTTCTCGCGGAAGAGAATCGCGGCCTAGCAGAAGATACACGCCAGAGGGTAGGGTAGGCACGCTAAGGTCAGGGAGGAGAGCAGGGGCGGCTGGTGACATTTGAAGGTGGTGGGGCGTGGAGGTCCGGGTTGAGTGCCCGGTGGTGGGGTGGGAGGGGAGGGGGGGGGAGCTCGGGAGCGTTCTCCCCCTGAAAATGTTTTGAAGGAAGGAGTGGGTTGGTGGTGCGTTTTCAAGCGCATATTTGGGAGGGCATGAAGGTTGAGAGAGGATTAACAGAGGAAGGCGGAGTGGCGGACTGCAAGGAGGGTGCGGGGAAACTGCAAGCCCCGCACAGCCGAGGTGTGTGACCGAGAAAGGCAGAAAGCGGCATTACAGCAAGCAAATAGCCATCCGAGGCAGCAGAGCAGCTGGATACACAAGGAACCCGGGGAACACACGGAAACAAGCAGCGCTGACAACAGTGGCAATACACCCACTCAATTGTACTGGCAAACAAACGCAACTGAATTGCACTTGCCTGTGTTGTCGCATCCCAGCCTGTCGGTAGTCTGCAGTGCCCTCTCACCTGCTGTCTCAGCCACAGCAGTCTCGTGTCTCTGAAGTATTCATCGGTCTCAGTGCACTCTTTTCGACTGCTAGCATTCTCTCTGGTGACCTCGCTCTCTCCCTCGCTGCAGTCCACCTTTGCAGCTAGTCTATATGTTGTGCCGTCTCTCTTCGCCGCACTGGCCGCAGCCTGTCCCTCTCTGTCAGCATGCTCCCGCGCTGCTGTCTCCGATCAGTCCTGGTGCCAGAGTCAGAGCTGCGCGGCGGCCGGCGGGCTCTTCCGCAGCCCACTCCTTCAGCTCCCATTGTCCAATCAGGAGGCCTGGGACTAGCACGAAGGCAAGGGAGTGCTCCGGTTGTTGCCACCCACTGCTCTGTCTTGAGGAGGGTCGGCCCTGCCCCTTGCCATTCATTTCAGTGGCGCGCTGCTCAAATCGCCTGGGGCGCAGCATAGGCGCCCCATTTGAAACCAGCCATTTTCCGCTTTCTCTGGCCACTCCCTTCAGGATGACATCACTCTTCTCGGATGTGCTTCGAGGGCGAGCAATAGTCCTCGTCCCGGCCAGCACATGCGCAGGAGGTCTCTGACCTGTGACCTCGTCCCTTCTAGAAAAAAAGAAAACAAAACTGAATTTTATTTGTGTTCGACACGGGGCAGTGAGCACTTCATTTGAGGCTGCTGCAATGGCATTGCGTGTGGTGTCACTGTCTCTCTTGTCTCCTCTCCCCGATCCTCGTCCCGACTCCCGAGGCTAGTGGGGCAACGCCCCTTTCGCCCCTATGCACCAGCCGCCACTGGAGGAGAGATAATATGGGCGGGTTAAATTTATCTGGGAGTGGCAGTAGTTGTCACAAGAAAGGGTCGAGAGGGCGATTAGGACCTGGGGGTGAGAAGTCTAAAAATGGGAACTCACTAAACATTAGCAGGAGGGCCATGAGTTAAATTATAAAGGTGCCCCGGTTAAGAAAGTTGTACAATGCGATACTGACGGTAGAGTATGCTATACAAATGCTGCTGATAACACAATGCTAGAAAGGACAGCAGGCGGTTGCTCCAGGCCTGTCACTCTTATACATCACTTCCACTGGCCCAGCCACTTTGCCTGAAGTATGGTACCAAAATATTGTGGCCTAAATATTGTCAAAAATATAGTTTTCTATAATCGTTTACAAAAATATGACCCACCCAATGAAGCAATATATTTGTAAATAATATTTAGGTCACCATATTTATGTCAGACGATATTTTTTATTGATATTCTGACATAAAACTTGCCTCAACATCCTGCTACCTTCATATAGGCCAAAGGCAGTGGGGTATGTTTCTGCTGACTTCAGGACAGTGCCACGGTGAAAATTCCACTTGGCCAGTTGCAAATAGTTTCCATTAGATCCAGTTGTGTTATATTGGGATATAGGTGGCCTGTCTTCCGCTAGTTTTATTCTTCAAACCTTTAGGTCCCCTACTTTTAACTGCCTTTACTTTTTCATTTATCCGTAATATTGAGACAACTAATACTTTGTCCTACCTTCACTTTGTGCCCAGCTCCTAACCTTAAACCTTGCGATAATGCTAATTGCTTTCTTATTCTTATTTTTTTATTTTAATGAAATTACATTATCTAAGAGTCGCACAAGGCTTTACTCTCCCCCTAATTTTAATCATCCACTTGTTGTTACAGAAAGAAAAGTGAGTCTATAGAAAGAGAAGTAGGACTATGTTCAATGTTATGGAAATGTAAGAAGGAAAGCATGTTCTGCCTGCATGTGTCGAGAAGAGACCTGCACAGACCTCATCAATGTTACTGCAGAGGGTCAGAGGAGCTGTTTAAGAGAGTAGTAATCAGCAGAGGAATTAGAGAAAGAGCTTTACACTGTGCTGATGAAATGTGAAAAATGTATTGTCTTTCAGAACGTTATTTATAAATTATGGGGTAGTGAAATGTATTTATGCTAATTTGTAGGTTTTTCATCCTGCCTACAAGAAGGAAAAATACATGCATTTTATGATATGCACATGGCGTTGTTTACTCCTCGGAAATGCACAATCCCTGTGTTCATAAGCTTCTTCTGCATAGAGTTTGTGGGACAAAATTAAATTGTTAATGTAAAGGATAGTGCTTAGAGTGAAATTGCAACTGTGTAAGTATTTGGTGTGCATGATTTATTGCTGCATGGCAGGATGGGGAAGGAAGCACAGGGCCCTCATGCAGGTTGTGTTGTTTATAGGATTTAAGCAGAATTTTAGAGTTTTGATGTAATGTGATTTCTGTGTTTGATGACGCTTCTGTTGTTTGCAAGCTTCAGTTTACAAGGCGGGTTGAGGAATGGAAGAACGCCCTCCTGTAGTTTGTGTAAGGTGTATCATGTGCGCATTTGTTGTCGACTGTTCTTACTAAATATGCTAGTCAGGCTGGCAGACTGTGGATGTGGAGTTTTGCTCCTTTCTTGGTGAAGTAGTGGGGTAATGTACTGGATGTATGTGTCCACATGAGCAAATGTGGGGGTGAGGTGGTACCCTGTGGCAAAGTGGGATCTTAGTTTTGCAAATATGAGAAAGATGGAGTACCCTAATTTCTCGTGTTCCGAACATGGGAGTGTAGTAGCCTCGTTTCTGATGTTGCAAATATGTGGAAGTGTAGTATCCTACTTTCTACTGTTGCAAACATGGGGAAGAGCAATACTTTATTGTGTGGGGTGAATTTGTTGGTGCTTCGAACATGGTGATGCATCTGAGCATCAGAGAGACCTGTGCGTTTAGCTTCTGTGGGCCTAAGTGTAGGGTGTAGTATTTGGCTGCTCCTTTCCCTGGCGCCTTAGGAAGTTGGTCCAGAGTACTGGAGTAAACTGGTGTTCATGATACGAATACTGGACTGCTCCAGTGTTTGAAGTTCAGTCTGTGTATGCTAGAAAATGTCATCATTATGTACAGGAGACATTCTGTCTGAAGTTTATGCAGCATACAGAGGGCGTGGTAATGTGTTCAGATTCTTTTCCTTCATATGATGCTTGGTCACATTGGGTTGGCCAACTAGTGTTGGGTGCTGGGTACGGTGGAGTGCCAGGCTGAACGTCTGAGTGTGTGAGTGTGTATCTGAGGGTGCTGTTCTTATATGTGTATTGCTTGTGGAAGAAGGAGAAGAGGTGGACATTTGTTTTGTTGTTTTTGAATGCTTATGATGTCTGTTTGACATCTAACCTGTGTGTAAGGAAAGGGGATGATATAGTGACATGATGTGTCTGCATGCGTTGAGTGGCATGTTGTAGAATGTCGAAAGTGTCGCTGTAAGAATGTGATGAGGCATGGAATGGTGCTGTATGTGCACCGGGTGAAGCCTGGAAGTTAAATACAGTTGGTGGAAGGATGAACCCCTAAGAGGTCTATCAGACTGTGGCTGTAACCTGAGGGCCTAGCACGTTTATAAAGAATTTGCCTCCTACCCGAGTGGCTCCAGACTTAGGTACTCATATAGATAGATATTAGTAAAACAGAAGATGTCTTTGCAAGGGGCTGTCTGATCTAATCATAAATGCACAGGCACCTGTGTAAAATCTAGACAGATAGACAGACAGACAGATAGACAGACAAATAGATAGATAGACAGACAGAAAGAAAGAAAGAAAGATAGATAGATAGATAGATAGATAGATGGATAGATAGATAGATAGATAGATAGATAGATAGATAGATAGATAGATAGATAGATAGATAGATAGATAGATAGATAGATAGATAGATAGATTCAAATATATTTGTAGGATGTAGGAAGATGCTCGGAGTGTATTATGCTATTTATTATCATGGTAGAGTGTGGGAAGGGAACATGATTCGAACATGATTCGTGATACACAAAGCCTTGTGTGTGCCACCATGAACTTATCCTCAGAGTACCAGGCCCCTGGTATGCATTCTACCGTCTAATAGGACCCTATGGGTGCCAAGGATTGTGGAGTTTATATATACATACACATATATCTTGTACTGTAACTGTATTTATATAGCGCTTACTACTCCTGTTGAGACATTGAAACGCTTTATGGCAGGTAGCATGCTATTCTGTAACCGAAAGTTAGTGGTTAGTCTACTGGTTATTGGTTATTAGTTATTGTGTATTGTTGGCTGTTAGGGTAGACTTATGCTCTTAGGAAATTGTGAGAGGCATTTTCTCCAGTTTCTCGCAGTAGATTAAGTTAGTTGGAGTTAAGTGTGATTATTAATAAGAGTTCATGCAAGTTGAAAATGGGATGAGCAGATGGGCTCGAGAAAGTCGGATAATGATAGACAGCAGGAGAGGGTAAATGGAAGGAGAGTTTGTGATTTGAGATGAGCGGTGAGTCAAACTGGGAAGTGCAGATAGGCTAGAAAATGTGAGATATTGTTAGACTGCAAGGAGTGGTTACCCAAAAGGCGAGTTTGTGATATGTGAGGAGAGGTATGGTCAGGTTGTTGAAATATAGTAGAGAGTAAGGCAGGCATGCATGCAACAGAGTGGCATTGAGACATGCAGCGGATGGACTGTAGCGAGAGGATCATTCAATACAAAAGGAGAGAGAATAACCACTAGCTATAAAAACCAAGGTTGGTTTTTGTGCAGGATTTTAGGAGTATGGTAGGAGTAGGGTTTTGAGATAGGATGCAATCTGAGGATATATAAAGAGTAGAAAGAAAGGCTGAGGGTTGTTACCTAAGGTTAGGTCATATATGTTATTGCTTCTGTTTTTTGTCTTTTGGCTTCTGATGGTGTTGGCACTGTACTTTTTTGTTTACATTGAAATTGAAGATTATATGATTATTTAGATTCATATCTCTGTGTACTTGGCTTATTGTAATATTATGAGGTACAGAGTTATGTGGTATGTCCGATTAGCTGTTCTTTTACAATTTGCCTGGTAAGATTTGGAGTATTGGGCCACCTCAGGGATTTGTATTGAATTATTCTCTCATTAATTAGCTTGAGATGGACGTAAAGGTTGCATGAATCTAGGGGGATGAGGTACTCCCTCAAATTAGGAAGGGTTCTTTGTTAAGGTATTTTGCTGATTTGGTTCCTACTTGATCTTAGAGGGTCTGTGAGGGGTATCTGACTGCAGGCTCAGAGGCTAGAGATTGAGACCATATAGATTTTCCATCGGACTACGTTGGGAATTACCGTGTTTTAACCATTCTTCTCAGCCTTAAATGGTTCTAAGTGGCTTTAATATTTGCATGTAGGGAGTTCCATAATTTTGCAACTTGAATGGAGACGGTGGAGCCTCCAGTGGTTTTCTTCCTATAAGCAGAAAATTACTAAGCGTGATGCCAGCCTGGAGCGTAAGCTTCTTGATTAGGAGTATTTGGTGATTTTTGCTGTATTGAATGTTGGAGACTTTGGCATTTATTGCCCCTTGTGTGATGCATAGACACTTGAAATAGGATCTTCTTGCAGTTGGGAGCCCTTTAGGACTGGGGAGATGTAGGTTCATATATTTAAATTAAGAGTTAGTCTTGCTAGTGAGTTTTGGATTCTTTAGTCTGGTGATAGTAGATAGCAGAATGCTGTGGTACTGACTCTATAGTTAAGCTTGCAGAGGACAAGTTAGGTTGTTGCTTGTACAGTTTGAGGAACTCCGAGATGTAGAAATATGCCTTAGTGGTTGATTGAGGCCGCTGGTCTACTTGAGTATTCATGTAAAGTGTAGAGTCAAGGAAGATTATAAGATTTTTTACTTTTGCTATTTTTTGTGACTGTCCCAGTTCATATGGCCAGAAACATAGAGGATCATAATGTTTCCGTTCACAGCAGGTCAGTATTTCAGTTTTTGAAGCATGTAGCTTTAGGTGATTCCACGTCATCCAGTGATCTACGGCTATGGGGCAGCAGTTGAGGTTTGATGTTCCTATATCCTTAGGGTTCTGCAGTTTGAGAATTATCTGTGTGTCATCTGCATAGTGGTAGCAGATGAGTTTGGAACTGTTGCTAAGTTTTAGTAGTGGTTTATATAGATGTTAAAAAGTAGATGTGAAATTATATGTCCTTGTGGGACTCCGGTTTTTACGCTGAAAGTATTTGATGAGAAAAGGTGTGTATAAATGAAGGGGACGTGTTGTCTTGGTAGAATGAAATCCAGCTGAAAGGTATGTAATCTATTACTACTTGTTTCAGTCTAAGAAGTAATGTATCATGGTTTACTGTGCCAAAAGTGGTTGAAATGTCTAGAAGTAGTAAAGCAGCTGCACCATTTTTGTTGACTGAGTTATTTAGGCTATCCAAAATTCGGATTAGGGCTGATTCGGTCCCTCTTCCTGGCCGGAATCCTATTGGCTAGTCTGAGATGAGTTGGTTTTCTTCTGTGAATCCTGAGATCTGGTGAAAGTTTGCTGTATCCATCAGTTTGATGAGGAAAAGTGTGTTGGAGAGTGGTCTGTAGCTGCTGGGGTTTTGAAGGTCGAATATGTTCTTCTTAAGTAGTGAGCATATTATGCCTTCTTCAATATCTCGAGGAACGGTCCTTTGTTTAAGAACCTATTGATAATATTTCTAACTGTAATACATGCAGACATCAATTGAATGATCTTTTTGCAAATTTGTGGAGGGCATGGGTGTGATGGTCAGCCAGCTGGGCTGCAAGCTTTTAGCAAGTTTTCACATTTTAAGGTTGTAATTTCTTGGAAGGATGATATAGATGGAGATTGTTTATCTGGTGTGATTGGTTCTGGTTGTATAAAAGGGAAGCAGATGTTTCTCTTGATTGTTAGATAAAAATACACTGTGTCTGCTTTGTTTAGGTAATGTGCCAATAGTTTATTGCAGAAGTATTGTGATGGGGTGAATATATACGTATGTCATCCCAGTAAAAAGTACATGTATGAAGAAATACATGGCCACTGGTGTATTTCTTTCCAATAATATGTTTTCTTGGGCAGATTAATTTCCACTGACATGGCATAAATACATTTTTTACCCCGTACTCACAAGCTCTGTTTAAGGAGATTCTAGCTCTCTGCACATAGTTAACCCCTGGTGTTCTTGTTATATACATATTCATAACTTCTACTCATGAAACAATAGCATGTCAGAAATCACAGACGCAAATCAGCTGAGGGCAGTATGTTGACACTGTTGAGGGAAAGGAGGGGCAACATAAGCCGCCCCAGGCTCAGCCGCTGGTGAGTCAAGGCCCCGCCCAAACTCGAGTGTTAATAACATTATTTATTGCACCGCTGGGGTTTAATACAGGGAGCAGGAATCTATCTGTGTGTTACCTTCTCTATCTAAAACATGAAAATAGCTTTGATAGCTACACTAGATGGCTTAATATTATGTTCTGCTAAGAAATTACGAGCTGCTTATTGGTGTGTTTAATTCACAGTACAGATCCCACATTTACTATCCATTAGCTGCAACCAAAAGTTCGTTTTTATTAGGTGGAGCAGGAGACTAAGAATTTAATGGGGTGATCATATATTGTACGAACTAAAAATACCCCTTTCTTATGTAAAGAACGGATTGCAAGTCATCTCAAAGTTCTGTGACCTTATAAATAAACTCAGCCTTTGGACTTGTTCCTCTCTAGCGCTTAATTTGTAAATGAATGAGTGCTGGTGCTCAAAGTTCTACTCAGAAGCCCACGGCTGGTGTAATTAAATGTCACCCGGCGATAACCTAGGCCGCACAGTCTTAAACCACTTCATGCCTCTTTAATCCACCACCAGACACTCCCTGTCCCTTTATCTCACTCTTGAGGTTCCTGCTTTCTCCCCTTGTGACGGTTTCCGCCTTTCTCTTCCTCCGTCTTTTGGCTTTGTGTATTTTGCCCTCTCTTGCTCTCAGTATATGTCTGAAGCGGAAAGCTAAGTGGTGGCCCCCAAAGTGAGTGCTGGTTGCCCCCACCGGCAACCACCGGTTCAAATTAAGCCCTGTTCCTCTCTCTCTCTTTCTCTGGTTGGGGGGCCCTTCAACCACGTGCAGTATTGTTATTACTTACCGCTAGGGGTACCTTAACCCACTCCTTGTTTTTTTGTTTCACAGACAGCAGTGGTTTCAAACCCTGTAAATGCTATGTTTTATATTATAATTGTGATTTCTTTCTGTTATCCACATGAAAGATATCATACCTATAACTTTATAATTGCAACTAATAGAATATAAAAAACATTTATTTGAAACAGATAAATAACATGTAATAAATGTGAATGCTGCAGTATGCCACATTTGGGTTCTGGTGACATTTACAAACAACTCGGCCTTTAGCTTCTTGCTCTCCTATTAGATCAGCATCATTTTAGGACACAATGTGATGCTGTCAGCAATGCATCCTTTAGCTGTCCTTGGCCTGGATGACAGAGAGTTTGGAGCATGCACTGGATGTAGTGAGAGAGTCTCCTGCCACAGATGTCCTCTGGCTGCTCTTGTGCTGGTAGCAGGGCAGTGATGCTAACTCTATCCCCTCTATGATCTCCCCTGACAGATCCCATGGAATGGACTGCTGGAAATGTCCAGAAGTGGATCCTGTGGACTGAGCACCAGTACCGGTTGCCTCAGATTGGAAAGTCCTTCCAGGAGCTGTCGGGGAAGGACTTGTGCGCCATGCCGGAGGAGGAGTTCCGGCAGCGCTCGCCGCTCTGTGGAGATGTCCTTTACGCTCACCTGGACATCTGGAAGTCAGGTAAGGATCTGCAAACCCAGGAAAAACTCCTCTTTTATCTAGCTGCACATCTGTCCTTCCATACTTCTCCAAGGACCCTTGTGGCCCTCGGACGCTTCGGTATCTATCTATGTCACTCTGTGTAAGTTCATGTGTTTGTAGCTAACTTGTTATCTAGCAGCCTTTGAAACTAACGGTCTCTTAGTCTTAACTATCTCCATAGCTTTCCAGCGTTCTCTCTGTGTAGCTGTCTATGTCAGTAGGCATTTGTCTTTTTAGCAACTCGAAAGTGTAGCTCACAATCATTGTAGCTTGCTATGGAGTATTATCTAGCTTCCATGTAACGACATGTGTGTGTAGCTACACCTGTCTGCCCATTACCTATATGTGGTGCCATGTGTCTGCCAAGGTAGGTCTGTAACTATCTGTTCATGTACTTGTATATCTAGCTATCCATGTAACTCTCTAGATAGCTATCTGTCCAGGAGGCTGAACATGCATCCATGTGTCCATGTCACATGACTATCGCCTTCCTCTACCTCTGAGGTCTCTGCGTCGGCCCATTCATACTTGCCGCCTCTCTCTGTCCATCTGTTTTCCACTGTGCTTGTTATGTTGGATCTCAGATTAATCATTTTCCGACCATAGATGTCAAATGAAGTTATCTCTGCAGATCTACGAGTGCACCTCTGTGTTTCTCTATTTCTCTTTCCCCTTCCTTCTCCGCTCCGTTTCATGCTCTTGTTTTCACAATTTGTCCCCCGCTCCTCTTGTTTCACAGCTTGGACTTCCCCTTTCTGTACTCTTCTCTGCCTCTCATTCTGTCGCTATTTGCCTTTTTAATTGATTGCTCCCTTCTATTGATTCGCTTCACTCTTTTCTTATTCTGCTTAGTCTCTTCCTATTCTCTATCCTCTGCACCACGTCTCCCCTCTTCCACTTTCAATTATTTATTCTCTCTTTCTACTTCCTCGGTTTCACAACACCTCCTCATCTCTCTCTGACTAACAATCTGTCTCCCTCCATCTTGTCTCTCCCCTAAATATTAATCTCTTGTTGTGCCTCCTGTTTCACACACTTGCGCTCTCTGCCTCCTTCTTTTTTCTGGCACTCAGTCCATTGCATCATGACTCATATTCTCTCACACATCTTTCTGTCTTTTTCATACCTTTCTGTCGTCCCTGCCTTCCGCTCTTTCTCCGACCTCTTTTTTCACTCCACCTCATTTCTCTGTATTGTTTACCTCTCTCTCTCTCACTGCCCCCACTTCGCACGTCTTCTAGTCCTATCTCTTTCCATATACCACACCTTTTCCCTTACACTACCCTTTCTCTCTTTTTCCAACTTTGGCATAGGTCTCTGTATGTCCTACCCTGTGTCTCTAGCGCTTTCTTCCTCTCTTTCTCTCTCTACCATTTATCTTTCTCTTTCACCCACCAAACCACTCCCTAACTCTTCTCTTTTTCTACCTCCTCACTTTGACTTGGCCCACCCTCTCTCTCTCTATCACTCTCCCTTGCTTTCGTTCAATCTCTTTTCACTCTCTCTGCTCTATCTACTCTCTCACTTTTCTACTTCCTTTCCCTGGCCTAGCCCCTCATCCCTCGCTTTATGCTCCATCTTCTGTCTCTTTGGCTCTTTTTAAGTCACCCACCTCTAACTTCTGCCTTCACGCGGTCTAATGTTAAATGAATTGCCATGGATCCGTGAGATTTGCAGCGTAATTCTGGCTTTGTCACTGGACCAAACATTCAGTGTTTCTGGTCAAATCACTTAATCTCCCTGTTTCTTGAAATTAGAATCGTGTGTAATGTAAAAAGTGTAAATATTCGTAATGTAAACATTTATGACGTACTACGCCCTGTTCAACAATATTCACCACCTATCTATATGTTACTGTTCTTCCACCTATGATCTAAGCTAGCACGCTGTCACTGGGTACAGCATTTCAGGTAGAAGTTCTTCTTTTAAGACTACGCTCTCTCTGCTCACTCCTGCAGTATTTAAAAAACACCCTTAGAAATTGACTGGAAAAAAACAGAGTTAAAGTGAGTTTATGGTTGTTAATTAAAGCTGAGAAACCACTGAAATTCACACGTTATGGTTAGGAGAGCGACCATAACTCGCACGCCAGATGCACTAGTTACAACCTCCCCCTCGATGTGACAGATGTATTGTAAATGCAAACAATCTTACCGATGACATTACATATTACATAATTTTTAACACTATCAAAGAGACAACTATGAATATAGTATTATTTATTGGTTTGAGTGTGTGTTATTTAATTACATTGGACCTTTTGGTGTTGTTCCTTATTGGTATAAATATTGTGAGTTATAAGCATTGCATTTGGTGTGTGAGTTATGGTTTGCATGGCTGTTGTGCGAGTTATGGATTGTGGTCCTAACAAAATTGAATTTCAATGGTTTTTCGGTCTCTCTCTCGCTCCCTCTCCCGCTTTCTCTTTACTGCTCTTCCTGTCTCTTCGCTCTCACTCGCCCCGCCAACTCACTGGTCCCACCTCACTGGTTGCTTCTGCTTCTCCCCAGCTGCCTGGATGAAGGAGAAGGCCTCCCCGGGAGAAGTGCGCTTTTGTGGTAAGATATACAACCCTCTATCCAGTGTTTCGGAAGAAGCATGATTAAAGGCGGAGAGGCCTTAGAGCACAGGTTATTCTAGTGTCCGTCTCTAGGACTCCAAGGGGTAGAGACAGAGAAAACATGCTCCTGTAGCTGGAAATGATACCAGGGGAGGTGGAATAAGTACTCTGCTCCAGGGGTGGTGAATTCCCTGGGATAATATACTGTGTCCTCTGCCACTACTCTCCAATCGTTAACTGTGGTATAACCATGTCACTGTTGGAGTGGCCGATATTTTGGTAAATTACAGACCTTCCCCATGATATTATTTGCTCAATTCCATTGATATAATAGGCTGAATTGGGTTATTGGTGGGCTGAATTGGGCATTAGGCTGGATTGGTTCAGGGCTTAGATTTGTCGGTGAGCTCTATTGATCAGTGAGATTGGGTTGATTTTTTTGGGCAAAACGGTTGTTTGATTTAAATGCGTTGTGGGCTGGATTGGTTAATATAATATGAAATGTTATTATGGGTGATTTGTAAAAGGGCTGGATGCTTGGCAAGCAGTACTGATTGGTGATCTGCACTAGTTGGTGGATCACATGGGTTGACGGTCTGAATTACTTTAGTTTGTGGGTAACATTGGCTGTGGGAAGGATAGGCTGGTCTGCTTCATTGGTTGGTTGACTGCATTGGTTAGTGTGCTGGATTGGTTGGTGGGCTGAATTGATTGTTTGGCTGGGTTTGTTTGTAGGCTGCATTGGTTGGGGGGGCTGCCTGGGTTGGTGGACTGCAGTGGTCATCCGGCTATTTGTCTGCCAGCTGGAATGTCTGGTAACCTCAGCAGCATAAGGTCTGATGACCTGCACTCTTTGCTCCTTCCAGCTAGCGAGGAGCCCTGGGCAGACAGCGAGGCAGACTCTTCCTGCTCGGGGCAACCCATCCACCTATGGCAGTTCCTGAAAGAGCTTCTTCTTAAACCACATAACTACGGACGCTTCATCCGCTGGCTGAACAAAGACAAAGGTGAGGATGCACCTCTTCCTTCCCCAGCTCGCCTGGAATACTTGAACACACCAGGGTCTTCCTGTAGAACATGGGTTCTCACAAACCTTTTCCCAAGGACCAAAACGTTTGATCTGTGATGTGCCCGAGGGCCGCATTGATGCCAGCGGGATGGCTGGCGGGCGAGGGAGTTGGGGAAATTGGCGGTAAGGTAGGTGTAGGCGAAGCGAAGGATATAAATCTAGTGGCTGAATTGAACAATGTGTAACCAGAATACCTGGGATTAATCCCGGCTTCCCCACTTTTCCAAATTGTGTGATTCTAGGCAATTGTTTAATTTCACATTCCCTCCTTTTTCTTCATTATCACATATAAAAGGACTGTGAAATACATGATTTCATGTTATGCGCTGTACAAAGCCTGCTCTAGTGTTTCATTTAATAAACTATAATGTTGTTCATGTATAATAGGAACCCAGGCCACCCAAAAAGTGCACATAAGAACTGACTTACCTCTTTAGTTCGCATTGGCATTGTTGTCGGGGTAGGGGAATCAATTAATGCTTCCAAATTCATGTTTGACAACTATCACTTTAAATTAATAATTCTCAATGCATTGATATAATCAGTTGTACTAAGGTGAAATGGTTCTGATTGTGTTAATTGAATACGCTTTTTGAATTTTGCAGAGAATGTCATCATTTTACACTTTTGCTGTAAGATGTCTTTAAAATGAAGACTCCCTAGTTACTTCCTTTCTTTAACACCAATTAACCTTGAAATAAATGATTGCCTGTCTATTTAACATCTTTTTATTGTTAGTGCTGAGTCGAGTAAACAGCAGCCCCGTGCTCCTGTTCTCCAGGGGGGCGCATGTAAAGGTCAGGGGGGCCATGTGCGCTCCCCCCGCCCCCGGGCCCTACTTTGAGTATCCATGCTGTAGAATGTGTTCCTACATTTAGGAAATATTCTAATGCTCCATCCTGAGAATGCTCCTGTAAGAGATGTTAGAATACACTGGGACAAAAGGCAAGCACCTGCATGGATAGATGAGGGCCTGAGCCTGTCGAGGGTTCACCTCCAGTCCAAGGGTAGAGCATACAGTAGTCTGTTTTTTTAAGGAAAAGGCCTTATTTTTGTCCCAAGAATATTGTTTTGATTGTAAGAATATCAGTGACAGTTTAGGCAACAGGAGATCCTTGAGGACAGATGTGTTGATGTAGGAGAGACAGAATGCTTCAGGAAAGTCGCGGGGTTTAGGATAGAGGTCATGGTTTAGGCTTGAGGGAATGCTTTAGAATGGAGTTATGGTTTGGAATGGATGTGGTTGTTTAGGTAGAGCTGATGGTTTAGAATGGAGGTGAGGGGGTTAGGTTAGAAGGAACGCTAGAGAACAGGGGCGATGTTTAGGGTACACTCGGCAGATGTAGATGGAGATGACGTTTAGGTGATGGATAGTTTTAGGTTATGGATGATTATTGGGGATAGAGGGGATAGCTAGGGACAAAGGTAATGCCAAAGAACAGAACTAGTGGTTGAGGATCAATATAAAAATTGAGGGCACTTGCGATCAGCCGGACTAGAGCTCAGCAGCACACTTGATGCTGAGGATAGAGTTGAATGTGGAAGCTAGAGCTGATGGCTGTGGACCAGGGTGATAACTGAACATACAACGGTGGCTGCAGACAGAGGTGATGCTGTAGGAGAGACATAACTGTTGGGTCTTTAAGTCTTGGTGTTTCGAAGTGTGCTGGAAGTTGAAGAATAATTCTTCTGACCCGGCTTGCAGTTAATTTTGTAGTTGCTGTTTGAGATTTTGGGTTAATTGGTGAAGCATTTTCCTTTCCTCTTAGTATGTTTTGTACACATTGTTCATTCTAATGGCTTGTGACTATTCGTAACTAATTCTTCAACCCCCACCATCTCCACCAGATTCCAAGATGTCCACCGTATCTCTGTATCTCACTGGTTCGTCTGTTCTTGCCTCTTCTCTCAGGAATCTTTAAGATTGAGGATTCTGCCCAAGTGGCTCGACTGTGGGGTATCCGCAAGAACCGTCCGGCCATGAACTATGACAAGCTGAGCCGATCCATACGGCAATACTACAAGAAGGGCATCATTCGCAAGCCGGACATTTCCCAACGCCTGGTCTACCAGTTTGTGCACCCTGTCTGAGGTCAAAAACGGGGAGAAGAGGGCTGACCTCAAGGGAGCGGGATGGACCCTTCTCCCTGAATGGACCCATAAAGACTAGCTGACAAAGAGGAGGCTTTGGATTCCTACAAAGTGGAATCCCATGGACGGGCCAGGGGCTACCAACTGTTTGCTTCCAACTCCTGAAAATACGAAACTGGACTATGTATAGAGAAATGTGTGTCCAAGAAGGACCTACTAGATAAAGGTTACACCTTCACTGTTCGGTCCAAGATAGCCTGAAAACCCTTCTCTCACTCCGCGGGGTATCCAGCTCTGACGTCACCAGACCCCAAATAGAAATGTAACCACTCTGGGCCCCAGAGAGAGCTAGAGGCTGAGGCTGGCAAGTGTTAAGTAGGGGGGGTCCAATACCTACCATTCACATGATCTGTGCATACAAAGTATCATACACTGCTAGCCTTTTTCAAGTGCACTGCTAGCCATGCAACCATTCGCCACAGTTGCTTCAACATTCTGTCACAGAGAGAGCTATTCTCTCACCCACAGTTACCATTCTCTTACACACTGTTAGACACCTCCCCCCCCACACACAGGGCCAGCAAGCCTGTCACATATTAACCTCACTATGAACATTCAATTACACTCCAACTACCGAAAACATTCGATTGTAGGATGATAACCACTGGATGCATGCTGTATTACACTGCAGCCACTGGCAGGTAACATATTATCACACACTGCTAGCCATTCTCTGACTCACTGCATCTACTGTAAATATTTTATCACACACTGCGATCTCCTGATCGCACATCAAAACCACGGCAAGGATACTGCCACATACTATAGCCATCACAAACATCCTCCCATACTATAAGAATTCTGTGACATCCTGCAAGAATTCTATAGCACACTAGCATAAATTATAAGTCACTGCAAGCAACTAATCAGTAGCATTCATGCTGGCACACGCCGCTATGCACTGTGCTACGCTCTGCCACTGCTTTGAGAATTCTAGTACATCTATCACATACTGCTAGGCGGCATGCCACACTGCAGACATGGCTAGTATTGTAACAATGGTATGCAATCTGTTACACTGCAGTGGCTGTATTATCACACAGTGCTAGGCAATGTGTAACACTGTAGCCACTGCAAGCTTTCTGCCATACACAAGTCTGCCACACACTGCAATCACTATACTACGCAATAGTCCATTCTCAGTGCACAAGCTCTGCAACAGAATACAGGTATTGCAAGCACTATGCACCAGTAAATTCACTGCCGGAGACTGCGCTACACTGTAGACGCGGCTTGTGAGTCACCTGATTATTGCCTTGTGGTCCCTCTTAAGCCACATTTGTTGCATGCATACCATCAAACACTGGAACCGCAGCCAATCACTACCGCACTGCAACTACTGCTTTGCAGTTGATCAAACATTGCTCTTCACCAGACACTGCAAACACTGAAGTGTATAATGCAGTACAAGTATTTGACCACAGATAGCAAGCACACATAATGTAAATGATATGCTCAAATGTTCGATCAAACACTGCATACTGCCGGAAAATACTGATAATCACTGCTGCCACTTCCAGACATTGCAACAAACCCTACAGACAGTATACAAAACGCTGTATGTGTCAGTCACTGCACCAGTTAGGGAATAATTGCACTGCGAGCCCTAAAAGCTCCCTATCTTACACCACAAGCACTGTGTGTATTCTGTCACACTGCAACCAGGGCAGACGTCATGGTGCCTCTTCCAGTCACTTCGAAGCCTTAGCTCATGCGCAGCAAGTTCTGCACTTATTCTATTACACTGCAAGGACTTGCACATATTATTCAATTGCGCATTACCAGACAATATAATATATCACACAGAGCATGTGCATCAGGTACACTGCCAAACACTGCCATATATATTTTATGAACTGCAGGAAACACACAAAGCCACACTTTACAACCTTTTTTAAATATTGTGCCTTCCATTACACTGTTCGAGCACTGCAGGCACCCTGCTATTTGTTCTTTCATAGGCTGCAACTTATAGACACTGCATTAGACTATAAAAGCAATATTACACTGGAATCACTGCATGTGTACTGTCATGTAGTATATTCTAGAATGACATCTAACAGACACTGTCACACCGCCAGCATATGGAAGCTGCAACCACACAAAGTTACACTTTGCAACAGACACTGCAGCCACTCCAGGTATGACACGGAAGCCCTATAATGCTCAGTGCATAGATCCATCTTACACGGCTGGGCATTCGACAGCAGTGACAGAACTCTATGCTCACTGAAAAAGGTAATATTGTATTACAGACTGCAACCAGCAGACACTCAGTTACATACTGCAAACAATTCAACATTTAAAAATGTTTACTGCGCGTAAATGCCACATACATTGCTGTTGGATTGTCATTAATTGGTACAAACAGAGCAGGAGTTACATTCGTGCATTGAGACAAAACCTCACTGCACAGACGTATCTGAAGGCATGCCGACTGCCTGCATCCTGCCACACTGCAATCATATTATAACATTGACACTGCCATGCCACGTATCACCAAGTCAAAGCACTGCACATACACTGCATTACTATACTTTTATTACGCATTGCGCCAAATAGACACAAAGCCATTCAATGAAACCACTGCATATGTTCTATAACGCTGCAAACAATTCAGGTATTCTGTCATACAACTACAGCCACTGCACAGAGTATTCATTACCACACTGCCACATATGTTATCACACAGTACATACACTACAGGCACCCTGGCATATATTCTGCTATAACCCTAAAAGGACAGACTGCACCCCTTCCCGGCAAGCAATGCGCGCATTACCCCCAACACATGGCGCAGTACCTTCCAACGCAGCACGGGCCCTGCATAGACAATCCACCGCATGCACTGCATCACACTGCTGCATGCATCATTCAGTCCCACCTGGCTAGGCGTCGCTTCACACACTGCAAGCACGGCAGATGCACTCACTACGTATATTCTTTTACAGGCAGCAAACACCGAGTCACACACCGCAACCACTGCACGAATTCTGTCGTGTTACAGACACTCACTCCATTGAGCGTCCCCTCCATAAAACACGCAGTGCTAGCACTGCCATACTGCCTATTAACTCCGTGTACCCTTTTCCTCGAGACAATTACGTCAGACAGTGCAGCGGGGATGGTGAAATCAGTGCTGCTGCATTAAAATGCCCTCCTCTCTGTACCTGGGAGTCCTGGGACACCGAGGCCTGTGCTGTGCTGTTCAAAGGGGCTCTATTCTTTCATACAGTCAGTGAGCAGTGACCTGTGCGGGTCTCGTTGGGCCTGACCTGCCAGCAGACAATAGCGCGAGCTGCTGGCCCGCACCCCGGGGCGCACGCTGACATGGCCTGGAACACGAGGTGTTTGCACAGTCCCTGGCTCGAAACACGCCTTGGAGGGCGAGGGGGGGGGGGAAGCTCGGAGCGGAGCGCGCCCACTCAGTGGAACACACTAGAACAGCGGATCTTCCGATGAGCATAGGCGCAGGCTGTGTAGGGGCTAGGGACTGACCGTCAGACCCCCCAAAGGTATTGACGTAAGATGTCATGTTGTCAGCCCAAACTCCCCCCTCCCCCCCCCCCCCCATCGCCTTGTCATGTCGCGATCCCAGGGTTGGCGAGTACACGTGAAAGAGCACTACCTACTCTGGCCAGCAGAGGGCACAGTAACAGCCTCATGTATGTCTGTGTTATATTACCATCTGATCACTGAGGGGCATTTTTATCATGCAGTTGCGCCAACCCGCGGGGCGCAAGGGTGACGCAACTACTAAATAAGATTTATCAAGCCATGCACCGCCACCTTGCCTGGCCCTGAGTGGCTTGATAAATCAAGAGTAATGCAAGACAGCATAAATCGCCCCAGGGAGGGGTTCCACTGGTGGAGGGTGGGTGTTCCCACGCATCGACCCATGGATTTTGGCACATTACCAGGTTTACCATTACTGGGAGACCTGGGAATGGGTCAAAATGCGATGCCTTCCCAGGTGAGGCGTAACAAGGAGAAATATTGTTATTTCTCCCAATGTTTTCCTCTTTCTGCGTGTGCTGCAGCACACATAGAAAGAGGAAATGCCTCAGAGGATTGTTTTTGTGCAGGAAGGTGTCCTTTCCAGCACAAAAACAATCCTTCCTACAACACAGGCATCCTTGCACCAAGGTGCAAGAGTGCCTGCATTGGCGCTAGGCTGCACACACTGCACCGGCGCAGGTAAAAGACAGGAATGCACCATATAATATTGAATATGGTGCTTTCCTGCACTTTCTCTTTCACCAGTACAGCGCAACAAGGTGGCTTGCTGCGCTGCGTGGTGTTTTGATAAATATGCCCAAGTGTTTTGCTCTGCTCACCCTAGCCATGGCCACCAGGTGGCACTGTGCAGTATGTGCTCCAGATGTCAGTGTCCTTCTTCCTTACCAGACATCTCGACTTCAGTCCTGGGGCCTGGAGGCTAGAGGGTTAAGAGGTTAAACATTTTAGAATTTACTACTGTCACCGCTTCTTTCCTTCATTTTCATATTCCGCGACTTTTAATAAGCAGCAATAAAGTGCTCCTAGTAGCGGGACTGCTGTGTGTGCTGCTGTTTCAATTATGGACCAAAATGCAATCTCTCTATTGGCGCAATAAGGACCAGAGGTGCAGCTGAGTGCCCGAGCCGAGGTCAGACCAAGGTCATGAGGGTCATTATTGGACTGGTAGAGACATATTGGGGTTCTTTATTCGTGCACATTTAGATGTATTTTACAAGCTGGCAATGCCTATAGATGGGGGTGATACAAGGAGGCACAGCGAGGCCATCTTCAGTTTTTCATGTGTTATTTTCTATTATTTCTGCTGTTAACGCTGCCTTAATAAGGCTCCTCCGGCCTTACAAAATGAAGAGAACACGTATATGATGTATATATAATAAAGTTCTTAGATCCACCGCAGTCTATTTTCACCTGTAGTTGCCCGCAATGCTTTGCTTTTATTTTCGTTGTTCCTCCTGGTAATGCGTCTCGCAGGGCGTCAGGTGTGTGTGCCTTTCCGATTCATGCCAGGTCTTTGGTTAGGGTCAGTGCCTCGACGCGAACCGGGTAAACCACAGGCCCCGTCTGCGCAGCTGACGCTGACATTATCCACAGACCCGAGGAGGCGAACCGAAGAATCACAGACTTAGCCGCCTAACCCGGAGGCATCGCCAGGAGCAGAGGGGGCCGCGGGCGAGCCCCGAGACACGGAACTGTGTGCCTTGCGGTGAACGCTTTAAAGCTGCCTTCTCATGGGATATACAAACTCTTGCGAGTTTTTCTTTGTCGTTTTACCACTTCTCGCCCCTTTTGTTCACAGTGTTGACCAATGCCTTGGGTGGGGCCCCTTCGTATTTCCCACGGGGGCGCACTCGAAGCGCAGACTCCGCGCGACGGCGCGCAACAGGTTAATGAAAGATAAAGCGAGAAGGGAGGTGTGTGGGGGAGGTGCGGAAGGGGTTACAGTTATTTTATTCCTTTCTCGTAATGTACACATATGTCGAAACCCTTGTGTAGTTTCCTTCCAGGTTTGTTTGCGCATGCCGCGGCTACGCGGTTCCCACGAAGCTCAGCGCTGGGGAAGGGTTGGACTTCGGTGGGTGTTGGGTGGGTAGCTATGTCATGGCCCGTGGGAGGGGTGAGGGCTGTGATCTGCTTCTGATTAGGGATGCCTTCCTTTTATCAGATACTTTGGAATGATTTTTCTTTATACTTAGACACACCACCGCGAGATTCCCTGGTCTTCTGACGCAGGCCGCAGGGCTTCCCGCGCTTGACGCGGTGTCTGCGGGATTTCCCAGACGCCTCTGACAGACCCCAAGTTTTCCTGAACTTGGATTCCTCTCAAGCACTTCAAAGATGCTCTACACAGGTCTCTTAGGGGCGCAGCAGCTGCACCCAGGATTTACCAGGCTCCATCCGGCTCCTTGGTCGCACTGGGCTTGTTTAGCCCATTGGCTGCCACAGAAACGTCAAAGAACGCAGTGACATCTCGTCAGGATTCTGGGGGGTCCTTGCTAAATGTAAACATCACTCAACATCATGTTCCCCAGCCCTGCCCGCCGAGAGGCGTCACTCTCAGACGCCATTGACTTCCCCCAGACCTTACAATTTTAAAAACGTCAAGTGGCTGGCCCATCCCCAGCCCTACCTGCCGTTTAGCGGCATCACTCTCCGATACGTCTTTGACTATTTCCCATTCCTTCCAGTCTCCCAAAGGCACTCCATCTTCTCTGTCTGACCCATCCCCAGCCCTACCTGCTGTTTAGCGGCATCACTCTCCGATACGTCTTTGACTATATCCCATTCCTTACACTCTTTAAAAGCACTCCCTCTTCCGTGCCTGCCCCTGCCCCAGCCCTACCTGCCATGTAGAGACAAGGCCATGATAGAAAACCCGACAATTTCTTGCGGAGGCCAATCCATTCAACCTACTTTGAATGTCCCACAAAGGTCTAAGCATGCATGAGTAGGATTAAAATGACGTCTTGCCCACCCTTGGGTGGGGATGGAATGGGGTGCAGTAATAGGCAGAACCATTGCTCAAGGCCCTGCCCCTCCAAAGAGCATCTGTACGAACAGGGCTGGGTCCGGTCTTGGGTAGGGCGCAGTGGTAAACCTAGGGGCAGATCTACAAGAAAGTGCCGCAGCGTGGCGCTGCAAGCCCTTTGGCTGCGCCACGCTGCGGCACTTTCAAAGCACAGGAATGCGACATATTTACAAGAATATGTCGCATTCCTGTGCTCTCCCCTGCGCTGGCGCACAAACAGCTGCCAAGCGCCGGCGCAGGCATCCTTGCACCATGGTGCAAGGATGCCTGCGCCATGAGGAGATTGTTTCTGTGCAGGAAGGGGCACCTTTCTGCACAAAAACAATCAGTACAGGCTTTTCCTCTTTCAATGCGTGCTGCAGAATGCAGCACGCATTGAAAGAGGAAAACGAGGAGAAATTCTCCTCGGTGCGCCTCGCTACGCCACCTCTAGGGTGGCGTAGCTTTCAGACGCATCTCCAGAGTTACGATTTCTCGTAATTCTGGAGATGTGTCTTGTTCCATGGGTGTTGCGTGGGAACACCCACAGCAACACCCATGGAACGCCCCTTCACCGCAAAGTGCTGCGTGTGAAGGGACGGTATTTACTAGGGGGCAGATTTACAAGCCCCCTTCGCCACCAGTACGTCACTTTTCGTGACGTACTGGTGGCGCAGAAACTCCTCGATATTTACAAGGAGAGGAAAAGCCACCATGCGTGACTTTTCCTCTCCTTGTAACTACCGTCCCTTCACACGCAGCACTTTGCGGTGAAGGGGCGTTCCATGGAGTGTTGCTGTGGGTGTTCCCACGCAACACCCATGGAACAAGACACATCTCCAGAATTACGAGAAATCGTAACTCTGGAGATGCGTCTGAAAGCTACGCCACCCTAGAGGTGGCGTAGCGAGGCGCACCGAGGAGAATTTCTCCTCGTTTTTCCTCTTTCAATGCGTGCTGCATTCTGCAGCACGCATTGAAAGAGGAAAAGCCTGTACTGATTGTTTTTGTGCAGAAAGGTGCCCCTTCCTGCACAGAAACAATCTCCCCATGGCGCAGGCATCCTTGCACCATGGTGCAAGGATGCCTGTGCCGGCGCTTGGCAGCTGTTTGTGCGCCAGCGCAGGGGAGAGCACAGGAATGCGACATATTCTTGTAAATATGTCGCATTCCTGTGCTCTGAAAGTGCCGCAGCGTGGCGCAGCCAAAGGGCTTGCAGCGCCACGCTGCGGCACTTTCTTGTAGATCTGCCCCAAGGAGAGGAAAAGTCACGCATGGTGGCTTTTCCTCTCCTTGTAAATATCGAGGAGCCCCCTGCGCCACCAGTACGTCACGAAAAGTGACGTACTGGTGGCGCAGGGGGCTTGTAAATCTGCCCCCTAGTGCTTTAGGTATCAGGAGACCTGACCTCTAACCCCGACTTCCTCACTTGACTAACTCTGTCATTCTGTGCAAATCGCTTCATCTTCTGGCCATGACTTCTTCTTTGGTAAAATTATGAGCGTTCAGGCACAGACTAACTTGAATATTAAGCACATTTTTTTACAGAAGTCTTACATCTTAGATGCAAAAGGAGACCAACGGGCGGTCATTTGAATCCCTTCATGACGAAAACATGAAACTTTCTTACCAATGCTGTGCAGCTCTCCAAATGGCCACTTGATGGCAACCTTTACCAAAGCAATTTTATCACTCAAAATACAATTTAAACGGCTACCTACCTACTATCTATCTATCTATCTATCTATCTATCTATCTATCTATCTATCTATCTATCTATCTATCTATCTATCTATCTATCTATCTTATCTATCTTATCTATCTATCTATCTATCTATCTATCTATCTATCTGTCTATCTATCTATCTAATGCCATGTCACAGAAAGTAAATGCGTCCCAATCAAACTTGTTATAGGTAACAATTTATCCAATCTCTCTGCATCCATCACATATTTATTGCTAGAATGCAATAGACACATTACATAATGCCACCACAGTGCAGCATACCTGGAGAAATGAATATTTCCTGCCTCATAGATTCCATGTGCTAATCCCTTCACAGAGGGAAGGAAAAGGCCACACTCTTAAGAGCTAATCAATGAGATAGTATCTCACTGCACAGATCTACCCCTTGTATGCAGTTTAAAAAACATTTTTTCTAACTTCAACACATGAACAAGACAGCATAATATAAACCGTAAATACAAATCCGCAGAGATTTAATAAATTCTCGTTGCTGATGGAGGGGACGTACCTCATGTCCCACCACTCGAACCTTCGCCTCTCAGGCGTCATGACCAGTTCCCATGCTCGATGGTTATGAACAGCCTACTACACTCTGCTCTGCACAGTATTATCTTATATATTTAAAACACCCATAGACATTCACATCAACATAGCTAAAGTGGATATATGTTTAAAAAAAAAAAAAAATGTATTTTATTTTATTTGAGTTTTATATAGCGCTGGCTAGACCCGGAGGTATCAGAGCGCTTTACATAAGGTTCCACAAAATTACAAAGTTACATCAGTTACAAGTTACATCCGTTACTAGGAAAACGTTTAAAGAGCGTAGAAGACAAAATAAATGGAGTTTAGAAGGGTAAAGGGGTAGGAGGTAGATAGGATGGAGAGACGAAGGAGAGTCTGCCCAAAGTCCGGCTGGGTATGTGACGGCCGAGGGGGAAGTCCACAGCCCATCTTCTCTATAGCTATCAGGTAGCTCCACCGGGCATCAGCCAAACAGCTAGGTCTCAACAGGAAAATAATTAAAGAGTAAAGAGGAGAGATAAATGGAGCGTAAAGGGGGTGGAGTAAAGGGGTAGGAGGGAGAATGCAGTAAGGTCTGCCCAAAGTCCGGCTGGGTAGGTGACGGCCGAGGGGGTAGTCCACCGCCCATCTCCTCTTTAGCTATCAAGTAGCTCCACCGGGCATCGGCCAAAAAGCTAGGTCTCCACGGTCAGAGGTAGGTTCACAGATTCAGTATGCGGATGGGTAGGCTGGAAGGGGGATGTGTTCGAGGTCTGGTTGATGTCCACTGTCGTGGTCGGGCTAGGGACCACTGTGGCAGCCATCTTGAGGTCAGGCAAGGGATTCTGACCTTGGAGTTAAAATCAGCCGGTTCCCATTTTTAGTCATGGTTGCAAATTAAAAAAAAGAAAAATCACTGAAATTCACAAGTTATGGTTAGGAGCGTAATCCATAATTGGCACAGCAAATGCAATGTGCACAACCTCCACCCCGATATGGCAGGTGTAATTACAAATGTTGTAAATACTCTTACAGATGACATTATGCATTAGGTTATTCTTGACACTATGAAAGAGACAACTATGAATATAGTAATTATTAGTTTGAGTGTGTGTTCCTTTTTTAATTGCATTGAGCTTTTAGGTGTTCTTACTTATCAGAATCAATACTGTGATGTTATAAGCATTGCATTTGGTGTGCGAGTTATGATTTGCATGGCTGTTGTGCGAGTTATGGATTGTAGTCGCTACGAAAAAAGAGAGGGCCCCTGAGGTAAGGATACGCAGGCAGGAAATCAGAGGAAAATAGCGCACTGAAATGAAAACTATCCTGCCTGCAGGCTACTTTAATGGGCGGAAAAACTCACCTTCAAGTTGTACTCAAAAAGAGTCACACATGAGCCAAAAGAAACTACGCTCACTGTATGTGCAAATAATAAAGATACATTTATATTAATAATCAATCAAATGATATACACTCATATAAACAAAGAATCAACAACAAAATTACATTCTGGTTTTTATTATGAGTATCAAAGCAGTCAAAACTAAATACTGTGTAATCATACCAAAGTTATTAATACAACATCAAAAATAGAACAATTAATTGGAACAACACCAAGACACAAAGAATATCGATATATCTGATCACCCACTTCCACACATACCACACTCATACCGCAAACAGTTCACACATTCCAAAAACAGCACAAAATACAGGGAAATCTGGAAGAACATCCCTCTGTAATACTCAGAGCACAGCCTAGAATATGATGTCTGCTTGTACAAAGATAGATCAGTCTCAGTATATTTGGATAGTATCTATAACAAACAGATATTTTCCACAATATTGCTATTTTATGACAATGAGATTTTGTCAGTATCCTAAGTAAATACACTTCTAAGTGGCTTATAGATTTGTCACTTCAGCAGACGTTTTAAAACATCATGTGTGACTCTTTCTGAGTACAGCTTGAAGGCGAGTTTTTCTGCCCATTAAAGAACCTGCAGGCAGGATAGTATTCATTTCAATGGATTGTAGTCTCAACTATAGCAAATTTCAATGGTTTGCTGGTCTTACTTCTCTACCATAACTACATTTTACCTGTGCCTTTATTGCATTTCATCATCTTTAGGTACTCTTTTAAGAAAACAGCTCTTCAAGCTAAATCCCACCGAACAAACATGTATTATAAAAAATACATAACTAGAAATGTGTGGAATAATATTCTAGGTTGCCATATCGGAGTTCTGCTAAGATTCACAGACCACTCTGTCTTCAGCCTCGTAGTTTACGATGCTACCAGGACCCCTTGGTAATGTTTGACTATATCACACAGTTATCCTTTATATGTCCTCGCGCACTCTCTCTCTCTCTCTCTCTCTCTCTCTCTCTATCTATCTATATATATATATATATATATATATATATATATATATATATATATATATATATATATATTCCAGTCCTTCACCCTCCATGCCAAAGGTGTGACATTCCAGCACACTGTAGATTTTTGTGAAATATTTTGATGCCCATGCCTTCAGTGGGGGTGGGTTTTATGGAAAAAAATCATTTAAAAATGAATCATTGTGGCCTTTGGCAAAACTCGCTGCTGACTGAAGCTTTACAGTATCTCATTTCATTTTGTACTATCAGATATGAATTTTGTTGCTGTTTCTTATAAACATTAAATTATGCCAAGACTATTTAATGTGTAGAATTGAATATAAATGGTCTAGCGGCCAAAATAATAAAAACATAAATCAAACTGATTTTGAAGAGCGTTTTTGTCTTGTTTCCTCATATTTGTGTAGTTTTTGTTTTCAATGCAGAGGGCGTCAGTGGCCTACTTTGTTATGTTTATTGTGAAGATTAGCACAGTGGTGTGCTTTATTCTCTCTACCCTACCTCAAGGGCCATCCACCAAGGGGGGCACTTCCCCCTTTACAGGAATTTATCCTAACAAGGGCCACAAACTTTATAGTATAAAAGGATAATACACAGCGACTCCACTCTGACATTTAAATGTTTTTATCAGCTGCATACTAGGAATGTGTAATGGGCGGAGTCAATAGACTATCTCATCGGAAAAGCACATAGCTTGCTAGCAGAAACGCTGTTGTCACCCATCAACAGGGTGTGAACCATTATACATTTTATTGAACGTCCCATTGAACGACCTAATAACATGTACACACAATGCTGAAATCAAATATGAGACACTGAGCTTACTATATCAAAGTCTTAATACATGGTTTATCTTCACAGTGTCAAATATATTGAAGGTATGCCCTGTTGAAAATGTCTTACTTCTCGTGTTCAGTTTCCATACTTCTACCTCAAGTTAGCCTGTTGGAGAACTCTACCAGCTTAGGCATATAGGCTGCCTGTAAATGAATCATACATTCGATGAATTCTGCACAGCATCCAGACATTGGTCTGTATTCGCAAAGGCATTTTCAGCCGCAAATGTTTGGTTATAGAAAAGCATGTCTTCATTTATGACTGTCACTAATGTTCAGGATTCCCGAGAGGCGTAAATGGTCTTACTTCTCTGCAATTCTTCGCCACGAATGTGTGGCATTACACAGTAGTAAACTCCACACGAAGGCTGGGAAGGAGGCTGAACAAGGGTGGTTTGCCCTGCAAGTTTGTGACCATACAAAACTCCGACACACCCTGTTTACGGTTGTGGTTTTGCTCCTGGAAAGAGCTGCAGCAACTCGCCCTCCTGAGTGGGAAAGTGAGCAGTCTGCATATCACCTTTAGACTTGAAGTTGGTACAGGGAAAAATGTTCCACGCACTCACAGAATGGACACAGCACAGATAGCAGAATGGAAATCTTCATTCACATAGGTACGTACAGCATGGGCTGTAGCGGCACAAGCATCGATCGGACAAACTAAGGGGCATATTGAGAAGAACTGACGCATCGGCCTTGATGCGTCGAGTTTCTTGCGCCTGCCGCAAATGCCCTAATGACTCCATGGACGCGCTGTATTTACAATACAGTGCTCCATGGTGCAAGGGTTCATGGATCCGTCAGAAATTCTGACAAATCTTTTGGCACTAAAGTGATGCATTGCTAGAGTTGGTCGAAAGACTGATGGAACTCTAACAATGCGTGAGAACACAGAGGCGAGTCCCATGTTGAAAGTAATGAGTCAATCTTACACCTGATATGAGAAGGCGTAGGAATTTTGACGCTGTCAAGCTGTAGAGTGACGCAGTTAAAAGTTGTACATTTCACTCCGTCAGTTCTATGTGGCTTTTAATGTAAGAATGCCTGCCTTGCATACATTATACCTGGCGCAGGTATACAATGCGTCCAGTTTATAAATATGGAGCAGTGTGGAGCAATGATTGCGGTGGTGCTAGCTCCTTATAAATATGCCCCTAAATGTGTACATTTCGTACAGCAGCAGTGCAAGCTTCCTTCACAGAACAAATACAGAAAAGGCACAGCTATGCAAGCTTCTCTCACACTCAAAAGAAGTACCACATAGAGAGCAGCCAAACTAGCTTTGCGTAAACAGAATGGGTGCAGTACAGGGTCAGACTGGGACAGAAAATAGGCCGGGGCACCAAAATAAATGTGGCCCCCATTAGTGAATCAGATAACTCAAAAGGTGTCCCACATTTGCGAATAGAGCAGATTTGAACTTGTAAAGACATGTTTAATAGGTGTTTTGCAAGGTATGGGAGACTGCATGCATTTATGTTTGCTACAGCCAATGTTTGTTATAATATCAGCGAAATCAATAGTAAAAACCCCTCCACCAGACCATAAAGCAGGCCCAAAAACAGCCCCCAAAACAGCCCACACACTAAGCTATCTGACAGCCGCTCAGGCACAGCCTGATCACCCTATAGGTCAGTCTGACTGGTGCAGTATATGCAGCTGCAGCGTAAGTGTCTATCATAAAGACATAATCAGCACAGGAGGAGCAATGAGGGATTCACTCTCACACAGATCTGGTGCAACATGGGCGACAGCAGAACAAGCTTCCGTGAGACACACGGGCTCTGTATCGCTGTGGTAGTGCCTCTTGTCCGGTGCAACGTTTACCAGGGTAGGTATGCATTTATATAACAATTGTCCAGTGGGACTCATTTAAAAGTGGTAGAAGGAACCCAGAGTTACTCAGACTTATTCATCAGACCAACATTAATTATAAATAAGACAAAACACAGGACTGATATAGTTTACATATTGTAATGTTTTGACTTCAAACAAGTGTAACAATCAAAAAAATAAGTGATCATGATGCAGTGCTCTAATGGTGTTTATGTATACAAGGAACATAGATCAAAGACATGGTGATTCCCAATAGTTGTATACACTGATTGATAAAATTTATAACAGAGTTGGCATAGGTCAGTGTGGAATCCCTTGAAGTTAAATTACTCATAACAACCAAGAGGGCAGGTTCGTTGACGTTTCGGCCCAATGTGATTGTTAGGGTCTCTTCAGGACGTAATCATCTGAATACCAGGCCTACACAACAGAGAAACAGAAATAAAAGCAACATTTCTAAGTGCTGTGCTTTTACATACTGTAAACTTCCATTAAGCAATCATTGCTCCAGCTCCGGCAGGTTCCCCGCCGGAGCTGGAGCAAGATCACCGCCGAGCAGCTCACCGCCTCCCTCAGCCAGAACACACCCACCAACACAACGGACCCAAACGAAGCAGCCAGCAACCTCGCCAAGTGGCTGACCGCCTGCGCCGACGACCTCGCACCACTAAAAAACCCTCCCAGCAGACCCGGAAGCAAGAAAACCCCTTGGTTCACCAACGAACTCAAGGAATCCAAGAAGAACTGCCGCACTCTCGAGAAAGCCTGGCGACTCGACCAGACCACAGACAACAGGACCGCCCTCAAGCACGCCACCCGCAAACACCACCAGCTGATCCGTGCCACCAAGAAGTCGGCACTCAAAGAACGACTGGACAACAACGCCCACGACAGCAAGGAACTTTTCAGCATCGTCAAAGAGTTCTCCAACCCCAGCGCCGGAAACAACGACATCACCCCCTCGCAAGACCTCTGCAACTCACTCGCCGCGTTCTTCCACCGCAAGATCACCGACATACATAACAGCTTCGACGCACAGACCACGCACCCTACCGCCGAACCAACGCCCGCCACCACCACCCTCTGCAACTGGACCCCGATCAGCACCGAAGACACCACCCGCACAATGAACTCCATCCACTCCGGATCACCAACCGACCCCTGCCCACACCACGTCTTCAACAAAGCCGACGCCACCATCGCACCCCATCTCCGGGACATCATCAACTCCTCCTTCCACACCGCCACCTTCCCGGAGAGCTGGAAGCACGCCGAGCTTACCGCCCTCCTGAAGAAACCAACGGCGGACCCCACCGACCTCAAGAACTACCGTCCCATCTCGCTCCTTCCGTTTCCGGCCAAAGTCATCGAGAAGACCGTCAACAGACAGCTTGCCGCCTTCCTCGAGACGAATGGATCCCTCGACCCCTCGCAGTCCGGGTTTCGGGCCAACCACAGCACCGAGACCGCCCTTATCGCAGCCACCGACGACATCAGAACCCTAACCGACAACGGGGAAACAGCAGCCCTCATCCTCTTGGACCTCTCCGCGGCGTTCGACACCGTCTGCCACCGCACCCTAGTGAAGCGCCTCAGCAACATCGGAATCCGAGAGAAAGCACTGGAATGGATCATCTCGTTCCTCGCCGGAAGAACCCAGAGAGTCCGCCTCCCCCGTTCAGATCCGAGGCCACCGAAGTCATCTGCGGCGTTCCACAATGATCCTCACTCAGTCCAACCCTCTTCAACGTCTACATGAGCCCCCTCGCAGCCATCGCACGCCAACACAACCTCAACATCATCTCCTACGCCGACGACACCCAGCTGATCCTCTCCCTCACCAACGACCCCACCACCGCCAGAGCCAACCTACACGACGGGATGAGAGACGTCGCCGACTGGATGAGGAACAGCCGCCTTAAACTGAACTCAGACAAGACGGAAGTCCTCATCCTGGGTTCATCACCCTCCGCCTGGGACGACTCTTGGTGGCCCCCGGCCCTGGGCACCACGCCCAAGCCAACGGACCACGCACGCAACCTGGGCTTCATCCTGGACTCCTCCCTGTCGATGACCAGACAAGTCAACGCCGTCTCATCTTCGTGCTTCAACACCCTGCGCATGCTCCGCAAGATCTTCAGATGGATCCCCACTGAAACCAGGAAGACCGTCACCCAGGCACTCGTCACCAGCCGACTGGACTATGGGAACACCCTCTACGCCGGAACCACAGCCAAACTTCAAAAAGACTCCAGCGCATCCAGAACGCCTCCGCACGACTCATCCTGGACATCCCCCGACACAGCCACATCACCGGACACCTGAAAGACCTGCACTGGCTCCCCGTCAGCAAGAGAATCACGTTCAGACTCCTCACCCACGCACACAAGGCCCTCCACGACCTGGGCCCCAAGTACCTCAACGACCGCATGACCTTCTACACGCCCACCCGCCAGCTACGATCAACCAGCCACGCCCTCGCCACCGTACCACGCATCCGCAGAGCCACCGCCGGAGGAAGATCCTTCTCCTACCTGGCAGCCAAGACCTGGAACTCCCTCCCCACTCACCTTCGGCGAACCCAGGACCATCTCTCCTTCAGGAAGCAGCTCAAGACCTGGCTGTTCGAGCAGTAAGTTACCCCCTCCCCCAGCGCCTTGAGACCCTCCCGGGTGAGTAGCGCGCTCTATAAATGCCGTGATTGATTGATTGATTGAAGGAGTAACTCACCTCCTAATTGTGAGTTCACTTGTCTAACAGCAAGAACTACCAGGTATTCAACCTATGTATAATAAAAGGCAATGAAAATCATCATCCGAGTTCATCACAACTCAGTGCCTGTATTTACGTTGGTGGTTTCTGAGCACAAGAAAAGACTGTGCACCAGCAGTGTGCATACAAGGTTACTCAATCAGAAAAGGTGAGACAATGGGACCTCGAGCTATGAAGGCACAGTGTGTCACAACAATACACAGTGAAACTCTTCCTCTTATGTGAAAGTGCAAATAATACCGTTGCTCATACCATTGGTGAGAAGTCCAACACAACTCACTATACGATCACATGATAGTTATGTAAGAGCGTAACATCCAGTGACAGATCACCAGTGTGCCTACTGAACGAATCATGCCTAGTATAGGAAAACTGTGAGAGTTGATAAGATGGTAAAGCATCATGTTCTAATAGAGTGAAAATCATCCTCTTTCTGAAACAATTGTCTAGTAAAGAGGGAGCCATAGCCACCACCATCTGCTTTGAGAGAGGCCAATCATGCTCCACCAGTGTGGAACACACACAACCATGTTAGAAAAGTACAGTTAAAACATCATACCTATCCCAGTCAAATGTTTCAGTTCCGGGCGTATTCTTTAAGAACCAGTACCAATCCTCTTTATACTAAATGCGATGAAGCTGGTCCCATACTGTTGGAACCAGTACCAATATAAAGGCAAAATTGCCCAAATTGTCATTTCAATTTATTCTAGGATAAATAAGACAGTACTGGAGTAGCTCACATGGGTCAAAGGTAAAAATATCTTATATCCCACACCCATACCTTCAACAAGAAAGCAGTGAAGCTAATCTCACTCTATTCAGCATCATTGAAATGTAGCAGACAGAGGGAAGATGCAGCAGAAGCTGTCGGAATATCTATTCTGCAATCTCTGCAATATCTCCACCGCTAACTACGGTCCGTCATCTTGGGTAAATGAAACGCCTAATACTAATCAGTTGCATGAATTTGACACATTCCTGCATGTGCACACCATTAACATATGTATCAATCCTCTTCCGCATGAATTTTTGACATCAGCCACATGTGCCTACAGGCAAACAATTTTCTTGAGTCCAACCGGAAACCACAAACATCATCATACATGTTCCGAATGTGGAGTAGGTAGAATACCTTTATACAGCCATCATCAAAATGGTGCAAAGATGTATATCTTACCAATACTGATATCCAGTATTTATGCACGCTAGTGAACATAACCAGAATAACATTATTGCACTCTGTTAGTGACATATGCATGAATGTATTATGTCCAAAGCATAATGATATACTATAAAGTGGTCATAATAACACGAATGCCTATAAATTCAATATTGTCTTACTACTAATTTCCACATCATTAATATCATTTAGATCACTCATAGTCCAGAATGTCCATCCATTTGCATTCCTTCCAATCCAGAGGTGACGAGATGTTGCCCCCTCTGCTGTCCAGGGGTATGACCTCCACCACCTGCCAAATGATTGGATCTTCGGTGTACCCACATTTCTCAAATTGTCGTGCCACTTACATTTGATTCAGCTTCTGTGCTCCTCTATACTCTGTTACACCATTTGTGTTGTCTGTCCCACATGTATCTTCATACAGGGGCATATAATGACATATACAGTATTACGAGCATTGCAGTTTGAAAAGTATATTAAATTGAAAACTCTATTATTGATTGCAAGAGTTTTAGTGTCAGAAGTAAATTTGCAGGCAGTGCAAGAAGGAGCCCCTCTGGTATGACATTTTAAAGAAATGTGGGCACACCGAAGATCAAATCTACTGTCAGGTGGTGGTGTGCGGATGCTTGGAGTGGGCTCTTCTGGGCACGTCCTTTAACTTCCTGGTTTTCAGTGCTGAGACACCTCTCAGGAGCATTTTTAAGCACTCCTGTATGAAGGGAAGCGTTGTTTTGATTGAGGAATGGCTGAGAGTGGATTGGTTTGCTTCTTTGCAGTGATCCTTTTTCTGAGCTTTTCTGGCTGCTATTGGACAAACCTTTCTTTAGAGTCTGCTAAGGGGAAGCATTCTTCCAAGAGACATCGTATCTCTCTCTCTCCAGGTCGCCTTCATTTTCTTGGGTCAAATAAGGCATGTTCTCCCTCCCCTAAGAGACAAAAGCAAGGTAGAGTGGAGGATTAGAGGATTCACTGCATAGTCCTAGAGTCTTTGAAGGCATTTAAGGATGATTCCAGGAAGGAGAGTACTAAGGGGCCTTTTTCAGATAGGTAGGAGCCCTCCTTTCTGCATTAGACATATCTTCGAATAGCAAAGATTCCCTGTCTTCCCAGATCTTAAAGGGAAATCAAAGGAAGTGTTGCAGGACATCGTTTCTCATGTTAGAAAAAACATGGGATTTCCGGTGGTGGAGAGGCGTTCCTCTTCTCAGGACATTGGGTAGCCACAGTTTTGCAAGCCTCTGAATGTGGGTCTTCTATTCATCAATATATTTTTGGATGTCATTAGAAATGAATGGAAAGATCCTGAAAAGATCTCACTGCCAAGGTTCATGCCAAACTTTATACTTTAGAAGACATGAAGAATGTTCTGCCTGATTCAATCCAGGTGGATTCAGTTGTGGCCAGTTTGGTGGGATGTTCATCCATGGTGGAAGAGAACATTCATAAAGACCCAGCAGAGAAAAAGGTGGGCTTTTCATTAAAGAAGTTTTTCTGTGGGTCTCAGATTGCGCTCAGAGCTGGAGTTTATGGGGTATGCACAACTCAATCTTTGTATACAGACTTTAAGTTGTTATTTTAGGCCATACAAGAGGAAAAGGAATGTCTTCCTCCATTGGAGTCATTAGAGCATCAGATTGTTTTTCTTTCAGACATCTCTTTTGATGTGGTCAGATCCTTGGCTTTTGCTAGTGGAGCATCTGTATCAGCCGGGAATTTGTATTTAAAAGACTGGAACACTAATGTGGCTCAGAGGGCAACCACCGTTAAAATGCTTTTTAAGGGTCAGAAATTGTTTGAAGTAGGGTTGTAGGATTAACTCCATCGCCTCTTCAAGGAGAGGAAACACTCCTTGTCTTTTAAGAAGGAGGTGTCTAAGTCTTCCAGGTCTTCTTCTTTTAGGCAACCTTCGAGGAGATAAACTTTTGATCCTTCCTCCGGACTCCAGTGTAAATCTTCCTGTTCATTTTGATAGTTCCGGATATGAAAATCGGATGCAGGGCTCAAAACACAGAATTCCTTACTTTGCCATTGAACAGGCATCCTTACAGGTTGGGAGAGGGATAAGGCAGTTTTTCTGCAAATGGAATTCCACAACCTCAGACAAGTGGGTCCTCAACATTGTCAGGATAGAATTCTGAAGTTCTCCGGTTCCGCCTGGGATGATACGCACCCCTGTTCCCCGGAACGCCATCAAACGTCAAGCCTTGATGGAGGGGGTTTCCTCTCTCATGGTGGGCGGAATGTGTCCCTTCCTGCACAAAAATCAATCCTGCCTGCAACACAGGCTCCCTTGCTGGTGCAAGGGTGCCTGTGTTTAATGCTATGCATCACATAGTGTGCCAGTACAAGGAGAGGACAGCAATGCACCATATAATGTTAAATATGGCACATTCCTGTCCTGACCCTGTCACGCAATGCAGTGCAGTGCAGCAAGGCGTCTTGCCGTGCTGCATTATGTGACATTTTGATAAATATGCCCCTATGTTTTTTTATTTTGTTTCATCAGATCATTGTCCTGCGGCCACAACATAATCACATCAGGGGTGGGGCTAAAAGAGGTCTGCTAATTGAAACCTCCATGTAGGCTTTCATTGTTAAGGGCAAGGCGGTATTTTAGCATGCTCCTTTGTTTTTGGAGCATGTCAGTGCTTGATCATTAACACTGGGATGGCTGTATCTGCCCTTCAAAGGCTTCCCACTGGACTGTTTGACACTTGATTGCCCCCAAGGAAAAAGGTAGACAATGACAAACTACTTTTGTAGTCCTTTTAGCAAGGCTGTCTAGTGGCTCGATATCATATAATACACTCAGCCAGTCGCTTCAGCGAGCAGCATGTTGCATTCTGGGGCTTGTAGTTCTACTTTTGACCCAATGTGCAAAGTGTGCCATAGAGTCACTTGGCAGCTATTTTTTAAGATTTTACAAAAAAGATGATGTTCATTTAAAAAATGTGCTTGTTTTTCACCCCAAACCAATAGTAAACCTCCTCTCACATTTTGTGAGGCTTCACTCTTCCATTCGGATCATGTATTAAAACAAGCACTGACAATGTCAATCATTTTAGCTTCTGTATAGAGACAAGTTTTTTTCTAAATTTAAATAAAACACAGCACAAGTACAACATGGCGTCAGCTTTGCATCTGCCCCTAACACAAAGGGGCAGCAGCAGGAGGAGCAGCACAGGGCGTTGTCACACAGACAGAACCAGTACACCATGTGTAGAACCAGAACAAGCTTCCCTTATTCACAGAACAGGCAACACTTGAGCATCAACAGTGCTCTCTATATGGAGCAATGTTAAAGGAAACATTTCTTCTTCCTAGAACAGGTATAGTAGAGGAGAACCATGCAAACTCTCCTCCTTCTTAGAAGAGGTACGAATTGGGCACCAGGATCACAAATGTACATATTCAGAGAACACATATAGCTGAGAAATTCGTGGCATGTAGGTTACACACAGATCTCTCTAGCAGGTGCCTTATTTCACAGAGATGAAAGTATAAGTGTGTAAGTGAACAACTTCACAAATATTGCCACCAATGTTATTCAGGCCACTTTCCCTGTCAGCACACCTGCTGTCTCTATTTTTTATTCCTCCACTTTTCTTCCATCAATCTGTCTGTGGTATTTTTGTTCCATCTGGAAGGCCCTGCTGTGGAGACTAAGGGCCAGATGTAGGAAGCGAAATAGCGATCGCAAACGCTGAAATTCGCAGAATTTCAACGTTTGCGACCGCAAAATAGCCCTGTGCAATGTAGGTAGGAAAAACCTACTCGCAAAATAAGGAATCGCAAATTTTGCGATTCCCTATTTTGCGACTGCCTTTAAGGAATCGAAAATTGCGATCCCTTAAATGCAATGCAGGAAGCCCAGAAAGTCTGCGATTTGGGCTTAAGGAATCGCAAATTACCACCAACTTGAAGTTGGTGGTAATTTCAATTTCTTTGAAAAATGCACTTTTTTGTATTTTTCAAAGTGCCATGTGGCGCACATACATGCCCTTAGGGCATGTATGTGCGCCAAATGTGCACACATACATATTTCAGGGGTGCAACTGGGTGTCCTTTTGACACCCTTGCACCCTTGAAAATGCATTCGCAATTTGCGAGTACCTAATGGGTACTCGCAAATTGCGAGTGTCTTCGGAATGAATGGGGTGGTATTCCTTAATTGCGAATCGCAATTTGCGATTCGCAATTAAGGAATATTAAGGAATCGCAATTAATATTGCGATTCCTACCTACATTCCATTTTGCGAGTCCTTAATAGCGATTCGCTAAAAATCGCTATAAGGACTCGCAAAAATGAGTTTACCTACATCTGGCCCAAAGAGTCCACTTTCAATGCTATAACTCCTATTGTTGTCATAAGCTGCGATCTTTCTGCACCCAATTCCTGTAGATATAAGATGACCATATTTTTCACAAATCAAAACATGAGAGACTACATACAAAGAAGATGGGCTACAAAATGGCAGTCTTGGTATTGTGCTACACTAATAATAATAGGGTCTCACCACTGTAGGACTGTGGCAAGATGCAGTTTTAGAGACTTTGCTGTATTCACTTCACCTCTAAGGCTTAACACAATAGGTCCACCACGAAAGTAAAAATATTAACATTATTGTTGTAATCATCTGGTGCAAAATAAAGGAAAAGTTTAGGGTTGTGAGTTGGGGCCGTGAGAGACGATGAGCCTGTGATATTACATGGCCTACCCTTTCATTTCTCTATATAGAGGACACTTGCTTTGTATGCAACAACGCAATAACATGTTTGCAAAGTGTGAGAAAAGTGGAATGTTAGTTGGCGTGGTTGTGAGACCTCACCATGTAATAAGGGTACTAATCTGTAAAAGGTCAAGTGAGGTTACTGCAAGTTAAACCTTAGCTCAGTCCTGGGTAGCTGTGACACAGAGTGTCAGGCTTATTTCAAAGAAGAAAGTGTGAAGCATTTATCAATACCAAAACAGATAATAAGTAAGAGACACGACACAATAGTAATCCCACTCCAATTTATAAAAATAGAGTATATTTTTATCTTCAATTACACACCAAAATGACAAAGTCATGATTTCTGTAAGATTTTTATAGATCACTGCTTTTTACTTTAAAAAGTTTGGAAATGTAAAAAAAAGTTTGGAAATCACTGCTTTTCACTTTTAGCGATAGTCTATGAGCTGCAAACGTGAGGGTCTGGGACAAAGTGAAAGTTTCAGGATGACTGCAATGGAAGTCAGGGTTAGATGCAAGAGCCGGGTTGGACCCAGTCAAGATTGTACTTTCGCACGTAGAAACTTTTGTGGTTCTTTTTCTCGTCAACAGTGAGGTTCTCAGAAGCGCTAGTGACATCAGAGGCATTAAATGCTAGTTGCAAAATGGCAAGTAGCAGTAGTCTATGAGTCCCTGACTTTGGGCTCAGGAACAGTCATCTTTGGCTCAGAAGATGCAGTCCTGTGGCAAGAGGGAGTCCACTGAAGCACTAGCCAAGGGTCCAGGAACTGAGAGTGACCTCTTGGAGGCTAGAACTCAATCCCTCGGATATGCCAGCGGAGTCCAGAGCAAGTCCAGGGTGAATTGGTCAGCTTGACAGGTGCAGGGCAGGTGCAGGGCTTCTTTAGCTTTTGTGTCCCTGAAGGTTCACAGGAGACTAGACAACTAGCCCTTGGAGTCCACTCATTGGTTCTTGGCACAAGTGGGAAAGGTCCAGCCCTTGAGGTCTCTCTCGATGGGCTCAACAGCAGGAGCAACCCATCTCTTTCTGAGGTCCTGTTTTGCCTCAGTGAGAACAGCAGGTGCATTCTTCCAGGATGCAGCCTTTCTTTTTGAGGTCTACAGGTGTAGTCCTGCTTCTGTTCTTTCCAAGTCCAGAGTTGTTCTGAGGCTGGAAACCAGAGGTGCCCCTTTTATGCCAATTTCAAAATGGTTGGTGGGAGGACTCTCTGGCCAATGGGGCTTTTACATCACCTCCTGTGGTGCTGGCACTAAACCATCCCATAGTGCATCTATATGACCAAACTTAAGGTGTCGGGACCCTTTTTACCCTGAGACAGATCCATGAGCACACCCTTACGTGTTTCCAATCTAGTTAGCCATCACTCTTGGAAAACCAGTTCTGCAACAGGTTTTCCACCTCTGGAAGAGATGCCATCCTGTCTACGTACTCAAAAAAGTGGTCAAGCTAATGCTTGACTCACATTTGTCTCTCAGAGGTAGTAGCTCCTTTGAAGCTAGGCCATCTGTGGCCACTGCCCAGGGCCATCCAGGCAGGAGGAGATCACACTTCCTACCTCCAGCAGACCCTCTGTTTCCCATCCTGGGAGTGCGTCACACCTCTTGGCAGGAGGGCAGCAGTCTGTCTCAGGTCATAATCTCAGGTTATAACTGCTGTAGTTAATTAGAAACAGCTACTAGAACTTTGGGGAAAGAAAGTGATGACTGTCATAAGTCATCTTTGCTTTAAAAGTCACTGTAAATATGACTTCAGCAATAAGTTGGGTTTAATGTAACAATTACTTTGGTACATATACGGTGGTCCCAAATGGAAGTTAGCACTTAGTGCATGGCCTGGTGATATCCCATGTTACCCAATGTGACTAGTAGCCTCACTACAGTGAAAACAAATGACAATTTCGAGTTTTCACTGTTAGGACACGTAAAGTTTAAATTCGACATGTCCTTCTTTAAAAACATCTGGCACCCTCCCTTATAGGCCACTAAGGCCTGCCTTGGGGGTGACTTACAAAAACTTAAAAGAAATGTTTGGGTATGGCCAAAGGGTTATTTTGCCATGTCGAGTTGGCAGTCTAAAAGCAGTCAGACTAGGCTGCAATGGCAGACCTAGAATCATGTTTTCACTTTGTCACAGCAGCGGTGGCACAATAAGTGCTGCAGTCCACTGGTGGTATTTAACTTACTAGCCTTCTGTACCCATGGTAACACGTACTAGGGTCTTAAAGGTAATTTAAATATGCCAATAAGGGATTAGCCAATTGCACATACTCTTCGAGGTGTCCAGACCACATGCACATAGTAGCTTGAGTCCAAAAACTTGGAAGGGGTCATACAAAAAGAGGCACTTTCTTACAAAAAGCTTTCATAAAAAGGCACACAACACAATAGCTTTATGAGCTATGACTGTTGACTTTGCTGCATGTCAAGCTCGACTGCTACTACTTCTCCTACAGAGGGAAAGAGCAGCAGCAGTGCTTGCAGAGTGATATTCTTACTGTCCTACTGCATTCAAGAAAGGGTCCTTTGGAGATGCAAACATGGGCAATATTTTATTTATAGTGCTCACCTGAATCTTACCTCGAAACAGGGACATGTTTGAACTGTAGTAAACGTGTTAGGTGCCAGACTGGAGTAAAACATGGATCTGGCTGGACAAATGCGTGACATCTTGTCACCCTATGTAGATCCTTAATTCCTACTGCCATTCGAATGCCCATCTGTCAAAGAATCTTAGATCTCACAAGCCAGATACTTTGCTATAGCTTTGCAGAGACCCTCCTTGCTTCTGGCTGAAAGAGGCAGTAAGGAAATGCTACTGTTCAGTAGTGACATTTAGCAACACATGATTCATAGGGAAAAACAAGCAATGTGTCTCTCTGCTTCCCTTATGATGTCACCTCCTTTGCGTCATCAGATCTGTGCTCAACTTCATGTCTTCATCTTATTTTATCTTCATTTGACTTTTAACCCTCTTTTCTGATGATTTCCTTTCTCATGCTTCATTCACACCAGCCTCTCTCACTTTATTATTACCCACCATACTTTTAAACATACTCTCTTTCGCATTCTTTTATTTTTCCCCACTCTCTCTCCCCCTCTGTAACCCCCACACCTCCACTCTTACTTCCTTCTACCTCCTTTCTCTCACGCTTTCCTTTAGGTCACCTCACAAGCACACATACAAACACACAAAAATCTTACTCTCTTCCTGACTGTCATCTTGCCAAGGATCTGTTGAAGTGCCACTCGATGCAAACCCAATCCCTACCTTCCCTTAAACTTTGGGATGACATAGTGAGCCACAATGGTACGACCAAACCCAAGTGAAGGTGTTGCAATTGGGTTCTGCAACAAGAAAGGGTATGCTGTTCCTAAAGAGTCTTACAGATCTATGTGTGTAAAGAGAGCATATGAGTGCTAATGAAGGTCGTAGAAAATCTTTTCTCCTTTCAGAAAAAGACCCTCACACACCCAGCCAGCTAGGTGTCTTGCTTCATCACTGGGGCTGCTCCTTATCGGGTCGGCGCTGCAATACCCGATCGGCGCCCGTGATGGGGCCTTCTTGGCGGAGATCTTTTTTCTTAGCCATTGGGTGCGGTGCGTGTAAGGGCCCTCGTGAGTGTAGATGTGTAATGTGTGAAATATAAAACAGGAGTTAGTGATCCACCCAAAACTATTTTAATGACTGTGGTCACTATCCTGATTAAAAACCAAAAGAGGCGCGCACGCCTGCTCTAAGGTTGCAGGGTTGTGCGCTAAAACTCAGGCCAACATGCTTCTTGCCTAGTGTCAGATTGACGGCAATTCTTCAGGACCTATTATTGATCATTCTACACTTTTTGGTTGGTGGTCTGTTAATTACACAGTTAAGTCACCACCCATACAGCACCCTAAAAAGTGGTACCTGTCAATCAACAACAATGCCTGTAGGAGAGAAGAATCATAAAGATTAGTACATCGTTCTTCTATGGTCTGCAGTTCAACCTAAATGCAACAGTCTGTTTTATGACCATGCTATTGTGGCACTGCAAAACAAACGTGTGGAATGAGCATGCTTCACATGAGGGTGTATGTGATCATGCACTCGGCAAATTTCAGGAAAAGTTTAAAAACAGAAGTAGCAAACAAATTATGCAGATTTTCGAGGCACACTAGCACACTCACCCAGCATGGGTCAGCTCAATGCATCAAGGTGTCGCGGCAGGTGAAGACACTGCAAGGTTCAGTGTCCTATGTTTTGTAGTAATTGAAAAAAAGGGGGGGAAATGTAGCATGAGAATGTTGGTTGGAGCTAAACTCATGGCAGTATTTCAATGCAGGTAAATAAAGAAAGTGGGGTGGAGATTACCAACATGGGACCCACGAGGAGTATGTCCCATTGTAATACCGATGGTTATTACTCAGAGTACACAGTGTATCCTTCACGTTGGTAGCAGGCGGTAAAACGGTGGCTGAAAGTTTAGCGCGAGAAGAGTGAGCGCGTTAGCCAGGGACCAATGCCGTACTGTGTCGCCATTCTCTCCTTTGTTTGTTCACAGGTGTTGAACTAACTCGGGCAGTCTCCTCAATTACGGCACCCACACCGAGTAGAAGGAGGGTGCGGAACACATTTAGGCTAGTCTTGCTATGCGGTCACTACAAATATAGCGGAAAAATCCCCTGTTTAGTCGTCAGAGCAAAAGCACACGGTTCCCACACTGAACGCCTAAGCCCAAAACCCCGATACTCACGTTGTTCGATCCGTCCGATCACAGTCGACCTACCCCTCACTCTGCCGGACCCGGGTGGATGTCACTTCTCTTTCGTGTTCGAATGATATCCCCCGGTCGGCCAGCGGTGGAGGCGGGACTTCCGGTATCGAGGTTGGGGCAACGACTAGAGCGTCAACAACCACTTCCGGGCGCCATGTTGGAATCCCCATTGCGTGTGTGTCAGTGAAGGTTCCCCCAATTAACTATTTGTGGGCCACTGCGAAGCGTTAGTAATATGGTTGTGTAACTAAAATCTTGTGAAACGGGGAGCAACAAGGTCTCATGCTCCTGGAGTATGCCTCGTAATCCACCAGCTGGTGTAACATTGGTGTCTAATAAAATCACAACTCGACGTCCTGGAATTGACCAAGTCCCTGTACTAATGTGTAAATGTAGAAATGCTTAATCACCCAGTTATCGATGTGGTCGCTGTAGGGTAAAAAGGCCACCAATATTACAAAAAAAGGGGGGGGGGGCTAGATGTGGCACTCAAACGGGGATTGTACCCCTGTGCAGTGATGGCCACAACAGGTGGTAGGGCCCTTTGCAGTACGGTGTCCTAAAGAGTGCTCATGACAGTTATCAGTGTAGCACTTGTTGGTGGTAATAGGTTAGGGGATAGCAGTGCCAGTAGTAGTCAAGAATTGCAGACAAAGGGAAAAACGAAGTGGAGACAGTACATCATTTGATGTATTAAGTCAGCAAGCTCCATGGTATGTCTTCATTAAGTCCCTCTTTGTCCGAGGACAACATCAGTACCCACCTCTGTTGTATGCGGAACATGATGTTTTTGTGCATACCGGGGTGAGCTTCCAAAACCACCCACCGAAACGAGTCAGGTGAGTGTTTGTGATGTTCAAAATGGGTCGTCATCTTGGTGTTAGTTTTATGACACCTGAAGTTGCTCCTGTGTTCAGTCATCCGGGTTTTCACCGGTCTGGTCGTCATCCCTACATAAAGGAGTCCGCACGGACAGGTCAATGCATAGATACAGTTGTTGGTGTTACAGTTGGTGTGTCTCTTCAGGACCCATTTCACCCCATTCGTGAACGTTATTTCTTTTGTGGTCTTGGTGAGAGGGCAGACCGAACAAGACCCACACGGGTAGTGGCCGACTACGGGAGGTAGATCCTATAGTCCCCTTTGTACATTGGTTTTCTGGGGGCTTGGTCGTGTATGTATGAGCATGTCCTTCAGATTGCTTGTGCGTTTGAACGCAAATCTGGGTACAGGGAGATCTAGTGCTCCTGTATTCAGAATACCCCAGTGTTTCTTAATAATACTCCTCACTCGATTTGAGTCGGGAGTAAAGGTGGTCACACAGGTAATCGTGGTATCGGGGTCCTTATGTCTGCTCTCTAGCAAACTTTCCCGGTTGTTGTTTCTGGCTCTTTTATGAGAGAGTGACACAGTGTGTTGTGGATAATCCCTCTGTCGCAGGTCTTGAGCCAAAGTATCAGACTCATTGATGTAGTCAGTCAATGAACTACAGTTCCTTCTTATCCGAAGGAATTGACCGAATGGTAGATTCTGTTTGAGTGCTGTGGGATGGTGGCTGCTAAATAGAAGCAAACTGTTTTTGTCAGTTGGTTTGCGGTAGAGTGTGGTAGTGATGCATCCATCCCCCAGCCTTACCAGCAGGTCGAGGAAGGGTACACTGGTCTCAGAGATGGTGCTAGTAAATTTCAGAAAGGGGTTTAGAGTATTCATCCAAATACAAAATTCATCGCATGTTCTGCGGTCCCCTTTACAAAGGACCAAGATGTCGTCAATGAACCTTTTCCATACAAACACGTTCGCTAGGTATGGATTTTTGTGATGGTGGATCTCCCTCTCCTCAAACGCTGCCATGTACATGCATGCCAGGCTCGGCGCGTACGTACTGCCCATCGAGGTGCCTTGCGTTTGATGGTATAGTTGTTTGTTATATTCAAAGAAATTTTCTGTAAGTGCCAGGGTGGCACACTCCAGTATGAATGCTACCGGAGTAGGGGAAGTCCAGTTCTCTCGGCTAAGTGCGTCCTCCACCACCTCTAGAGTAGCCCTTTGAGGGATATTGGTGTAGAGGGCCTCAACATCCAAGGTCAACAAAAAATTGATTTCCTCTGGATGCTGGACCCCCTCGAGTAGTCGTAGGACATCGGTGGTATCTTTCACAAATGAGGGGGTGGCCCTTACAAGGGGTTGGAGAAAGTGATCAAAAAATCTCGATAAAGGTTCCAAAATGGACCCGATCCCCGAGACAATTGGCCTACCTGGGCCCGGGGTCACCCCCTTGTGAATTTTGGGCAGGGTGTAGAAGTAGGGAATCTTCGGGTCAGTTGTAATGAGGAAGTCTGCCTCTTTTTTAGTAATCCAGCCCTCAGACTCAGCTGAGAATACCATTGAGGAGATGGTGGTACTTAATCGAGGAATGGGGTCCTCTCTCAACGGAGTATAGTTCCTCCGATTACTCAACTGCCGCTGGCATTCTGTATCGTAGTCCACAGTGGACATAATGACCATCGCCCCACCCTTGTCCGCCTGTTTGATAGTGATGATAGAGTCATCCGCCAGAGCCCTGACGGCTGACATTTCCCGCAAGCAAGACACCTAGCTGGCTGGGTGTGTGAGGGTCTTTTTCTGAAAGGAGAAAAGATTTTCTCCGACCTTCATTAGCACTCATATGCTCTCTTTACACACATAGACCTGTAGGACTCTTTAGGAACAGCATACCCTTTCTTGTTGTGGTTTCCGTGGGCCTGTATGCTGGACCTATTAATTGGCCCTTAGTCCCCCCCAGTTGTCTCATTGTTTGCACGGGTTACCCCCTTGGGACTTCACTTCAAGGTTACCAGGAGGTTACTACTGGTACCCCTGGCCCAGATCAGAGACTCAAGAATCAGTGTATTCCCGGTCTCTTTCTAGACCCCTGCCCCTCCCAACCGAAGGATGGAGGATTACCAGGGACTCTCTTTTGGCGATGAAGTAGCAGCAGATATTCTTAGGACACCATCTCTGCTAGGGACTGATGGCAGTTCAGCCACCGGTAGCCAGTCTGATGACTGGATTTCCCTGTCCACCTTGAAACGCGAGTGGCTCAAGATAACTTTACATGGAGCCATGATGACTGAATACCTACGGGCTAATATAGCCCCCAATGGCTTGATTGTCAACAATTTTCCACGCCTCTTCTTGGAGGACGTGGTTTTAAGAAGAGTGGTCCCTAGTAGCATGGAAGTGCACTGGGATTGGCTCATTCTCATCATCAACACCGCTAAAGGATAGCAGATGCCCTCTTGATTAGAATACAAACTGCAGAGGGAGCTATCAAGGTAACTGTCCAAACGACTGCATATAAGACTAAACTAGCTGAAATTAATGCAGAAATCTCGGACAACAGAGAATACCTCATGAAACAAAAGATTGGCAAACTCCAAAAGGACTTTCAGAAGTTTGACAAAGAAAAGGTATATCCTTTCTTGAAAGCAGACTACACCGCACCTGGTGCAGGCTACTCTTCAAATGACAACTCAAACCAGTCACGGAGAGGCTCATCATCGAACAGTGATTCCAGCAGTGGGAGCTGGAGCAATAAGAACTTGAGACACAATACACGCCCCATGTACCAACCATACAATATGCCACCATACCAGGGACCCCAATTCTGGCAGTACCCTATGTACCAACAGGGCCCACCGCCCTTCTTCCAGCCAATCAATGAACCCCCTTTTTTAGACAGAGGAAGAGGGTGCAGAAGAGGGCACCTAAAAAGAGTACAGTGGCAGGAACAACCGACACGCTCAGTAGAGACGAGGAGCCAGACAAGAGGGAAGAGAAATTGATTATCAATCTCTCCCAAAGGGTCTTGACACCAACAGAAGAGGGTGTACTACAGAAAGGGCTAGGCTTTGTACCTACCCCCAAGGTAGACACATTTCGCGACACCTGTGAGATTCAAGGTTTTTTCCGCAAGGTACGGTTAAAAGCCTTCTTTCAAGATAAACCTCTACCTCAGAAGAGTGATTCAGGACTACACAAACCCTCGACCTTTACACCCCACAGCGGAATGGTACCCCCCGAAGTCCTGACCTTTGAACAGGCGGTGCTGAAGGATCTCAATAGGGGAACTACCTCTGCCTCATTCCATAACCTTTCGTCCAGTGAAATGTCAGCCGTCAGGGCTCTGGCGGATGACTCTATCATCACTATCAAACAGGCGGACAAGGGTGGGGCGACGGTCATTATGTCCACTGTGGACTACGATACAGAATGCCAGCGGCAGTTGAGTAATCGGAGGAACTATACTCCGTTGAGAGAGGACCCCACTCCTCGATTAAGTACCACCATCTCCTCAATGGTATTCTCAGCTGAGTCTGAGGGCTGGATTACTAAAAAAGAGGCAGACTTCCTCATTACCACTGACCCGAAGATTCCCTACTTCTACACCCTGCCCAAAATTCACAAGGGGGTGACCCCGGTCCCAGGTAGGCCAATTGTCTCGGGAATCGGGTCCATTTTGGAACCTTTATCGAGATTTTTTGATCACTTTCTCCAACCCCTTGTAAGGGCCACCCCCTCATTTGTGAAAGATACCACCGATGTCCTACGACTACTCGAGGGAGTCCAGCAACCAGAGCAAATCAATTTTTTGTTGACCTTGGATGTTGAGGCCCTCTACACCAATATCCCTCAAATGGCTACTCTAGAGGTGGTGGAGGACGCACTTAGCCGAGAGAACTGGACTTCTCCATCTCCGGTAGCATTCATACTGGAGTGTGCCACCCTGGCACTTACAGAAAATTTCTTTGAAAATAACAAACAACTATACCATCAAACGCAAGGCACCTCGATGGGCAGTACGTTCGCGCCGAGCCTGGCATGCATGTACATGGCAGCGTTTGAGGAGAGGGAGATCCACCATCACAGCAATCCATACCTAGCGAACGTGCTTGTATGGAAAAGGTTCATTGACGACATCTTGGTCCTTTGTAAAGGGGACCGCAGAACATGCAATGAATTTTGTATTTGGATCAATACTCTAAACCCCTTTCTGAAATTTACTAGCACCATCTCTGAGACCAGTGTACCCTTCCTCGACCTGCTGGTAAGGCTGGGGGATGGCTGCATCACTACCACACTCTACCGCAAACCAACTGACAAAAACAGTTTGCTTCTATTTAGTAGCCACCATCCCAGAGCACTCAAACAGAATCTACCATTCGGTCAATTCCTTCGGATAAGAAGGAACTGTAGTTCATTGACTGACTACCTCAATGAGTCTGATACTTTGGCTCAAGACCAGCGACAGAGGGATTATCCACAACACACTGTGTCACTCTCTCGTAAAAGAGCCAGAAACAACAACCGGGAAAGTTTGCTAGAGAGCAGACATAAGGACCCCGATACCACGATTACCTGTGTGACCACCTTTACTCCCGACTCAAATCGAGTGAGGAGTATTATTAAGAAACTCTGGGGTATTCTGAATACAGGAGCACTAGATCTCCCTGTACCCAGATTCGCATTCAAACGCACAAGCAATCTGAAGGACATGCTCCTACATACACAACCAAGCCCCCAGAAAACCAATGTACAAAGGGGACTATGGGATCTACCTCCCGTAGTCGGACACTACCCGTGTGGGTCTTGTTCGGTCTGCCCTCTCACCAAGACCACAAAAGAAATAACGTTCACGAATGGGGTGAAATGGGTCCTGAAGAGACACACCAACTGTAACACCAACAACTGTATCTATGCATTGACCTGTCCGTGCGGACTCCTTTATGTAGGGATGACGACCAGACCGGTGAAAACCCTGATGACTGAACACAGGAGCAACTTCAGGTGTCATAAAACTAACACCAAGATGACGACCCATTTTGAACATCACAAACACTCACCTGACTCGTTTCGGTGGGTGGTTTTGGAAGCTCACCCCGGTATGCACAAAAACATCCTGTTCCGCATAGAACAGAGGTGGGTACTGAGGTTGTCCTCGGACAAAGAGGGACTTAATGAAGACATACCATGGAGCTTGCTGACTTAATACATCAAATGATGTACTGTCTCCACTTCGTTTTTCCCTTTGTCTGCAATTCTTGACTACTACTGGCACTGCTATCCCCTAACCTATTACCACCAACAAGTGCTACACTGATAACTGTCATGAGCACTCTTTAGGACACTGTACTGCGAGGGGCCCTACCACCTGTTGTGGCCATCACTGCACAGGGTTACAATCCCCGTTTGAGTGCCACATCTAGCCCCCCCCCTTTTTTTTGTAATATTGGTGGCCTTTTTACCCTACAGCGACCACATCGAAACCTGGGTGATTAAGCATTTCTACATTTACACATGGACTTGGTCAATTCCAGGACGTCGAGTTGTGATTTTATTAGACACCAATGTTACACCAGCTGGTGGATTACGAGGCATACTCCAGGAGCATGAGACCTTGTTGCTCCCCGTTTCACAAGATTTTAGTTACACAACCATATTACTAACGCTTCACGGTGGCCCACAAATAGTTAATTGGGGAAACCTTCACTGACACACACGCAATGGGGATTCCAACATGGCACCCGGAAGTGGTTGTTGACGCTCTAGTCGTTGCCCCAACCTCGTTACCGGAAGTTCCGCCTCCACCGCTGGCCGACCGGGGGATATCATTCGAACACGAAAGAGAAGTGACATCCACCCGGGTCCGGCAGAGTGAGGGGTAGGTCGACCGTGATCGGACGGATCGAACAACGTGAGTATCGGGGTTTTGGGCTTAGGCGTTCAGTGTGGGAACCGTGTGCTTTTACTCTGACGACTAAACAGGGGATTTTTCCGCTATATTTGTAGTGACCGCATAGCAAGACTAGCATAAATGTGTTCTGCACCCTCCTTCTACTCGGTGTGGGTGCCGTAATTGAGGAGACCGCCCGAGTTAGTTCAACCACTGTGAACAAACAAAGGAGAGAATGGCGACACAGTACGGCATTGGTCCCTGGCTAACGCGCTCACTCTTCTACCGCTAAACTTTCAGTGTGTCATTTGCTTAACTGGGTTGGTAGCGATACCGGGGGGTGCCGGCGGTGCGCTTCAGCGTTCCACTCTAGACCACTGGGGTTGGAGTGATTGCTAGGAGCGCGCTGCACGACACGCCACCGTTTTACCCCGGCTACCAACGTGAAGGATACACTGTGTACTCTGAGTAATAACCATCGGTATTACAATGGGACATACTCCTCTTGGGTCCCATGTTGGTAATCTCCACCCCACTTTCTTTATTTACCTGCATTGAAATACTGCCATGAGTTTAGTTCCAACCAACATTCTCATGCTACATTTCCCCCCCTTTTTTTCAATTACTACAAAACATAGGACACTGAACCTTGCAGTGTCTTCACCTGCCGCGACACCTTGAAGCATTGAGCTGACCCATGCTGGGTGAGTGTGCTAGTGTGCCTCGAAAATCTGCATAATTTGTTTGCTACTTCTGTTTTTAAACTTTTCCTGAAATTCGCCGAGTGCATGATCACATACACCCTCATGTGAAGCATGCTCATTCCTCACGTTTGTTTTGCAGTGCCACAATAGCATGGTCATAACACGGACTGTTGCATTTAGGTTGAACTGCAGACCATAGAAGAACGATGTACTAATCTTTATGATTCTTCTCTCCTACAAGCATTGTTGTTGATCGACACGTACCACTTTTTAGGGGGCTGTATGGGTGGTGACTTAACTGTGTAATTAACAGACCACCAACCAAAAAGTGTAGAATGATCAATAATAGGTCCTGAAGAATTGCAGTCAATCTGACACTAGGCAAGAAGCATGTTGGCCTGAGTTTTAGCGCACAACCCTGCAACCTTAGAGCAGGCGTGCGCGCCACTTTTGGTTTTTAATCAGGATAGTGACCACAGTCATTAAAATAGTTTTGGATGGATCACTAACTCCTGTTTTATATTTCACACATTACACATCTACACATCTACACTCACGAGGGCCCTTACACGCACCACACCCATTGGCTAAGAAAAAAGATCTCCGCCAAGAAGGCCCCATCACGGGCGCCGATCGGGTATTGCAGCGCCGACCCGATAAGGAGCAGCCCCAGTGATGAAGCAAGACACCTAGCTGGCTGGGTGTGTGAGGGTCTTTTTCTGAAAGGAGAAAAGATTTTCTCCGACCTTCATTAGCACTCATATGCTCTCTTTACACACATAGATCTGTAGGACTCTTTAGGAACAGCATACCCTTTCTTGTTGTGGTTTCCGTGGGCCTGTATGCTGGACCTATTAATTGGCCCTTAGTCCCCACCAGTTGCCTCAGCAATTGGGTTCTGCCCAATCAGTACGCCCGGATTTCTTTGCTTTTTTGATCACTTGTTTTTGGACATTTTACTGTGGGTAAGTGTCACTTTATGTGTCTCACCCACAGTAATCACACGGCAAATGGAGTGCGCCTGTTTTCGCCATTATCCGCCTTTTAAGATAAAGTCGCTGTGCCGCAGCAAGGGTAAGGGGCATTTGGCTGGTTACACTTGAACACGTGTACACATGTGCGTGCACATGTGTACGTGCTGCACATGGGAAACTGCTGTTGGGCGGAGCCTGATAACTGCGCACAGGTAGCCTGGTGCATTGGGACTCTGCAGGAATAGCTATTAATCTGGGGTACTTGCAAACATGGGTACTTGCAAACGTTTTCCCAGTGGCCACAAAATATGCTCTTTGGTGTGCCAGCGGGCCACATTGATGCCAGCAGGGTGGGAGTAGGGCTATGCAGGCCGGGGTGGCAGGTAAGGTGGGCGTTGGGGAAGCAAAGCATGTACATGGTGTGGTCCGTGAATCATGGAGTTAATTTGAGGGTTTCATTCCATACTGCCCTCTAAATTAATACTCCAGTCTCTAGAAGAGTCATAGATTTGGCAAAATTTAGCTATGCAGGATCTGAATCGCTATCCCTCTACCAGCCTTCTACTTGCTATCACTACCTCAAAAGAGTCAAGTGTTAAAAAAGAAGTAACTTCATTATTTAATTGGAATGAAATCGAATTGTATTATGTAATGCCAAAGAAATCAACAATCAATCCCAGCTCCCCCACTTGACCAAATTGTGTGATCCTAGGCAATTGTTTTATTTCACTTTGCCTTCCTTTTCTTCATTTCACACGTAAGGGCACCTTGAAGTATACGTATTCAGGATTTTCATGGTACAAAAACTTCTATTGTGTTTTATTTAATAAACTATAATGTTGTCCATGTATAACAAGAACCCAGGCCACCCAGAGGGTTCAACGTGACAACTGACTTGCCTCTTTGTTCGCTATTGGCATTGTTGTCAGGGTGGGAGGAAGCAAAAATGTTTCTATGTTTATTTGTGAAAAAACTTTTAAAAAATACTTCTCAATGCACTGATATAATTTGATGTACTAAGGTGAAATGCTTCTGCATGTTAATGAATAATCTTTTGGGATTTTGAAGAGACTGTCATTTTTTTACACTTTTGTTGCAAGATGTCTAAAAAAATTATTTGTGTTTCTAAAGTTAAGTGGTGCAGGACACTTTTTTATTTGCTTCTTTTTTTGTACTTCAGTTATCTTGTAAATAAATGCCCGTTTATTTAGCATCGTTCTGGAATTTAGTGCACACTTAAGTAAACAGCAGCCCGGTGCGGTCGTTCAGCTAGGGTCCTCATGTGAAGTTCAGGAGGGCCGCAAGCGGCCTGTGGGCCATAATTTGAGTATCACTGCCTTATAATGTTAGTGTACACTCATAGGGAAAGTCAGTATGATTTACAGTTTTGTCTATAGTGGCACTTTATTATACACTTCCCTTTGGTGTACAGAGACCAGTGACATATCGAATTGGGGTACAACCTGTGCAGAAAACTCAATCTTGCAAGTTCCACAAAGATATCTGTACAAATTATGGGTCATCCAGAATTGTCATATTTCTCTGGCTCAGCTTAGGATCGGAGCCCAGGCGCTTTGTCACCCTGCTATGCCAGATTAATTAAATTTCTCTCCAGCAGCAGGAACAAGGCCTCACCATACAAAGGGAGTAATGAACAGTGTTTCACTCTGCTCCTGAGGAGGAAAGGAGTAGGGTGGAATAATCTGCATCAATCAGCTGTCACACTGTGTCAGGGATGGGCCTGCCTAAGCCTACTGAACAAAGGAGGGAGCCCAGACCTTTTGAAGCCAACACAGGACTGAGCTCCCCTTTGAAAATCTAGTGAGAAAGGCCTTGGCAGGAATGTTCAGTGATCGGTAGAGCTGAGGCTTTCAGAGGAGGTGTGACTATTGACTCCTGGATGATGCCATTTTGAACTCTCCCAGCATGCTGTTCAGGAGGGTTGGGACAGGGCTGGAGAGGTGACGTAGCACCCTAGGATTGGACAGTGGTGCCTGGCTTCTGGAACCGTCATCTCCCCTTTTTTTCAAAACTCTTGCACAAAGGGGAGAATCTCTCTTTCCTGGTGATTTCTCTGTGCTTTGCTGCTAGAACCTAGGGCCGCCATGGAGAACTGGAAGGAAGAACCCTCTTATGCCCACAAAGGGCTAAGGACTCTGCCCAGTTGACCACAGGACCAGTTGGTATCCCCAAGGGTGAGTGAGGCTGGCCCCCTTATATTCCCCGAGGAACAGTTGGGGGAAATCCCTAGACCTTTATGCCCAGAGACCAAGACCAGTAAGGCTGGCACAGGGATCCAGGAGAACCAGCTACCTGACGACTGCACTGCTTTGGAGGTGAGGAGGTCTGCTGCAACTGCCCCTGGTGGCTAGAGCTCGCCACCAGGAGCAAAATGAACCCACAATAGTCACAACTGGCCAAACAGGGCCGGAGTGATGGCATTTTACAGTTTGGCAACCTTTGACGTTTTGAGCGACGAAGCGCGTGGGACTCCACTGCCGTTTCTTAATCTACCCCTGGGATGGACCAGTGCCCAAGTGTCAACACATGATTTAATTATTTATTTAGTCCAGGGAGGGGGCATGCACTTTTACCCCAGAGGCCCCCATCTTCCCTGGGGCAGACACAAAACTGATCTGGGGCCCCAGGACCCCAACCCCGGAACCCCAAGCACTGATGGGGCTGAGAGCCCCCTACTCCACCCCCACGACGGGAGGAGCAGAGTACCCCTAAGAAGATTGCCTCCTGCCCGGATGGAGGGTAGGTGGAAGAAGGAGAACAGGCTGGCTCCTGTGCCGGCTGAAGGAGGAGGCTGAGCGTGAGGGAACCGGCTGGGGCCATGGGGGCTTTGGGGCTCCCCCTTCTGCCCCCACCACTTCGCTCACCTTAGGGGTGTCCTGGGTGGGACCGAGCACCCCCCAGCAAAAGAAGACCACAGCGCGAGGTCGCCTTCAATCAGTGTGGCTCTCCCGAAAGCAGGGGGAGAGCTGATACTATAATATTCACTACTCCTAGAGAAGCGCAACGTAATGCGCTGCGGGGCTCTTCAATTGTGCACCTTTTTTCTACTCATGCTGGTCCCAGGATGGCAGGGGCACCACCAACAAAAGAATGGAGGGGTGGGGGCTGCAGGAGTGCAGCAGCTTCCCCTAAAGAGTTTTTTTTAAAGTTTCTCACCCTATGTATTCAGGGTCCTTGAAACCAGGAACCCTCTGTAATATCTCTAATGTTTCTAAAGCACTCCCAAGACAGGAGCTTTTCTCTCCAGCTGGGAGTGCTGCGCCCTCTAGGAGCTGATGATATGGGTGGAATTATTGTGGCCAGAGTATGTCTAAAAGGGGTAGGGGCTATTTTATTCTATTTTATTTGTAAATTACTGCATATTTTTTAGTAGTGTGTGTAATAAATGTATTTTTCCTTTTTCTAAAGAAAATGTACTGACTGGACAATCATTTATTGTTATTATTGTTATTATTGCCAGTGAATGGTGATTACTAACCCACATCACCACCACTGAGTAGGTCTTGGACTGCTCTAGCTTCCCTGAGAGAGTCAAGTAGTACAATTAGGTGCTTGGTTCCCAGTGAGGAGAATTGTGGACCTATTAATTGTGCAGGTCACACAACTAATAACCCAGAGAGAGAGAGAGAGAGAGAGAGACTGGTCCAGAGTTGGGAGCGTAGGATCCAGGAGTCTTCGGAAAGTGTTCCTCAAAGATACAGATAGCACATTTACCAGAAGAGATGAACAGTGAGTGTGACAATGAAAAATCAGGAGTTGAAAGTATAAGGATCTCAGGAAATCCCTCATTGATTAACTCACCTGCCTTCATTAAGCCACAAGCCCTAACAAGCTTAAGGAAGACCTTTATTATGGAGGAGGTGGAGAGTTTTCAGCAGAGCACAGTGAAAGTGAGGAAAGGAACAAAACGTAATAATCATGGAGGGATCCGAGGGAAATCAGAAAAGGAAAAAAAAGTGAGGGGAGCCAAATAGTCAGGTATGAACTAATGCGATGAGGAAAAAGCCAGTGCAAATGCAAGGAATTGCCAGGCACAAACCAAAAGGACTTGCTCTATTTTGTACTGTCACTATTCTTGATGACCCAGAGGAGACCTAGCAAAGTGAAAGTATAATACTAGGGCCATATTTACAAGGGAATTGTGCCACCGGAACATCACTTTTACCGACATTCTGCAGTACACATAGAAAGAGCAAAACATCATTAAAGATTGTTTATGTGCAGGAAGGTGTCCCTTCCTGCACATAAACAATCATTAAATAATGACGATTCTCTACTTCTATGTAACAAATTACCATTATTGATTGTTTATGTGCAGGAAGGGGCACCTTCCTGCACATAAACAATAATTCCCTGCAATGCAGGCCCTCTTGCACTATGGGGCAAGGGTGTCTGCGTTGGCGATAGGCAGCTAGTTTTAGCCCCAGCGCTAGGGAAAACACAGGGGTGCGCCCTCTTCGCCTCCACCATCACCGACCTCATAACACCCCATACCATCGCCTGTATGGACTACATACTCATCGGAGACTTGAACTTTCACCTCGACAACCCCAGCGACCACAACTCCAACACCCTCCTGGACAACCTCGCCAACATCGGACTGGAACAACTCGTCACCACACCTACCCACAAGGCAGGATACACCCTCGACCCAATCTTCGCAGGAGGAAACAGCATCCATTTCAGCCACACCACGCAACCTCCATGGACTGACCACCACTGCGTACACTTCCTCGTCAACAAACCCAAGCCGCCCAAACCTGCCCCTCGCCCTCCGCGAAGGAACTGGAGCAGAGTCACGGAGGAGCAGCTCAACTCCACCCTCAACCACGACACTCCCACCGCTGCTACCGACGCCAAGCACGCAGCCAGGGAACTTCACACGTGGATCTCCAACTGCGCGGACAAGCTTGCCCCGCTAGGCAAACCCGACAGACAGCACCCCAGGAAAGCCACCTGGTTCACCGCCGACCTCCAAGAAGCCAGACGCACCTGCAGACGGCACTAGAAGAACTGGAGAAACAACAAGACGCCTGGAAACCACACCACCTACAAGAACGCCATGACAGAATACCACCAACGCATCCGAACCACCAAAAGAACCTTCATACAAAACAAAATCCTCGCCAACTCCAGCAGCTCCAAGGAACTTTTCAGCGTCATCCAAGAATTCACCGAGGCCCCCAGCGAAACCACGGACATCACCCCTTCCCAGGACCTCTGCGACAAGCTCGGATCTTACCTCCATCTGAAAATCAAGAACATCAACGACAACTTCAACGACCAAACACCTGACCCCGCAACCACCCTGCCCTCCGACAACACCAGCCAGCCCACCATCTCCTCCTGGACACCGGTCACGACCGAAGAGACCGCCTCAACCATGTAAGGCATCCACTCGGGGCCCCCACATACCCCTGCCCAACGCACATCTACCACAGAGCCGCCATTGCACCAGAATTACGACGCACCATCAACACCACCTTCAAGACCGGCACCTTCCCCGACGACTGGAAACGCGCAGAAGTCAGACCCCTGCTCAAGATCCCTCAGCAGATATCTGGGAATCCGGATATATCGCCAGCCTCCTGACCTTTTTGACGATAACCTGAGCAGGACGCTAACGGCCATCAAATCCCAGATGCAATTCTGGGGCACACTCCCCCTCGCAGTGTCGGGCAGAGTTGCATTGGTGAAAATGGTGGCCCTACCGAGGTTTTTGTACTATTTTACCAACCTACCTGTCTATATACCGGCCTCCTTTTTCGCTACGCTGGAAAGGATGGTCAGAGACTTCATATGGGGCCCCAGTCGACATAGAGTGGCGATTAAGAAACTGTATTTACCCACTGACCAAGGGGGCCTAGCAGCGCCCTGTCTCGAACATTACTTCCTGGCGGCGCAACTCCAATGGATTGCCAGATTGATGGCAGACCGTCAAGGCGAAGATACCGCGACTACACGCCCACCGCTGACACGGTCCCAGATCCTCCAGCTCATCCATCCCAGCACACGAACGCGACCTCCAGAATCTTTGTGGTTGAACTTGGCACACAAATGCTACAGGCGGAGTCTCTTCATTACCCGAAACATAACCCCTTACGCCCCTGCACTCCCCCTAGAGGGAGCTCCTAAAGGCCAGGGAATACTTACAGCGGTCGAGCTACAACAGTGGCACGAGATGGGGGTACAGACCATGGGAGACCTTTACATGAAGGCGCTCTACTTCCCTATGCAACACTGGTAGAAGATGGACTCCCTGCAGGGCAATTTCTTCTGCACCTGTCGTTGTTGGCCACACTTTCGGTGCGATGGGGGGACCTAGCCACAGAGCCGGCCACACACCTCACAATACAATACTTACACGTAATGGGACAAGGCAGGCACCTAACGCGATGGTTCGCAGCCTCACTGCGCCAACATACGGCGATAAAGTTAGACCCCCTCAGACATAAGTGGGAGTGCGACCTGGGTAAACAATTCTCGGACAAGGAATGGGGACAAGTGCTGGCCAGCCCAATTCAGATCCCTAGGAACATGAGATTCAGACAAATACAGTATTACATTACACAAAGGGCGTACTTTACGCCAGCCAAAATCAATAAATATTTTCATCGTACTGATTCCGCCTGTCCTAGATGTGCTACTCTGGATGCAGATCTGGTGCACATGCTGTGGAGCTGCACCAGCCTAAGCACATACTGGAGAGAAGTAGCGGAAGCGCTGCACAATTCCACCGAGAGAGAGATACCCTTTGACTGGCCGGTGTACCTGCTGCATGGATTCCGCAGATCACGGAACAATAAGGTTACCTCCAGGTTCCTGGATCTAGGCATAGTAACGGCCAAAAGGCTAATCATGAAAAGGTGGAAGGTGCCTGGTCCCCCACACTTTCAGGCTTGTAGACACTCCACGCTTGCATGGGCCAGAGCAGAAGGCATAGCGATCCGGCGCGAAGAAACTATAGGTCTTAGGAAAATACCAATATCTGCACAATGGGAAGCGATCCTAATAGCATTACAACAGCACACAGACCCGTCAGTTCAATCCCCACAGACACCTGACCAGGTTGAGTCATGCCGCGCGCGCGAACTGAGCCTCTGAGGCTCCCGAACACATCAGACCTGCACCTGCTACTACTACACTGGCGCTCCAATGTGTGCGTTGGCAGGAAGCCTGCTACCTAAGTAATAGGCGCAGGGTCTTTAGTCGACAGGTCCATGCACACTTGCAGTCACGTGGGGACACTCTAACTCAGCTCCAAGTTCCAAATCCCGCCCCCTGGGTTGTTGAATGCACAGTTTACCATGGTCATCTGCATAGCTCTGGCCTTCATATGTTCCTTACCACAGGCCATATCTGTAGGCATCACAACAGTTCTGGACTCTAAATGATGAGACTGATTAAACGCAACTCATTAGAGTTGCCAGGCCAACGTGTCTATTGGATAAATAACTGTAATGTTCTTATCGCTATGTCAAAATGTTGTAAAAAATCCGATGCCATTGATTGCAAACCATGCAGTGCTATTTGTTGCTTTTACCTATGGATAAAGAAAAAAACAATAAAATGTATTTGAAAAAAAAAAAGCCCTCAGCAGATCCCACGGACCTCAAGAACTACCCGCCCATCTCTCTCCTCCCCTGCACGGCAAAAGTCGCTGAGAAGACCGTCAACGCACAGCTTACAAAGTTCATCGAAGACAACTCCATCCTCGACCCCTCTCAATTCGGATTCCATAGCAAGCACAGCACCGAGACCTCCCTACTCGCCGCCACAGACAACATGCGCACCCTCCTCGACCAAGGCCACACCGCAGCCCTGATCCTACTCGACCTGTCAGCAGCGTTCAACACCGTCTCCCACCGCACACCCGTCGCCAGACTACACGACGCCGGCATACAAGGAACCGCCTTTGACTAGATCCGTTCGTTCCACATCAGCAGAAGCCAAAGAATCAGACTGCCACCCTTCCACTCCGAACCCACGGAAATCAACTCCGGAGTACCCCGAGGATCATCGCTCAGCCCAACCCTCTTCAACATCTACATGGCTCCCCTCGCCGCCATCGTCAGACAGCGCGGCCTCAGCATAGTATCTTACGCCGACGACACCCAGCTCATCTTCTCCCTTACCAAGGACCCCACCACCACCAGACTTAACTTCCAGGAAGGAATGCAGGACATCGCATCCTGGATCAGCAACAGCTGCCTGAAACTCAACTCGGAGAAGACAGAAGTCCTCGTCCTCGGAACCACCCAGTCAGCATGGAACAACACCTGGTGGCCCACCGCCCTCGGCAGCCCTCCAACCCCCACGGACCATGCCAAAAACCTCGGCATCATACTCGACTCCTCCCTCTCCATGAACCGACAGGTCAACGCCGTCGTTTCCAGCTGCTTCAACACCCTCCGCATCGTCCGTAAGACCTTCAAATGGATCCCCCCGTGTCAAGGAAGACAGTCACCCATGCGCTCATAACCAGCAGACTGGACTACGTAAACGCCCTCTACGCCGGCATCAACAAGTCCTTACTCCACAAGCTCCAGACGATACAGAACACCACAGCCAGACTCGTCCTCGACATCCCTCGACACGAGCACATCAGACAACCCCTACGGAACCTCCACTGGCTCCCCTTCGAGAAGAGAGTCACTTTTAAGATCCTCACCCACGCCTACAAATGCCTCCACAACACAGGACCCCAATACCTCAACAAGAGAATCGCCTTCCACGTACCCAAAAGAAACCTCCTATCCACCAACTTCGCCCTCGCTGAAACCCCGCACATCCGCAGAGCCAGAACAGGGGGTAGAGCCTTCTCCTACATTGCGGCCAAGACCTGGAACGAGCTCCTGATCGACATCAGACACGCCCCCTCCCTGAACACCTTCAAGAGGGCTCTCGAGACCTGGCTCTTCGACTGAACGGAGCTACTGACTCTCCCCCCCCTCCACCCCAGCGCCTTGAGACCCTCACGGGCGAGTGGTGCGCTTAAAATCCCCTGATTGATAGATATTATTGTAAATATGGTGCATCCCTGCATTTTGGAAATGGCAGAGCGTGGCGCTTTGAAATTTGCCACAGCGCTCTGCCATTTCCTCATAAATATGCCCCAAGATGTTAGAAACTATGTGCGCCTTTTTTTGCAGGGATTCTGCTCAGGAACAGAACTATGCTTGGGACCATAGAACATCAGCATGTAGGGACTGAGTCACCATACCACACCAGTACCTATGGACCCAAATCCGACTAGCTAATAGTGCCTCACTTGCCCTCCTAACCTTCTCAGAGAGACAAGTGATTTGGTACCCCAGAACACAACACTCTCGACCCTCTCAGGGTTTCATTCTCTCACTTGTACTTGTCCACAATAAATAGGAAAGAGACATGAAGGAAGCTTACGATATTTATTTAAACTATCATACTCAAATATGCAATAATTGCGCCACAACTAGAAAACAGATACAGGTCAGTAATGTCATTAGCATGATTAGCGGACCATATAAAATGATATGCCCTGTCATATTACCTGAATGATTTACCTAAACCCACCCTCACTACAAAGCTAAGTGATTATAGATTATAGATCTCTGAGTTTAGTGGTGGGCCCCATACCTTAGAATACATAGAATAGTGGCTCTACATCTCAGACGACGCAGCCCTCCTCTCATCTCAGGACCTTTACCCTGTCTCCAAGTCTCCGTTTTGTGTTTTTTAGAATGACACGTCCCGGGTTACATGACAAAATATGTGTGTTCAAAAACAGCAGCTGGGTTTCTCTATTATGTCTAGGTGCTAGTGTCCAACCGCAGAGAATAAGAAGGAGCAATGTTGTTTGACCTTGCCTAGGCTGTTCCAACTAAATCACAGGAAAAGAACAAAATACAAAAACATGTGCTGACTATGTGTGAAAATTCAATGTGGCACAAAAACAAGCATGAGATTTGGTAACATGTGCAAAGAAAAAGCGGCCTATAACTTACATAAGTAGGCCAACATAGGGAAAACGATAGTGGGCTATATAATAAAACACACAACACCCTTAGTCTCTCGCCTCCAAGACACAAAGCTCCAGTATGCCACATTCCCCATGAATCATTCTTCCTTGTGAATGGAGCTCTCTCCTTGCTCTGCGAAGTGTTAATAAGGTGAGTGTATGGCCCCTTTGCTGTGCTCTGTGTCTTAGTTGAAACCACTTCTTGCTAAATCAAGGAAGAACACTTTGCAGGCTACATTTAGGAGTAGATAGCCCATCGATATTGACACTGACACATCTCAAGATACTCTCTCATTCATTCCTTTGTCACAACTAAGTTTAGCATATCTTTTAATCTCATTTTCTTCTTGAACCCTTCTCTCTTAGGTAGTCTTTGAGCCACATGGGCGCGAGACATGGGGAGGCCAAGACAGATACACAGGACACAAACTGCGATAAATACAATAAACTCTTCTGACCAACCCATTCTCTCCCACTCCCTCCTCTCTCTAAAATGCTCCCCTCAAATTCACACATATAGTCTCCTTCTCTCAACTCCTACTTCCCCTCTCAAAGTCTCTTATTGCCCTTCTCACCTATTCTATTGCCTCCTCCTTTCACTTAATGTTCTTTTCACTCTTCCTTCACTTTCACACTGCTCTTCTTCTAATCCCATTTCTCACACACTTCCACATTTTTAACCTCTCTCACAGACACACATGCCCATGATGGCTGTATGTCTTACACTACCTGTCACCATGGCAAATACTGAATGAATATTTCTCAAACTTAGACCCCGATTGGGGGGGGGCACAAGGTATACAGGGCATACTGGGCCCAACCATAGTGCTACTAATGTCGACATCCCCCGACGCAGCCACATCACACCCCACCTGAGAGACCTGCACTGGCTCCCTGTCAACAAGAGGATAACCTTCAAGCTCCTCACCCACGCACACAAAGCACTCCACAACTCCGGACCAGCCTACCTCAACAGACGACTCAGCTTCTACACCCCCACCCGCCAGCTCCGCTCGACCAGCCCTTGCCCTCACCACAGTCCCCCGCATCCGGAAAACGACCGCCGGTGGCAGATCCTTCTCCCACCTCACCGCCAAGACCTGGAACACCCTCCCCACCAACCTCCGACAGACCCAAGACCTACTGGCCTTCAGAAGACTCCTCAAGACCTGGCTCTTCGATCAGTAGCAGCACCACCCCCCTCTTCCCCCAGCGCCTTGAGACCCTCGCGGGTATGTAGTGCGCTTTATAAGTGACATGATTGATTGATTGATTGATTGGGTGTGTCTTACCATGGCACAGCAAATTGAGCCAAGTGCAACCCTTTCTGCACTTGTCTTTCAGGGTAGTGAGGGTGAGCAGTGAAATACTTCTCAGGAAGGTAGTTTGGAGGTGAAGAGCTCAGAACTCAACAGCCAATGAACAGACACAACACTGTAATGTTCAATCCAGTGCAGATCTTTTTTAAAGTACTTTCATCTCACAGTCAAACAAAACACTACGCAATTCAATAGGAATCACAATTACAGGGATGTAATCTCAAATACAATCTTTATTAAGAAGGTACACCCCCTCTCACTACCCTCTGTCCTTGTTACACTCTCCCCATCAACTCTCCCCTAGAATTTTGCTGGCACAGGAATCAATTAGGCACAGGTGCAAATCACTTCTATTTACCTCAGTGGTTAAATGCACAACTCAGTTGAACAGTTCCCATCCCAGATGTTCACTTAGACAAAAACTCTTACGTGCTCTCTGTCGATTCCGCTGTACATATTCAGCCTGGGATGACTCCTGGTGGCCAACATCACTGGGAACAGCCCCGCCACCCACCGACCACGTACGCAACCTAGGGGTCATCCTCGACCCCACCCTCTCCATGACTAAGCAGGTCAACGCCGTTTCCTCATCCTGCTTCAACATCCTCCGAATGCTCCGCAGGATCTTCAAGTGGATCCCCACCGAAACAAGACAAACAGTCACCCAGGCCCTCGTCACCAGCAGGCTGGACTACGGAAACGCCCTCTACGCAGGAACGACGGCTAAGCTCCTGAGACGGCTGCAACGCATCCAGAACGCCTCTGCACGTCTTATCCTCGACATCCCCTGACGCAGCCACATCACACCCCACCTGAGAGACCTGCACTGGCTCCCTGTCAACAAGAGGATAACCTTCAAGCTCCTCACCCACGCACACAAAGCACTCCACAACTCCGGACCAGCCTACCTCAACAGACGACTCAGCTTCTACACCCCCACCCGCCAGCTCCGCTCGACCAGCCTCGCCCTCGCCACAGTCCCCCGCATCCGGAAAACGACCGCCGGCGGCAGATCCTTCTCCCACCTCGCCGCCAAGACCTGGAACACCCTCCCCACCAACCTCCGACAGACCCAAGACCTACTGGCCTTCAGAAGACTCCTCAAGACCTGGCTCTTCGATCAGTAGCAGCACCACCCCCCTCTTCCCCCAGCGCCTTGAGACCCTCGCGGGTATGTAGTGCGCTTTATAAGTGACATGATTGATTGATTGATTGATAAGATGCTTGTTTCCAGTCCAGGGAGGCCCTGGCTTGGCAGTTTGGGCTGGGCTGTTTCCACGTGGAGCAGGGTCAAGGCTGATTTGCATATGGCTGGGTCCAAACTGGGGTGGCGTAGTGAGCAAAAGAACGATGGATTAAACCCAGATCTTTGTGACTGGGGGTGAATGTTAGCTTTGTTCAGCATTCTGTCCATCATTTGTTCCTTTTGCTTTTGTCGCCGTAAGTGGGAAGGGTATGCACAGACGTGGGTCCCATGCATACTGCGCCACTGGATTCAAGCTAGCCTGGCTGATGAGGGGTGATGCCCCGAAACAGGTCCCAGGATGCTTGTTTCTGGTCCAGGGAAGACCTGGCCTGGCAGTTCGGGCTAGGCTGTTCCCACGTGGAGCAGGGTCAAAACCGATTTGCATATGGCTGGGTCCAAACTGGGGTGGCGTAGTGAGCAAACCCAGATCTTTGTGACTGGGAGTGAATGTTTGCATTGTTCAGCATTCCATTCATCATTTGCTCCTTTTGCTTTTGCTACACAATGAAAACACTGTGTTGCATCCTCCCATACCTTGGATAACAACAATAAACTGCAAGCCATCCTCACACTCGTAATCGCCAAGCTTGACTATGCCAACAGTCTATACCTTGGTGCACCCACATTCATATTACACAAAATGCAACTCATCCATAATGCTGCTGCAAGATTTCGTCTCTGCCTTCACCCAAAAGAACACATGACTCCAGTCTTGCAATCACTCCACTGGTTACCTATAGCAAGAAGGGCAATGTTCAAGGCACTTTGCATTGTTCACAGAGTCTCCACGGAAAAGGACCGCTATAACTGCAAGCTAAATTGAAGCAATACAAACAAATCAGGACTCTGGGCTCCAGGTTTGCACCACTTTTCATACCATCTTACCATAAGGAATCTGTAGTAGGCACTGCTGTCTCAGTAAAAGCTGCCAAGCTCTGGAACACAATATCAGTCAGCATTCTAAGTATCCAGGAGCCTATACACTTCCAGTTGAAAAAATGGCTATTTCCAAGACACCACACATCCTGGCAACAGAACCTGGAAAAAGAGTGGCACCCTCAAGCTCAATCTTTAGTTTACAATCCACAGGTTGGAAACAACTCAAACAGGAAACTTCTTTTGATAAGCAGGTAAGTTAAGAAGAGCTGACCTATGCTTCACTGGAGTATTATATAGTTATGTAAGGTCATAGTAACATAATATTTCTAGCCCATTCTAATTCTAATACCATAACACTCAACGGTTGGCAGCCAACTGTAACTTACACCTCTTACAATCAATCAAAGCATATCTGCTATGAAGGTTGTCCATCACCAGTACTGTGCAGCCAATAAATCAGCCATCACTAAATGAATACACATGGAATAACTGAAAAGATCTGTCACACACTGCAGGTCAATCAGAGGACTTTAATCTAGTCCATGACTGCGAACCCCAAATGTCTATACACAATGGCCACTTCTTAACATCTCTCAATGGCTTTTAGATATGAGATGATAGTAACAATGCACATCCCAACAGATCTCTCCACTTCTCTCTCCCTCCAACAATGCCACCTCTGGCCCAGAACTATACACTAGGGGGCAGATTTACTAAGATTCTGTGTCGGGCTTGTGTCAATTGTGGTGCAGCCCAACGCAAAAATCAATTTTGGTATTTACTAAGCCATGAAAAGCCACTTTGAGTAGTTTAGTAAATACAAAGAAACTCAAGGCAGCGCACATCGCTACCTTGCGTTAACTTGCAGTGGGATCGTGTTTGATAGGTGGAGCATGGGTCTTCTCATGCATCCACCCACAGATTTTGGCGCATTCCCAGATTTACTAAAGCTAGTAAACCCGGGAATGTGTCAAAATACTATGCCTACCCCAGTGAGGCGTAAGAGAACTATCTTTATTTCTCCGTGCATGCCTCTAAGGATTGGTTTTGTGCAGGAAGTTGTCATTTCCTGCACAAAAGCAATCCTACCTGTAATGCAGACACCCTTTCACCATGGGGCAAGGGTGCCTGCATTGACACTAGGCAGCACACAGTGCACCAGAGCTATCAGACAGCAGAAATGTGCCATATTTTTGTATATATGATGCGTTCCTGATGTCCGTCTTTCACACAATGCAGTGCAGCAAGTTGCCTTATTGCACTGAGTTGCATGAAATGTAAGTAAATCTGCCCCAAAATTTCTGATTGGACAACCCAGTGCAGTAACCAGATAAGCAGACTATATATTATAAGAAATACCATAATGATACCTGCAGAGCTGTTAAAGGCTGCCAGCATACTCAAAAACTATAACCTATGTATCTTTGTCTCTCACACCTCATCATACACTAAACTGCTACTCGCTGTGTCTCATAACACTATAACTGCACCTCGATGGTCATCACGGAAGACATGGAAACACTTCCCACATTGGATCACAAAACAAAGACAACACCCTTCTAGCATCAAACCACCCTATGTGGCATAGCTTGCTGCCCATGTAGGTAAGCGCTTCAGTGCCACACATAGGGGTACTAAGCGCTATACAAATCTGCAATACAATACCTATCACTTCTGCATCACCAAGATTTGTTTTGACCCTATTAAAATCTTTATTCCATCACACTTCAGAATTATAAAACAAAATGTGCTTCATTTGTGGTTTCATAACTGCTGCTATATGTTGAAATACGTGTACAGTTCATTTACAGGTATTTACATTTTTTTGTGATTTAGGAACAAATTAACATCTTACAGTGGTTCTTTTCGCACTCCCTGTACGCAAGTAATTCTGCTGCCACGTAATTATGTGATTCTGTTGCTGGGGCCTTTTGATCATAATAATAAATTTACTGCATTTGCCACATAATCCATCATCTGCTGCATAATTTGCAGATTTAAAACAAAAAAACGACTTTAGCTCAAGCAGATCAAAAGTTACTAAAAATGCTGCAGCAAGTGTTGCCGTGCAGTTGAAGATCATTCGCAAAGATTGACTGGTCACCTTTCAGTTACTTCTAGCTGTATTTGGATGTAGAGCTGGTACTAATGAATTAAAACCTTTTCCCAGACTGTGCTAACGTGTGAAAATGACAAAATAATGAAGTGATACTATTAAAAAATGTGCCGCATTAAGCCAGGGAATTTGTGTTATCTTGACATATAATTTAGTCAACATTGCGGAAAAATTTAGGCCTGCCCTGCCAACTAATTCCAGAAGCCCTGTCTGTACCATTGAAATTTTAGGGCATATTTACAGGAAAGTGGCGGAGCGTGGTGTTACGTCAAAATTGGTAAAGCCGCGCTCCGACAGTTTCAAAATGTAAAAAGATTGCAGCGCACCTCTGCGTTATCCCTAGCACTGGCTCTAAAAAAGCTGCTTAGTGCCAGCACAGGTAGTCTAGCGCCATTTTACTAGGGTGCCTGCGCTGCAGAGGCAATTGTTTATGTGCAGGAAGGTACACCTTCCTGCACATAAACAATCTTTACAGGCGATTTGCTCTATCTATGCAAGCTGCAGAATGCAGCACACGTGGAAAAAGCAAAAGAGAAATAAAACATTTCTCCTCGTATCGCTTGCTTAAGACCAGGTATTCCCTGGTGGTATTTTTGGCGTTGCCCCATACCTGAAAAAATGGGGCGGGGTCAAAAAGCAATGGGTGTTGTGGCTGAACGCCCACTGCAACAGCCATTGCACGCACCTTTCATGCTAAGTGCTGCGTGAATAGGGGCATTATTCACAAGGCGGCGTTAAGCCACGTTAAGTGGCTTAATGCCGCTCTATAAATAAGTTGAAGGAGTTAACACCACCAGAACGTTGGAAAAAGTGACGTTCTGGTGGTGTTAACTCCTTGTACATATGCCCCTTTGTCACATAGTTCACTCTACAAAATCCTTTCACTTTGCAGTCAAATGAAGAAATGTAACGAGATAAAAAGAAAGCAGTTAAAGGCATTTTTATAACTCATTCACATTCTGAACTGCTGCACCTCTATATTGTACCAGCTGCCTCGGTTGAATGGGAGCGCCAAAGATTATTATGGGCTGGCCTGGCCCTCAATGCCCACCGTGGCTGCGGCACTGGCAGGACCTGCCTAGAAACTGCAGTCCCAGTCTTCACCCTTACTATCTACCAAATGGCCATTCTCTGGGACAAAAAATCAACAGCCCTTTGCTAACAAGGTCCTCACAGAATTTCATCATCCACATGTCAATGTCTGGAACCCAACCCTCCAGCCATAGGAATGCATGTAGTAGACGTTCAGTATCTATGGTAGCCATGTCCATTCTTCATCTTATGCCATGCTAAACCTGGGGCATACAAAATGAAATGAATCCCATTGGTTCTAGTACTCAGATCTCACAACACAAAAAATCCTACTACCATACATGTGCTATACATGCCCATGAGGAGTACACGAAATGTCAGTACAAGCCTCTGAGTTCGCATTACAACGTAACTTTACATGAGAGGATCCAGTAGGTTCACCTCTACTTGACACAGAGAAAAAGGCCTGGTTATACTACTTTATGTAATGTACCCAGAGCAGGGAAGTGGGCCAATGTCCACTATTAGGGCATGGAAGGTGCACCCCCTGGGTCAGAGAACAGGTTCTGGACCTCACTTTACCAGGGACAAGCCTAGGCCCCTTTGCTCATGTTAGATTAGCATGCTGCCAAGGATAAACAAAAAGTCAGGATGCCAGTTTCACACACAGTGGGGAAGTCAGGGCAGGGATTTATGGGCACTTACAGTATATACAACATTCCTGTTTCAACACTGTTGCTGGTGAAAACAATTATGTGCTTCACAATTAAGCAATGTAGATTTAGCAGCCCTGCTGAGGTGTTGTAAAGAGAAACTCCTTTGCAGTACGGCAGATTTAAATCAATTTAATTAGGATTCAAGATGAACCATGAATATTTAGTAGTGAAAAAGATTTACAATAAAGGTTTATGGCCATTTACAAATTGCCGGACTCTGTATTGACTCTTTCGTTTTCCAGTATTAGGGAGTATCTGTAACCTATCAGGTTGTTGCGTGTCCCCTATAGGGCCCACTGTAGTTTTCCCTTATGTTAGTCCAACCGTGCATGCTGCACACTTTGTAGGCTGCTTCTGCTTTGCACACCTTACGAAATAACATGCTTGTTTTTGTGCCATACTGTTATTTTAGAAACTGGCTGCATATGTTTTATTATTCTGCTTCTCTGCTGAGATGTATTCTGAACATTTAGTACAAGCTCAACCAACATTGTGCCCTGTTATTCTCTGTGGTCGGACACTAACACCTAGACACAATAGAAGAGAGCCAGCTGCTGTTTACCAGTAGAGCTTTTCTTATCATATAAGCTGAGACTCACCATTTTGACAGCAGAGAGGAGGATTTCTAGCGGAGATCATGTCCCGGAATCAGGGCGGAAGCTCTGCGCAAACTGAGATGCAGACAAGCTAACGGCAAATGCCAGGTATGGGACCCGTCACCAACCCAGAGATCTTTAATATAGTATTGTTAGGCTAAGCTTAGGCAGATACACCAATAACCATGATAGGGCTTTTCATTGGTGATGCAAATCACATTATAAGTTTTGTATGTTTTCTAATTGCAGCACAGTTGCTTCAAATTAGAGCACGATAGTTTCAATAAATATTGTAAACTGTTTTCGTGTCTTGTTTCTGTTTATTATGGACATGCATGAGTGAGTGAACGAAGGTTGATGAACTGCTACTGTGGTTCCCTGAGGGGACTAGAGTCTTGTGTTCTGGGTTGCCAACTTACCTGCTGCTCTGGGAAGGTTAGGAGTCCAGGTGAGGCACTATGATTTAGTGCCAATTGGGATTCAGGGGTACTGATGTGGTATGGTGACTGAGTCCCTACATACTGAAATTCTGTGATCCCAGGCATAGTACTTTTCCAAAACAGAATCCCTGCAACATGGCACCCCACGTTTGGTCTGATACTTATTCACAGGTCTCCTGAGTAGTGCTTGTGTGTGTCCAGAATAGCCCTTACACCTCCTACCAGAGACGTCGGTGGTGGATTAATCCTCCTCAGCGTTTAGGGAGCACCAAATTCTGCGTTTTTTTCCAAGCTTGAAAAGTTTAAAAGGAAAACCTGCTCTGTGTTGCACTTTGTATCCCTTTATATTTTCCTTATGGCTGCATTCCAGTTAATTGAGACCTGCTGTCCATGCGTATGTAACGCATCATGGACTTACAAATGCAGGTGGTGCTTTTATCTTTCTTGTTGAAGCCAAAGATGCTTACCACTTTGAAGTCTTTTATTCTTGGGTCACTTTTCCAGCTGTGGATTGGAATACTCACACATTCTATACATACACGGTACCTCCAGCGCCAAATCTAAATAGACCATATGTCTAATGGAAATAACTTTGTCTTATTGGGAACATCACACTTGGTTCCTAGGCGCACTCCCACATGTGGCCACACTGGTATATATGGGTCCTCTTAGTATTGACGGGGCAACCTGGCCTCCGTTAGCCAGATATATGCCATTTCCTGATATGGCAAACCAAAATCTAATACAAACACAAGCTTTGTTTGAGGTTCCAGTTACACTTTATAGACACTTGACACAATATGTTTCACGCACCTTGCTGGCTGTGCGGGCACAGCTTGGGCTGCCCGGGCAATCCCAGTTGCCGGCAGTACTGACCATAAGTCCTGTAATTGTTCATTCAGTTATGGGCAAAACTCCCACTAATCATGAAGAAATTCCATTTAGGATCACCCAAAAGATCAACCAAATTAAAGCTGTGTTTCCCAAAACAGGACCACAAGACAGGCACAGAATATTGACTATGTACTTACCCCACAGAATGGTTCCCGGAATAGGAAATTGTAACACATGGGGAACAGGCTTTACGAACGTCTATACCATCAGTCACGGTACTCAGTCCATGTCAGTTTTGTCAGGTGTGTTGAAACAAACACAGAACAAATACGGGGCAGCTGCTGCCCTGGATTTGGGGATGTAACTAATCGGAAATTTTCCTGTGGTGTCTGCAATTATTCTGTCGAACATTAAAGGCGAAGCAGCATCACTGTCTATATGCCAGAGACTTGCAGCGGTCACACTGGTCAACCGCGAGTGCAAGCTTCCTATAATTATTGCTGATGTGTAAATATCCTTGTGATGCAATAATTTGGGAACCAGACCGACTAAACCACCTCTTGGCTAACTTAGAAAAGACAAGGAAGCCAAACAAAACCGCGATTTTGTTAAAAAAACATGGAATAAATCTAAACAACAACCGAAAGTAAACCTAGTGGTGGATCTCCATCACCAGGGCCCCCTGAGAAACATTACGATTTTCGTGATCTCACCAAACTCAAGGCTCCAGACAAGTATCAGAGTTCTGATACACGTTCTCCTTGTTCTTTACAGGACTCATCTGAAAAGCAGTGCGAGAGAGGAGGGCGATCTGAGCGCAGGCAAGAAGAGTACGTGACACTGAAAAGGGACTCACAAAGCTCGTAGGACGTAAAGATAAAAAAGGAGGACAGAACTCCTCCATTTGTACCCAATTTTCAGAAAAAGAAGGTTGCGACCACAACTGCAAAATACGCCACTAACTCTGAGAACCCTCCTCCAGAACAGGAGTTTGGCAGTGACTCTCCTCGACAGCGCGGCAGAAGTCACCATAGTGTGCCAGAATCTCCAGGACTTTATGGCAGCGAGAATAACTGATACATCTGTTACAGTTAAAACCCCAGATAGGCACGTAGCCCATCCAGATAGGTTATATGACTTGGATATACAAATTGAGGGTGACATACAGCGCACCATTAAAGCAATTTTCTAGGAAAATGTAATATTGTCTTATAACATCCTTTTAGCGGATGTCAATTGGCTCCTACTTTTTGTTCAAACATCCCTTCAAGGTGAAGATGTTATACTTCCATCATTTTCTTCTCTTGTCCCTGATGAGGTTAAACAAGCTTATGCTGCAGAATGGACTCATGCACAAGCCCCGGTTTATACCACAATCATGTTGGCTGGAATAAGGACTCGCCTTAGTTATACCAATAAGGTCCAGCTCGCAAGTGCAACCACAATACTCTATTAAATGTGATGCTAAAGCACCCATTAGAGAAATACTCTCCCAATTAGAGTACCAGGGAGTAATTGAACCCTGTATCTCTCAAATGAATAATTCTCTTTTTCCTGTTCTAAAACTGGATCATTCATACGGTATATAGGCCTGGGCGTGAAATTCTGCTCCACTCGCGGAGTTTGCAGAGTTTTTCACACTCTGTGTAGAGAGCAGAGTTCCGAAAAAATCAGCGGAGCAGAGTTTCTTCCTTGCTCGCCAACGTTAAGTTGACGAGCAGGGAAAATAATACTCCAGACCACCTCGCAGCTAGATTTCTCAACGTGGGCAGTCGTGGATGGTCGCTACTGCTCGGGTTGAGGAAGCTGCCGCTCGAGTAGAACATCTACTCGAGTAGCAGAAAGAAGCAGCACCCTCTTGCGCTGTGTGTGGTGTGGTTTGCGCTGATTTTACATCGCGGGACAAACACCCGGAGCTCAAAATCAGTGTGAACGGCACAATGTAACGCACTCTGACGCTTCTGGAACTCTGCGTAGCATGTGGAGTTTTTGGGTCGCTTCACGGACTCTGCCCAGGCCTAATTGTATAGTCTTAGACTACAGACATTTAAACAGTCATAAACACACTTTTGCCATACAAAATACACACAGTACGGCACTAATTAATAATGTAGTCCGTAAAAAATATAAAACAACCTTGGATATCTCCAATGGTTTTTTCAGCCAAATTCTAGCTCTTAAAAACAGGGATTGGGCAGTGTTTTCCACGTTAGGATTTCAGCGTCGCTTTACTCGTTTGGCAATGGGATTATAAGAACAGTCCAGGACTGCCTGCTGTCCGCATAGTGTCAATTCTGCATGATTTTGACCCTGACGCTGAATCCTATGTTGATGATATCTACCTTACTGACGATGAGTTAAACACAGATCTGGCCCAGTACGTCGCATAATTTTAGGATTGATGCCTATGACTATAAATTCAACTTTAAGAAATCACATATTGCATTTCTGAGTGTACTTTTCTTAGGATATGAATTTACACATGAGGGTAAGAGTCTTCCCTCTCACTTTTTGGAGAAATGTGCACAGTTGCAACCTTCAACTACATTGCTAGGTTTTCTTAATTTTGGACAAACATACATTCCTGATTATGCCCAGCGAATTAAATCACTATATGAATTCATTCATCCTGATTTTTCCACTTCACACTGGACATATGAACACACAGATAAACTCAGATTTTTACAATCTGACTTACTAGCAACACATCATTTACATACATGTGGCAATATTATAAACCTTGTCATCTGGGTCTTGCCGGGTGCACTTGGTTTTTCTTATATCACATTCAATGAGGGTGAAACAGTGCCAATGGCTTATAAATCGCATTTATATTCCAGTATGGAAATGCGTTTTGCCTCCACTGAATAAAAACTGACTGCAGTGCAGATGGCTATCCTCAAAGAGTGGCCACTTGCACAAGAGAAGTGCAGTATTGCCGTTACTCCTGTGCCAGTCTTAGAGGCTGTCACAAAGGCTAGTGTTCCTAACTAGGGGTGGGTGGAGCTTGCGGAGTTTCACTCCATTGAATTCTATAGAGTTGAATGAAAACTCTGTGAGATTCCGCAGAGTTCTGCGGAGTGGGTGGAATTGGCATTAAGGCTAAGCAGGACTCAGACTCTTGCCCCCGTGCCTCTACTGTCCGTGTGGTAAGGAGGATTTGCCCTTCATCTACGCAAGACTGGAAAAGAGGGTAGGATGACTGCAGCGGCAGACAAGGGCCCCATCAGCCGCTCCCTCCTTCTCTTCCCAACTCTATGCAGAATCAGAACAGTAGTACTCACTCATCCTCTCTTCTGCTCCAGCACGGCACAGCGGCTGCTTCGGGGAGCTCTGTGGGGAGCTATCTGGTCGGCGGCAGTGACACATCTGTGGAGCGGGCAGCAGCCGCACCAGCTTCACTGGGGCTGCAGGACAGGGCAGGCTAGACTGGATGGAAGTTCGGAACCAGGAGGCCAGCTCCGCCCACACCTTTGTTCTAAAAGAAAGTTCACCAATGATAACATTTGGTTTACAAGAAGCGCACCAGTTTCGGTTTGCTGCCTAGTAATTACTTTGGCCCAATCAGGTCCTTTTCCCCTCTGTGAGCATGAAATAGCTGCAGCCAATGAAAGCCATATTTCTTTGAGCCTATCAGAAAAGCCCCTTTCCTCACAGCACAACCAAAGGAAAAATAATGGGAAACTCCTTCTTGGGGCTGCTCACATTTAGCACCTTAGCATTGGGGATGGATGGGGTTCAGAGTTCAGACTACCCCCATGGCCCAACTCAGTGAATAAGATTCAACCCTGCGCCCGTCAAACTCCTGCTCCCCACCCTCCTTCTATGTTAATTTTTGGGCATTAAGTATCCATAACAACGGCAGCCTCAGGTGTATACATTCAGTTGCTAGCTAGACGGTGGAGCCGACATCGAGGACCTGCCCTCAGGACGTTGACAGCCCGGAGGTGATGGTGTTCGCCGGCTCCTCTGAAACGGATGTGTGCTATGCCAGAATATCATTTATTCTGCCGCCCCCACTTAAGTCCAAGCTGGTATCAGTGGACATCTGGCAAAGGCTGTGGGCAGCCCTGCCCCCTGTGCAGCATAAGTGACAGGAGTTGATCTATTCCGTAGTTCGTGCATTCATGGTTTTCCTCTTGTCTCCCAGTCACACTTCTTCCTTCATGTCTGCATTTCCCCCGCTCTCATCAATCATCCCTGTCTACAGATTTGTCATCTGTCAGTCACCAAGCCAGCCTCATGTAAAAAACATGTAAATAATTAGTTTTTTTGTTTTTGCTCCATACCTCGAATTACCAAGGGGTGGGCAGTAAAAGCTCTGCTTCGCAGCAGTTGCGAGTTTTTGCTAAACTCCGAGCTCCAAGTGGAACGCGGAGTGGGCTAACCTCCGAGAACTCCATCAGAGGAGCGGAGGTGACTGCCCACCCCTATTCCTAACGATCAAGCACTCCATCCTAGATGGATACAGTGGGCAACATCCTTAACAGCTGTTGATGTAAACTTCGTCTTCGACCTCTTTTTACAGACACAAGAATCTCTACAGTATGAGCATGTCTATCCCATGCCTTCTTCTGTTTTACCTCTCTGAACAGTATATATATATTGTCTACACCGATGGTTCAGCCGAACCTGCCATAGGTTCTAAACAGCAATATTTGGCAGCATGTGCCACCGTTGTTGGTCTTAAGTTGGACGGGAACTTCCAACCTAAAAAAACTTGCACCCAGTCCTTAAGAGACTGAACTGCTAAGCTGGCTGAACTTAAAGCCTTGCTTCTTGCACTTGAACATATAGATCCTGAATTCCCCACACTTATTAGTGTGATTGATATTAGTGTGTACAGTCCAGTAATGATAATTTCCATTATATTCTAAAGGTAACTCAATCAAGCATAAAGCACTTTGGGTTAAAGTGGCGGATCCCAAGGACAGGTTGCCGCAGGCTCATGTTATACATACGTTGAATCATCAACATGTCAGTGCATTGCAGGGAATTCTCTGGCTGATAAAGTGTCCAAATCTGCAGCTGCGACTGCTACTGTTGCCGCAATTACTTGTTCTAAAATGAGAATAGATTCTGATATCTTGGCTGCCGTTAATGCTAATAAAGACGGCACACCTTTAACTAAAAGTTTTCTTTCTAATATACATACCACTTAAGTGAACAAAACATCCCTTATGTCACTATTCCAGGAGTTGGCGATCATTTGTTTCCCAACAGAGATCACAGACTAACTTTAGTGATAGCTGCGTACGAAGGTGTTGCTTCTGCACATGCAGCTGTGGCGGCACAATTTCGCTGCTACAGCAACGTTATTGGTGACACAGCTTATATCAAAAGGCCAAGAAGTATGTCCTTAGTTGTGACATTTGTCAGCAAATTAAGGCCTGCACTGTGGCAAGTCCAGTGCAAACACCCCTGTTAATTTCTAACAAGCCCTTTGCCTGCATTTTTTTGGACCATTGTGGTCCCCTTATTTTGGATACGGGATTTACATTTATTTTAGTTGCAGTAGGTTCTTGCTCCACATTCCTCTGGGCTTGGCCACAGTGTTCGCCTGACGCTCGCACTGTTATTAAAGACATGCAAGTCTTTATCGGGACACATGTATGCAGCACATTCCACTTGGACCAGGGCCCGGCCATTGCTTCTAAAGCTTATTCAGATACTATGGCTTCCCTCGGTATACAGGTGCATTATTCTTCTTCATATATGTCCGAGGGCAATTCTGTTTTGGAGAGGATGAACCGTGACTTAAAGCAGTCCTTAACAGTTAGAATACTAGGCACAGGGCGTAGTTGGATCCACCACCTATATAGGGTTCCGCGAGCGCTGAACAACCTCTCTAAACAATCTCTGGTTGGTTGGAACCCCTATCAGGGCCGAATTGACTGCCCTGTCTAAGTCCTTAACCAGAGAGCTGGCAAATGCTGGACTGGCAAATGCTGGATTCATGGCTTCTGGGGGTAACTTTACTTTTTATGACTCCCCATCTCTTTATACCTGCCTGTCTTTATGTTGCAAAAAAGGTCCAAACTAATAGAGTGTCGAGCTATTTCACCCCCTCGGAACCGAGAACAAAGACTACTGATCCCTCTACAGACGGGACCATGGCGCTAACAAAGGAAGAACTCCTCTCATCCCTGCGCGATTTCAAGAAGGAGTTATGGTAGGAACTAAAAGCAGACATTAATGCAACTTTTGAATGTTTCAGAGCAGATATCAACTCTTGTATGATTTCCCTTCAGTCTGATGTTGAATCGGTCGGGTGCCGCAATCCCGACCTGAAGCCGAAACTTAAAGGGATGGATCAACGCTTACACCCGAGAGAAAGCAGAGCAGAACCTCTTCGAACTCAACTACAAACAGCCATCCTTAAATGTGAAGACTTGGAGAATCGCTCCCATCGAGATAACATTCTGGTGCGAGGCCTGGAGGAAGGTAGCGAAGGTCGAGATCTAGATGCCTTTATAGTTAGCTTATTTTGTAACGTACTAGGCGATGATCACCCAGAGATGTGGGCCTACAGTCTCCTGGAAATGAGAAAAAGCCCAGGGACATCCTTGCTAAACTGGGGTCATTTCGAATTACAGAACTGATTCTGCAGAGGGCCCGAAAGCGAAATACTATTGCCTTCCATGGAGCTATGTGTGCAGGGCCGGACTGGCCATAGCGGGCACCGGGCGTTTCCCCGGTGGGCCACTAGGGTGGGGGCCAATTTTGTTACCGGGGGCCGGCAATATCGGCCCCCTGTAACAAAATGAGCTGAAACCGGCCCTAGCAAACAGCTCGGCCGCACACCCTCCTCCCCCCCAGGGGGGCCGGCCGAGCAGATTGCCAGAGCCGGTTTCGGTTCTCAGTCCGGCCCTGTATGTGTGCCCTTTATCAAGATGTTACTCCAGCTACCTTAACTTGATGACTACAGTTTTGACCTATCACTGATGCCTTGCGAGAAAATCACATCAAATAAAGATGGACTTATCTTTTTGGTATCATCTTTGAATTCCACATTAAGCAACATCACTTCGCAGAGTTTGAAGGGGCGGCTTCGCTACTGGGCATCACTGAAGAGGTGGCGTCGGGATCTGAGAGATGGAGCGGGGATTCCTTGACGTGTCCCATCAACAAAGGCACCACAGCACAATGGCAATCGAAGAAGAAGGTTGGAGGCGGAGGCAACAAATTAACTTGGTGCATGGCTCTATCAGATCAAATTCTCTCTTTGACTTTATACATTTAAACATTCCAGGAATGCTGTTGTTGTCACAAGTCTTCTTCTCTGTGCTCCTCTCCTGTCTTTGAGAAATGGGAGCCTTTTGTTTGACAGAGTGGAGCAACTGATCCTAAGTTTCACTCTATATAGTTGATCTGTCTATCTTAACTACATTGTTGGATGAGCATCAGAACTGTGCAATAATAATACAATATGTTGGGTATCCTGGCGAATTTCTGTCTGCTGCCCGTAGAGTTTAAAATTAGATGACACACATAGCTCATGGGGAGGATAGACTCCAAAGTTTATATTTTTCAGTTTTATTTTGGTTCCTTGATTTACTGCATGGTTGGAGGAGTAAATTTCAGTGGTGGTGGTGGGTGGTGGTGGGGGGAGTGGGAGGGATGTCAGGGGGTGAAGGGATGGATGATGAGAATACGACAAGCTGTCTTTTTCTTCTCTCAGAGAGGGTAATTCAGTGACGTTCTTGATCTGACCTCTTACCATGACACTTAATTCCTCGACGTGGAACGTTAGGTGGTTAAACTCCCCCAATAAATGTAAGTAACTATGGAAGAATATTTTGGATAAACACTTTGACTTTACAGCCCTTCAGAAAAAACATATTTGATGAAGCGAGGACCAGAGGTTACATCAGAAATCCTATTCACTCATATAAAAATCTTCTGCTATTACCAAACATAACAGGGTTGCCCTCCTTTTCCACTCCTCGCCTAGTTCCAAATCACGGGAAGCAAATCCGACAGGAAAGGGAGAGCTTTAATGGTCAAGGGACTAGTTTAGGGCCATCTCTGTACTATGTATCTCTGTACTATGGCCACACTCCATGCTCCTAACTCCGTTTAAATTGAATTTCTCTTGTCTTTCCTCACTTTGCTGTGCTGAGCGGTTTCGCTGAGGGTGACATAATCTTGATGGGAGACTTTACCTTGATTTAGGACCCTAAACTAGACACTACTCACCCCCGCAGATCACAGGCTGGCACTACCATTACCAAAGACTGCGAAACTATCAATATTCCAACTGGGCTTATTGGACATATGAAGATATCTAATCCCTACCACAGTTAGTCAACATCTATGTCACACTGTCAAGTCCGCCATTATACATCCCATCCTTATTTCAGACTATGACCAGATGGAAGCAATTTTTGACTGGTCCACACTGAGCTCTACCATGCGTAGATGTTACTTGCTTGATGGCCTTACACGTGTTCGTTTTTTTCGAGATGAACTCCGGAAGACAATCAGAGAATAATTATGGATGAATAAACCCAGTGACACCTCGTACTCCACGACTTGGGATTCTTTTAAAGCAGTTATATGAGGCAAATGCCTATCTCTAATGTCCACACTGAAACAACAACATTTCAAAGAAAGGCAAGCACTGGAAAAAGAGCTTCTTCTAGCAGAGAAGGCCCATAAGGCCACACCATCTCTTGCCCGAGCCTTTCAAAGCTTTAATACACAGCTCTATACTTCTGATTCTTTAGATAAAAGGTAACAACTAACCTATATAAACAATGTCGAATTGCCACAAGTCTCAATGGTCCTAAATGAAAGTCTGAATCGCCCCATAAGGTGAGAAGAAGTACAATGTGCAATCGACTCTCTCAAACTCCATAAAGCCCCCAGTCCTGATGGAATTAATGCTCAATTCTATACAGGGCCGGCTCTAGGGCAGTGCGACCAGTGCCACGGCACTGCGCGCTGACTTCGGGGGGGCACCGTATTTTGAAATATATTGTGGATGTAAAGGCACCTGCTGCAGCTTCTTTGCCTCCAGCAATTTCCAGGCAACAATTAACATGTCAAGATAACTCTGGTGAATAGTGGGTCTGCTGGAGAGAGATCAGTGTTTTCTCTAGTGGAAGGTAGCGCGGAGGGTTAATATCCCTGCTCCAAAGAACGTGCACCATACAGATCACCCAAGTGCATAATGTAAATAGTTCAGTGGGTTACCGCTTTTGTCAGAGATCCTTTTGTTACTTGCAGTTTATAAGTTAAAATCCTAGTATAGAATAGTGACCTATTAACTGTCATCAAAAAGCTGCATACAGCCTGCAAGGTAAAGGTTAGAAGATTATGTTTTCTTACCCAGTCTTTCATTATCCTAATGTCTCACAAAGGGTTCCTTTGAGTAGAAATCAATTCTTATTTGTAAAGACAACCCCAACCAAGGTGTTAAATTTTAAATTCTGAGGTGGTACCTCTCCAGACCAAGCACTCTTAAACTCTCATATAAGCTATATCAAAGCTGCACCACTTCACAAATGTATACAATCAAATCATATTTTGTCCAGTCCGTTTTAAGAAAATATAGGGTTCCTGCTTTATTGATTTTTTCTTAAAAAGAGCCACAGCCAACGCGTTTTGTTCTGCAAACAGAACTTCTTCAGGGCGTTCCTCTATTTCGCGAAGCCATTAGGTAATTGATACGTGAGGTAGTAGTCTCTCAATTCTAAATTTCCTTTGGAGATTATACTCTTATATCTCATCCGTATATCTCGACGTCGCCTCTAAGTAAGATGTTACGTGATGACCTTTTCGTATTCGCACAAAGACCAATTCGGAACCGGGTGTGGTGTTGTGATATGATAGTCACTCTGATTTCTCAAATGAGTATGTACATTGAGCACAGCACACACCGTACCTTACAAAGGGGCCAGTGCGCCCAACTTAACTTCTCGGCGTTCCAATTCCCGCCTGTGGTTAATATCCCTGCTCCAAAGAACATGCACCATACAGATCACCCAAGTGCATAATGTAAATAGTTCAGTGGGTTACCGCTTTTGTCAGAGATCCTTTTGTTACTTGCAGTTTATAAGTTAAAATCCTAATATAGAATAGTGACCTATTAACTGTCATCAAAAAGCTGCATACAGCCTGCAAGGTAAAGGTTAGAACATTATGTTTTCTTACCCAGTCTTTCATTATCCTAATGTCTCACAAAGGGTTCCTTTGAGTAGAAATCAATTCTTATTTGTAAAGACAACCCCCCAACCATGGTGTTAAATTTTAAATTCTGAGGTGGTACCTCTCCAGACCAAGCACTCTTAAACTCTACTGCCTAAAAGTATGGATGACAAAGTATGGATGACATATGACTTCTACACCTTGTAGTCCTCTGCCTTATGTAACATTTCCTATACACCTACTCACACATGTATGATTCATTGTCACTGTGCAATCTGTGTGTTATGTAAAGTGCTCTGACACCCTACAGTGGCATGAGTGGCGCTATAAAACAAAAGAAATGCATTTGAGAGAGAGCGGTTATGGGGACTTAAGGAGCACTTTTCAAGGGTGGAAGTCAGGGAATGCATAGCGAAGGAGGTCATCGAGGGGGCACCAACAAACATTGTCGCACAGGGCGCCACCGGCTCTAAAGCCAGCCCTGATTCTATAAGGTCTTCAGTTCGGACCTCATCCCACATTTGACTGAACTCTTTAATCACATAGCTGACTCCCAAGCTGTGACTCCATCGATGGGAGAGGCCCTAATTTCAGTCATTTCTAAGCCAGGGAAGAATCCCTAACTGCCCTACTTAACCCTGATGCTAAATTATGCACTCAAATTTTGGCCAATAGATTGGAGTATATTCTACCAGATCTGGTTCACCCTGACCAATCTGGATTTATTAAAGGTCAACAGACTCATTACAATTTGCGGCGAGTGGTTCACCTGATAGATAAAGCATCTAAGAAAAATTGCCCAGCAATCTTGTTGACGTTAGACGCCGAGAAGGCCTTTGATTGAGTGGATTGGTCATTTCTCACTAACACGCTACGTCGCTTTGGATTTGATGAATGTTTTATTGCCATGATAAGAGCCAATTACGCACGCCCTCAATCTTGAGTCTTGATAAACGGAACAGCCTCTAAATTTTTTGAATTAACGAGAGGAACAAGTCAGGGATGTCCCCTTTCTCCCTTATTGTTTGCCCTCAGCATCGAAACCTTGGCCCCCAAGATACGGGCTACTCCCTCTATCCAAGGTCTTTACTTTGGCTCAATTGAAGATAAGGTATATTTATTGGCAGATGATGTCCTGTTGTGCCTTGCCTCTTCCCGCACTTTGCTTCTGGCCCTCCAGGTGGAACTCCAGCGCTTAAAAAACCCTTCCTACCTAACTTGACGATCCCACTCACAGACATGTCAGAGATTGCATCCGCCTCCCCTTTCCACTGGGTTAAAAAAGAAATTACTTACTTGGGTATAAAGATTACACCTAGAGTAGAAGATTTATATAAAGCGAACTATCCTCCCCTTTTAAGGCAATTAAAACTGGATCTCAAATGATTGGCTCTGGTGTACCTCACTTGGATTGGTCGCATCAATGCGGTCAAAATGACAGTGCTTCCATGCATCCTATATTTCTTCCAGGGACTCTAGATCGAAGTAGACAGTGAGTTTTTCTCTGCAGCCCATTAGTTGATTACGAACTTCATTTGGCAGGGTCGCAAGGCCCGACTCTCAAAGCTCCTGACGCTCCCTAAGGAGGCCGGTGGCCTGGCATTGCCGTAATTGATCTCCTACTATAGAGCAGCCCAACTCCGAGTTATATCTGAATGGCCCCTTAAAAACACTGGCCGAATATGGACAGGGCGATAATGGTTAGAACAATTTGGGATGTCCTGTGGAACCCTAATGCGGACCATCCACACAATGCCTATCTAAGCACTCCCACTGCCACCATGTTAAAAGTGTGGGATGCTGTCACATGCGTTGACGACCTTTCCCTCTCCGTACACACCAATCCACTATAATGCAGCCTTTCAACCAGCACTCTTCCCAGGTCCATTTGACGCTTGGCGGGAAGGAGGATGTCTAACTGTTTCAGATTTATTTCATGGAAGGGACATACTGTCATTCAAGAACTACTGCAGTGACTTTAATTTACATAAGTCCGAAATTTATCACTATACCCAATTAAGACACTGGGTATTACAACCATCATTATGATTAGCTGCCACTAGAGACTTATTCCCTATAGAACGCTTTGTGCAGACTGCTGGGGCATCCCGGGATGTATTTCCTTCCTATATGTACTCCTGATGTGCACCATTTGCTCCCCTACTCCCCGCCACATGTTTATTTGGGAGCAGATTCTAGGGTTCAGCATCGAAACCAAGCAATGGCCCACACTCTACTTTGACATTTTCTGATTTAATCTCTCCCTTGGTTTACGCGAAGCACACTACAAAACCCTAAATGACTGGTGCCTACATCCAGAGAAACTTTGGAAAATCTTCCCCAATACATCAGACCAGTGCTGGAGGGGGTTTGGGCTGTTGGGAGATTTTCGGCATATCTGGTTGTACTGTCAAACCATATGGCCTTACTGAACTGAATTCTTAGCCCAGATAAAAGAAATATTGGGTTACCCAATCCCAAATAATTCAGAATTTGGATCCTTGGCCCCTTGGGACCCTTCCCTCAAGCGGCAAACTCTGGGTGATCGTTCTATCCTGTGGCTTTGTTTAGGAGCAGCCAAGATGGGCCTGGCCGCAGCATGGAAGAAGCCCGAGGCTCCATCCATGTCTCACCGGCATGCCTGACTTTGGCAGGCCCTTACAATGGAACGCATGGCCGATATCCTAGCTGATACTTGGAAAGGTTTTGATTATATATGGGGACCTCTGTTACAATTCCTTTCACAAGGACTCCCGCTCTTTTTCTGCCACACCCACATAAGAGCACTTCATCTCTTTCAGACATAATAAGGCCCACATTTTGGTATGTGTCAGAACGTGTTAAATGATAATATCCTCCACACATGCGATAGAAACTACTCTTGAACCTTTTTCTATTCATTACTCCCTCCATGCTTGTTACTTTGGTTTATATTTATGTATTCTTTGGTTTCTTCATGCACGTTGTCTATGCTCAGGTGTCATTTATCTAAATGAAAAGGGCACTTCTATTATCCAAGAATGCAACACTTGATGAGTGTAGTTATATTTTTACAGTACTTGTTTATTTTGGACTGTACGAGCCAATTACGTTTAATACTCTGAAACTGTTATTAGCTTCCGATTTGATGAGGGCTTGATATACTGTAGACAATGTCATGCAACTTCTTTATACTTTTGGAAACCAATAAAGAAAGTTTGATTTAAAAAAAAAAAGAGTTTGGCCCATCATACCGAGCACCAATGCCATTCTTTGGCATTCAAGGTACAAGAGTTGTAATCTTGCCACTGCTTCCTGGTTCCAAAGACAATTGCTTTGTCTTCATTGATCATATCAAATTTTATCATGTGGCTGATTGTCAATAGTAGACCATGAGGAGTCCTTGGTAGTTCTCCAACTCCTCTCACTACCATACAGGCAATTTCTCTACAGCTGATGAGCTCCACCAAAGCTGTTTCTCCCCAGCTGGGGGGCGGAGAATGCACTACAGTTAATTCCTGCATCCGCTACAACTGCCATGGACTCGACTGAAGTGACTACTGTCCTTACTACTGCATCTTCTGCAGCTGAGGTCATTTATAATGATCCACCGTCTTCAGATCCACCTCTTATGGATTTTTCTGGTCCTGTTGCAGGTACCTGAGGCACCAGTTTTTCGACAAAATACTTCTGGTTATTTTGTGGGAGCAGATGCTTTCTCTCCTCACTCTTTCGACAGTTCATCTGTTCTAGACACTCCTCCTACCCGGATCTGTGTTTTCTTTTAATGGCTGAAACGCACTTATCTGGTCCCACCTTGTAAATCTGTTTGGATAACACTTTCCTTGGTTTTTCTATTCCTATGGATCGGATTTATGGCAGTTTTCTTCTGTTGATTAATGGCTACTACCTTCCAGAATGCTCTGCTACAGAACTGGTCGATGGGGTGTTGGCCCCCAGCTCTTCTTCACATAAACTAAAATAGACATGTCGCTTGCGAACATTTCAGATGTGCCAGTAACTGATGGAATTATTTGGGCTAAAGTTCCTTACAATATATTCGGCCCCACGGAGATCCTGCAGATACCATATGTGTTTAAAGTTTCTATGAGTGATGTAATAGTACCTGGGTTACATTCAGATGATTGGGGTGTTGAAACTGTAAACTCCATTCTCTCAAAGCTGGAGTATTATACTGTTTTCAAATCAGAGGACTTGTACCATGATTCTGCTAACTATGCCAAAGTATTCTGTTATCATCATTACGGATATCATTACCTACATCGAGCTGGTATGCAACGTACACTTTTTAATTGAACACAATGGGAACATTGTCCCACTCCCCCCACAAGGGACTTCCAAAACATATAAAGATACATTCACATACTTTTTAGGATATAGCATGTCAGATCCAACAGCCTTTTATTTGGAACTCATCCCTGCACCACTGAAAATATACCTGCTTACACAAACTAAGCTCATATACTGACTCATTTGTTACACAATTGGCGATCAAGGTCTATGATTATTGGAAGGATACAACTGACACAAAGTCCATTTGGGGTACCAAACCCTGTCAAGTTCAGGGAACGGAAACTTTGTTTTGAGCCTGTTTAACCCCAACACAAATTATTTTTCTGAATGACACTGTCCAACACACTACGTGTCTAGGATTCCCTAAAATCAAAGAAATGAATGCACCCACAATTCCTTCCATTGCCCGGTTTGAAAATTGGCAACATTTAACAAATTACACTGAGGACCAGCTCAATAGTATGTTACAGAATGGTACATTTAATTCCACACTTTCAGGTTCACACAGGTGGTTATTGTAGCCATTGGACACAAATGGTTGTCATGCACATTTTTTTAATTCCACATCGGGGTTTTAAGCTAGTCGACCTGACCCTCATTATCCCCAATCCCCAACACTCAGGCATTGTCACTAACTATTCAATGGGGAATTTATGACAACAATGGTTAGAACACTCCACACTATCTTGAGTGAAACAACATCTTTCTTTCCTATCGGAGGACATGGACTTGTCATATTTTCTATTGGGTCCTAAGTGTCCACATTTTGAAAGTTTCATTTATGCTGCATTTAATCAAATTTGGAAATTGTCACAAATGGAAGCTGCTGCATGTTTAAGACAAATTGATCAAGATAATTTGGATAAAGTGCTTGCTGTTGTTGATAATAGTATTAATACATTGTCTTTTAGCATTTCCAATCTGAAGAACATTGTGTTGTCATCTGTTATCGATATCATGCAAAGTGACAGGTCTACATTGTATCATGGGCAAAGTCAGCTTAGATTCATCATGCAGTTTAGCTGGACCCTTCAGACCCTTAAAAACGGTTGCGTCCCTTAGCGTTATCTTAATTCCAGCCACCTTTTCATGCCTTTCAATCTGACAAGTAAACAACGGCTCATGGTGAAAAAAGATGCAACCTTCACAATGTTACACCTCAAGAAGTTGGAACAACTCGCTTTTACTATAGCAGAAACACCCTCCGCTGTATGGTTAATACATGGTGTAATAGCTTTGCCAATTTCACCATTTCAATTCACAGCTTGCATGAAACATGTCCTGACCAGTAGATATGAGCCTCTAGGAGGCAGCTTCATTCATGTAATATGGTCCCTCCCATTTTCTTATCACTGTGAACGTGCCAACAAAGACGTCTTCCTTACTGGAAAGGAATGTGACTCTTCTGTCGGACATTCACTCTTTTGCAAACACGTTATGTGAGAAAGTGCCCTCTTTCTGCATGGTAGCCCCCACTTTTTGCTGAACTGCTGATGTGCTTTGACTGAGTGTGCCCTGGGCTCCTGCCAATCAGGTACCCAGGGCCTGTGTTCTTTCCCTAAAACCGCATTGAAAACAAAACCCAATTGGCATCTCTGGCCACAGGTCAGCCCCTGGTAAATGGTACCACAGGTACCCAGGGCACTGTGACCATGGAAGGCATCTAAGGGCTGCAGCACTTATTGTGCCACCCTTAGAGGTCCTGTACCTTTACACTCACACACTGCCTTTGCAGGCTGCGTGTCTTGGTGCAGAACAAAGGGAAGAGTTGACATGGCACATATCCCTGTGTGCCATGCCTACAACACACTGCCCTGGCATAGATCAGTCACCCCTCTAGCTGGGTGCCCTATAGCAGTGGTGAGGGTACAGGTGCATGAGCCCTGTACCCCTACAGTGTCTAAGTCCATTCTTAGACACTTAGACATTGTAAGTGCAGTGCTGCCATTAAGAGTATATGGTGCTGGGAGCATGTCATTGCAAACTCCACAGCACCATAATGGCTACACTGAAAACTGAGAAGTTTGGTATCAAACTTCTCAGCACATTAAACCCACACTGATGCCAGTGTGGGATTTAATGAAAAATGCACACAGAGGGCATCTTAGAGATACCCCCTGAAAAACGACCTACCACTAGTGTCCAGGCTGAGTGGCTGCTTTCAGCTGCCACCACCAGACATGTTTCTGGACTGCTGGGTCGAGAGCCTGCTACTCTCGGGGGCCTGAAACAATGCACATCCTAGGACGAGGTGCCAAGCCTCCTCCCCCAGGATGGGCAGGGTCCACGAAGGGGAAGCTTCAAAGGCTTGCCACCTTTGTGAGCTTCCCCAGGCCACTTGCTGCTTTCAGCAACTGGTCCCCACTGGTTCTGACTCCCACTTTGGGCGGGAGAACGGGCGGGAAAAACAAGTGAGGAAGAGAGGTGTGCCCACCTCTGCCAACTCCATCCCTCAGGTGGAGGAGGCGAGGTGAAGCACAACTCTCAGTCCCCGCCATCTTGCAGATGGGGGGACCCAGCCAAGCAGGGAAAGGCTTATGCCCCCCTCCCACTGGAGGGTGGCATAATAGGGGGTGTACCCACCCCAGGGAAGGGACCCATTGGTCCCAACCTTTTACCTACCTGTAACACCCCTAAATCTAGTATTTAGGGGCACCCCTGAACCTTGCTTCCTCAGACAAGAAACCAGAAGAAGAAAAGAAGAAGAAGGACGGAACAGCCGTGCTGAAGCTAACAAGAGGAGGACGCCCACTGACTTGACCCCAGCCCTACCGGCCTGTCCCCACCTCAAACCTGGTCCAGCGAAATCCCGGTGTGTCCTGCAGCCAGCAACCTTGAGAAACCCGGAGGACCTGCCTGCCTTCCATCCCAAAGACTCTGTCTCCCGTAAACACCAGATTTGTTCAACAACAGACTCCAGCTCTGCAAGGATCTGCGAGTCTGCCCCACTCTGCACCCGACGCCCACGGCCTGAGTTCGAGTGGCCCAACAGAAAGAGGAGGTCTCCCTAGCGATCCTGACCTGAGATCCAGTGATCCCTGACCTGTCTCAAGCGTCCAGACGACACCTGCAGCCTCAAACCGGAAGGTCCCCCCAACCGCGACCATGAGCTGATAAGAAGATCCGACCCGAAAAGGCACCCCTGCACCGACACTCCACGGCCTTGGGTGGCCCAACCAATGGTGCCTAACCAACCCCCAACATCCCAACTTACCTCTCCAAGTGGTGGTCACACCCAGAAGACCGTCGTCCCGAGCCTGCAGTGTGTTTGCAAACCAGAGACTCCCCATTGAAAGCTACAGGGCACCCGACGCCAAAACAGCACTCTGCACCCGGCCGCCCCAGTGCAGCTGAGGGTGCACCTTTTGTGCTGGCTTAAACCCCCATTTGCCCTGAGCTTAAGTCCAGGAGCTTTGCTCCCACAACCCAGTGGCCTGCTCGTCAGCAGCCACCAACCGGAGGCCCCCTATCTCCCATTGGATAACATTGGGCCTCAGCACTCTGCACCCGGCCGCCCTAGTGCTGCTGAGGGTGTAACAATAGTGCATCCTTGACCCTGGGGGACCCATGAGTCTAACCCCAGAATACCAACTCCCACAATAAAGTACTTACCTGTTAACCGATAACACTATTTTCCTCCATAGGATAACATTGACTGTTTTTCTATGAAAAGCTTTTAAGTGTGTAGTTGGAAAATCTAAGAAATTCTTTAAAACCGCAACTAAATAACCAAAACGCTTTTACTTACCTGTTTACAGGAAATGTCCGAGTGCGGTATCCAGGTATACTGCACTGTGTAAGAAAAGTAATCTGAAAAGTAACTTACATGATATTCTACTAAAACTCCTATACAAAGTATATGTACTGTATTCTGAAAAGCATTGCATTATCAGTAACACTACTGTAATCAAATCAAAAGTACATTTACAATTGCAATTCAAAATGTTTACAAATTGCATTACTACTGTGAAGTATTTATTGCTTACCTGTGCCAGGCTTGCTTGGTTCTAGAAAATAAAATAACTAAAAGAATATTTTTAGACAAAAACAATTGGTCTGAAGTTCAGTCTTTGAGTGTGTGAATTCATTTGCTGACTGAGTGTTTACAACAAATGCTTAACAGTGTCCTCTGATAAAGCCTTACTGCTCAACCACACTACCACAAATAGAGAGTGAGGTGCTATCTACTTTACCTCTGCCTACCTTTTGTGTTCCACTGGACTCTGTGCACACTATACCTTACATTGGTATAGTATATAAAGAGCCAGCTTCCTACATTGGTGGATCAGCAGTGGGATATACAACTTTCCATTTGTTGGACTAACTTGGTTTCCACCTGATCACAAGACAGAACTCTTAAATTGTCTTTAGAATTCTAATTTTTTCAAATTGGCATTTTTTGCAAAATTACTAAAAGTCTTGGTAGGGCCTTGGTTAAGTCCCTTTAGAATTTTAGAAAAATAAAAAGCCACTTTAGCTAGGGATAAGAGGGGTTAGAACCTTTTTTAACTATGTCTCTTAACAAGAACCCAGCTGTTAGTGAAGATAACCACAATGGCATAGAGGACCAGGTTGAGGAGCTTGCCCTCACCCCTTTCCTTCACTTGTCTTTCAAGGGGGTAAGGTCCCTATGTAAAATTAAAAACATAACCATGGGGTCCCATCCCACCAAACAAAAGCTCCAGGAGCTGTTGGCTGGGTATGGTAAGGACTGCCCATCTGAAAATGGTGAAGACTAACCAGATGAGGAAGAAGATGGAGGGGATGAGGAGGTAGACCAACCCCCCCCTCCCCCACTTCATAGGGAGAAAAGGGCCCAAGTGCCCCTGTCGCCAAGAGTAAACCTCTTAGTACCTAGAAGCCACACAGGTGGAACAGGCACTACTGAGAACATTGAGGACAGCCTCTTAGCAAGGTTGACCTAAACACTGGACCTAGAGACCAGGTTGCTGGCTCTAGAGAGAGAGAGAGAGAGAGCAGAGATGGGCCTAGCACCCATCAATGGTGGCAGCAATTTACTTAATAAGGATAAAGAGCAATCTTATGATCCTAAAATCCCCAAAGGGATTGTCCCTAAATATGAAGAGAGTGATGATATCACAAAATGGTTCACAGCCTTTGAGAGGGCTTCTGAAATGAGAAAAGTGAAGAAGTCACACTGGGGGGCACTCCTTTGGGAACTGTTCTCTGGTAACTGTAGAGGCAGACTCCTGACCCTTTCTGGGGCAGATGCTGGATCTTATGACCTCATGAAGAGAACTCTGATTGAGGGATTTGGACTCACAACTGAGGAATATAGAATTAGATTTAGGGGGGCTCACAAAACCCAAAACCAATCCTGGATTGACTTCGTAGACTACTCAGTTAAAACACTAGATGGGTGGTTAACTGGACACAATGTGCATGATTTCAATGGACTTTAAAATTTGTTTATGAAACAACATATTTTAAGTAATTGCACTAATGAAAAGTTACATCAGCATTTGGTAGACCTAGGTCTAATTTCCCCCCAAGAATTGGGAAAGAAGGCAGACGATTGGGTCAAGACAACAGCGACAAAAACAACCACTGGGGGTGACCAAAAGAAAGGGGTTACAAAACCTCCCCAGGGGAAAGGTGGTGAGAATCCCCAAGATAAGGGCCCCAAAAACCTGCACGGGGGGTGGGTCCCAAAACTCTTCCAATCTACTAACAAGTACAGGGGACATAACTTTGATCCTGCAAAGGCCTGGTGTAACAACTGTAGAAAGTTGGGACACTTAACTGGAGATGCTACTTGTCCTAACAAGAAGCCCCTTAGTCCTAGTACAGCTACTCCTGGTGTAGCCAGTCTCCAGATGGGATCAACAGTGTGCCAAGAGCAAATCGGGTTGCACACTGAAGCAGTTCTAGTTTCAAAAGGGGAAGTTGAGTTTGCCACTGTATCTGTGTGGCCACCCAACTTAAAGAAGTATTTGCAATACCCTTGGATTAATGGAACTAGGATAGAAGCTCTGAGGGATACAGGTGCCAGTGTCACTATGGTGAGAGACACACTGGTTTCCCCTGAGCAATACTTGATTGGGAGAACTTACCCAGTCACCAATGCTGACAGTGTTACCACTAACCATGCAATGGCTATGGTGACATTAGACTGGGGGGGGGGGGGTTACTGGCCTGAAACAGGTAGTGGTCTCTCCAAAGCTTCCAGCTGCATGTCTGCTTGGCAATGACCTGGAAACCTCAGCATGGGCTGAGGTAGAATTGAAAACCCATGCAGCAATGCTGGATATCCCTGAGATGGTGTGTGTAAAAACAAGAGCACAGAGCAGAAAACAGGGTGAAAAAGAAGTGTTGGAGCCTGAATGTATGGCCCAACCTTCCAAGAGAAAAGGTAAGAAGGCTGGGAAACCAGCTTCTGAACAGCAAAAGGATCAGGACCCCTCTCCTCAGGGAGAGGACTTGGACACCCCAGAGGGAACTGAGCCCATGGAGCTTGACCCTTACCAGGTTGAACTCTCAGGCCCAGGGGGACCCTCTAGGGAAGAGCTGTGCCTTGGACAGAAGGACTGTCCAACTCTTGAAAGCCTGAGGCAGCAAGCTGCTACCCAGGAAAAGGGAGATGTCAGTGGTACCCACAGAGTTTATTGGGAGGAGGGACTACTGTACACTTAGGCCAAAGACCCCAACCCCGGAGCCACTAGGAGAGTGGCAGTACCTCAGAAGTACAGGGAGTTCTTGCTAACTTTAGCTCATGACATCCCCCTAGCTGGATATCTGGGCCAAACCAAAACCTGGGAAGGGCTAGTTAGCCACTTTTACTGGCCCCAGATGTCTCAGAAAGTAAAGGAGTTTGTCAGCTCCTGTGTCACCTCTCAAGCTAGTGGCAAGACAGGTGGACACCCAAAGGCTCCCTTGATACCACTACCTGTGGTTGGGGTTTCCTTTGAAAGGGTAAGTGTGGACATAGTGGGTCCACTTGAACCTCCCACAGCATCAGAAAACAAATTCATTCTAGTGTTAGTGGATCATGCCACTAGGTATCCTGAGGCAATTCCCCTTAGGACTACTACAGCTCCTGCAGTAGCCAAGGCCCTCATTGGTGTCTTCACCAGGGTAGGGTTTCCTAAGGAGGTGGTTTCAGACAGAGGTTCCAACTTCATGTCTGCTTACCTAAAGCACATGTGGAAAGAGTGTGGAGTGCAGTACAAGTTTACTACACCCTATCACCCACAAACCAATGGCCTTGTTGAGAGATTCAACAAGACATTGAAAGGCATGATTATGGGTAGGCTTTCCTGTTTTCAGTTTCTATTTTTGGTAAATTCTGGTGGTGTTTTTTCAGTGTTTTCCAGTGATTTCAAAATCTTTAAAAAACAGTGCTTTTCAGTGGTTACTCATTTTCGCGCCATAAAAAACAGCAGAAACAGTGTTTTACCGGAGTTTATGGAACGCTTTGCTTTTATTATTGCTGGCTTTCTTCACTGATGCATGGTATATAGACAGTGTACGTACAGTGTATATGAGGTCCAAATACATTTTTACAAGTCAAACTTATTGTAGTACACCATACAATATTTCTTCAGTGAATCTTTGGAAAACAGACGATTCACAATAACGAAAGAGAAGAGCAACCTGAATTGAAAAATGTGGTCATTCAATTTCTCCCAAGAGAAGGAGTCCAGAAGCTGCTTCTTTTCCCATCAACAATAGCGATGAGGTGCCTTTTACCAAACAAATGCAAGTCGAACAAAACCAGCACAGTAGTCATACATGCATTAGCAGCCTGTTGCATTTGAAAATGCATGGGGATTGGGGGGGTTGACACGAGAGCAAAAATGTTTAGAGTTAAAATATTTTATCAAATATAATTTGGAATGTCTAACACTTTGGCGCTTCATTAAGGCAACCTCATAGTAGAGCCAATGCATAACCAGAGTAAGGTTTAACAGTTGCTTTTTGCTGCATATTTTTTTTTTTTGGGTGTGTGCAACCTTTGATTTTTTGAGGGAGGAGAACTGACTACGTTATCGTGGACCCTGACCTCACTGCCGGTCTCCTCGTACGAGTACCCCCAACGAATGGTGCAGCCAATAGGCCAAATTAGCCTCTCCTGCGGCCCAACATTATGCCCCCCCCACCCTCCCGGTGTAGCACTGGCAGGTCCCAGGCACCACCCAGACAATCTTCCTTGCTCCCTGTCCGTCAACAGGGAGGGGGGGCGCAATTAGCCTTCTGTAATCTTTTCGCTGCCGCCATGCCAGACACTCAAATTATTGCACGCTCCGCCGACTGTGTGTGCCCACCAGCGCGCCACAGACTGTTCCTTCCATCTCCGATACAAAAGGGGATGATGGACGGAACGCTTGAGCCAATCAAACACTCACCCCCAGTCAACTGATCTGGGTTTAATCCATCATCATTCTTTAGCTCACTCCACCACCCCAGGCTTGGCAGTTCGGGCTGGACTGTTCCCATGAGGCACAGGGTCAGACTGATTTGCATATGGCCATGTCTGAACTGGGGTGGTGGAGTGAGCTAAAAATGATGATGGATTAAACCAGATCAGTTGACTGAGGGTGAGTGTTTGATTGGCTCAAACGTTCCGTCCATCATCCCCTTTTGTATCGCTTTGTTCGCCCTAAGTTGGCGGGGGTATGCCCAGACGTGGGTCCCTTGCTCACTTTGCCACTGGATTCAAGCAAGCCTGGCTGATGACGGCTGGAATGCCAGAAACCGGTCCTAGGATGCTTGTTTCCGGTCCAGGGAAGACATGGCTTGGCAGTTCGGGCTGGACTGTTCCCATGAGGCACAGGGTCAGACTGATTTGCATATGGCCATGTCTGAACTGGGGTGGTGGAGTGAGCTAAAGAATGATGATGGATTAAACCCAGATCAGTTGACTGGGGGTGAGTGTTTGATTGGCTCAAACGTTCCGTCCATCATCCCCTTTTGTATCGCTTTGTTCGCCCTAAGTTGGCGGGGGTATGCCCAGACGTGGGTCCCTTGCTCACTTTGCCACTGGATTCAAGCAAGCCTGGCTGATGACGTCTGGAATGCCAGAAACCGGTCCTAGGATGCTTGTTTCCGGTCCAGGGAAGACATGGCTTGGCAGTTCGGGCTGGACTGTTCCCATGAGGCACAGGGTCAGACTGATTTGCATATGGCCATGTCTGAACTGGGGTGGTGGAGTGAGCTAAAGAATGATGATGGATTAAACCCAGATCAGGTGACTGGGGGTGAGTGTTTGATTGGCTCAAGCGTTCCGTCCATCATCCCCTTTTGTATCGCTTTGTTCGCCCTAAGTTGGCGGGGGTATGCCCAGACGTGGGTCCCTTGCTCACTTTGCCACTGGATTCAAGCAAGCCTGGCTGATGACGGCTGGAATGCCAGAAACCGGTCCTAGGATGCTTGTTTCCGGTCCAGGGAAGACATGGCTTGGCAGTTCGGGCTGGACTGTTCCCATGAGGCACAGGGTCAGACTGATTTGCATATGGCCATGTCTGAACTGGGGGTGGTGGAGTGAGCTAAAGAATGATGATGGATTAAACCCAGATCAGTTGACTGGGGGTGAGTGTTTGATTGGCTCAAGCGTTCCGTCCATCATCCCCTTTTGTATCGCTTTGTTCGCCCTAAGTTGGCGGGGGTATGCCCAGACGTGGGTCCCTTGCTCACTTTGCCACTGGATTCAAGCAAGCCTGGCTGATGACGGCTGGAATGCCAGAAACCGGTCCTAGGATGCTTGTTTCCGGTCCAGGGAAGACATGGCTTGGCAGTTCGGGCTGGACTGTTCCCATGAGGCACAGGGTCAGACTGATTTGCATATGGCCATGTCTGAACTGGGGTGGTGGAGTGAGCTAAAGAATGATGATGGATTAAACCCAGATCAGTTGACTGGGGGTGAGTGTTTGATTGGCTCAAACGTTCCGTCCATCATCCCCTTTTGTATCGCTTTGTTCGCCCTAAGTTGGCGGGGGTATGCCCAGACGTGGGTCCCTTGCTCACTTTGCCACTGGATTCAAGCAAGCCTGGCTGATGACGGCTGGAATGCCAGAAACCGGTCCTAGGATGCTTGTTTCCGGTCCAGGAAGACATGGCTTGGCAGTTCGGGCTGGACTGTTCCCATGAGGCACAGGGTCAGACTGATTTGCATATGGCCATGTCTGAACTGGGGTGGTGGAGTGAGCTAAAGAATGATGATGGATTAAACCCAGATCAGTTGACTGGGGGTGAGTGTTTGATTGGCTCAAGCGTTCCGTCCATCATCCCCTTTTGTATCGCTTTGTTCGCCCTAAGTTGGCGGGGGTATGCCCAGACGTGGGTCCCTTGCTCACTTTGCCACTGGATTCAAGCAAGCCTGGCTGATGACGGCTGGAATGCCAGAAACCGGTCCTAGGATGCTTGTTTCCGGTCCAGGGAAGACATGGCTTGGCAGTTCGGGCTGGACTGTTCCCATGAGGCACAGGGTCAGACTGATTTGCATATGGCCATGTCTGAACTGGGGTGGTGGAGTGAGCTAAAGAATGATGATGGATTAAACCCAGATCAGTTGACTGGGGGTGAGTGTTTGATTGGCTCAAACGTTCCGTCCATCATCCCCTTTTGTATCACTTTGTTCACCCTAAGTTGGCGGGGTATGCCCAGACGTGGGTCCCTTGCTCACTTTGCCACTGGATTCAAGCAAGCCTGGCTGATGACGGCTGGAATGCCAGAAACCGGTCCTAGGATGCTTGTTTCCGGTCCAGGGAAGACATGGCTTGGCAGTTCGGGCTGGACTGTTCCCATGAGCCACAGGGTCAGACTGATTTGCATATGACTATGTCTGAACTGGGGTGGTGGAGTGATCTAAAGAATGATGATGGATTAAACCCAGATCAGTTGACTGGGGGTGAGTGTTTGATTGGCTCAAACGTTCCGTCCATCATCCCCTTTTGTATCGCTTTGTTCGCCCTAAGTTGGCGGGGTATGCCCAGACGTGGGTCCCTTGCTCACTTTGCCACTGGATTCAAGCAAGCCTGGCTGATGACGGCTGGAATGCCAGAAACCGGTCCTAGGATGCTTGTTTCCGGTCCAGGGAAGACATGGCTTGGCAGTTCGGGCTGGACTGTTCCCATGAGGCACAGGGTCAGACTGATTTGCATATGGCCATGTCTGAACTGGGAGTGGTGGAGTGAGCTAAAGAATGATGATGGATTAAACCCAGATCAGTTGACTGGGGGTGAGTGTTTGATTGGCTCAAGCGTTCCGTCCATCATCCCCTTTTGTATCGCTTTGTTCGCCCTAAGTTGGCGGGGGTATGCCCAGACGTGGGTCCCTTGCTCACTTTGCCACTGGATTCAAGCAAGCCTGGCTGATGACGGCTGGAATGCCAGAAACCGGTCCTAGGATGCTTGTTTCCGGTCCAGGGAAGACATGGCTTGGCAGTTCGGGCTGGACTGTTCCCATGAGGCACAGGGTCAGACTGATTTGCATATGGCCATGTCTGAACTGGGGTGGTGGAGTGAGCTAAAGAATGATGATGGATTAAACCCAGATCAGTTGACTGGGGGTGAGTGTTTGATTGGCTCAAACGTTCCGTCCATCATCCCCTTTTGTATCAGCTTTGTTCGCCCTAAGTTGGCGGGGGTATGCCCAGACGTGGGTCCCTTGCTCACTTTGCCACTGGATTCAAGCAAGCCTGGCTGATGACGGCTGGAATGCCAGAAACTCGGTCCTAGGATGCTTGTTTCCGGTCCAGGGAAGACATGGCTTGGCAGTTCGGGCTGGACTGTTCCCATGAGGCACAGGGTCAGACTGATTTGCATATGGCCATGTCTGAACTGGGGTGGTGGAGTGAGCTAAAGAATGATGATGGATTAAACCCAGATCAGTTGACTGGGGGTGAGTGTTTGATTGGCTCAAGCGTTCCGTCCATCATCCCCTTTTGTATCGCTTTGTTCGCCCTAAGTTGGCGGGGTATGCCCAGACGTGGGTCCCTTGCTCACTTTGCCACTGGATTCAAGCAAGCCTGGCTGATGACGGCTGGAATGCCAGAAACCGGTCCTAGGATGCTTGTTTCCGGTCCAGGGAAGACATGGCTTGGCAGTTCGGGCTGGACTGTTCCCATGAGGCACAGGGTCAGACTGATTTGCATATGGCCATGTCTGAACTGGGGTGGTGGAGTGAGCTAAAGAATGATGATGGATTAAACCCAGATCAGTTGACTGGGGGTGAGTGTTTGATTGGCTCAAGCGTTCCGTCCATCATCCCTTTTGTATCGCTTTGTTCGCCCCTAAGTTGGCGGGGGTATGCCCAGACGTGGGTCCCTTGCTCACTTTGCCACTGGATTCAAGCAAGCCTGGCTGATGACGGCTGGAATGCCAGAAACCGGTCCTAGGATGCTTGTTTCCAGGTCCAGGAAGACATGGCTTGGCAGTTCGGGCTGGACTGTTCCCATGAGGCACAGGGTCAGACTGATTTGCATATGGCCATGTCTGAACTGGGGTGGTGGAGTGAGCTAAAGAATGATGATGGATTAAACCCAGATCAGTTGACTGGGGGTGAGTGTTTGATTGGCTCAAACGTTCCGTCCATCATCCCCTTTTGTATCGCTTTGTTCGCCCTAAGTTGGCGGGGGTATGCCCAGACGTGGGTCCCTTGCTCACTTTGCCACTGGATTCAAGCAAGCCTGGCTGATGACGGCTGGAATGCCAGAAACCGGTCCTAGGATGCTTGTTTCCGGTCCAGGGAAGACATGGCTTGGCAGTTCGGGCTGGACTGTTCCCATGAGGCACAGGGTCAGACTGATTTGCATATGGCCATGTCTGAACTGGGGTGGTGGAGTGAGCTAAAGAATGATGATGGATTAAACCCAGATCAGTTGACTGGGGGTGAGTGTTTGATTGGCTCAAGCGTTCCGTCCATCATCCCCTTTTGTATCGCTTTGTTCGCCCTAAGTTGGCGGGGGTATGCCCAGACGTGGGTCCCTTGCTCACTTTGCCACTGGATTCAAGCAAGCCTGGCTGATGACGGCTGGAATGCCAGAAACCGGTCCTAGGATGCTTGTTTCCGGTCCAGGGAAGACATGGCTTGGCAGTTCGGGCTGGACTGTTCCCATGAGGCACAGGGTCAGACTGATTTGCATATGGCCATGTCTGAACTGGGGTGGTGGAGTGAGCTAAAGAATGATGATGGATTAAACCCAGATCAGTTGACTGGGGGTGAGTGTTTGATTGGCTCAAACGTTCCGTCCATCATCCCCTTTTGTATCGCTTTGTTCGCCCTAAGTTGGCGGGGGTATGCCCAGACGTGGGTCCCTTGCTCACTTTGCCACTGGATTCAAGCAAGCCTGGCTGATGATGGCTGGAATGCCAGAAACCGGTCCTAGGATGCTTGTTTCCGGTCCAGGGAAGACATGGCTTGGCAGTTCGGGCTGGACTGTTCCCATGAGGCACAGGGTCAGACTGATTTGCATATGGCCATGTCTGAACTGGGGTGGTGGAGTGAGCTAAAGAATGATGATGGATTAAACCCAGATCAGTTGACTGGGGTGAGTGTTTGATTGGCTCAAACGTTCCGTCCATCATCCCCTTTTGTATCGCTTTGTTCGCCCTAAGTTGGCGGGGGTATGCCCAGACGTGGGTCCCTTGCTCACTTTGCCACTGGATTCAAGCAAGCCTGGCTGATGACGGCTGGAATGCCAGAAACCGGTCCTAGGATGCTTGTTTCCGGTCCAGGGAAGACATGGCTTGGCAGTTCGGGCTGGACTGTTCCCATGAGGCACAGGGTCAGACTGATTTGCATATGGCCATGTCTGAACTGGGGTGGTGGAAGTGAGCTAAAGAATGATGATGGATTAAACCCAGATCAGTTGACTGGGGGTAAGTGTTTGATTGGCTCAAACGTTCCGTCCATCATCCCCTTTTGTATCGCTTTGTTCGCCCTAAGTTGGCGGGGGTATGCCCAGACGTGGGTCCCTTGCTCCACTTTGCCACTGGATTCAAGCAAGCCTGGCTGATGACGGCTGGAATGCCAGAAACCGGTCCTAGGAGGCTTGTTTCCGGTCCAGGGAAGACATGGCTTGGCAGTTCGGGCTGGACTGTTCCCATGAGGCACAGGGTCAGACTGATTTGCATATGGCCATGTCTGAACTGGGGTGGTGGAGTGAGCTAAAGAATGATGATGGATTAAACCCAGATCAGTTGACTGGGGGTGAGTGTTTGATTGGCTCAAGCGTTCCGTCCATCATCCCCTTTTGTATCGCTTTGTTCGGCCCTAAGTTGGCGGGGGTATGCCCAGACGTGGGTCCCTTGCTCACTTTGCCACTGGATTCAAGCAAGCCTGGCTGATGACGGCTGGAATGCCAGAAACCGGTCCTAGGATGCTTGTTTCCGGTCCAGGGAAGACATGGCTTGGCAGTTCGGGCTGGACTGTTCCCATGAGGCACAGGGTCAGACTGATTTGCATATGGCCATGTCTGAACTGGGGTGGTGGAGTGAGCTAAAGAATGATGATGGATTAAACCCAGATCAGTTGACTGGGGTGAGTGTTTGATTGGCTCAAACGTTCAGTCCATCATCCCCTTTTGTATCGCTTTGTTCGCCCTAAGTTGGCGGGGGTATGCCCAGACGTGGGTCCCTTGCTCACTTTGCCACTGGATTCAAGCAAGCCTGGCTGATGACGGCTGGAATGCCAGAAACCGGTCCTAGGATGCTTGTTTCCGGTCCAGGGAAGACATGGCTTGGCAGTTCGGGCTGGACTGTTCCCATGAGGCACAGGGTCAGACTGATTTGCATATGGCCATGTCTGAACTGGGGTGGTGGAGTGAGCTAAAGAATGATGATGGATTAAACCCAGATCAGTTGACTGGGGGTGAGTGTTTGATTGGCTCAAGCGTTCCGTCCATCATCCCCTTTTGTATCGCTTTGTTCGCCCTAAGTTGGCGGGGGTATGCCCAGACGTGGGTCCCTTGCTCACTTTGCCACTGGATTCAAGCAAGCCTGGCTGATGACGGCTGGAATGCCAGAAACCGGTCCTAGGATGCTTGTTTCCGGTCCAGGGAAGACATGGCTTGGCAGTTCGGGCTGGACTGTTCCCATGAGGCACAGGGTCAGACTGATTTGCATATGGCCATGTCTGAACTGGGGTGGTGGAGTGAGCTAAAGAATGATGATGGATTAAACCCAGATCAGTTGACTGGGGGTGAGTGTTTGATTGGCTCAAACGTTCCGTCCATCATCCCCTTTTGTATCGCTTGGTTCCTTCCATCTCCAGCATCATCCCTGTGTGTCCTTACTGCCTCGCGCCATGAGAGTCCCCAGCCTTCATGAAGGTGACCGTCCGCTCCCCAACCACCGGCGCAAACTACCTCCAGCCTCCCTTGCATTCCTCCCTGTATTGCGCCCCTTCGCACGCTACTCCGGAACTTATAAAGGATTAGTGTTGAAAATTAGTATAGTGAAATATGAAGTAATTTTAGTGGTGGATATGTTATTTAGTTATTTGGATAGAGAAGGGTAGGTGGCGGGACAGAAGAGGGGAAGAAATTTGTATTTATATAGCGCTTGCTACCGCTGATGGGGTTTTGAAGCACTTTTTTGGTGAGTAGCACGCTACTCTGGAACCCATAGGATTAGTATTGAATTAGTATAGTGAAATATGAAAGTAATTTGAGTGGTGGATATGTTAGTCAGTTAATTGGATTGAGAAGGATTGGGGGGTGTAGAAAAGGGAAAAAGGTTTGCATTTATCACACACTCAGAGATTTTGACCCTATTGTCTACTTAAAAATTACCTACAGCTGGCACAGTGGTTTGTTCTAAGGCAATGGCCCATACCTATGGAAAGGAACTCTGGTTGGAATATGTGCAGGCCACATAAATTCTTATTAAGTTCAGTCCCAAGGTTTGTTGAAATACCTCCGCCATTTTCCTAGGTAACATTGGGTTTAGTGGTCAGCAGAAAAGCAACTTGTGCCTCGTCTGTCTAAATGCCCCCCACCATGCTGTGCAGCAGATGGGGAAGGGTCAAATGTGAACATTAATCCTACCCAGACAATCTAATTAATCGAATCACTGGCTTATATATTTCTCATCAGCCAGCCATTACCATTGGTGTACTCAAAAGTGTACGCTATGTGTTTCTAAATTATCCCTACTGAATAAATATAAGCAAGTGATAATAACTGCCACACAAGCCATTCTTAGAGCTTTGGGGGCCGGGAATACTATGAATTGTAACACCTGCAAAAGTGTGAGGGATAGTAGTTGTCTTGGTACTGTCATTGGCAGCAACAATGGAGTTGCAGTAGCCTTCTGGCAAGAGCCCTGGCACCTAATTGTTTACAAATTAAGCACTGCATGTGAACCTTAATTATACGGGGGCCAGATGAGACCAAGCAGTACAGGAAGGCATATGCCTGAAAACACACACTGCGCTGTACCCACATTTTGGGGAAAAAGGCCACCTCGCACATTATAACTTCTTCATGATACTAAATAGTACCTGTAAACAAGTTCGTATTGCTTTATTCGTAGAATGACTTCCTGCTCTTTGTGTCCTCTAATTACTAATCAGGGATAATTGACGCAGATGTAGAAGCCCTGTAAAATGTTTTCCATTTGTATTTGCTGTTTGAAGTATGTGCCGATAATGCGGTTTTACTTCTCTAAGCGTTTAACTCTTTGTCGGGGGTGTTGTCGCATGGGCTCCCTCCAAGTAAGCTATCAGCCACGGAAAAACGCCTCGCAATGTGTTTCCTTTTAACTTCCTTATTTCCTCACCAAAACCCTCTCTCACAATGAAAAACATTTAAAACCTGGTGAAGATTATTCCTTCACCAAACTACGAGCGCAGCCATGATTCTCTTATGGTGTGGCCGAGCTTCCATCCGTTTTAGTCCGAGAACAGAAGACAATCTAAAGGCGCGCTAGTGGCAGCCAGAGCCAGCAGGTTATGATCATGCCCGAACACAAACAATAACAAGCATTGGCATAGCCAATAGGTCTCGCCTTTGGGGCCTTATAAGTGTTTAGGTAGAGCTATTGACTTTGCCAATGTGTTTAAGCTGTGCTGTAGAGAAGTGTGGCTGCTGTGCAGCATGCTGAAAAGTTGTAATAAAAAAGTGCCAGAAGCATTTTTGTTACCTTGTATATGACCAAGAAGGCCAAGAGTCTGTGAGAGAGAGAGTCTGTGAGAGAGAGTCTGTGAGAGTCTGTGAGAGTCTGAGAGAGTCTGAGAGAGTGTCTGTGATAGAGTGTCTGTGAGAGTCTGTGAGAGAGTGTCTGTGAGTCTGTAAGAGAGTGTCTGTGAGAGTCTGGGAGAGAGAGTCTGTGAGAGTGTGAGAGTCTGTGAGAGAGTGTCTGTGAGAGTGTGGGAGTCTGTAAGAGAGTGTCTGTGAGAGTGTGAGAGTCTGTAAGAGAGTGTCTGTGAGAGTGTGAGAGTCTGTGAGAGTGTCTGTGAGAGAGTGTCTGTGAGAGAGTGTGAGAGTGTCTGTGAGAGAGTGTCTGTGTGAGAGTCTGTGAGAGTGTCTGTGAGAGTGTCTGTGAGAGTGTCTGTGAGAGTCTGTGAGAGAGTGTCTGTGAGAGTCTGTGAGAGAGTGTCTGTGAGAGTCTGTGAGAGAGTGTCTGTGAGAGTGTGAGAGAGTGTCTGTGAGAGAGTGTCTGTGAGAGTCTGTGAGAGAGTGTCTGTGAGAGAGTGTCTGTAAAAGAGTGTCTATTAGAGAGTGTCTGTGTGTCTGTGAGAGAGTGTCTGAGAGTGTCTGTGAGAGAGTCTCTGTGAGAGAGTCTCTGTGAGAGAGTGTCTGTGAGAGAGTGTCTGTGAGAGTCTGTGAGAGAGTGTCTGTGATAGAGTGTCTGTGAGTCTGTGAGAGAGTGTCTGTGAGTCTGTAAGAGAGTGTCTGTGAGAGTCTGTGAGAGAGTGTCTGTGAGAGTCTGTGAGAGTGTGAGAGTCTGTGAGAGAGTGTCTGTGAGAGAGGGTCTGTGAGTCCAGCTCTACCAGTAAAACAGAAGTGCGAGACGGTGTGCAGTCAGCTGAGTTTTCTCCATCTTATAGTCCACTATTGTTTTCGTATCCATCTGTTGAAAATGTCATAATTTGGTTTATAAGGCTGGCTAGTTTTTCAATATTGCATAGCCTAATATAAACGCTGAAAGGAAAAATAAACAGTTTCGACTAAGCGTCATTTGGCAAACACAGCATCATGTGTTTCTTAAAATAAAGCAGTCTAGCCGCTTTCAGTCACTAATTTACATTTAAACAATGTCCTTAAAAAGAACACATGATTATTGGAATGTTATGTATTTTACACAGCGCTTTGTATCTTGCATCTGTCACTGTGAGCTTCACAAAACTGAAGATTGTGGGTCACTGTCATCCAATATACTCCTTTTATAGTCCTTGAAATTATTTTGCATTTTAACTGGTGATAAAACGCCGATGTTTGCTGCAAGATCTTATACCGCTCGCCAGAAACAGCGCCTTAAAACCAGGCACTGATACACGGCGCTGTGAATCTTTCTGCCAACAGTTTTACTATGTGTCATTTTGTTTCTAGAGAGAGTTTGTTGCTGTTCTCCAACTACATATAATGTAGTCAGCTCCTGTCTGTATTCTGACTAGACACTCTATGAAAATTAGGAGTTCCTTAGCCATGAGGCAACTGACAGAAAACATGTCTTAATGTGCTGAGTCTCATTGTAAATTGCAAGTGCAAAGATCACCACAGTTTCTTTTAACAATCTGCCTGCAGATTAACACAACTAACAGAAGCGGAAGCAAGCACATTTAGTGGATAACGTGTGTCAATTATATAAACAACCCGTGCGTTCAACAGTGTTAACAAATAAGTTAAAAGCGTCGTGGTCTCACATGATCTATTTATTTTTCAGTTCTACCGCACCCACGAACCTTTTTTCTTTTTATTAGAAGTTGACATTGGAGGTGACAGAAAAAGCAGCTCGTAAGATTTTCAAATGAAATAGGCACCACAGACTGAAAGTGAGTGAAGTCAATGCCTCTCCATAAAATTATAAGGGCAGGAGCAGACGAAAGAAATAAGCAACAGCTCGGGAGGGGGAAGAACAGAGGCAAGAAGCAACAGAGGGGAGGGGAGGGTCGAGGGATAGATAAACAAGCACCAGAAAATGTCTACTGTCTGAGGCGGCATTGGCTTAGTCGGAAGTGAATTGCTCCTTGAAGAATTCACATCAGATGCTTCCGAAGTTAAGAATAACAAGCTAACGAGGAGGGAGGGGGAGAAGGGAGGGGGTTGAAGGGAGGGGGGTAGTGAGAGCAGACAGCAAGGTGGTGGAGGAGCATGATTCACGCGCCGGAAGGCTTAATGAGCCATGACAGAAGCGCGTGCTGTGCGCGTAACCGCACACTGTATGCCACGGAAAAAGCTGTGGTCGCACTTTTAAAACCCCACAACTAAATGTCTCGCCAGACCAGCGCAAGCGCTGGATCAGGGCGAGACCTAAAAACAAGATAACATTGCATTACAGACAAAAGGGAAAACCTTTTAAACTAATGAAATTATGGGTTGGGCAATTACTCATGACAAGGACCGAAGACACGGTCATGGGTCAGCTTTGGATTCCGAGTTACATCATTCCTGGAGCACACAGTTCACAGGGTCGTGTGAGAATCACCTCATGCTGGTTTTAGGTGATAAGGAAAAAACGGATAGTGGCCATATCTGAAAATTACAGAAATCTGATCCATTACAGAGCCTAGTGCACTTTTCAGTTTTCTGTGAATCAAGTTTATGGGAGATTAATCCATTTGCCCAGGATCACACAGTGGCTCTAACTCGGGTCTGCTGGTTCTTGCGAATAACTTAGCTAGCAGGCCATATTTCCGGAAATTATTTTTGTGACTGCCTGTTTCTTTCATTCTTGAGTGTTAAGAAGGGATGCTTCTCTGCTGGAGGGTGGGGTGGGGGAGGTCTCGTGCTCTCTCTCACGCGGGTCGGTGTTTATCTCAGATGCCTATTAATTGGTGCATAAGGAAAACAGGAACTCGTTTTCACTGCTAATCTTCACAGTAATGACGCCCCAGGAATGGCTGGCCTTTGGTGAGGTGATGCCTAGGCTTCGAGTAATGTTAGTGACGATGACTGGCTGCCGGAGACATGGTTGTGTAACCTACTGGTGGCAGGGCCAACTAAATCTTCATCCTCTGAGGTTCACACAGTCACCTCCCCTTTACAGGATAACAAGCACGAGCTCTCCCTTTAGTAAACAAACATGCCCGGCCTTTCCCAATCTGCACACTTAGAGCCCGTTTCCACCCTTGCATTTGTAGTGCTGATTCTGCAGGCGGCAATAAGTAGCCGAGCAGCTCTAGACGGAACATCGCTCTACCCCCGAGGAAGCCGTGGCTCTATCCTGCAGTCAGCTGTATAGCCACGCGCCCACTTCTCGAACCTTCCCCACCTCACCTCTGTTCCTCTGTCGGCCGCTTCTGTACGAGGTTCCCGGCTGCGGCAACCGGTGGGACCTCTGAATATCAATGGGAAAAGGTTATTCAACGGTCGCCGCCGCCGTAGCCCCCTGGAGGCTCCATCCCATCAGGCCAACAGAGAGAGCCAGCTCTTGGTGAGGCGAGCAGCCCCGATTCCCGAAAAGAGTAAAAGAAGAACTCCAAGAAGAATTCTGGTGCCCACAAGGGGCCAGGGCCGCATGAGCAGTCGTCAGGGGCAATCAGGCAGCGACCAAAAAGTCTGAAGTCTCTCTCGCGGCAGCGTGCACCGGGAATCCCCAGGGGCAGGCAGGCAGCAAGTGCCTGGGCGTCCCTACCCCTCATTATCACACATCTTTACCTCCTCTCCCGCACATTGCTCCACGCCTGCTGCCATATGAACTTCGAGCGGGGGGCCATTGTACTGCTTTGGCTCCACCAAGTGGCCAAGAGGTGCAACAAATATGAAAATCAGTGACACTTGGTTTAAACCGGGTCAGCTGATTTTCAGCCGGTAGGGTACTGTCGGGCACAATCGGTTTTAACCAATTTCCGGACAGCCTAATTATGGGGCTCCCTGAAAAACTCAAAAGGAGATGGGATGTCCTCTTACCATGCTTGCTTTTCGCTTACAGAGAGGTGCCTCAGAAGGGAGTAGGGTTTCCCCCCTTTGAACTTCTGTTTGCCCATACTGTGAGGGGACCACTCTGTCTTGTAAAAGAGGGTTGGGAGAAGCCTCTCCAAGAACCCAAACAAGATATTGTGGACTATGTGCTTGGCCTAAGGTCCAGAATGGCTGAGTACATGGAAAAAGAATCCAAGAATCTTGAGGCCAGCCAGGAGCTTCAGAAGCACTGGTATGACCAAAACGCTGCACTGGTAGAATTTCAACCAGGGTAAAAGGTGTGGGTTTTGGAGCCAGTGGCACCAAGGGCTCTCCAGGACAGATGGAGTGGCCCTTACCCCATCTTAGAAAAGAAAAGTGAGGTCACCTACTTGGTTGACCTGGGCACAAGCAGGACACCCAAGAGGGTGATCCATGTGAACCGCCTTGAGCTTTTCCATGATAGGGCTGACATCACCATGCTGATGGTGACTGATGAGGATCAGGAGACAGAGAGTGAACCTCTCCCTGACCTCCTCTCATACAGCCCAAAAGATGGGTCAGTGGATGGAGTTGTATTTTCAGACACCCTCACTGCCCAAAAGCAGACTGATTGCAAGCAAGTCTTGCAGCAGTATGCAAAGCTCTTTTCCTTGACCCCATGTCAGACAAACTGGTGTACCCATGATGTGGACACTGGTGGCAGTTCACCTGTCAAAAACAAAATCTAACGCCAGTCTGATCAAGTCAAGGAAAGCATCAGAGCTGAAGTCAGCAAGATGCTGGAGTTAGGGGTTATTGAACCCCCTGAGAGCCCCTGGGCCAGCCCAGTGGATCTAGTCCCCAAATGTCATCCACAGGGTAGAAAGAGAGAAATAAGGTTCTGTGTGGACTATAGAGGGCTCAACTCTGTCACCAAGACAGATGCTCATCCTATCCCCAGGTCAGATAAATTGATAGACAAACTAGGTGCAGCCAAATTCCTAAGTACCTTTCACTTAACTGCAGGGTACTGGCAGATTGGCATGGCACCAGGAGCAAAAGAAAAGACAGCATTCTCCACACCTGATGGGCATTATCAGTTTACTGTTATGCCCTTTGGTTTAAAGAATGCCCCGGCCACCTTTCAGAGGTTGGTGAATCAAGTCCTTGCTGGATTGGAATCCTTTAGTGCAGCTTATCGAGATGATATTGCTGTCTTTAGTTCCACCTGGCAGGATCACCTGATCAACCTTGGGAAGGTTTTAAATGCCCTGCAAACTGCAGGCCTAACTGTCAAGGCATCCAAATGCCAGATAAGGCAGGGAACTGTGTTATACTTGGGCCATCTTGTTGGTGGAGGTCAAGTGCAACCGTTATAGCCCAAGATCCAGGCCATCCTGGACTGGGTAGCTCCAACAACCCAGACCCAAGCCAGGGCATTACTTGGCTTGACTGGGTACTACAGGAGGTTTGTGAAGGGATATGGTTCCATTGTGGCTCCCCTCACAGAACTTACCTCCAAGAAGATGCCCAAAAAGGTAAACTGGACAGTTAGCTGTCAAAAGGCTTTTGACACCCTGAAAGAGGCAATGTGCTCAGCACCAATTCTCAAAGCTCCAGACTATGCCAAGCAGTTCATTGTGCAGACTGATGCCTCTGAGCTAGGGATAGGAGCGGTCATATCCCAGACCAATGATGAAGGCCAAGACCAACCTGTTGCTTTTATAAGAAGAAGGCTTCTCCCCAGGGAGCAGCATTGGAGTGCCATTGAGAGGGAGGCCTTTGATGTGGTTTGGTCCCTGAAGAAGCTGAGACCATACTTGTTTGGTACTCACTTTCTAGTTCAAACTGATTACAGACCTCTCAGATGGCTAATGCAGATGAAAGGTGAAAATCCTAAAATGTTGAGGTGGTCCATCTCCCTACAGGGAATGGACTTTGTAGTGGAACACAGACCTGGGACTGCCCATGCCAATGCAGATGAACTTTCCAGGTTCTTCCACTTCGAAAATGAAGACTCTCTAGGGAAAGGTTAGTCTCATCCTCTTTCGTTTGGGGAGGGGCGTTGTGTGGGAAAGTGCCCTCTTTCTGCATGGTAGCCCCCACTTTTTGCTGAACTACTGATGTGCTTTGACTGAGTGTGCCCTGGGCTCCTGCCAATCAGGTACCCAGGGCCTATGTTCTTTCCCTAAAACTGCATTAAAAACAAAACCCAATTGGAATCTCTGGCCACAGGTCAGCCCCTGGTAAATGGTACCACAGGTACCCAGGGCACTGTGACCAGGGAAGGCCTCTAAGGGCTGCAGCACTTATTGTGCCACCCTTAGAGGTCCTGTACCTTTACACTCACACACTGCCTTTGCAGGCTACATGTCTTGGTGCAGAACAAAGTGAAGAGTCGACATGGCATACATCCCTGTGTGCCATGCCTACAACCCACTGCCCTGGCATAGATCAGTCACCCCTCTAGCTGGGTGCCCTATGCCAGTGGTGAGGGTACAGGTGCATGAGCCCTGTACCCCTACAGTGTATAAGTCCATTCTTAGACATTGTAAGTGCAGTGCTGCCATTAAGAGTATATGGTGCTGGGAGCTTGTCATTACGAACTCCACAGCACCATAATGGCTACACTGAAAACTGAGAAGTTTGGTATCAAACTTCTCAGCACATTAAGCCCACACTGATGCCAGTGTGGGATTTAATGAAAAATGCACACAGAGGGCATCTTAGAGATGCCTCCTGAAAAACGACCTACCACTAGTGTCCAGGCTGAGTGGCTGCTTTCAGCTGCCACCACCAGACATGTTTCTGGACCCCTAGGTCGAGAGCCTGCTGCTCTCGGGGGCCTGAAACAATGCACATCCTGGGACAAGGTGCCAAGCCTCCTCCCCGGGATGGGCAGGGTCCACGAAGGGAAGCTTCAAAGGCTTGCCGCCTTTGTGAGCTTCCCCAGGCCACTTGCTGCTTTCAGCAACTGGTCCCCACTGGTTCTGACCCCCTGTTAGACTGAAAATGCATCTGGCTGACTCCTTCTAGCATTATGCGAGTTAAGTTAGCATTTGCGGCACCATTTTGTATTTAGCCGCCATTTTGTTCCATGATTGAAATGAAGGTTCTGCCTCATACTGTCTGCCTCAGCAGAAAACAGCCTTGATTGTTTCTTTTTATTATTCAAGGTTAAGCTTCGCTGCACTAATGAATAGCTCGTTCTGTTTTGCATGCCTTTCCTTGTAGGTAGCCCTGCTCCCACTCTACCAGAGAGACGGGCACGGGCTGAGTAACCTTAAGCTAAGAGAGCGTGTTCCTGGTCTCAGGATGGTAGCTCATCCTTCTGTGCCTCCTTTGTTAACCTGCTCCAACTGGAAATTTCCAGCCTGGGCGGGTCCTGTTGGGTATTGGAAATGCATAATATCCGATGTTATGTTGGTGAGGGTCAGTCCCTCGGCAGCTATCTAAGGAGGCTGGTCAGACTGGACTCCGCTCGAGCGAATACTAATAAATAACTTGGTTTGTATTCTCTACTGTCTGACCGACTCTTCATTTGTATGGAAGGCTGAGAGGTGGTCGTGAGTGACCCAGGTGGCCCAAATCGGGTCACTTCCTTCAGTTGGCGCCCGAACAGGGACCCCATCGGGTGAATGACACATCTTTGCCCGCAGACGGGTGAGGAAGACAGGGCCACGTCGGGTCGGATGGGCGAACCGGGGATCCCTGCACGAGAGAGTCTGGTACTCGCAGATGCCCCGTCTGTCTGACCGGGCGGTGCCTCAGCCAGCGGTCATCTTGGCTGGGGTCCTGAATGGCGAAACCCTTGGATCTGATCGTTTGGTCCGAAGAGTCGGCAGTAGAGAATAACTTTGTTTGACCTGTGTGCACCAGGTGAGTTTGCTTTGGGTCATGGCGCCACTTTTGTTTGAGTTTGGTACGGTCTGAGGATCGTTTTTGGACAAACGCTTGAATTTGTTCGAATTCTTTGTGAACATGGTATTGTTCTGATCCGGATTTGGTGTGGTCTGTGGACCAACTTTGGAAAGATAGTTGCAAATATCTGTTCGGCATAGATAGTGAAAACGTTTTCGTTTCAAGATGCCTTGTTTTAGTAGGATATGTTGTATGAGTTGTTGTTGTTTTTCTACTGATGCTCGATTGGAAGAAAGTCAGCCTGCGCCTCCAGAAGGCACCCCGAACTTTGACATGTATGTCAAACATGGCCTTGGCCCTATTATGTTTAGTACATTATGGCACAAATATACGAGGGACAACGCTGAGTTGCAGTGGCTGTTGACGGGCACTTTTGATGAACAAAAGCATAATTTCCTGCAGGATAAGTTGTTTGCGAAAAGGAGTAGGGAGTCGATGTTTGATTCCCTTAGAATGTGGCAGAAGGAAGCTAAACAGAGATGAATGAAAGCAGAAAAGGAGGCCGGAAAGGGGAGAATGCAGACAGTGACGCAGAAAGCAGTAGCGTATGATAGAGAGAAAGTTGAAAAAGGTATAGAGTGTGCTGATAGAAAGTTTCGATTGCAATGTGACAAGTCCTATGTTGCCCGAGAGGGAGGCGATACATTTGTGGAGGAATTGTTAGACACCCGACCTCCGCCTCCATATGCTCCACAGAGAATATACCCTGCTGTGCCACAGCCCCAGTCGTCTCTCTCTTCTGCCCCTGCGGTTTCTGTTTCTTCTGTTATTGATTCAGTTGCTTCAACAGCTGCGCCTCCTGTTGATTCTGTGGCTTTTCCCTCTGCGCCTGCTATGACTGCTGGCCTCTCTGCTATGCCTATCGTGTCCATGTCTTCTCTCTCTCCAGCCCTTACGCCCACCACACAGCCATTAACGACATTGGTGCCTACCCACTCGGTTACTACCCCTTCCCTTTTCCCTCACTCCCCGGCAAAACTAGGTAGTGGAACGCCTGTACGTGGCCTGGGGGACGGGGTTGGGCGACAGCTAGGGAGCGGTTGGGATGCATTTTGATACGATCTGATGTGGGGGAGGAAGAAAAAAGGGCAGTAGCGAATCAGGCCGCTCAGTGGGCTCGTCATCCAATCTATAGTACTGAAGATGTGTGGAGTGTAATGAGAGATTATGAGCCGTTTCTACAACAGCATGCCCTCAAGCACATGTCAGCTACATTGATTGGGTTGTGGGAACATTGCTTTAATGCTATAGCGCCCCAGATTATTTATGATATTAGAGATAATGTATATGTAGCTGGTATGGCACCTGAGGAGGTTTTCGGAAATGTTGTGACATTGGTCACTTACCGAGGTAGGCTGTTTGAGAAGAACCCGAAGACAGTGTCCCATTTTCCGATGAGGGAAGTCCACCCCATATATCACCCTGAGGTGCCGGAGCTTCGAGATAAGCATGATGCTGTCATTAGACAAAACGTAGAAGCCCGCTTCCAAGAACAGTGGGTCTACACCCCATGGAAGAGGAGTGAGGTGTTATCCCTTAAGATTCAGTTACCTGACCCTCGGAAAAATCCTACTGCATACTATAAGGAATTGACAGAAGCCGCTTCATCGACAGTAATGACGCTTGTGGATATTGAAATGTTCTTTGGTCTGCTGGTGCCCGTCGACATTTGGAGGCAGGTGCACACACAGGACCACTCTGTGGAATTGGGTGGTACATGGGACCAGATTAAGGCATGGGATAAGGAAAGGAAGCCTGGAGAGAAGCCAAAGGCCAAGATACTAGCTTTACCCGGTCGAATTATTACCTATATGCACTCCCTTATTCCTCCGAGAAGGGTAGATTGAGACAAGTTAGCGGCATGTCGTCAGAAGAAAGATGAGAGTGTGTCCGATTTTTTCTCATTGTTCGAGGGTGTGTTCTTGGATTTTAGTGGACAAGATTTGTCGGTAGAAGGGGGTGTCCGGTTGTTCGTCAATAGATTTGTTACAAACTTGCTCCCCGAGATTGCAGCTCGGTTGCAGGCCTTGGAGAGCACTTGGACGACATCCTCCCCTTCCGTTATATTGAGTATGGCACAGTATTATGAACACAGGGAAAATGAGGAAAAGGAGAAGGTGGAAAAGAAGCATAAGGAGTTGAAAATGAAGGTGTTGTTACAGCAGGCGTCTAGGGGCAATGGAAGGGGACGTGGTGCTGGTCCGGCCCGGCAGCTTCCCCGTACTAGCAGGAATGCTGCGCCTGTATTGCCGAATCAGTGCGCGTATTGCAAAGAGGAGGGGCACTGGCGCAGCGAGTGTCCGGTGTTGTTGCAGAAAGTTGCGGCGACCAGAGGACAAGGTTCTCGTGGGCGGGGCCGTAGAGCAAGTGGTCAGGATGGGGCTCGGGAGGATGGAACATTGCAGGGTTGCTCTGATCAGAATTATTTTGATGGCCCTCGAGGGAAACAGTATTATCACGATGATTATGATTTGGACGAGGTGACAGGGATGACTCACAGCTAGGACAGCCAGGGACAGGGTGAGGGATCAGTTCAGATACCTGTAGATCAGCGCAGTCCTTATGTCACCGCAGATTTGCAAGGCTCAGCTAAGAAATTCTTAGTGGACATGGGTGCAATGAATAGCTCTGTTTCTCGTTCGCTGGTCCCTGGGGCAGCTCTGTCTGGCCAAAATAATGTTTCGGTAGTCTTTTCTGGTGTGCCGGTTGTGAGCCCCATTTCCAAACCTCTTGCTTTGACTATCGGTCCCTTTACTGTGGATTCGCCCTTTCTATTGACATCCAATTGTGGGGAAAATCTAATGGGCTTAGATTTATTGAAGAAGTTGCATGCAACAATTTTTTGTTCTCCGGATGGTGTTTACATGACAATGGGACCAAATGTGATTAGCTCTAAGCAGTGCCTGTCCAAAGATGCGCCCCTCCCTGCTGAGTTTCAAGCTGTGCCGCCCACTTTGTGGGCAACAGGTGACACGGACGTAGGATTACTGCAGATTCCCCCAGTTTCCATTAAGGTTAAAGATAACGCCATCTTGCCCCGTATTCCTCAGTACAAAATACCACAAGCGGGAGAGCGAGCTTTGTTGCCCATTATACAGGATTTGATTGAGTCGGGGGTGGTTGAGGAGACAGCATCGAATGTTTGTAATAGCCCTATTCTTCCTATTCTCAAGAAGACATCCCCAGACTCCCCTGATGACAATGCCGATGTTTATCGTTTTGTGATTGATTTGCGTGCAGTTAACAAAATAGTGGTTCCTCAGTTCCCGGTGGTCCCTGACATTACTGCCCTTCTCACAATGATTCCTTCCTCTGCCAAATTCTTCTCTGTCATTGATTTGAAAAATGCGTTCTTCAGTATCCCAATTCATCCCGATAGCCGCCACCTGTTTGGTTTTACACTGGCTGGCAGAAGCTTTAGATTCTGCCGCGCTCCTCAGGGCTATACTGAAAGCCCTAATATATATAGTCAAGCCTTGAAAGCCCAATAGGACTCCCTCATGCTTCCCTCAGGTAATGTATTGCTTCAGTATGTGGATGACCTACTAATTGCTTCTGACACTGAACATGGATGTAAAGACAGTACGGTTAAGTTGTTGTTGCATTTGGCCCATCACGGACATAAAGTGTCCCTTTCTAAATTTCAATATTGTCGACAGGAGGTCACCTACTTAGGTCACCTACTGTCGAAGGAGGGTAGGAGATTGACACCTGAGCGCATTAGTGCCATTGTTGAAATGACCACCCCTCAAACTCAGAGGGATGTAGGCGCCTTCATTGGCATCACTTCCTACTGTCGACATTGGATCCCTAATTACTCATTGCTAATAAAGTGTCTGCTAGTGCTAACAACTAAAGACGTGCATGAGCCCCTGCCTTGGACGCATGAATGTCAACAGTCTTTTGAGCAATTAAAAGTTGCGCTTTGCTCTGCTCCTGTGCTTGGCACGCCTGACTATCTGAAACCGTTCGTGTTGTACATACACGAGACGGCTGGTTGTGCGCTTTCTTTTTTAACACAGGCCTTTGGAGGTAAGCAACGGCCGTGTGCTTATTTTTCCACTTTGCTTGACCCAGTCGCCAGAGCCCTCCCAAGCTGTCGCGGCTGTGGCCATCTCTATAAGGCAATCTGCTGGGCTCGTTCTTGATACTGACCTCACAGTCATGGTACCGCATGCTGTGGACACTCTTTTGAACAAGACTAAGACGTAGCACCTTACCAGTGCACGTCTGACCGGCTATGAGTTAACTCTTTTTGCCCCGCATATTACGATAAAAAGATGTGCCACTCTGAACCCTGCCACGTTACTACCCCTCCCTTCCGAGAGTGAAGAAAAAGACATACATAATTGTCTTTTCCGGACGGAGGAGGAGACGAAGGGACGGGTAGACCTGACTGATGTTCCCTTATCTGACCCCCAAGGGGAACTATATGTCAATGGCTCTTGTTTCAAATTACCAGATGGCACTACCACCGCAGCATATGCACTCACTACACTGCATACGGTAGTTGAAACATCACGAGTTCCTTATAAGTCCGCCCAGGCAGCTGAGTTAGTCGCCCTTATTCGAGCTTGTGAGTTGAGCGAGGGACTGGCTGTCAATATCTACATTGACAGTCAGTACGCCTTTGGGGTTGCCCATAATTTTGGGCGGCTCTGGGCAGAGAGAGGGTTTCTCACATCCCATGGGACACGCATTCAGAATGGGCCCCTTATACATAGGCTTTTGTCTGCCCTGACACTCCCTAAGAAATTGGCTATAGTGAAGTGCAGTGCCCACAAAGCAATCACCGATGATGTGGGGAGGGGAAATGCATTTGCGGATCAGATAGCTAAGGAGACAGCTCGAACGAAGATGAAAAAGATGTTTGTAGCGGGTCCTGCCAGGTGGGTACCCGAGGCCACCATGTTTGAGGACACTCTGGACAATGTCAAGGAGATCCAGAGTGAGGCAACGATTGAGGAGTTAGCAGTATGGCAGGAAAGTACGGCACGTTTGGATGAGGATGGGTGCTGGACTGACAAGTCAGAAAAACAGAGATGGATGTTACCGGATGCATATGTCCTTCCTGTGGTCACTATGGCGCACGGGCCAGCCCACATTAGTGCAAAGGGAATATGTAAGCTGTTAGACCCTGTATGGCAGAATGACAACATTCCCAAAGTTGCTGCTCATTTAGTGAAGTACTGTATGGTACGTACGATGTATAATCCTGGAAAAGGCACCCCTACACATCCTGGTAATTTTGCACCGCCTTCTTTCCCTTTCGAGGTTCTCCAGATGGATTTCATCGAAATGGAACGAGTCAACAATCTAAAATACGTGTTAGTAGTTGTTTGTGCGTTCAGCAAATGGATTGAGGCTTACCCCACTAAAGAGAACACAGCCATGGCGACGGCGAAGGCACTTTTAAAAGAGTTCTTCCCGCGTTTTGGTTTGCCCCGTTTGATTTGGAGTGACAATGGAAGTCACTTCAACACAAAAGTTATCCAGCTGGTGTGCGATGGTCTGCACATCAAGCAGAAATTTCATGCTGCAAACCACCCCCAGTCGGCAGGTTTGGTTGAGAAGTACAATGGTACTCTCAAACTGAAGTTGGCAAAGATCAAAGAAAGCACAGGGTTGCAATGGCCAGATGCCTTACCATCACCTCGGTTGTCTACAAGAGCTACGGCTCACTCTAGGACAGGATTGTCAATGTACGAGGTCGTGTTTGGCCGTCCCGGCGAATGTCTGGGGCGTCCCGCGACCTCGTAGGTTTTCCGAAATAGAATACCCTTTACTTGTAGATTATTTATATGAGTTGACTAAAAGCTTGCGTTCTATTCACCAACAGATCCATGACGCCTTGCCACCAGCTCCCAAGGGACCAGGCTATGATATCCGGTCTGGTGTCTTTGTCCTAGTGAGGAACTTTCAGAGGAAAGGCAGTTTGGAGCCCCGCTGGAAAGGGCCTATTAAGGTCCTCCTCGCCACTCCAACGGCAGTGAAGGTGGAAGGCCGAAAGAATTGGATACATTCTAATCACTGCCGGAGGGTGCCCCTTTCGTTGCCCTACGACCGCTGGGTGCTCGATGGGATCGGCGACTCTGAAACGGAGCAGATACCTCGTTTCGTTCCCTTGTCAGATGCACGACTGACGTGGGCACCCTCCGAGGAGGAGAGCAATGCAGTGTTGAACGAGGTAGTGCCACCTGAGATTAAGGCCATCCAGGAGCCCCAGCCTGTTGGCCCATCTGTGCCTGAGCCCCAGTCCATTGGTCCCTCTGAGTCTGAGCCTTTGTTTGTAGACCCCTCTGTCTCTGGAGTAGCTAGGTACAATCTATGCCCCCAATGGAAGAACAGTGCACCAAAGGAAAAGTCAGACTAGTAGGGATGGACTGCGAGGAAGAAGAATAGGGTGTACCTTGCCTGTGGTACCAACTGTAGTTTAGGGAAAGGGAGATTGGTGCATTGTTCATACATTGGACAGGGTGAATTTGACGTGCTCCCCTGGGAAAAGGGGGGTACACTACCCTGAACGACGTGGGATTTCTTCAGAAAGGGCTGCGACAGCGCAGCTCCACCGGAAAGTGCTCAACAGCACCACCGTAGATGAACAATAGGAGTCTACCAGCGAGACTCTGACGGACGCTAGGAACTTTGCCCCTTTTCTTCCTTTATTATCATTGGCTGCATTGCATGTCCTTTCCTCTGATTCACAAATGTACCCATTTGGTTGCCCTATTATGGAGGAAGAACAGCCCTTTGCAGCCCCGCGTTTCGGGCAGAATGGGTCTGGTTGGTCTGCTAAGAAAAAAGTGCTCTGTGCTGTTTTTGTATTGTTACTGTTGTTGATTTTGGGAGGGGTGTCCTGGATTTTGGAGTGCAATTGTAATGCCCCATCATGTGTTATATACAAGATTGTTTCCCCAGTTCATGCCAAAAGAACAATACCAAGCAATGTAAAGAACAAAGCTTCAACGGCGGACTGATAGTTCTGCACCTCGTGCCAGTTTAATTAAATCAAGAGTCCTGTGCACTGAGAGCCCAGCACCAGCCGTTACGTGGTACCTCTGTGTCCCAGATCCTGAAAGTACAATTACGAGTGGGCGTGCACCAGGCAAAAGAAGTCCAAGGCAATCTTGTAGTATGTAACGTCTTTATTTTGAATTAATATTTTTAGATAGTAATGATAACTTCAGCTCAACCAACGCGTTTCGTTCTCCACGGAGAACTTCATCTGGGCTGAAAATCACATGTAAAAGGACACCAAATCAAAACACAAAAGTAATAAAATAAAAACCAATTCAACATCATTAGACAAAAAAGCACAGGACTTGGACAGAAACCACTAATAAACATATAAGTATACATAAATAAACAGCAAACTTTAAGACACTAATAATAAGACATATGATGGGACCAAACAACACCTCTTGAAAGTGACTTCTAAACGTATAAAGACACATAATCCACGTATCAGTTAAAAACCTAGAGCAAATATAACACAAAGGTTGTCATTATATTTGTGATACAAGACCCCTCTCACTTATAAAAGCTCAATTATAAACGAGAAAGTATAAATATTGCATGTGTCATAGTGTTAGAGACAGAGTGCAAAGCCAAGGCAAGAAAGGGTATACATTCCATGCTTGTTGCTCAAGGGAGAGCCATGGGATGTCAGGGTGCCCCAGGACCGAGATCTCACCTTAAAAAATGGCTTCGCGAAACCTTGATAACAACAAGTAGATAGGGTTCCGAAGTATGCGCTCCAGTGTATTGTTCTGGACACAAGGGGGCTAAGGAGTACCCGAAGCCAAAGGTCTGGTAAATAAAAACAGGGGGCCTAGTCAGTTAGCAAGAGGTTTTAAAAATCGTGCTTAGACATAAAGTAGTCCGTCTGTATATGAAAGTGCAAATGGACCGTGGCCTTACCTTAGGTAAAGCGAAGCGAGTCCTCAACAGAACACGTCTGTAAGGTCCAGAGTAAATGCTCCAGTGTATTGCGCCGGAGGCAAAAGGGAATTCCCAGGGCCAGGTATTGCCCAAAAAGTGAAGCTCTAATGGCAGAAAGAAAAGGGGTCTATATCAAGAAGTGGTATCTAATATAGATAACTGAAAATAAGGTAGTCTGTCTATTGGATAAATACAATATGAAGGCTGAATATAAAATGAAAAGCGGTAGAGGTAAATTGCAGCAAAAGGATAAAAGGGGGCAGTCCAAACGACTTCTACTGACCCAGTTACACTTATTAAAAGCGAGACAGTTACGCCCATGCGAAAGAAACAACACAGTGATTAAAGATATCCAGCATCGGTGGGTATCGCACGCCCTGCCGACGTGCTTAATGAGGGCAAAGGAGCTATAAATAGAGCCTAAATGTCCTCCTGTTAATTCAGAAGCGGACATGCATAAATGGCCCAACTCTTGTCTGTTGAAAGGTAGTAGAAAACTATTGTGCGTGATATTGAAATGAAAGAGAGTAAGTCATAGATAACGTACACTATGAAGTCAAATTCTGCCTAGCAGTGTGGCCTCTGCTCCATGATAGCCTATGGGTGTAGCGACGGGTAGGCAACAGACTATCAGGCACATGCATCAAAAGAAAAACCGGTCGCAAACGGGCAGATTCTCAGAATCTGCCCCTTTGCGACCGGTATTTTTGCATTTGGGATGCATCATCCCAAATGCAAAAATCGCAATTTAAGTAATCTCTAAATTGCGATTACTTAAATAACGATTGCATTTAAGGAATCGCCAATTGAGATTCCTTAAATGCAATGCAACAAAGTAAAAAAATTAGCGATTTCGCTACTAGGGGGCGCAATTTACCATGAAGTTGAACTTCATGGTAATTTGCAAAAACTTTGAGAAATGCACTAAAGTGCATTTTTCAAAGTTGTAGGTTGCACACACACATGTCCTTGGGACATGTGTGTGCGCAACATATGTGCAGGGATCTATTTCAGGGGTGCAACACGGTGTCCTTTTGACACCCCTGCACCCATTCCTTATTTGCGACTCGCAATTTGCGAGTCGCAAATAAGGAATGTGAAGAAATCGCTATTATTATGGCGGTTCCTACATGCATAGGATTTTGCGAGTCCTTAATTTCGAATCCTTAATATTCGCTATTAAGGACTCGCAAAATCCTTGCTTGATGCATGTGCCAGTATGTGTGCTAGCAATGCCCAATGTGGAAGCATGTAAGGATGCTAGCTCAAGCACGAACCAAAACCCAGCCAGATAACTGTAGGCAGTTGTAAGTAACCCCAACCCCTCTGTACGTAAGATCATGGCACCCTCGATCTCCTTACCCGTATCCTCGGTCCAGATGTGACAGTCCGGATAAACGGGAACTGTTCGCGCCCTCGGCCATTTAAACCGAGCATGCGCCTCCCCTGATGGGGGCAGAGCCAATCCCGAATCCGGCGGGTAATCTAAAGGAAAAGAGATGGCGGCGCTCTGATAGGTGGATCGCCCCGTAGAGCTCGCCGTTGCGCAGTGTGACACCGTCCATTAGAGGGCCGGAAGTCGTGTAGGGTGCGAGTGAAAGCGCCATATTGGAACGGCTTCCACGGGGATACGGAATTAGTGGACTACTAGGGAAAACGTTAACCCGGTACGTTGTAAATGATAAAAACAGCAAAAAAATACACACGGAAATGTCTGCTCCTAAGCTGTGCGACAAATTGAGGACGCAGATGGGAATTTGCCTGAAATAACGGAAAGGAGAACAATAAATTAAAAGTATATGAGGGGCAAAGGAGAGAACAAACGTAGAATGTAAAGATAAGAGTTAAAATATAAAAGGGCTGTCCAAAACCAAAAATTGATAGCAAGGTGATGAACAGAATGAATACATTCACAACGAGTGTAGCCAGAAAAGAATTAAGAAGTCTGAACCATATCCAGGCAAAAGTACAAAGTCAACACAATGCCTGTCAGCAAAAATATAGGGAGACAGTAGCGAAAGAGTAGATAGAGATTCATAAAAAGGGGAGTAGAAAAAAGGTGAAGGGACAGGTTGAAGGTACATGTTTAAGTGAAAGGAGTGCATTTAAAATCCACTGGGGCAAAGTATATACATTCATTTAGGTCCATACAACCTGGTCACGTTGAGCAGTTGTAAAGGTGACATAACGCTCAGAGTGATCTCAGAAAACATAGTCAAAATGAGCAGTGGTGGCAAACAAGCGAGAGTTCAGGAAAAGCGTAAGCACAACATAGTTAGTTAACATTGAGAAGGTAGTGCATCTCATTATCAGTGTTGTGGCCCTGGCTTAATGTGCGCAATTTACATATCCATTTTGCTTCACATTGTCTAAGGCGCAGTTCCCTATTACCTCCCCTATGTCCTGCTTCCACCTGGTCAATACCATGGAACCAAAAAGTTTGGTCCCCAGAGTGAGTCTTCATGTAGTGCTCGGCCATGAGATATCTCATGTCACAGTTCAAGATCGCCCTTCTGTGTTCTTGAATACGGTGTTTCAGACTTCTCTTGGTGCACCCAACATAGATCATATTACACGAGCACCCAATCACATATACCACAAAAGTGGTATTGCAGTTAATAAACTGCCTGATCTTATATTTCGCTGTCCCACTGTAGTCAAACTCCTTGATATTGTTCACACCAAACTTACATACATTGCAGGAGCTACACAAGTAAAACCCTTCAGGTTTAGATGGCAGCCATGTTTGCCTCTTCTCTGTGTCTGTTATATAACTAGGGCATAGAGTATTTTTAAGGGTGTTACCCCTCCTGTATGTGATGGAAGGATTCTTTCTAAGTGACCCCCTGATGCTTGGGATCTCCTCCAGAAGGTGCCAGTTTCGTTTGAGCAACCTAAAGATCTCACCACTGTAGGTAGTATATTGAGTGATGAATCTGACATTGTTGTCAAATCCCTGTGTCTTCTTTTTAGCGTTCTGTTCTGTCAGTGTCTCCTCCCTTCTGAGTGTATGTACCCTTCTCTCTGCAGTGTCCAAAACCTTTCCATCATATCCTCTTGCGCCAAATCTCTTTTTGACCTCAACGATATTCCTGTTAAAAGTCCCATCCTCACTGCAATTGCGCCTGATCCGGACCATCTCCCCATAGGGAATGTTCTGGATAACGGAGCTCGCATGTGCGCTAGTGGCATGCAGCACACTGTTGCAGGCCACATCTTTTCGGTAAAGGGTGCTGTGTACTGTACCATCCTTTATATATAACTGCAGATCAAGATAGTTCATTCTTTCGTGATGATATTCCATGGTTAGTCTCACATTATATGGATTGTTGTTGAGATGGGTAAAGTAGTCCCTGAGTGAGTCCTCTGTCCCTGACCACAGACAGATAATATCGTCAATGTACCTCCCCCAGAAAACTATATGGTCAGTCCAAGGGGAGGCACATTTGCCCCAGGCATGTTCCCTCTCATACCACGAATATTAGTTTCTTCCAAATGGAAATTGGGCCCTCGCACTCCTTGGTGGTTATATGGTAATGCTGTAATTTCTTGTTAAACCTGAATTAAATATGTTCGTTGGTGCTGGTTGGTAAATCCTCCTGAGTATGAGGATGTAATAACTAGATAAACAAGCACTGTCCCCGAATGGGGGAGCGTCTCCAAGTCGCACTCTAGTCATGATTTTCAATGAGATTTATACGAACAGTTCATGGAAGTTTCAAATGTTTATTATTCTTAATTCTTATACTTATTTCTTTTTTCTTGTTCATCCTACGCGACGGAGGAAACTGCAGGAACTAATCCTCTAACTTTGAATCTTAAGGCTTATACCTTTCGTAACACGCAGCTTGAATATGACTTGCGATAGCATTTTGAAGTCCCAATAAAGTCCCCTGACGAAGGGCAAAGCCCGAATTGCATTGGGCAGAACACAAGAATTTTGTGTAAGCACATTGATATTACTGAAGAAAGTAGTATTTCATGAACAAGAAAAAAGAAAAAAGAAAGAAGTATAAGAATTAAGAATAATAAACATTTGAAACTTCCATGAACTGTTCGTATGAATCTCATTGAAAATCATAACTAGAGTGCGACTTGGAGACGCTCCCCCATTCGGGGACAGCGCTTGTTTATCTACCCTCTCATACCACCCCATAAAGAGGAATGCATAAGAGGGAGCAAACCTGGAACCCATAGCAGTGCCCTGCCTCGGGTGGTACCAGGTACCATTGTGAAGGAAGTAATTCCTAGTGAGGATCAGTTCTATCATTTCCATCACCATTCCATTATGTTCAAATAGGCCTGCATCCTCCCTGTCCAGGAAGGATCTGACAGCTGCGAGTCCATATCTGTGTTCAATACATGTATAAAGGCTGACTACGTCTAGGGTCACAAAGAGGAAGTCATTTGAACAGGCCAGGTCTTTAAATTTCGTCAATATGTCCTTGCTATCCCTGATGTAAGAGGGTAGATTTTGTACATGTGTCTGCAATTTCAGGTCCATGAATTCTGATAGTCTCTCTGTGGAAGAGCCGACACCGGATATGACGGGCCCCATGTAAGTTTGGGGTGAACAAGATCAAGGAGTTTGACTACAGTGGGACAGCGAAATATAAGATCAGGCAGTTTATTACCTGCAATACCACCTTTGTGGTATATGTGATTGGGTGCTCGTGTAATATGATCTATGTTGGGAGCACCAAGAGAAGTCTCAAACACCGTATTCAAGAACACAGAAGGGCGATCTCAAACTGTGACTTGAGATACCCCATGGCCGAGCACTACATGAAGACTCACTCTGGGGACCAAACTTTTTGGTTCCATGGTATTGACCAGGTGGAAGCAGGACATAGGGGAGGTAATAGGGAACTGCACTTAGACAATGTGAAGCAAAATGGATTTTTCTAACAAATATTAAGTGATGCTGCAACCACCAGTTGTCCTACATTTCTCTCCTTTTAGTTAGTTACATATAAGAGCAATGCCTTATACGTGGCCTACCGGGTACTGTTGAAGCCTGGTTCACATACAGATTTGGGTGAGTTTCTTAGTATTGTATCTTTGCTGCATTACTGAAGTGCCACAAGGGCAATAATTTATTAGCTCACTGTGGGCACTCACCATTAATAACTGTTTTAACTATTTTAAGAGTTCTCGAACGCTATTGTGTCCACCATTCACCTATAAAGATAAGGAGTAAGGATCACCAATACAGTATATACGTGTCACTGTTGTGTACAATGCCAAATAAGTATGATGTCATGAACCTGAATGATGTCACGATTTTGTTTCCCCATACAGGTAGATCCAGGTTCAAACAGGTACACGAATAGTAAAACACTTGTTGTGAGGTAATTCCATGTCACAAATATTAGTGTAGATAGTTTCACTTTTTTGGTCCTGAAGAATCGCAAGTGGAATACACTTTGAGCGAGAAACATGTTGACCTGCACATTTTTTCAACGAGGACACTACAATCCGAGACATTAAGCTTGGATGGGAGCCTTGTTGTCTGTTTTTAGTTAGGGTAGGAGACCCCCAGAATAAAGCTTGTTGTTCTAAGTACTCTGAACCCTATTTTAATCACCTCTTCACATCTACACAGTTCTGGCCCCACACCCGCACTTCACCATACGGCTATTGGATAAAAGATCTCCGAAAAAGTGCCCCTACTATAGGGAGCCCGTCGGGCATTGCACCGCCGGCCCGACGAGGAGCAGCCCAGATGATGAAGCATGACACCTGAAAGGGTGTGTGAGGGCATTAAAATCCAATACATGGATTTCCAACTTCTAACCCTGCCTAGGGATTAGTTGGATCTTGTTTCCTTATCTTTTATTCACTGGCATTGGGGAACAGCATAATCTATTTTTGAATCTTACTCCTTTCACTTAAACATGTACCTTCAACCTGTCCCTTCACCTTTTTTCTACTCCCCTTTTTATGAATCTCTATCTACTCTTTCGCCTACTGTCTCTCTTTATTTTTGCTGACAGGCATTGTGTTGACTTTGTACTTTTGCCTGGATATGGTTCGGACTTCTTAATTCTTTTCTAGCTACACTCGTTGTGAATGTATTCATTCTGTTCATCACCTTGCTATCAATTTTTGGTTTTGGACAGTCCTTTTATATTTTAACTCTTATCTTTACATTCTCGCCTGGGGACTGCCCTGTTCACATGATACCCAAACCCCTCTCAGGGAACATGGTCCATTCATCACGCCTGGGGGCATCAGACTACGTTCGTTTTCTCCTTTGCCCCTCATATACTTTTAATTTATTGTTCTGCTTTCCATTATTTCAGGAAATTTCTCATCTGCGTCCTCAATTTGCCGCACAGCTTAGGAGCAGACATTTCCACGAGTATTTTTTTTGCTGTTTTTATCATTTACAACGTACCGGGTTAACGCTTTCCCTAGTAGTCCACTAATTCGTATCCCCGTGGAAGCCATTCCAATATGGCGCTTCCACTCGCACCCTACACAACTTCCGGCCCTCTAATGGACGGTGTCACACTGCTCAACGGCGAGCTCTACGGGGGAGATCCACCTATCTCTTTTCCTTTAGATTACCCTCCGGATTCAGGATTGGCGCTTGCTCGGTTTAAATGGCCGAGGGCGCAAACAGTTCCTGTTTATCCGGACTGTCACATCTGGACCGAGGATACGGGTAAGGAGATCGAGGGTGCCATGATCTTACGTACCGAGGGGTTGGGGTTACTAACAACTGCCTACAGTTATCTGGCTGGGTTTTGGTTCGTGCTTGACCTAGCAACTTTACATGCTTCCACATTGGGCATTGCTAGCACACATAGTCTGTTGCCTACCCGTCGCTTCACCCATAGGCTATCATGGCGCAGAGGCCACACTGCTAGGCAGGAATTTGACTTCATAGTGTACGTTATCTATGACTTACTCTCTTTCATTTCAATATCACGCACAATCGTTTTCTACTACCTTTCAACAGACGAGAGTTGGGACATTTATGCATGGCCGCTTCTGAATTAACAGTAGGACATTTAGGCTCTATTTATAGCTCCTTTGCCCTCATTAAACACGTCAGCAGGGCGTGCGATACCCACCGATGCTGGATATCTTTACTCAGGGTGTTGTTTCTCTCGCATGGGCATAACTGCCTCGCTTTTAATAAGTGTAAATGGGTCAGTAGAAGTCGTTTGGACTGCCCCTTTTTATCCTATGGCTGCAATTTACCTCTACCACTTTTTGTTTTATATTCAGCCTTCCATATTGTATTTATCCAATAGACAGACTACCTTATTTTCAGTTAGCTATATTAGATACCACTTCTTGATATAGACCCCTTTTCTTTCCACCAATAGATCTTCACTTTTTGGGCATTACCTGCCCCTGGGAATTCCCTTTTGCCTCCGGCGCAATACACTGGAGCATTCACTCTGGACCTTACAGACGTGTTCTGTTGAGGACTCGCTTCACTTTACCTAAGGTAAGGCCACGGTCCTTTTGCACTTTCATATACAGACAAACTACTTTATGTCTAAGCACGATTTTTAAAACCTCTTGCTAACTGACTAGGCCCCCTGTTTTTATTTACCAGACCTTTGGCTTCGGGCACTTCTTAGCCCCCTTATGTTCAGAACAATACACTGGAGCGTATACTTCGGAACCCTATCTACTTGTTCTTATTGAGGTTTCACAAAGCCATTTTTTAAGGTGAGATCTCGGTGTTGGGGCACCCTGACAACCCATGGCTCTCCCTTGAGCAACGAGCATGGAATGTATACCCTTTCTTGCCTTGGCTTTGCACTCTGTCTCTAACACTATGACACATGCAATCTTTATACTTTCTCGTTTATAATAGAGCTTTTATAAGTGAGAGGGGTCTTGTATTACAAATATAATGACAACCTTTGTGTTACATTTGCTCTAGGTTTTTAACTGATACGTGGATTATGTGTCTTTATACGTTTAGAAGTCACTTTCAAGAGGTGTTGTTTGGTCCCATCATATGTCTTATTATTAGTGTCTTAAAGTTTGCTGTTTATTTATGTATATTTATATGTTTATTGGTGGTTTCTGTCCAAGTCCTGTGCTTTTTGTCTAATGATGTTGAATTGGTTTTCATTTTATTACTTTCGTGTTTTGATTTGTTGTCCTTTTACATGTGATTTTCAGCCCTGATGAAGTTCTCCGTGGAGAACGAAACGCGTTGGTTGAGCTGAAGTTGTCATTAGTATCTGAAAATATTAATTCAAAATAAAGACGTTACATACTACAAGATTGCCTTGGACTTCTTTTGCCTGGTGCACGCCCACTCGTAATAATACGAAGCAATGTATTTCTAGATACGCACAGGAAATTCTTTGGTGAAGGTACAGCTTGCTATCCTACTGAATCTGTTATGAGTTGGTGGACTGCTTACCCATTGTCACTGGTTAATTATACATATGTTCGCCCACCACAATTTGTAGAGGTAAAGGGTGTGTTCGGGATGGGATATCCTGGTCCTTGTTTGTATTATAGGAAGCCACGAGGGAAGGGACACCCAGGTTGTAACATTAATGTGTATTGTGACAATCCGTATATGGAGGAACAGAACATTACCTTAACAGGTTGGCATTATCAAGATTTGCCAGTCACTCAAGAAGCAGGTTACTATACCGCATGCTGTCCGATAGTAAATAGTACTGACGCTTTCTTATACATAAATTGTTCTGGACTGATATTGTTTAAGAATACAATGGGGCATATTCTCAAGGAGCTATCGCCGAGTTAACGGCACTTTATCGCAGCCAAAGTTGCGATAAATTCATCGCCCCATTCACAAGCTGGTGTTAACAGCCCATAACACCAGTTTACCCGTGATAGCAGCCGCAAAAAACATCGCCACAGATGACCCCGGCAACTATCGCTAATGAGATGCAGAGTAGGCGTACCCGTGCAAAAAGCCTCGAAAACACCACTCCGCAACATTCTCAACGACCAGCCAGATCGGCGAAAAGACCACGAAACATGAGATAATGCACGTTAGCAGCAGGAAATTAACACCTGCTCTGACCTGGTGTAAAGTCAGACGGCAGCCTGCACCACAAAAGGGAGCCCAGCCCACAGCCACACCTGAAGGCCAACAGATGCCATGGAGCCACTGAACATGCGGGCCGGACACCCAAGAGGGCCCCAACACTCACCGCCACCACCCCCAGGACCACCCCCACCCCCCCGGACACCCACCGCCCCCTCCCCGGACCAACACTGAGGCAGCGCAGACAAAGACAGCGACCCTCCGAAAATGCACCAACCTCACAGACCCAACACCAGAGAATGTAATTGCCCACTATATGCCCAGAGGGACAACCCTCCTCCGCATCCTGACCACCATTGCCCACAGGCTGATGGTACCAACACAGCAGACAACCAACATCCCACCGCAGACAAAGCTGCTGGCCATGCAGCACGTGTTGGCCTCTGGTACCCTCCAACCAACATCCGCCTGAGACGGAGGAGTAACACAGCCAGGCCAATCCAAGTCCCCCACAACGGTCATGGATGACACCATCAGCTTGGTACCCCACTATCTATACTTCACACACATTGCGCAGGAACAGCCGGAGACCAAGCAAGGCGTCTACGCCACAGCTGGCTTCCCGCACATGTCAGGGGGCAATTGACTGCACACATGTCCAACTAGTGGCCCCTGGCGACACTGCACACAATAAGCGCAACAGAAAGCGCACGTATCCCACCAATGTGCAGGCAATAGTGGACCACCGTGGAATCCCCGCCAACGCCGCCGCCAACCACCCAGGCAGTGTGCATGATACCTGCACCTCCGGACAGTCCATCATCAACCTGCGCCACCAGGATGGCACCCACGGAAATGCACTGCTCGTTGGCCAATACCAAATGCACACACCACACACCTCAACTCGACAATCATGCAACACACAACACAGGAAATGCACACGTCACAAGCTCACCTACAACATGCACACCCACCAGACACGACAGCACAACTCACTGTGGGAACCTGGGCCAGCCATGTACATGAGCCATCAACGGCATGGCACCTCGGACACACAATAGCAGAATGTCGGAAGAGGTGGGGACCAGGCATGTGCGAAGGAGGCAAGGGACCGATGAATGAGAATGTACACAATGCCAAGTGTGGCGTGGATGTGCTGGCCAGACTGCAGTATGCAGACCACACACATACCCATGTCGACACACACCGCTGGTGTTTGGAGAGTAGTGGACAGTGGACGCAACCATGTCACCCCAGCCAGGGGGGAAATGTAGCTTGTGACGTCCCCCCGTAAGCGTGAGCGGAGTGGGCTGGCCCGGCGTACGCCACGCCAGGGTAGGGGTGTGAATAAAAGGCACGTAACTCTGGGCATGGTCCTCTTCCCGAATGCCCAACGTCTCTGCCAGGGCGGCCCCTCTCACCCCGCCACGAGGACGACGCCGTGAGCGGTGTTGCCAGCGATCCTGTGCGCCTGCTGCTCCCCAGGACGCTGGTCCCCGAACCAGTCCTGCCCGCCCCTGCGCACCCAGGCCACAATGCCCACCTTCCGACACCGGCGTGTGTCGAAGAGGGCCCACCACGTGCCGGTGCAATCTCCAAGCCCGAGGCCTGAGACCTTGGAAGCCTCCTCAGACCATCACGGCCTCCGCAACACAGGCCCGCAGTCCTCCATTCACTTTGACGTACTCCACCGGCATGCACAGGGGCCAAGTAGGTCACACATTTGGAACTGAGTCTTGATTACACCATGGCAGAGCACATAAATCATGGCTGAGTGTATGTCACTATACACCCTTCGATGTGGTGCCAACAGGTCTTAGTGTTACATCACAGGCGCAAGATTCTGTGGGCCCACGCGGACTACTGCTCTCGGCCTACGCTGCGCTCGAGTAGGTCACAGAATTGGAACTGAACATCGATTATTCAAAGGCAGAGTACGAATCATTGCATGCAAGGAGAGGCATAAGAGGATGACGCGTTGCATTTGGGAGGAAAAAAGGATCATCATTACGGAGGTGATCGAACACTACCGACAACTGCCCTGATGTCACTAACTCTGTGCATCGCGAGCCTACGACACGTGGCTGTGGCCCACTGCTGACCGCTGCCTCCGGCCTACACTGCGGTCCAGTAGGTCACAGAGTCTTGATTCGGCAATGCCGGAGTACATATCAGTGTACCGGCATCATCGCAAACTGCATCCCCTCTCAGCCCCGGTGCCACTAAGTCTGTTCCCGGACATTCATGGACACTCTTCGGTCGTACATTGGTGGCGTCTGAGTCTATGGACTAGGGGGTAGTTTTCATCCTCATGCAGCTGATACCGAATTGGTGGTGGCAACGAGGCAGTCGCTTTCCACTCCTCCATTTGCTGCTTCCGGATAGCTTCTGCCCTCTGCATCATGCCCTGGAGGACACCTTCCACTGTCCCCCGCAACCCTCTGCCACATTCACCTTTGACATGGACGAGGACCCGCTCAGTCTGCGTGGCCCTACCTCGGTGGACCGCAAGTCACCGTCCCGTGGCGGTGTGCCTGTGCCTGCCGCTGTGCATCCGGGGCCACCAACTCTGTGCAGCTCAAGTCAGGGACCCTGTCTGAATGAATATTGGATGACCTCTGTGACGGTGGTCTTGGGGTCATCGACGCCATGTGCATGTGGCCCTGCGCTGTCCGCTGCCTCCGGCCTCAACTGCGGACCACCAGGGCTCACACATCAAATCCAGTCCTGACTGGCCTGGACGTCGCATCACCGCAGGAGGCACGCGCCACCACGCCAGGGCCAACTCCAACCACCATCTGCCAGAGTCGAAACAGTGGTACTGGCAGACTAACGGAGTTGCTCAGACCTGCCGTGGATGCCATCATCTGCCTGATCCCCTGCTCAGCACTCCAGGTGCCACTGACTCAGTGCACCGCAACCCATGGACCATTACTGATTGAGTTTTGTGCTGTGGAGAGGTTGCGCAGCAATGTCACCTCAGGCAGTGTGGGGGGACCTGGGACGTTGATGGGGAAGTTGATGCAGGTCTAACACACCCCACTGCATCTGAATCAGGAATATCCCGAATGGACACAATCCTAGTCATTTTCATCACATGAGTGCGCTCAGCTCTAGTGCCTCAACCTCAGTGCACTGCAACTCACGGACACTTCTGTTTGTATGTTGGGTGACCTCTGTACTTGCTCCGGCTCCCTCCATGTTGCTCAGCAGTTGACTCTGTTATGCAGGTGTTTTCTGTTTCCATTGCACTGGTGTCCACTGTTCAAGTTGTTGCCAGCACCAAGCACTCCGTGCGGGCTGGCTAATGCTCACCCCACACACATCCAGCACAGGCGTCACTGTACATGTGGCCCTGCCAATAAAGGGGCCGGGCGCACGTGCCCGTAGCCAGTTCAACATAATATTTGCGTGTGTCCCTGTGGTCTTGTTGTATGCATGAGGGCCCTGGGCCCTACGACATTACATTGTGCTGTGTGCAGCGGACGCAGACATGTCACCGCAGGCAGCGGGTTAGAGCTTGGACATGTGGCTTTGTCGTCACCCACTCAATTCGTAAGAGGAGTGGACTGTGCCGTCGTACGCAGAGCCAACGTGGGTGTGTGACTAATATGTGCGTGCCCCTGGGCGTGGTTCTGTTCTGGGAATGTGCATCTGCATGTGTCTCTATGGCAGTGTGGGTCTCCTTTGTGGGGTGTAGGTGGTCCCTGAAGGGTAATTGACACCCACGTATGTGATCTAGTTCGCCTTCCATGGGTTCGGACCACAGCCGCACCTGTTCGGCCATCTCCTTTTGACGTTTTGACACCTGGCATTGGGGTGCCATGTGTGGGTAGGTGAAGTGTTGTGAGCCAGCCGTGCTTGCGGGTGCTTCATGCTGTGTGGTCTGTTGCAGGGGCTGGGTTCTCCTCTGAGTAGCTTGTCTGCCCTGGTCCTGGTGGTGGGTTGCGTGGGATGTCCATGGGCTGTTGTAGGGCGTCGGTGTCGAAGGTGTGTTGGTCGTCTCCTGCATCACTGATGGGTTGTCTGGTCTGACCTGCTGGAGGTGTTGTTTGTCCCTCTGCAATGTGAAGGGGAGATGCATGTTGACATTGTGTTGACATTTATGTTGGCGCATTGTTCTTGTAGACATGCAGACTGTGTGACAATGTACATTGTGACTGTTTGGGCGGTGCTGGCAATTTGAGGGGGGACAGTGGACATTTGGACTACATGACTGATGTGAGGTTGTACCCGTACATATGCAGCTCACAGTTCCCTGCTCTGTCAAATGTGATTGGCCTGTTTCTGCGCATGGGCGGACCCAGTTGTGTCCCCTGTTCTGCAGTGTCGGTATTGCACTTTGTGCCACATTGTCATGGGATGTGCTGTGATTGCCATGTGTGTGTGCTGCAGTGTGCCACGGGGATGGGGGACATGACCCTGGGTAATTGTGGGTGTGCAGTGTGCTACACATCGTTGTGCATGTGTGCCATTGTGCCCATCTCCCCCCGTCCCCCCAGTCCCTGTTGGTTACTCAACCTGTTGTTGTTGTGTCAGGTCCTCTCGAGCTGTGTCCGTACTCCCCCCTCCTTGCACCGTCTCCACACTGATGACTGGCCTCCATTTCCTCCAGCTCCTCCTGTGGCGCAGGACTCCCACCTCCTGTCGCCGTTGCTGCCTTCCTGGTGGCAGCGGCTTGGGGCCTGGTTTAGGTTTTCACGTCATGCCAGCACCTCTTGGCCTCATCCATTGGCCTCCTCGACACTCCGGCTGCATTGAAGGTAGTCTGATTGTGGGTCAGTTGCTGGTAGTGTTCTGTCACATCCGTGACGCTGGTCTTGTTTTCCTACGGACTGCACCCCATCTTCCTCTCCGTCTTCTCCTTGGCCTTCCCCGACCCCGTTGGTCCTTGCTGGTGGTCTGTGGGGCTTGTGGGGTTCGCATTGGCCTCTGCGTCGGTCAGGGTGCATCCATGTTGCTATGCACTTTGGATTGTTTCTGGTGTGTTGTTTTTGTTGCTTTTTTAGTGCATTTTTTCGCCAGACGCATGGGATTTGCAGGCCTGCCACTGGTTTTCGCTGCTTTTTGTATCGCGATTGGCCTCATCGCAGCTTTTTTTGCGTTCGTGTTTCGCATTTCTGCGGCGTGGCGTTGATTTTTACGCGCCCATTTGACGCGTTATCTGGTGACTATCGCATGGTACCGCCGTGTTGTGAATACTTGGTTAACAACGCGTAAATTTCCCGCGATAGACTGCGATGTTGGAGGTTGTGTTAAGTAACTTTTGCGATGGTTATCACACGCTCTTGAGAATATGCCCCAATGTCTTTAGTAAGGAAAGATGATCCGAGTACAATGGGGATGAACACCAGATATGCTCCTGTAGACTACCAAGGTCCACTTTATGCACACCCAGGATTTTACTTCTTGTCTAATGGTACTTATTCCAATGTTCATAATGGTACTGAGGACGTGGCTTTGGGAATGGTGCTTCCTCTTGGAATGCCTTGTAAGTATAGTAAGCAAAATATAAGTTGGGTTAAAAGGACGTTAACAAAGGAATTTTGCGACGGAGTGACAGACCTAGAGGTCAATAATTATAGTAATGGTATCACCTTTGGGTATATACTTTCCTCCATTATTACGTTTGATGGTACCGCCATGGCCAGGGGTGAAAGGGCTAGGGAATATTTTGGATGTAAGCTGCAGATACTGTCTAACTCTACAGTAGTGACTTTACATGACATCACCACCCAGTTGGAGAGTATGCGAATATACTCCGAGCAAACAAGATATGCAGTTGATTTCATCTTAGCTAAGAGCGGTGGTGTGTGCGCAGTAGTAGGAGACCAGTGTGTAGTCGGGATCACAAATATGGAAAAGAATATTACCCAACACATTTTAGATATTTTGGAGAATTTCAAGGGGATGGAGAGCGGAAATTGGAGTTTGTCCCTCTTTGGTGGATGGGGTTGGATTCTGGAAAAGGTGATCTACTTTGTTGTGATTCTAGTTGTCTGTTGCATTCTGGTGCGGTGCCTTCCCTTGTGCTGTTCTTACTGCACAACGCTCCTCACACCTAAGCCACAGAAGACAGTCCGTGACACTGCTGCGATTATGTTGCAGAAGGATATTCATGAAATGATGCAAATAGACGAGGGTATCTTTGGTTCTACGTCCTCTCTTGCAACTTCTATTCCTAATATTGAATATGTTGATAATTTTAAGTGTTGATGTTCCTATGTATCTCAGACAACGTCCCTAATGAATATGCAGGCTGCCCACGACTTAATGTCTATTCCTGGGGGTATTTTTGAATATTACTCATGTGTGTACTAGCATATACTCATAGTCCTTTGCTTTACATATAGCATTAGACAAAACTGTTAGCAAATGCTAAAAGGAGGGTCTGTTAGACTGAAACTGCATCTGGCTGACTCCTTCTAGCATTATGCGAGTTAAGTTAGCATTTGCGGCACCATTTTGTATTCAGCCGCCATTTTGTTCCATGATCGAAATGAAGCTTCTGCCTCATACTGTCTGCCTCAGCAGAAAACAGCCTCGATTGTTTCTTTTTATTATTCAAGGTTAAGCTTCGCTGCACTAATGAATAGCTCGTTCTGTTTTGCATGCCTTTCCTTGTAGGTAGCCCTGCTCCCACTCTACCAGAGAGACGGGCACGGGCTGAGTAACCTTGAAGCTAAGATAGCGTGTTCCTGGTCTCAGGATGGTAGCTCATCCTTCTGTGCCTCCTTTGTTAACCTGCTCCAACTGGAAATTTACAGTCTGGGCGGGTCCTGTTGGGTATTGGAAATGTATAATGTCTGATGTTATGTTGGTGAGGGTCAGTCCCTCGGCAGCTATCTAAGGAGGCTGGTCAGACTGGACTCCGCTCGAGCGAATACTAATAAATAACTTGGGGCCAGATGGAGCAAAATCGGATTTTGCGAGTCCGTAATAGCGATATTTAGCGAATGGCTATTAAGGACTCGCAAAATTGAATTTACGTAGGAATCACAATAATAATTGCGATTCCTTAATATTCCCTATTTGCGAATCGCAAATTGCGAATCGCAATTAAGGAATACCTTCCCATTCATTCCTATGGGCCTAGAGGCCCATAGGAATTAATGCATTTTCAAGGGTGCAAGGATGTCAAAAGGACACCCTGTTGTACTTTAGTACTCTTTCGCCTACTGTCTCCCTTTATTTTTGCTGACATGCATTGTGTTGACTTTGTACTTTTGCCTGGATATGGTTCGGACTTCTTAATTCTTTTCTGGCTACACTCGTGAATTTATTCATTCTGTTCATCACCTTGCTATCAATTTTTGGTTTTGGACAGTCCTTTTATATTTTAACTCTTATCTTTACATACTCGCCTGGGGACTGCCCTGTTCACATGATACCCAAACCCCTCTCAGGGAACATGGTCCATTCATCACACCTGGGGGCATCAGACTACGTTCGTTTTCTCCTTTGCCCCTCATATACTTTTAATTTATTGTTCTGCTTTCCATTATTTCAGGAAATTTCCCATCTGCGTCCTCAATTTGCCGCACAGCTTAGGAGCAGACATTTCCACGTGTATTTTTTTGCTGTTTTTATCATTTACAACGTACCGGGTTAACGCGTTCCCTAATAGTCCACTAATTCCGTATCCCCGTGGAAGCCGTTCCAATATGGCGCTTCCACTCGCACCCTAAACAACTTCCGGCCCTCTAATGGATGGTGTCACACTGCTCAACGGCGAGCTCTACGGGGGAGATCCACCTATCAGAGCGCCGCCATCTCTTTTCCTTTAGATTACCCTCCGGATTCGGGATTGGCTCTGCCCCCATCGGGGGAGGCGCTTGCTCGGTTTAAATGGCCGAGGGAGCAAACAGTTCCCGTTTATCCGGACTGTCACATCTGGACCGAGGATACGGGTGAGGAGATCGAGGGTGCCATGATCTTACGTACCGAGGGGTTGGGGTTACTAACAACTGCCTACAGTTATCTGGCTGGGTTTTGGTTCGGGCTTGACCTAGCATCTTTACATGCTTCCACATTGGGCATTGCTAGCACACATAGTCTGTTGCCTACCCGTCGCTTCACCCATAGGCTAAGATGGCGCAGAGGCCACACTGCTAGGCAGGAATTTGACTTCATAGTGTACGTTATCTATGACTTACTCTCTTTCATTTCAATATCACGCACAATCGTTTTCTACTACCTTTCAACAGACGAGAGTTGGGCCATTTATGCATGGCCGCTTCTGAATTAACAGTAGGACATTTAGGCTCTATTTATAGCTCCTTTGCCCTCATTAAACACGTCAGTAGGGCGTGCGATACCCACCGATGCTGGATATCTTTACTCAGGGTGTTGTTTCTCTCGCATGGGCATAACTGCCTCGCTTTTAATAAGTGTAAATGGGTCAGTAGAAGTCGTTTGGACTGCCCCTTTTTATCCTATGGCTGCAATTTACCTCTACCGCTTTTCGTTTTATATTCAGCCTTCCATATTGTATTTATCCAATAGACAGACTACCTAATTTTCAGTTATCTATATTAGATACCATTTCTTGATATAGACCCCTTTTCTTTCCACCATTAGATCTTCACTTTTTGGGCAATACCTGCCCCTGGGAATTCCCTTTTGCCTCCGGCGCAATACACTGGAGCATTCACTCTGGACCTTACAGACGTGTTCTGTTGAGGACTCGCTTCACTTTACCTAAGGTAAGGCCACAGTCCTTTTGCACTTTCATATACAGACAAACTACTTTATGTCTAAGCACGATTTTTAAAACCTCTTGCTAACTGACTAGGCCCCCTGTTTTTATTTACCAGACCTTTGGCTTCGGGCACTTCTTAGCCCCCTTGTGTTCAGAACAATACACTGGAGCGCATACTTCGGAACCCTATCTACTTGTTGTTATTGAGGATTCGCAAAGCCATTTTTTAAGGTGAGATCTCGGTCCTGGGGCACCCTGACAACCCATGGCTCTCCCTTGAGCAACGAGCATGGAATGTATACCCTTTCTCGCCTTTGCTTTGCACTCTGTCTCTAACACTATGACACATGCAATCTTTATACTTTTTCGTTAATAATAGAGCTTTTATAAGTGAGAGGGGTCTTGTATTACAAATATAGTGACAACCTTTGTGTTACATTTGCTCTAGGTTTTTAACTGATACGTGGATTATGTGTCTTTATACGTTTAGAAGTCACTTTCAAAAGGTGTTGTTTGGTCCCATCATATGTCTTATTATTAGTGTCTTAAAGTTTGCTGTTTATTTATGTATATTTATATGTTTATTGGTGGTTTCTGTCCAAGTCCTGTGCTTTTTGTCTAATGATGTTGTATTGGTTTTCATTTGATTACTTTCGTGTTTTGATTTGTTGTCCTTTTACATGTGATTTTCATCCCTGATGAAGTTCTCCGTGGAGAACGAAACGCGTTGGTTGAGCTGAAGTTGTCATTACTATCTGAAAATATTAATTCAAAATAAAGACGTTACATACTACAAGATTGCCTTGGACTTCTTTTGCCTGGTGCACGCCCACTCGTAATAATACGAAGCAATGTATTTCTAGATACGCACAGGAAATTCTTTGGTGAAGGTACAGCTTGCTATCCTACTGAATCTGTTACGAGTTGGTGGACTGCTTACCCATTGTCACTTTTTAATTATACATATGTTCGCCCACCACAATTTGTAGAGGTAAAGGGTGTGTTCGGGATGGGATATCCTGGTCCTTGTTTGTATTATAGGAAGCCACGAGGGAAGGGACACCCAGGTTGTAACATTAATGTGTATTGTGACAATCTGTATATGGAGGAACAGAACATTACCTTAACAGGTTGGCATTATCAAGATTTGCCAGTCACTCAAGAAGCAGGTTACTAAACCGCATGCTGTCCGATAGTAAATAGTACTGACGCTTTCTTATACATAAATTGTTCTGGACTGATATTGTTTAAGAATACAATGGGGCATATTCTCAAGGAGCTATCGCCGAGCTAACGGCACTTTATCGCAGCCAAAGTTGCGATAAATTCATCGCCCCAATCACAAGCTGGTGTTAACAGCCCATAACACCAGTTTACCCGCGATAGCAGCCGCAAAAAACATCGCCACAGATGACCCCGGCAACTATCGCTAATGAGATGCAGAGTAGGCGTACCCGTGCAAAAAGCCTCAAACACCACTCCGCAACATTCTCAACGACCAGCCAGATCGGCGAAAAGACCACGAAACATGAGATAATGCGCGTTAGCAGCAGGAAATTAACACCTGCTCTGACCTGGTGTAAAGTCGGACGGCAGCCTGCACCACAAAAGAGAGCCCAGCCCACAGCCACACCTGAAGACCAACAGATGCCATGGAGCCACTGAACATGCGGGCCGGACACCCAAGAGGGCCCCAACATCCACCGCCACCACCCCCAGGACCACCCCCACTCCCCCGGACACCCACCATCCCCCCCGGACCAACACTGAGGCAGCACAGACAAAGACAGCGACCCTCCGAAAATGCACCAACCTCACAGACCCAACACCAGAGAATGTCATTGCCCACTATATGCCCAGAGGGACAACCCTCCTCCGCATCCTGACCACCATTGCCCACAGGCTGACGGTACCAACACAGCGGACAACCAACATCCCACCGCAGACAAAGCTGCTGGCCGTGCTGCACGTGTTGGCCTCTGGTACCCTCCAACCAACATCCGCCTGAGACGGAGGAGTAACAAAGCCAGGCCAATCCAAGTCCCCCACAACGGTCATGGATGACACCATCAGCTTGGTACCCCACTATCTATACTTCACACACACTGCACAGGAACAGCCGGAGACCAAGCAAGCAGTGTCAGGGGGCAATTGACTGCACACATGTCCTACTAGTGGCCCCTGGCGACACTGCACACAATAAGCGCAACAGAAAGCGCACGTATCCCACCAATGTGCAGGCAATAGTGGACCACCGTGGAATCCCCGACAACGCCGCCGCCAACCACCCAGGCAGTGTGCATGATACCTGCACCTCCGGACAGTCCATCATCAACCTGCGCCACCAGGATGGCACCCACGGAAATGCACTGCTCGTTGGCCAATACCAAATGCACACACCACACACTTCAACTCCACAATCATGCAACACACAACACAGGAAATGCACACGTCACAAGCTCACCTACAACATGCACACCCACCAGACACGACAGCACAACTCACTGTGGGAACCTGGGCCAGCCATGTACATGAGCCATCAACGGCATGGCACCTCGGACACACAATAGCAGAATGTCGGAAGAGGTGGGGACCAGGCATGTGCGAAGGAGGCAAGGGACCGATGAATGAGAATGTACACAATGCCAAGTGTGGCGTGGATGTCCTGGCCAGACTGCAGTATGCAGACCACACACATATCCATGTCGACACACACCGCTGGTGTTTGGAGTGTAGTGGACAGTGGACGCAACCATGTCACCCCAGCCAGGGGTGAAGATCGCGGAAATGTAGCTTGTGACGTCCCCCCGTAAGCGTGAGTGGAGTGGGCTGGCCCGGCGTACGCCACGCCAGCGTAGGGGTGTGAATAAAAGGCACGTAACTCTGGGCGTGGTCCTCTTCCCGAATGCCCAACGTCTCTGCCAGGGCGGCCCCTCTCACCCCGCCACGAGGACGACGCCGTGAGCGGTGTTGCCAGCGATCCTGTGCGCCTGCTGCTCCCCGGGACGCTGGTCCCCGAACCAGTCCTGCCCGCCCCTGCGCACCCAGGCCACAATGCCCACCTTCCGACACCGGCGTGTGTCGAAGAGGGCCCACCACGTGCCGGTGCAATCTCCAAGCCCGAGGCCTGAGACCTTGGCAGCCTCCTCAGACCATCACGGCCTCCGCAACACAGGCCCGCAGTCCTCCATTCACTTTGACGTACTCCACCGGCATGCACAGGGGACAAGTAGGTCACACATTACACCATGGCAGAGCACATAAATCATGCTGAGTGTATGTCACTATACACCCTTCGATGTGGTGCCAACAGGTCTTAGTGTTACATCACAGCCGGAAGATTCTGTGGGCCCACGCGGACTACTGCTCTCAGCCTACGCTGCGCTCGAGCAGGTCACAGAATTGGAACTGAACATCGATTATTCAAAGGCAGAGTATGAATCATTGCACGCAAGGAGAGGCATAAGAGGATGACGCGTTGCATTTGGGAGGAAAAAAGGATCATCATTACGGAGGTGATCGAACACTACCGACAACTGCCCTGATGTCACTAACTCTGTGCATCGCGAGCCAACGACACGTGGCTGTGGCCCACTGCTGACCGCTGCCTCCGGCCTACACTGCGGTCCAGTAGGTCACAGAATCTTGATTCGGCAATGCCGGAGTACATATCAGTGTACCGGCATCATTGCAGACTGCATCCCCTCTCAGCCCCGGTGCCACTAAGTCTGTTCCCGGACATTCATGGACACTCTTCGGTCGTACATTGGTGGCGTCTGAGTCTATGGACTAGGGGGTAGTTTTCATCCTCTTGCAGCTGATACCGAATTGGTGGTGGCAACGAGGCAGTCGCTTTCCACTCCTCCATTTGCTGCTTCCAGATAGCTTCTGCCCTCTGCATCATGCCCTGGAGGACACCTTCCACTGTCCCCCGCAACGCTCCGCCACATTCACCTTCGATATGGACGAGGACCCGCTCAGTCTGCGTGGCCCTACCTCAGTGGACCGCAAGTCACCGTCCCGTGGCGGTGTGCCTGTGCCTGCCGCTGTGCATCCGGGGCCACCAACTCTGTGCAGCTCAAGTCAGGGACCCTGTCTGAATGAATAATGGATGACCTCTGTGACTGTGGTCTTGGGGTCATCGACGCCATGTGCATGTGGCCCTGCGCTGTCCGCTGCCTCCAGCCTCAACTGCGGACCACCAGGGCTCACACATCAAATCCAGTCCTGACCGGCCCGGACGTCGCATCACCGCAGGAGGCACACGCCACCACGCCAGGGCCAACTCCAACCACCATCTGCCAGAGTCGAAACAGTGGTACTGGCAGACTAACAGAGTTGCTCAGACCTGTCGTGGATGCCATCATCTGCCTGATCCCCTGCTCAGCACTCCAGGTGCCACTGACTCAGTGCACCGCAACCCATGGACCGTTACTGATTGAGTTTTGTTCTGTGGAGAGGTTGCGCAGCAATGTCACCTCAGGCAGTGTGGGGGACCTGGGACGTTGATGGGGAAGTTGATGCAGGTGTAACACACCCCACTGCATCGGAATCAGGAATATCCCGAATGGACACAATCCTAGTCATTTTCATCACATGAGTGCGCTCAGCTCTAGTGCCCCAACCTCAGTGCACTGCAACTCACGGACACTTCTGTTTGTATGTTGGGTGACCTCTGTACTTGCTCCGGCTCCCTCCATGTTGCTCAGCAGTTGACTCTGTTATGCAGGTGTTTTCTGTTTCCATTGCACTGGTGTCCACTGTTCAAGTTGTTGCCAGCACCAAGCACTCCGTGCGGGCTGGCTTATGCTCACCCCACACACATCCAGCACAGGCGTCACTGTACATGTGGCCCTGCCAATAAAGGGGCCGGGCGCACGTGCCCGTAGCCAGTTCAACATAATATTTGCTTGTGTCCCTGTGGTCTTGTTGTATGCATGAGGGCCCTGGGCCCTACGACATTACATTGTGCTGTGTACAGCGGACGCAGACATGTCACCGCAGGCAGCGGGTTAGAGCTTGGACATGTGGCTTTGTCGTCACCCACTCAATTCGTAAGGGGAGTGGACTGTGCCATCGTACGCAGAGCCAACGTGGGTGTGTGACTGATATGTGCGTGCCCCTGGGCGTGGTTCTGTACTGGGAATGTGCATCTGCATGTGTCTCTATGGCAGTGTGGGTCTCCTTTGTGGGGTGTAGGTGGTCCCTGAAGGGTAATTGACACCCACGTATGTGATCTCGTTCGCCTTCCATGGGTTCGGACCACACCCGCACCTGTTCAGCCACCTCCTTTTGGCGTTCTGACACCTGGCATTGGGGTGCCATGTGTGGGTAGGTGAAGTGTTGTGAGCCAGCCATGCTTGCGGGTGCTTCATGCTGTGTGGTCTGTTGCAGGGGCTGGGTTCTCCTCTGAGTAGCTTGTCTGCCCTGGTCCTGGTGGTGGGTTGCATGGGATGTCCATGGGCTGTTGTAGGGCGTCGGTGTCGAAGGTGTGTTGGTCATCTCCTGCATCACTGATGGGTTGTCTGGTCTGACCTGCTGGAGGTGTTGTTTGTCCCGCTGCAATGTGAAGGGGAGATGCATGTTGACATTGTGTTGACATTTATGTTGGCGCATTGTTCTTGTAGACATGCAGACTGTGTGACAATGTACATTGTGACTGTTTGGGCGGTGCTGGCAATTTGAGGGGGGACAGTGGACATTTGGACTACATGACTGATGTGAGGTTGTACCCGTAGATATGCAGCTCACAGTTCCCTGCTCTGTCAAATGTGATTGGCCTGTTTCTGCGCATGGGCGGACCCAGTTGTGTCCCCTGTTCTGCAGTGTCGGTGTTGCACTTTGTGCCACATTGTCATGGGATGTGCTGTGATTGCCATGTGTGTGTGCTGCAGTGTGCCACGGGGATGGGGGACATGACCCTGGGTAATTGTGGGTGTGCAGTGTGCTACACATCGTTGTGCATGTGTGCCATTGTGCCCATCTCCCCCCGTCCCCCCAGTCCCTGTTGGTTACTCAACCTGTTGTTGTTGTGTCAGGTCCTCTCGAGCTGTGTCCGTACTCCCCCCTCCTTGCACCGTCTCCACACTGATGACTGGCCTCCATTTCCTCCAGCTCCTCCTGTGGCGCAGGACTCCCACCTCCTGTCTCCGTTGCTGCCTTCCTGGTGGCAGCGGCTTGGGGCCTGGTTTAGTTTTCACGTCATGCCAGCACCTCTTGGCCTCATCCATTGGCCTCCTCGACACTCCGGCTGCATTCAAGGTAGTCTGATTGTGGGTCAGTTGCTGGTAGTGTTCTGTCACATCCGTGATGCTGGTCTTGTTTTCCTACGGACTGCACCCCGTCTTCCTCTCCGTCTTCTCCTTGGCCTTCCCCGACCCCGTTGGTCCTTGCTGGTGGTCTGTGGGGCTTGTGGGGTTCGCGTTGGCCTCTGCGTCGGTCAGTTGCATCCATGTTGCTATGCACTTTGGATTGTTTCTGGTGTGTTGTTTTTGTTGCTTTTATAGTGCATTTTCCCGCCAGACGCGTGGGATTTGCAGTCCTGCCACTGGTTTTCGCTGCTTTTTGTATCGCGATTGGCCTCATCGCTGCTCTTTTTGCGTTCGTGTTTCGCATTTCTGCGGCGTGGCGTTGATTTTTACACGCCCATTTGACGCGTTATCTGGTGACTATCGCATGGTATCGCCGTGTTGTGAATACTTGGTTAACAAGGCGTAAATTTCCCGCGATAGACTGCGATGTTGGAGGTTGCGTTAAGTAACTTTTGCGATGGTTATCACACGTTCTTGAGAATATGCCCCAATGTCTTTAGTAAGGAAAGATGATCCGAGTACAATGGGGATGAACACCAGATATGCTCCTGTAGACTACCAAGGTCCACTTTATGCACACCCAGGATTTTACTTCTTGTCTAATGGTACTTATTCCAATGCTCATAATGGTACTGAGGACGTGGCTTTGGGAATGGTGCTTCCTCTTGGGGTGCCTTGTAAGTATAGTAAGCAAAATATAAGTTGGGTTAAAAGGACGTTAACAAAGGAATTTTGCGACGGAGTGACAGACCTAGAGGTCAATAATTATAGTAATGGTATCACCTTTGGGTATATACTTTCCTCCATTATTACGTTTGGTGGTACCGTCATGGCCAGGGGTGAAAGGGCTAGGGAATATTTTGGATGTAAGCTGCAGGTACTGTCTAACTCTACAGTAGTGACTTTACGTGACATCACCACCCAGTTGGAGAGTATGCGAATATAGTCAGAGCAAACAAGATATGCAGTTGATTTCATCTTAGCTAAGAGCGGTGGTGTGTGCGCAGTAGTAGGAGACCAGAGTGTAGTCGGGATCACAAATATGGAAAAGAATATTACCCAACACATTTTAGATATTTTGGAGAATTTCAAGGAGATGGAGAGCGGAAATTGGAGTTTGTCCCTCTTTGGTGGATGGGGTTGGATTCTGGAAAAGGTGATCTACTTTGTTGTGATTCTAGTTGTCTGTTGCATTCTGGTGCGGTGCCTTCCCTTGTGCTGTTCTTACTGCACAACGCTCCTCACACCTAAGCCACAGAAGACAGTCCGTGACACTGCTGCGATTATGTTGCAGAAGGATATTCATGAAATGATGCAAATAGACGAGGGTATCTTTAGTTCTACGTCCTCTCTTGCAACTTCTATTCCTAATATTGAATATGTTGATAATTTTAAGTGTTGATGTTCCTATGTATCTCAGACAACGTCCCTAATGAATATGCAGGCTGCCCACGACTTAATGACTATTCCTGGGGGTGTTTTTGAATATTACTCATGTGTGTACTAGCATATACTAATAGTCCTTTGCTTTACATATAGCATTAGACAAAACTGTTAGCAAATGCTAAAAGGAGGGTCTGTTAGACTGAAAATGCATCTGGCTGACTCCTTCTAGCATTATGCGAGTAAAGTTAGCATTTGCGGCACCATTTTGTATTCAGCCGCCATTTTGTTCCATGATTGAAATGAAGCTTCTGCCTCATACTGTCTGCCTCAGCAGAAAACAGCCTCGATTGTTTCTTTTTTTTATTCAAGGTTAAGCTTCGCTGCACTAATGAATAGCTCGTTCTGTTTTGCATGCCTTTCCTTGTAGGTAGCCCTGCTCCCACTCTACCAGAGAGACGTGCACGGGCTGAGTAACCTTGAAGCTAAGATAGCGTGTTCCTGGTCTCAGGATGGTAGCTCATTCTTCTGTGCCTCCTTTGTTAACCTGCTCCAACTGGAAATTTACAGTCTGGGCGGGTCTTGTTGGGTATTGGAAATGTATAATATCCGATGTTATGTTGGTGAGGGTCAGTCCCTCGGCAGCTATCTAAGGAGGCTGGTCAGACTGGACTCCGCTCGAGCAAATACTAATAAATAACTTGGGGACAGATGTAGCAAAATCGGATTTTGCGAGTCCTTAATAGCGATATTTAGCGAATCGCTATTAAGGACTCGCAAAATGGAATTTACGTAGGAATCACAATAATAATTGCGATTCCCTATTTGCGAATCGCAAATTGCGAATCGCAATTAAGGAATACCTTCCCATTCATTCCTATGGGCCTAGAGGCCCATAGGAATGAATGCATTTTCAAGGGTGCAAGGATGTCAAAAGGACACCCTGTTGCACCCCTGAAATATGTATGTGTGCACATGTGGCGCACATACATGCCCTGAGGGCATGAATGTGGCCACATGGCACTTTGAAAAATGCAAAAAAGTGCATTTTTCAAAGAAATTGCAAATTACCACCCAAATCACAAACTTTCTGGGCTTCCTGCATTGCTTTTAAGGAATCGCACTTTGCGATTCCTTAAATGCAGTCACAAAGTAGGGAATCGCAAATTTTGCGATTCCTTATTTTGCGAGTAGGTTTTTCTTTCCTACATTGCACACAGCGAAATTGCGATTGCAAACGCTGAAAATCTGTGAATTTCTGCGTTTGCGATCGCAATTTGGCTTGCTACATCTGGCCCTTGGTTTGTATTCTCTACTGTCTGACCGACTCTTCATTTGTACGGAAGGCTGAGAGGTGGTCGTGAGTGACCTGGGTGGCCCAAATCGGGTCACTTCCTTCACCCCACTTTGGGCGGGAGAACCGGCTTGAAAAACAAGTGAGGAAGAGAGGTGTGCCCACCTCTGCCAACCCCACCCCTCAGGTGGGGGAGGCGAGGTGAAGCACAACTCTCAGCCCCTGCCATCTTGCAGATGGGGGGACCAAGCCAACCAGGGAAAGGCTTATGCCCCCCTCCCACTGGAGGGTGGCTTAATAGACGGTGTACCCACCCCAGGGAAGGGACCCATTGGTCCCAACCTTTTACCTACCTGTAACACCCCTAAATCTAGTATTTAGGGGCATCCCTGAACCTTGCTTCCTCAGACAAGAAACCAGAAGAAGAAAAGAAGAAGGACGGAACAGCCGTGCTGAAGCTAACAAGAGGAGGATGCCCACTGACTTGGCCCCAGCCCTACCGGCCAGTCCCCACCTCGAACCTAGTCCAGCGAAATCCCGGTGTGTCCTGCAGCCAGCAACCTCGAGAAACCCGGAGGACCTGCCTGCCTTCCATCCCAAAGACTCTGTCTCCCGTGAACACCGGATTTGTTCAACAACAGACTCCAGCCCCGCAAGGATCCGCGGGTCTGCCCCACTCTGCACCTGACGGCCACGGCCCGAGTGGCCCAACACCAAGAGGAGGTCAACCCGGCGATCCTGACCCGAGATCCGGTGATCCCTGACCTGCCTCAAGCCTCCAGCCGACGCCTGCAGCCTCAAACTGGAAGGTCCCCTCAATTGCGACCAGGAACTGGTAAGAATATCCGACCCAAAAAGGCACCCCTGCACTCCGCCCCATGGCCTTGGGTGGCCCAACCGACGGTGCCTAACCAACCCCCATCATCCTAACTTACCTCTCCAAGTGGTGGTCGCACCCAGGATACCTTCGTCCCCGAGCCTGCAGTGTGTTTGCAAACCAGAGACTCCCCATTGAAAGCAACAGGGCACCCGACACCAAAACAGCACTCTGCACCCGGCCGCCCCAGTGCCGCTGAGGGTACACCTTTTGTGCTGGCCTAAACCCCCATTTGCCCTGAGCTTTAGTCCAGGAGCTTTGCTCCCAAAACCCAGTGGCCTGCTCGTCAGCAGCCACCAACCGGAGGTCCCCTATCCCCCATTGGATAACATTGGGCCTCAGCACTCTGCACCCGGCCGCCCTAGTGCCGCTGAGGGTGTAACAAGAGTGCATCCTTGACCCTGGGGGACCCCTGAGTCTAACCCCAGAATACCAACTCCCACAACAAAGTGCTTACCTGTTAACCGATAACACTATTTTTCTCCATAGGATAACTGTGGGAGGGCAGGCCGGATATACAGACGCGGAGGCTGTATGTAGTGCGCCAGTTGGCGAGCTTTATTAACAGAGTCAATAACAGGGGGTGGCAAAGTCTCTGTGGGACGTTTGGTCTTCTCCTTAAGGGTTCTTCTCTCCTTGGCTCCCTCTCCTTCCTTGTTGGTGTTCTCCTCCTGTTTCTTGTCCTCCGATCCAGGGACGCTCCCACGGAGGTGCATAGAGGGAAGGACAAAAAGGAGCCGTCAGTTACCCTGGCCAACACACTTCACTGGCTTCTATTGTACCCATCACCACACCCGGTGGATCTTCTTGTGGATGATTACACGTGAGGTAATACCGTGTCAGTGAGAGGAGAGGATTCGTGAAGGGGACGGTGGTAGGCACGAATAATCTATAAGGTGCGAGGACAATCCCTGCCTTTGGCTATAGTAGCCTTACGTTCACTGCAGACAAGTGGTAACAACCAAACAAAGAAGGGAAGGGAAGGAAGAATAGGTGCTCAATACCACTGCAAACGGTGTGTCTCCCTCGTGACCCTTCCCGACCCTTCTTTCACCCGCCTCCCCGCTCCCTCTCCCTCCCTCGTTCGTGACTCACCGGCTCTGCCGCAACTCTCCAGAGTCGCGGCCGCTCTCCAGCCTCCTCCTAGGGGTTCCACCACTCCTCACTCCACGTCTCGTCCTCTTCGCCATAGTCTGCTTCTTCTCTCCTCGCGTCTCCGTACTCCTGTTCCTCCTCTTCCTCGCTCCGCAACTCCTTTCCTCCTCCGGCTTCTTCGCAACTCCTTGATCCGGCCGCGCTCCCTTTCAGCTCCGGTCGGGAAGCACTTCCGGGGTCAGTCCCTCCCCGTCCGTCGCGTCATCAGGTCCGGACGCCTCCTGTGTGGATAGAGCACAGGGGGTGGGGTTATCCTACGGACTTCCTTCCAGGGCCCGGGTGCTGTGCCGAGTTCCCCGCAGGTAAGCTGTCATCGCTTTTAGGGGCAGTCTGGCCTCGCAAGGTGCGCGATCCGAGCCGTGCCTCCTCACAATAACATTGACTGTTTTTCTATGAAACGTTTCTAAGTGTGGAGTTGGAGAATCTAAGAAATCCTTTAAAACTGTAACTAAATAACCAAAACACTTTTACTTACCTGTTTACAGGAAATGTCCCAGTGCGGTATCCAGGTATACTGCACTGTGTAAGAAAAGTAATCTGAAAAGTAACTTACATGATATTCTACTAAAACTCCTATACAAAGTATATGTACTGTATTCTGAAAAGCATTGCATTATCAGTAACACTACTGTAATCAAATCAAAGTACATTTACAACTGCAATTCAAACTGTTTACAAACTGCATTACTACTGTAAAGTATTTATTGCTTACCTGTGCCAGGCTTGCTTAGTTCTAGAAAAAAAAATAACTAAAAGAATATATTTATACAAAAACAATTGGTCTGAAGTTCAGTCTTTGAGTGTGTGAATTCATTTGCTGACTGAGTGTGTACAACAAATGCTTAACACTGTCCTCTGATAAAGCCTTACTGCTTGACCACATTACCACAAATAGAGAGTGAGGTGCTCTCTACTTTACCTCTGCCTACCTTTTGGGTTCCACTGGACTCTGTGCACACTATACCTCACTTTGGTATAGTATATACAAAGCCAGCTTCCTACACGTTACCATTCACGGCGCATGTAATGTTTCGGTAGTGAATTTGGCTCGTTATCCTAAAGGCATACCAGCCCCTGCAATAGTCCCACTAATTACAATCCTTTCAAATGGGAGTTATTTAATGTTAGGTAATCAACACTCTTGTGGAATGTGCGTTGGGATCCCATACATTTTATCCGTTTCCCAGCTCGTCACATGCTGCAACACCGTCCTTTTCCCTCCCACCCAAGGGGGTATGGATAGTTTGTTGTGGCCTTCCATTACAACTTTGAAGGCAGATTTTAACAAGCTAGGCAGACTAAACGCACTATTGTTTTAAAGGGAATTGTCCTAACATCTGCTAGGAAAACCTTTGAATTTCAAGTCCCAAGGACATCCAGCGAGATACAGTCCTTGCTAAACACTAAGGGCCCGATTCACAAAAGTAATCTGAGACAAAATCCTAACTTTACGACTTTCGGTATTCACAAAAGGCATTTAGGAGTAGTAAAGTTAGGATTTTGTCTTAAGTTTGTCTTAAGTTTTGGTCTTAAAACAAAATCCGAACTTAAGTTTAACTTAAGTTTAACTTAAGACCAAAACTTAAGACAAACTTAAGATAAAATCTCAAGTTAAACTTAAGTTAAACTTAAGTTAGGATTTTGTCTTAGGACCAAAACTTAAGACAAACTTAAGACAAAACCCTAACTTTACTACTCCTAAATGCCTTTTGTGAATACCGAAAGTCGAATAGTTAGGATTTTGTATCAGATTACTTTTGTGAATCGGGCCCTAACCTCCCATTACATTTTGGCAAATTACTCCATGACATTTTAATGCATCCAATACCGCCAGCCTTGTGCACTTTTTTAAAGTTATAGGTTTTGGCTTAGTCAGTTCCTTCCACACAATGTTCGGAGTAACATCAGACTTTATTAATTTCCTCTTTTCTAGTGTGTTCAGAGGATTCCTGCTGCTGTTATTCCTCATTTACAGTATTCTGATACTACTTTTGTTTTTCCGCAATGGAGGTTTTCTTTGCCAGCCCACTGGACCGCTCCAGCTGTGCCGTGACCACATGGTTCGATTCTTTGGAATCCTCTTGCTCCAGGAATTGGACCTTGATTGGTCATTTTCATTCCGACCAGCCTAGTTTGCCTACATACAACCTGTGTTTCACTGCCTCTGGTGCCCCTTCGAATGGGCACTAGATATTTGCCTGGCTTTGCCAGCGCCGGCTCCCGTGGACATAGACCTGTTGATGAGTCCATTAGCGGCTACTTCACAACGTCAGCTATGAGCCACTCGTTTCAATAGAAAAAAATGTATCAGCATATGAAGTTATAACACCTGCCTCAAATGACACGGATGCGGATTGCCCGGTTACTTTTTCAGCAACGGCTGAGACAGAGGATCATGCCTGTTGTCTGGAGCTGGTGAATTGGGCCATTGAACAATAATCATCTGCGGAGATGGAATCCATTATGGATTCAATGGCTTTTGAACTTGCGAAAGACGTCACGGATACCACCGACATGCTTTAATTCAGCAACCATTTTCTAAAATTGACAAATTGCATTTTTTAAATTCAAATATAATCCTTTTATAGCACGTTTATTAGCAACACTTTGGACCTGCTTAGCTTGTGTATATCATTAGTACTCTTCCCCTAGTCATTACGTTACTGTCCTGCCCAAAGGGGGGGGGGGGTGTTGTGTGTCCCCTAGAGAGCCCACTGTAGTTTTCCCTTATGTTAGCCCAAACACGCATGCTGCACACATTGTAGGCTGCTTCTGCTTTGCACCAGTTACAAAATAGCATGCTTATTTTTGTGCCACACTGTTATTTTAGAAATAGGCTTCACATGTTTTATTATTCTGCTTTTCTGCTGAGATGCAGTCTGAACATTTAGTACAAGGTCAAACAACATTGTGCCCTGTTACTTTCTGTGGTCGTACACTAATACCTAGACACAATAGAAGAGACCCAGCAGCTGTTTACGAGTAGAGCATTGTTTATCATATAAGCCGAGACTCGCCATTTTGACGGTAGAGAGGAGGATTTCTAGCAGAGATCACGTCCCGGAACCAGGGTGCAAGCTCTGCACAAACTGAGATGCAGACCGGCTTACGGCAAATGCCAGGTATGAAGCCCGTCAGCATCCCAGAGATCTTTAGTATAGTCCAGTTCAATAAACTTTATTTCGGTCATCAGACCATAAAAGTGCAAAATGCATATATACAATCTAATAAAATTTACATATACAAAAAATCATTATTTTCACTTAAAAGAATAATAACTAGTCAATTCATATGACTTAATACATAAAAATACGAGCCTTCTAAAAACTATGCCAATAAAAAACTCACGTTTAGTTAGTGAAATAAAACATCAGTCTTCACTGGGGACCTAACATTCAGATCTATAGGGACTACTCTGTTGTCTACTCTTCATAAAGGCATACATAAGTTTACCCACTCACAATGCCTAGTAAAAGAGCATACTATTGGCCTGTTGGGAAGGATGATAAATTTGACTTTCAAGCCTTCCTTCTGATTCCTCACATATGGCCCACAAAACCTTCCAGTGCACAAACAAAGAAGGGTCTTGTATCTGATTTTAAAATGCTCAAAGCTACACCACGGGCTCTGGTTCCCAGCTGTTTGCACATAGGGATTAACCATTTTCTTCTAGGCTCAGAGTATGCTTGGCAACCAAAAATGGCATGGCCAATAGATTCAATAGCAGAACAACAGGGACAGCCCTTGTTCTGAGCAGCATTACATAGCCATGAGTTTGTAAATGAGTTCAAGTGTAGTGAGCCGTGCCTAAATTGGATATAAAGCTTTCTGTCAGCCGGCAGCAGAATAAGATCGAGATAGCCTTCCAAGGAACACAACAGTTTAAAATCCAGAAATTCCTCAATTAATCTGCCCAGCTTACTGCCCCTGATTTCGTTCTGGGCTACCCAATCCCAGTACATGGCTTTTAGCTGTTTTTTTGTGGGCGGTTCTGGGCAATTAATGCTACCCCAATGACCCTTTACCCCGATACTATCAAGTAGGCTTTTGATGTTTCTAATCCAGCCTATCTTCTTAGATGTATCTAGGGTACAAACGTAATAGAAAGTTGAGGCATCTGAGGACAGTTCAGGGGTCGAAACTAATCTCTGCCAGAAGAGAAGCAGGCAGAGTTTTACTAGCTCTTTAACAGATTTAACACCCATATCCAATTTGAGAGGATAAAGTGGTGTACTTAAAGGAAGTGACACTAGGTTCCTAAGGAACTTGTTCTCTGTCACTGTTAAATCATTCACTTTTTCGAACCCCCACAACTCAGCCCCATAAAGGGCGCAGCTTACGGTCTTGCTTTTGTAAATCTCCAGAGCTGGTGTGACCGGTTTGGTGTACGAGCAGCAATTCGCCTTCCTTAGGGCCCCAGTTACCTGCATGAACTTTAGGTTTGCCTTAACTAGATGTTGCTTCCAGGACAGACCTTCTGACAATTTAATGCCCAAATATTAAAAATGGCTCACCTTCTCTAAGGAAATGTTGTTTAGAGTTAGATGCTCTTTGAATGATTTCTGGAGATTCAGCATCATATGCTTTGTTTTAGTAGCATTTATTTCTAGGCCTCTCTCATCACAGATAGCCTTGAATTGGTTTAATAATGTCTGAAGCCCCATAGGTGTTTTGGAGACAAGGAGGGTGTCATCTGCAAAGAGAAGTGTTGCGATTTTCTCATTCCGTAGTGATAGGGTATCCGCTGGGGTTCTGGCTAAAAGATCAACAACTTGATTTATATAGAAGGAAAATAGCTTTGGGGCCAAAACACAGCCTTGTCGGATCCCCCTGCTAATTTTAATGGGATCAGTGACTTGGCCCTGGGCACCCCACCGCACCCTGGCATGATTATCCACGTGAAGGTGAACAACTCATGACAATTTCTAAGGGCATCCCCATATCCTTCAATACCAGCCAGAGCTTGTTTCGAGCATGCCTGGGTGTAGTTCGTGAAGTTTCGCTACGTGGAACTCCGCGAAGTGACAAAAAAACTCCACGGAGTTCCGGAAGTGGCGGAGTACAGTGCGAACTGCCGCTCACACTAATCCTCCTGCCGCTCAGGTAGAAATTCTACCCGAGCGGCAGCTTGCGCTTGCCAACTTACCGTTCGTGAGCACAAGCGGGGAAAAAACTCTGCTGCACTACACGGAGCGGAGTTTTCTGCACTCCGCAAGCTCCGCGGAGCGCGTAGTGCAGAAAACTCTGCAAACTCCACAAACAGAGCGGAGTTCTCTGCCCAGGCCTAGTTTTGAGGCACATGGTCAAATGCTGACTTCAGGGCTATAAAAGCTACATGTAGACTCCCCTTGCCCAGTACCACCACCTTCCAGTAAAGGAGGATAAAACTAAAAACCGAATCAATTGTTCCTGTTTTCTGATGGAATCCTGCATGTTGAGGGGACAATATATTATCCTCAGCCATCCAATCCTGAATCCTCACCAGAAGGTTACAGCAAAATACCTTCTGAATACAGTCTATGAGGTTAATGGGCCTGTAGTTAATTGGTTTATTTCTATCGCCTTTTGTAAAGACGGGAATAACTTCCATGAGTCAGGAATTGGGGTACCTCCTGCAATAGCATTGGAAAGGGCCAGTATGTAAGCTGACAAATTGTCTTTATCATGGCGAAATAAATCTTCTGGGATTCCATCAGGTCCAGGAGCTTTTGCTGGTACAGTGGCCTCGATTGAAGCCACTATTTTCTCCTTAGAAAAGAGAATCCTTGCTGTAGTTGGAGGTAAATCAAATGGGGACATCCCTGTAGTAGAGCAGATGGTGGTAGTGTATAGAGCACCAAAGTGCTCTTGCCAATCACTGGCCGCAATGTTATTGGCTAGTGGGGGTTGATTTTCCAGGTTCCCCCTCCCGAAAAGGGCCCAGCATTTCCTAAGATCTTTACGAGAACATGTCTCCCCAATTTGCCTCCACTTCTTCTCATCCCAGTTTCTCTTGGCCATGGCCAGTTTAAAGGACCTCCTTAATTCAAGCGCCAAGGACATGTTCTTAGTTCTAATAGCTTTGGCGAGTCGGCGCCTTAGTGATCTACATTCACATGAGAACCAGAGGTTCTTCTTTTTTGTTTTCCCCTGTCTATATTTTGAGCACTGGAAATAATCAACAAAATACGAGGCTAACTGTTCAAAGTACTTTGCATGCAGCACACTAATTCCCTCCTTACTTCTCATATAATCTGCATAAGATTGGATCTCATCCAGGCGGGCCACTAATTCCTGCTTGATATTATTACGTTTAGTCTCGTCCCCCAGGACCATGGGCCATTTAAGAAGGCGTTTGTCATTCGTAAGTAGTACCTCTTTTGTAATAATTTTACTCTTAGGGGCACTATCTGATTCACCCCAGGGGGATGCTAAACCCAAGCTTAATGGATTATGGTCACTGCTGCTACTTTTAGCTATAGTCATATCAATTAAGGTTGGCCACAGCCTAAGATCCACTACGATATAATCAATACGACTAGCACCAGTTGGACCAATGAAGGTTAGTTCTCCTCCTCTATCTGAATTTGTTCTCCCTTTCGTGCCTCTCAGCCTATGTTCTAGGGTCAGTGCATTCAGTTGTATTGCGGATTGTGACCATTTCTTAATTGGAGGCAGATCAAGAGATGGAACTGCCCATAGTTTATCCCCCTTGTTAACATCATGAATATCATCCTTGATCTTTAGTATAATATTGTGAGGCTAGGCTTAGGCAGATACACCAATAATCATGATAGGGCTTTTCATTGTGTATGGTTTATTGGTCATGCTAATTACAATATTAAGGTTTGTATGTTTTCTAATTTGCAACCCAGTTGCTTCATAATAGAGCACAATAGTTTCAACAAATATTGTAAACAGTTTTTGTGTCTTATTTCTGTTTATTATGGACATGCATGAGTGAGAGAACGAAAGCTGATGACCTGCTACTGTGGTTCTCTGAGGGGATTAGAGAGTTGTGTTCTGGGGTGCCAGCATACCTGCTACTCTGGGAAGGTTAAGAGTGCAGGTGAGGCACTATGAACTAGTATGGTTTGGGGTTCAGGGGTACTGATGTGGTATGGGGACTCACTCCCCACATACTGATGTTCTGTGATCCCAGACATAGTTCTGTTCCAAAACAGAATCCCTACAACAAGGTCAGTGCTATTTCGAGCAGCCCAGTCTCCTCCTTAGAACCTACACTCAGGTGATGTATACAACTGTCAATTTCTTCAAAAAGGTTTTGAATACATGTGCACTAGGCATGCTTGGTGTTGCACCTATTCAAATTGTTGAAAGCCCTCACTGGCATATGGTGCAAGTATGCCCCAGGAAGCAGCCTCATTCAGTCGTAGCTGTTTAACATAGGGTGTAAAACACATGTTCACCCAAATCTTCGGTCTCTTAGCGCTTAAATAACACATGTTTATTGCTACCCAACACAATGGTACTCATGTTATCAGCCTTTGAAGGGTGAAAGGCTGAGTGGACCCTCTGAGATTCGAATCTGTGACCATGAGGTCAAACCAAATCCCTGTAGTGAGTGCAATAATCCACTGAACCACCAACCCGGATTTAAGACAGCAAAGATTTGCATGGTGGGACTTGTAGTTTCTCTGTGTCATTTTATGTGTGGGCTGCAAACCCTAGCATTCAAGGTGTCTATAAAGATGAACCGGCTGAAATGGGCCATATTGGTAACTCTGCACGTGGTCTGACAAGGGTGCCTGCCAGTGCCCTCGCTCTCAGCAACGGTAAAGGCTGCCCAAGCCTGCCATGCACGAAAGGTGTTCCCATGTCTGCTTGTATAATCCCCTTTCATCGCCACGGAAGTTTATTCTTCCTGCGGCACGCCGTCCCAAGTCCACAGCGCTGACCCAGCACCTGTCATCGCCAAATATCCATTTATAATCTAGTGCCATCCGCTCACGCTAGCGGCCCTCGAGCGCCCCCTGCTGCAGCCAACCTGGAAAGGTTTGCCACTCCTAACAGCAGAGTGTAGCCAGCCAGAGCGTCTGCCTCTAAAGGTTCGGTGCTGGGGAACAATGGCGCCCTAGGTTATGGCTTCAGTGACTTTGGTGACATTTTCAGAACGCCACCTGTCTGCCTCTCCCTGTCTTGTGTTGTTTGCTCAGCTAATGAAGCGGGTTTGACGTCGTTATCCCCTCTGGCACGGGCGCTGCTCTTTGTGATAAGGGACACAAGAAAAGCTCTCTTCATCGAGGCAGGACTGCAGTTACCGCCAACCGCAGAAATCTACTGTAAAGATCACCAGATTTGGCCTAGTAATCACGAGCCACTATTTCCCAAATATAAATTGCTTAGATGTGCTTAAATGTAAATAAGCGGTTTTCATCAAAAACTTACTTCGTTTTAGAGACACATCTGGGTGTAATGTCTAAGTGTTAAAGGACACGTAGAGCTCGGGACTACAGCCCGTAATCCAACCGGCTAGAACAGCTGTTTCTGACAAAGTTGGCATTGAGGCATGCGGTAATATTGCAATTGGTAATACCATATTAGTTTCCGGAGGATACATTCTCCAAAAGGACTGTAATTATTAAATAACATGCGGGAAATTGTGTGGTAATACCAATAGCTGCATGTTATATCTAATTTGAAACGCAGCCCTTCAGGAATAACTTGTGCATCCCAATATTACCAATGCAGCCAGCATTGCTGATAAAGGGTGTGACATTACTGATAGTGGGATGGGATGCATGAGTGTTGTGTCTGTATTGCATTTTGTTGGGTAGTACACACTAGCTTACTTGAAGGTCAGTGTCGTCTTAAGAATTTTGGAGGCCCTGGGCAAGACATATCTTGGGGCTTCCTGTTTGGAACATGTAGGAATTGGGTTACTGGTTGAGGAGGGTGAAACCCTACTTAGTCAGAAACCACAATTCTTGCCAGAGTGAAACACAAGCAAACTCCAAATTTACCTGTGCTCAACCAGCTGGTAGCTTGGCATAAAAGCAGTCAGGGCTAATTTAGGGGCAATATATAAAGTATTTATGCAGCAATTCAAACAGTAATAAAGTGAAAACACAACACAAGAAAAATCCCTCACCAATTCAGAAAACTAGAGTAGAATGTAATAAATCATTAGTTACCAAAATGACAAGAAACCAATTAGTAGAACAAGAGATATGAAATTTTAAATCAATCAATCAGGATTTATAAGTGCTGCCAATCACCCAATAGGTGCTTGTTGGTCCTCGACAGCTCATTCGAGCTGTTAGGTCTTGAGGGCCCATTGGAATTATGGAAGTGAGGTGGTGGCCTAGAGCTGCATGGGGAGAACGTTCCAGGTCTTTGCAGCGATGTAGGAGAAGAAGCGTCCTCTACTTCTGCTTCAGTGGATGCGAGGGCCAGTGAAAGGGAGGCAGAGAATAGTCTTCTCGATGGTTGGTGGAAGCTCACACAGTGGTTGATGTAGGTGGGTCCTTGGTTGTGTAGAGCATCATGTGTGTGGGTCAGCAGCTTGAATTGGCATCTCTTCTGTACGGGGAGCCGGTGGAGTTGACTGAGGTGGGGTGTGATGTGGGTTTGTCGGAGGAGGTCCAGGACGAGTCTGGCTGCAGCATTCTTTATGGTTTGCAGTCTCTGTAGGAAGTGTGCAGCAATTCCTAAAAAGAGAGTGTTGCCATAGCCCAGTCGGCTGGTGATGAGGGCCTGTGTCACGTTGCATCTCGTGTGCAGGGGAAACCATTTGAAGATATTCTGTAGCATGTGTAGAGTGAGGAAGTAGGCAGAGGAGATGGCGTTGATCTGTGATTTCATGGTGAGCTTGTTATCAAGGATGATTCTGAGGTTTCAGACATGGTGTGCGGCTCTGGGTGCAGTTCCCATGTCTGAAGGCCACCAGGAGTCATCCCAGGGGTTGCTATTGTTACCAAAGATTAGGACTTCCTTCTTGTCCATGTTCAGCTTAAGGCAGTTGTTCTTTATCCAGTCGGCAATGCTTTTCATGCATCTGTGGAGGTTGGTCCTGGTGGTGGCAGGGTCATCGGTGGAGAAGAGGATGAGTTGGGTGTTGTCTGCATAGGATATTATGTTGAGACCGTGGACTCTAATGATGTTGGCCAGTGGGGTCATGTATACGTTGAAGAGCGTAGGGCTGAGGGATGAGGGCAGACGATGAGGTGGTAGGCGGACCCTCTGTGTTCTTCTGTTGAGGAAGGACATGATCCATCTGAGTGCGTTCCCTTGGATGCTGATGTGGTGGAGTCTTTTGATCAGTGTGTGATGGGCTACGGTGTCAAAGGCTGCAGAGAGGTCGAGGAGGATCAGGGCTGCTGATTCTCCTCAGTCGAGTAGGATTCAGATGTCGTCGGTGGCTGCAATCAGAGTGGTCTTGGTGCTGTGATTGCTGCGGAAGCCGGAATGGGAGGGGTCAAGTAGCTGATTCTGCTCCATGTGTCATGAGTTGCTTGTTGATGGTCTTTTCCAGTACCCTGGCAGGGAATGGGAACAAGGAGATTGGCCTGTAGTTTTTGAGTGAGCTGGATTCGGCAGAGGGTTTTTTGATTAGTGGTCTGACTTCGACGTGTTTTCAGGCGTCGGGAAATGTTGCAGAGGTGATTGAGGTGTTTAGCAGGGTGTTGAGTTCTTGGCCTATTCTTTGGCTTCCGCGGTTGAAGATGTAGTATGGGATTGGGTCTGTGTGAGCTTCCGAGTGGATGAATTTCATGATGGAAGTGGTGTCCCGCTTGGAGAGCTGGTTCCTGGTTTCACAAATTGTAGGACTTGGCCATTCCCTAAACTTTTTGCTTTCCCCCTAGACCGTTTTCCTGACCTAGAGATGCCAATTTAGATGCTTTGGGTACTTTGCCACTGCTGATCAGTGTCAAAGTACAGGAGTTCCCTGTGTAAAATGTATGGTGATTGGTTGGCCATGATTGGTATGTTTGCCTTACTAGTAAAAGTCCCTAGTGATGTGCACTGTGTGTGCAAAGGCTAGTAATGCAAGGGCGCGCAGAGAAGGGAACTCAGGCGTTCAGTGTAGGGCCTGCGCGCAGAATGCTAAGTTAGCATGTTGTCCTGACAAGTGCAACCACTTGTCAGGCCTGACTTTCCCTTTTACATACACATGGGGCACCCCGGTGGTAGGGCTCAGGTAACCCCTGGGCAGGGTGCAGTGTAGGTAAAAGGCAGAACATAAACTGAGGTGTGTGTTGTGTTCTCGCTGTGAAAAACTCTCCATTTCGTTTTTCACTGCTGAAAGGCCATTCTGCCCATAGGACAGAATGAGGGAGGCTAGGTGTTGTATTTGTTAGCCTAGTTTCCTGTCAGTTTATAATGGAGAGGTGAAGTTTGGTATGTGTGAACTCAGTGTCATAATGCATCTTTCTGTAAAGGTGTTTTTGTCACTGTGTGTTTATAAACCACTCTTTTAGAAGTGCCTGAGACGCCCTGGGTGCACGTGCGAAGGGCGGTCACGAGCTTGGTTTGACCTAATACATTCTGTGGACCGCTTGCTCATGTCAGACCCCCAAACAGTGGGTGCCAGAGAAAGCACCCGACAGAGATAATCCCAAACTAGTTCCCCCGAAGGCGCGGGGGTCGGAACGCGCCCCCCCGGACATGCAGCCCCCGCCGCCGGGCGGAGGAGATGAGGCTTCGCAATGGCACCTTCCTGACGCTGCTGCTGCTGCTGGCTCTGTGCGCCTTCGTCTCTCTGTCTTGGTACACGGCCTTCAGCGGCGGCCCCAAGGGTGACGTTGTCGATGTTTACCAGCGGGAATTCCTTGCTCTCCGAGACCGCTTGCATGCAGCTGAGCAGGAGAACCTGAAGCGCTCAAAGGAGCTAAACCTTGTGTTGGATGAGATCAAGCGAGCCATCTCCGAGAAGCAGGCTTTGCGGGATATCAATCGGACACTGAGCAGCTTATCTGATGAAACAAAGTTAAAGCTCTGGAATATCACAAACAAGAATGTCTTGCATCTACCCACCATCTTTCACCACCTACCACACCTGCTGTCCAGGGAGAACAGTCTGCAGCCTGCGGTCCACGTGGGGCAGGGGCGCACTGGAGTGTCAGTCGTAATGGGAATCCCTAGTGTGAAGAGGGAAGTGCACGCTTATCTCATTGATACCTTGAACTCCCTGATCACAGAGCTGACACAGCAGGAGAAGGAGGACTGTGTAATCGTGGTGCTCATTGCCGAGACGGATGCACAGTATGCCAGCCTTGTGGCCGAAAACCTCAAAAACATGTTTCCAAATGAAATGCAGTCCGGCCTCCTGGAAGTTATTTCTCCGTCTCCAAATTTCTACCCAGATTTCTCTCACCTTCGGGAATCATTCGGTGACCCCAAAGAACGAGTGAGGTGGCGCACAGAGAAAAACTTAGATTACTGCTTTTTAATGATGTATGCCCAGTCCAAAGGCACCTACTATGTTCAGCTGGAGGATGATATTGTCGCCAAACCCAACTATCTGAGCACAATGAAGAACTTTGCTCTGCAGCAACCATCAGAGGAGTGGATGATTTTGGAGTTTTCTCAGCTTGGATTCATTGGGAAAATGTTCAAGTCTTTAGACCTAAGTCTGATCGTAGAGTTTATCCTGATGTTCTACAAAGACAAGCCCATAGACTGGTTATTGGACCATATTCTCTGGGTGAAGGTGTACAATCCAGAGAAAGATGCTAAACATTGCGACCGACAGAAAGCCAACTTGAGAATCAGGTTTAAGCCGTCCCTTTTCCAGCATGTTGGCACGCATTCCTCCTTGGCAGGAAAGATACAGAAACTGAAAGATAAAGACTTCGGTAAACAAGCCCTGTGAAAAGAGCATGTGAACCCTCCTGCGGAGGTCAGCACTAGCCTCAAAACATACCAGCACTTCACGTTGGAGAAAGCCTATCTGCGTGAGGACTTCTTTTGGGCATTCACACCAACTGCCGGAGACTTTGTTCGCTTCCGCTTTTTCAAACCACTGAAGGTGGAACGGTACTTCTTCTGCAGCGGCAACATTGAACACCCAGAGGACAAGCTTTTTAACACTACAGTGGAGGTCTTGCCTTTTGATAGCCTTCAGTCTGATAAAGAAGCTCTGCAGGAAGGACGCTCAACACCCCCCAAATACCAGCGAACTTCTGATGGTTACATACAGATAGGATCCTTTTCAAACGGAATCGCAGAAGGAGAAGTGGATTCGACATTCGGGCCTTTTGAGGCAATCCGTCTTTCTGTGCAGACTGACTCCCCTGTGTGGGTCATCTTAAGTGAGATATTCATTAAAAAGACTGAATGAAATGTCTGGAGGCAACAATGAAGTACAATTCAACTGTTCCTAGGTCTCCCCTCCTCATCCTTCTTTTCCTCAATTGAAGAAATTGCTAACCACTCTGCACCTGCGTGAACTAGCATTGCAGTCAAGTGTTCTGCAGACCTAATGTTCTCAATCGGGAGAACTTTGTGTACCGTGAAGCAATACTTTTTACATCTAGAAGGGGAGTACCATTTCAAGCTTCAGATGCTGGCCAGGAGCAAGCATGGTGAGCTGCCACATTCACAAAGACTGGGTAGCAGCTCTGCCTTGTGGAGATTTGGAAGCTGCTACCAATGGAGGGTAATCCTGCACATGGTTGGATGATGATAGACAATAAATTGTGAACTGAACCCGGGTAACACCTCCACATTAGGATCTGGTCCACAACTCAAGAGGCCAAAATATGCAGCAATGTGGGGGTCAAGCTCATGATTTTAGTGAACAAAAATGAGGTTCAACCATTAACGGATCCTCTCGCGTTGCAATTCCAGTGCAGTGAAGTGAAGACCAACATCATGGAGACTAACACTTCTTTCTGCCAAGTAAAAGCTCATTGCTTCACATCTGCCTCAGAGGGAGCGAGTGCCCTCGGGAAAGGCTGAACAAACAGCAACATGAGGCAAGGAGATCTAACCACATGGTGCCTGACTGCCTTAGTCCTAAAAACAACTTCTTAGCAATTTCAGAGTAGTTTTCAATTCTACTGCAGTAAAGTCCATCTTTACATTCAAAGCAAACCAATAAGTCAAGTTACTATTTGAATTGTATATGACCACAAGGCCAGTCTCAAAACATGAGGCATTTGTTCCATTCTCTTAGAAGAAACCCCAGGTCTCTTTTATTTTCAGATATACAGTGGAATGCGTTATATACTACGTAACGTGGTGTACTTTATTTTTAACTATTGCATAGGTTTGATTTTTCCAATGTACATCTATATAAAACAAAACAATGTGCACTGTAAAGTGGCTGAGTTTTGTGCTCTGAGCATTTCTGTGTGTCTCTGAAATGTGGATTGTCTGTCTGGAATTGAAAGGTGAGAGGAGCTGGGAAAGGTCTTGACCCAGGGAGGGGTTGAGATGGCACCAGGCTGCCCTGCGTCTGGAGAGTAGGGGGAGGAAAAGCCCGGAAGGTGAAAAGGCCTGGGCTGGTGCTATAAACCAATTGACCCATCTCCTGCTGAGTGATTAAGGATCCAGACCCCCAGTATCAAAGGGAGAGAGGTGACACTGGGAGGGAGACACCCAGAACTGATTTAGGGAGGGGTCAGGGACCCCTGAGCACATACAAACTTCAAAGACAGTAAGGGGTATAACTATGAGAGCTGAAACCCTGAACGTTGGAATGAAACAGATGTGGATTGAGACTGAAAAGGCTTGGACCCATTCTGTGGTCAAGAGGAACCTCTGCTAAAGAAGGAACAACTGAAGAGACTGTGGTGGATAGGCCAATCCTTGCTTCGTGATCTGGGGCTGGTCTGCAGTTTGCTGTTCTAACTAAGGAAGAGGCTGTTGGGACTGTGCTTGGAGGCGCTGGGTCCCCCTGCTTGAAGAAGACTGTGCTTTGTGCTGTGTCTTGTAACCCCAAGGGCCCGAGGTGAGCTGGCTCCCTGTTTGGAAATACAGGATCATAAAAGTTTCCGGAGAAGTCCCAAGCAACGGGGTGTGCGCGTGCTTTGTGCCGCTTGAGACCCTCAGAAGTTGTGCCGTGTGATCGTGGGCACGCAGGAGTAAGCTAAGTCTAAGACGCGCAGAGTGCGTGTCGTGATGCAGGCCAAGGCGTTGGTGAGGAGCGTCTGGTCGTGGAGTGCACAGGGAGACGAGGCGAGGCTCGGACACGCAAGTGTGCGTGTCGTGGTGCAGCCCAGGTGCTAGTGAAGAGCGCCTGTTCCTCGTGTGCACCAAAGGAAGCAGCGAGACTCGGACGCGCAGTGTGCGTGTCGTGGTGCAGTCAGGGCGTTGGTGAGGAGCGCCTGGACATCGTGTGCACCAGCGGAAGAAGTGAGTCTCGGACGCGCTGGGTGCGTGTCGTGGTGCAGCCCGAGTGTTGGTGAGGAGCGCCTGGGCCTCGTAGGCACCAAAAGAAGAAGTGAGTCTCCGACGTGCAAGGGTGCGTGTCGTGGTGCAGCCAGGGCATGAGGAAGAGCGCCTGGACATCGTGTGCACCGGGAGAAGAGGCGAGGCTCGAATGCGCAGGGTGCATGTTGAGGTGCAAGCGGAGCGTTGGTGAAGAGCGCCGGATCGTCGTGAGCACAAGAGAAGAGGCAAGTCTACGGACGCGCGGTGTGCGTGTCGAAGTACAAACTGAGGTGCTGGTGAGGAGTGCCGGGTTAGGTTGTGCACCAAACTGAAGTAAAGTCTCCACAGTGCTGAGGGCGGGTCTCGGTGTGGACCGAGTCCGCCGGAGTGAGGGCCCAGTCATCGGGGCCCTCGGAGTCCATCAGTAGCGGCCCGGACCAGCAGCCACAGAAGAGCTGAGCCGCCGGCCCAAGTCCGCCAAAACCCGTGACGGAGTTCTGGATCAAGGCCCAAGTCGCTGACGTCGGGAGGAGAGTGGGATCGCGCCCCCCCAGGTAACGTGGATCAACACCTGGGGTGGGGTGCGGGCCCGGAGGGACACTCTCTCGGCCTCCCGCTCAGTCAGCTGCGCGAGCCGTTGCTTCAGCTCAGGTCCCGGCCCGTGCTGACCCAGGACAGGGCAGTACTGGGGCCGGAATGGGAAGCAGTACTTTGTGTGTCATCATTTGATCCATAACGGGGGCACTGTTACTGGAGCACGTAAAACTGTCGTATTACACAATTGCATTATTGCTGCTATCGAACTGTCGTATGACGCCTGACCTCATTTGTGCCTAACAAACTTTATGCTTGGTGCGCTACGCACTGTGTTATTTCTCCCATGCATATTATTTGATTGTAACGTAGCGCATTGTATGATTTCGTCAGTGCACCGTATCTGAGTAAAACGTGGTGCAGTGTATTATTTCTTTATTGCACCGCACAGGATTGTAGCGTGACGCATTGCTTTGTTTCTTCCTGGTACAGGGCATGCTGCTGGTGATACGCATTGCATTATTCCTTCAATTGCAAAGTACATGACTGTGGCGCTACGTATGGCATTATTTCTCTGATGCACAGTATAAGAGAATATCGTTACGCATTGCAGTATTGTTTCCTTATGCAACGTGTGTGTTTCTAGCAATACGACTGGTCTAACCTATTGGGAAACGGTTAGAGAAGAGCTTAACTGTTGGTTAGACGCGGTGGTTGGCATTAGAACCTACCAACCCACCGGAAAGAATACTACCCGTTCTTGTATGTTGATTTTGTATCGTGTGGTCGTATCGTATAACTTCTTATATAAAGATTATACTCTTTTTATCAATACTCGTGTGGAGTCTATTTGTGATGACATCATGGGGTTATTGTGAGCGTGGTTGCACAAACTGAACACTCGTGCCTTGGAGATAAGCCTGGCTGCTCGTGCCAAGCTACTAAGGGGGTGAGCAGGGCTATCTCAGACAGTGTCCTTACTTAGCCTAACGTTGAAGCGAGGGGTCGAGGGTGCACGCCTACAGCATTTGGTGGCGGCTGTAAGCGACAGGGACCTCCACTTCCAACACAAATGGTTTGTGAAAATCAAGTACTAAGAAGCAAAACGCACCAACTGCAGTTATCTGGTAACGGTAGACTGGGTCCAAGTCACAAATTCAGGCTGACTGTGATGGGGCACGGACGTATACAGGAGTGAGTTTAGTCTGCTGACAAAGTACCTTGTTGCCTGGGTGTCAAGATGCAAAGTCCTTGCATCGAGATGTGAGGGCCGGCATCGAGAAATGTCCATGAGGAGCTACGATGGGGATCCGGCATCAAGATGCATTGCATAGCGGTGGAGTCAATGACCGTCAACGAGGAGCTTATGGGAGGCCCTGCGTCGTTGTCGGAGAAGCCGTGCAGCTCGTGGAGACTTGCGCTATAATGCATCAGTGCAGGGAAGGAGATGCATCGCGCTGGGCAAGTGTCAGCATTGAAGAAGTTGCCGATGCATGTGAGGACTTGCGCTGAGATGCATCGACATCAAGGATGAGCTGCATCACGCTGAGCCAGAGTCAATGGCTGGCTGCGTCGCCCTGCGTGGCGATGCGTGGCGATGCTTCGATGTCAAAGAAGCCTCTAAAGTCCCTGTGTCTTGAACAGGGAGCCAGGCAGCGGACCCTTGGAGTTTTCCTGGAGTTCTGGGTCCACACAGGCAGGCTGGATTCTGCAGGGCAGCTAACAGCAGCTGAAGAGTCCCGGTGCAGCAACAGCAGGCCTTGGCAGCCAAACAGTCCTTAGTCAGCAAGCAGGTTAGCAGGGCAGACTTCACAGCTGGGCAGTCCTTTTTCCTGGCAGGGTCCACAGGTCCAAAAGTGATCTAAAGAGTTGGGTCTGAGTGTTGAATCTTTATACTTGGTGCCCAATTTGAAGTGGGAGAAGCTTCTAGAGTCACCCCCTACAGAGATGTCTGGAATTTCAATCCCCCTACACTGGCCCCAGCATGTCTGGCAGCACAAAAGACTAGTGTGAAACCCTTTGTGAGTGTGCTGAGGCAGTCTTTGTGATGTGCAAGTGTGGTAGGTGACAGTTCCGCACCCCTATCAAGTCAGAGATCGCCGATTCTGCCACACCCATTCCCCCTTTGTCTCACTGTCTGGAAGTAATACACAAAGACAAACTGCCAGCTACACCTAGTCATGTGATCCAGGATACAGACTACAGGCACCAAATGGTTTGGAAAAAGCAAATGCCAACTTTCTAAAAGTGGCATTTTTGAGATTGTAACTTAAAATCCAACTTTACTATTAGGGAGAATTTTACATTACAATTCATTAGAGACTAAACTCGACTTTCCTTCCTGAACCCCAATTGAAAGTTATCACTTATCAAATTTGATAAGGTAACCCAATGATATCCAATATGAGAGGCAGGCCTTGCAGTAGTGAAAAATTAGTGTAAGACTTTTTCACTACCAGGACATGTCAAAGTTAAAAGTATATGTCAAACCTTTTTAAAACGCTGCACCCTATCCTCTGGGCTGTTTCGAGTAGGTTTATATTAAAAAGGAAGGTTTAAAACTGCACACTCAAGCTGGAATGGCAGGCCGGGGATGCATTTCAAAGGGCTGCTTAACTTGGTGGCACAATAAGTGCTGCAGGCCCACTAGCAAAAAGAACAATTGATGGACAGAATGCAGAACAATGTCATACATTCACCCCAGTATAGAGATCTGGGCCTAAATCCATTGTTTGTTTTTGCTCCCCATGCCATTCCAGTTTGAACTCAGCCATATGCAAATTAGTCCAGCCCGAACTGCCAGGCCAGGTTCTCCCTGGACTGGAAATAAGCATCCTAAGACTGGTTTCAGGGTTTCACCCCACATCAGCCAGGGTAGCTTGACTCCAGTGGCATGGAGAGCACGGGACCCACGTCTGGGCATACCCGTCCACCCACTAAAGCATAAAGCATGGGGTAAAGGGTCCACCCACTTCAGCCATTGGCTAGTTTCACTGTGAGTGACAACATAGTAGTTCCCCTTCAGAGCCAGGGGCTATTCTGACAGCGTGTGCTTTCTGAGACCAAAAAATTTCTTTGCTGTAAGCAACAGTTTTATTTTTTTCAGATTGATGAGGCCCCGGCTGCTCCACAACAATAACGTTTTCCAAAAGCCATGGCAGAACAAAACAAGGATTGACAAAGCAAAAAAGCAGACAACAAACTCCAGACCTATTGGTTTTGCCATTGCATGTTTTGACTTGCAGCAACAACATTATCTGTGGATTTTAGTGTTTAAGCAGTCTGTTCCTCTTATTGCAGGAAAAACGCAGTAATGGTGACTCAGAAAATGTCTAGTTGGCTTGTGCATAATAGTAAGATAAGGCAAATGGACACCGATGCGGAAATAGATAATAAGCACGGGGCAAGGGAAGAAACGGAGGGGACTAACTACGACCTGCGCACTCTCCTGATGGAAATGAAATCTAGCCTCAAAACCATCAACTCCAAACTGGATATCCTCACGGCCCAGTTGGACCAAGTCAAGAAACAGGTGGATGCACACGAAATGCGCCTAGACCAACTCGAAATACTAAGGAGCACGAATTTCAGGTAGAGACTAAAGAACAGTTGCTCCATATGGAGAAAGTGCTTAGTGTAATACAAGCTAAGAAAGAGGACCTCGAAGCACTTTCTCCATATGGAGCAACTGTTCTTTAGTCTCTACCTGAAATTCGTGCTCCTTAGTATAACTGGAATACCCGAAACCACCACAACAGGCAAGATGGAACTCTTTGTGGAGGAACTGCATAAGGATATTTTTGGCCCAGAATTGTCAAGCATGTTCATGGAACGGGCCCATCGATCCCTCGGCCCCAGACCTCCAGTGGGGGCCATACTCAGGGGCGCCAGGGAACGAGGCCAAATCTCTCACAAAGGCAATAGCATCTCCTTCTACCCAGACTTCACCCCTAACGTCCAGGCAGCATGTGGAGAGTTCGTTCCAACCAAATGCATCCTGCAGCAAGCTGGCATCCCTTATGCTCTGTTGTACCCTGCAAAGCTCAAAGTTACACATGACAATAATGCACACTATTTCACGGACGCTAAATCGGCCCTCAAGTTTGCAAAACACATCAGAGGATCCAAGAAACAAGCTGCTGCAGTCACTGGTTGACAACCCAGGACAATGGCCTCAGTGATAATCATTAATATCCATATCTAGAATCCTCTTGAACTCTGGTGTACTCTAACTACTCTTGTCCAGATTGCAGTGGCTCCTTAGGAACATTCACCTACTCCCGCTTGCGGGACGCCGGTAACACTTTTCCAGTAGAAGTCGTTAATTATGTCTTTTGTCTCTTCAACTATACCTCAGCCACCCGGCCACATGACTGGGCTGTATGCCGGTGCCTCCACACCCCAAAGGAGAGCTCCCACATTCCACTTTTCCTTAAATGGGTTTGTTTTTCTGTTGGTTTCAGATAGGGAGGGGGTAACGCAGATTCAACCTAATTGGGGGGTTGCAGTGGGAGGGGGAGGGAATTTAGGGGTTAAAGTTGTAGGTTTGAAGGGAAATTGTCCGCAACATCACAATGTCCATATATTAAACTGCACAAACACCATGCACACTGTGTTATTATACACCTTTTGCCACCAATAGAAACCACCACGCAGACTTCAAAGAGATGCACCACACCCGAGGAACCGCTGATGTTCTTGATTCATATACCACTAAGACATTACTACGTATAACTGTCTCACCTGGAATATTCGAGGGCTAAATGATTACAGGAAATCTAGACTCATACAATCCTACCTAATTCGACACAAAATAGACATTTGCTTTCTCCAGGAAACACACCTGCAAAGCACAGCAGCTGCTAAGCTCCAACATAACCACTGGGGCAACATTTACTAAGCGGCTTACTCAAATTATGCCAGAGGGACATCTATCCTAATACGTCGTGGATTGGGTTGGAATTTGATAATAACCACGCTGACCCTGAGGGAAGATTCATACTTTTGGAGGGCACACTGGGCACGATTAGGGAGATATCGGCAACTGTATATGGCCCCAACACAGATGAACCCGAATCCTTCAGTGACCTATGGGCTAAGATCACACAAATCGGATGTGACACTATCATATGGGGAGGCGACTTCAACACCATTCTGGATAACACACTAGACCGTAAGGGCGCATCTCACAGGTTACATCCCAAAACTAGTGCTACACTTAACTCACTAATGACCGACAATGGGCTGATAGATATTTTGGAGACAATGGTACCCTGATACAACAGAGGGTACTTGCATCACGACACAGCATGCTGCTTGGTCCCGCATTGACTTTTGGCTACTATCTAAGGATATTGCCTCATGGACTACTGACGTTAAACATCTACCTAGAACTCTATCGGACCACGCTCCCTGCCTGCTGCGTCTACTGATACCCTTAACACCCAGCCGAGCATTCAATCGGAGACTCCCACCCAGAGCCCTATAGGACACCGTGTTCAGAGAGGAAATAAAAGGAGACATACTTGAATACTTCTCGCTGAATGAGGGATCGGTATCTTGCCCAGCTTCCCTATGGGAAGCTTTTAAGGTAGTAATTCGAGGGCAGTGCATAGCCAGACAGTCTGGAGTTTTAAAGGCCCTTAGGCAAACACTCCAGACACTGGAAACTCAGATCAGGGGAATATAACTCGACTCTTACAACACTAGTGACCCCAAACATCTTCCCCTACTTAGAAGTAAACTAACTGACTTTGAAGAGGAAGCATTGAGAGAAGTTACATTTCTTGGGAAATTCACGCAGGCCAGGAGATACGGGGAGGGAGATAGACCGGGCAAAATATTGGCCTCCATTTTTAAACCCTCGCGCAATATGGACTAAATTACTGAACTACTAGATGAAACTCAACAGCCCATAAGAAGACCTCAGGAAATAATAAATCATCTCACACATTTTTACACTGAACTTTACACTTCCCACCAGGCACACATACCAGAAGACATCCAATCTTATCTCGACTTGATTGAATTACTATGGCTGGACAGGGCTCATAGGGCATATCTGGACGAACCTTTCACCACAGAGGACATAATACAGGTAATCAATAGTCTACCCAATGAGAAGGCTCCTGGCCTAGACGGCCTCCCAGTCTAATTTTACAAATGTTACGGGTCGATCCTAGCACTTTATCCCTTAGCAGTATACCAAGACTCACTTAAGACGGGCAAACTACCTCCCACATTGCAAGAAGCGAGCATATTGCTACTGCTTAAACCTGAGAAAGTCCATAATCTCAGTGACTTGGATCGCCCACTCTCTCTTATAAACATTGACAATAAAATCTATGCCAAATTAGTAGCTAACAGACTACGGTTGCTCCCGACGCTCATAGCCACACCGGATCAATCGGGCTTTATCCCCAAAAGATTGACAATTTATAGGAACAGTGGTCCTTGACAGAGGTCTAGTACAAGCAAAGAATCAATATAGACTCGGATCAGTACTATATTACTTCTGTCCAGCCAGACAGTGAAATTTAATGATTATAAAGTTCGAGATCTGAGAAAAACAAATAAAGTGGGACACAGTCCTGCGTCCTACACATTACATTAAAATAAGGAAACGAAAACAAACATTCAGGCAAGGCGAAAGGGCTTGTTCGCAGTGTGAACAATGAAACAAGCAAAAAATGAGCGTTGAGCTAGACGGAACAACATCTGAGTGGTGGGCCTCCCAGAGGGCGCAGAAGGCCCCAAAATCTTGAGGATTGGCTGCTCTACACTATCCTGGGTGATAAACGTACTATGTTCTTCTCATTGGAGAGGGCCCATAGGGTGGCTAGTCCCTCAGGGTCTTTTCCCCGAAAGGTAGTGGCATAACTCTTCAACTATCGGGATCGCGATCACATCCTCCAAGTCGCCAGGTCCAGGGGTCCCTGGTGTATTTAAAATGCCTCAGTGAGCATTTATCCGGATTATACAATGGAGATACAGAGGTTCATTCCTGCCAATCAAGCTTAAGCTAAGGCACCTAGGCTTGAAATATTCTCCTATGTACCCTGCTAAACTGCGTATGGTAGATTCTGATGCCGCAACACCAGCAGATTTCTGGGGCTGGCTTGAAACTAAGTGGGTGTGGCCAATGTCCCGCAATACTCAGGAGAACTCAAATTGGCAAATTCCTGGATCACGTAGGCGACGATGCAGGACCTCCAAGAGCAGGCCATCCAGTGAGCAGGCAGCGTGTGAACGTGCCATGGTTGTGGATGAGGTTGAGTCCCATCATAGTGTGATGGCAGCCTCCCTGGGGTCTCTCTCCACCACCACAGATCAAAAGACTACCTTTGACTTGGAGCTGCTCCCGGCTGAACTGCGTACAGGCCCGGAACTCACGCCAATGACATCTGAGCAGGTGATATGACTCCATGTACTGTGCCCTCTCTTGGAGGGCGGGGGCCCTACAGGGCACAGGATAAGAGGGCTGCATTCCTCCTGGTTGTGACTGGGGCATGAAGTTGGGGATAGACAACAGACACCAATATAGGGGCATGGTTTGTACATATTTCTCTACGACAGCCCAGGAACCTTTCTCTCCACAGATCTAGACAATGTTCCTTTTCTATTCAACTTTCGTACCAATTTTTATTTGGTCATACCTATGTGTGGGGCATGAACAGGGACTGGGAGTCAGGGTGATTTTTTTATGTTTCTGTTCGTGGATATACCACTCTAGCCTGCACACACGACTTGAGAACCAGCTGTGGGCTTGGATCCTAGAAACCCAAACCTGGTGGGGGATGAGGGTACAACTTAGCTACTGATATGGCATCATACCACAAGGCATTCACACACGTTTAATATTTTGACCTGGAATGTCCGAGGGATGGCCACTCCCAGATGACACCACCTTATTTATTCCTTCGACACAGACAGATACACATCACGTTTCTTCAAGAAACGCACTTGACTACTACAGAACTCCACCAACTACAGAGACGGTGTAGGGGCCAGATCGTGGCCACCTCCTATTCGACTTATGCCAGTGGGGTGCTGTTAGAAATGGGGGTCTATAGTTGGCAAGTTGCTACCCAATCCAAGTAGGGACCCTTCTTCCCAGTCAGGATAAGGGGGATACACTTCTGAAATAACCCCTGCTCACCCCCTGCGTAGCTTGGCACGAGCAGTCAGGCTTATCTCAGAGGCAGTGTGTGAAGCATTTGCCCATAACCAACAGTAATACAGTGAAAAACACTACAAAAAGGACACCACACCAGTTTTAGAAAAATAACCAACATTTATCTGTGTAAAACAAGACCAAAAACGATACAAATCCACCATTCAGTTCTTAGAAATATCAATAAGCAAAAATAGCCTTAAATTACAGTTCCTTGAAGTCGATAGCTCCGTCCGGGGCTATCATGGCGTAGTGAACAACAAATCCAAACAGTTCTGGCTGACCGTGGCGTTGCGGGCCAGCTACGGTGTTGGGAAGACCCGCAAAACAGTACCTTTAGAAATGCAGGGCATCGGCGACCTCTCGTTGAGCTCCGAAGAGCCGGCATCAGCCGGCGTCGGTTACGGAGGTTGGTGCAGGAGTCGTCGGTCCCTTGTAGTCACACGCGTTGCAGATCGAACTCCTCGCAGTTGAAGTTGGGCACGCCGGCGTCGGCAGGCGTCGGGGCTGCAGTGCGAAGTGCAGCAGTGCGGGGCCCTCAGGTCGTGGTGCAGGCAGTGGCTCAGTGACGGTCATACAGCGGCGGCGGTGAGACCAGGGCTGCGGTGCGAAGTGATGCGGTGCTTGTCGCGGTGCTGGCAGGTCACGGTGCAAGCAGCGGCGGCATTGTTGCTGAAGCGCTGTCGGCTGACGAACTGGAGTCAATGGTGCCGATGTCGGAAGGCCAAGGCTGCGGTGAGGGATGAGGACAGTGCGTTGTGTAACTTATGAGCAGTGCATCGAACCACAGTGCAAGCAGCGGCACCAATGTCGGAGTGGAGCATTGTTGTCGGGGATACCAGGGCAACGTCATGAAGCAATGCGATGCGAAGTGCAGTGCCCACAGGTCACTGTGCAAGCAGCGGCTCGGTGGGGTCGTCGTCTTTGGTGAGACCAGGGTTGCAGTGTGAAGTGTGGCGGTGCCCTCTGCGGTGCCTTCAGGACACGGAGCCGGCAGTGGCGTCCGTGACGGTTTTGGGTTGCTTTTTTTCTTCTGTTGCAGCACAAAACACACAGTCCCCAGTGCTGGTAGCAGATAAACTTGAAGTCTTTGCTGTTCCTGAGACTTCTTGAACAAGGGGGCAAGCCCTATCTCAAGCTCTTGGAGAAACTAAAACAAAGAAGCTGCAGAAAGTCCAGTCCTTTCTCTGCCCAAGACAGACGCAGCTACTGCAGGCTAACACTGCAAAGCACACAGCAAAGTGGGAGTTCCTCCTCACAGCTTCTCCAGCTCTTCCTTTTGGCAGGTTTCTGAGTCCAAAAGAGTTTAAAAAATCCTGGGGTCTGGGCCCCAATATTTATACCACATTCCCCTTTGTTCTCTTGTGGCACAGAGTGTCTGTGCCCAGTCCAAACCAGTTCTGTCCTCTCTGGCCCAGCTTCCTGGCAGGAGGTGGAGACAGCATTGTCCAAGACAGACCAGGCCCATTCAGGTGCAAGGAACTCTCCTCTCATTACTCTAAATGCAGCCCAGGTCTATTCAGCCCAGCCATGACTCATCCAGGAAAGGCAGGACACATCTCAACCCCATCTCCCCCCCAGTGGCTGCATGAAGAGAATGCACATCCCCAGGCCCTGTCACTCCAAAGCCAGACAGTCAATCCACAATCCAGCAGAGGCACACAGGATAGCTAAGCAAGAAAATAACAAATCAACAAAAGGGGGAGGAAGAGGTCAGGTTTGCTGTGGACTCAGCCTCCTGTCTTATATGAAAACTAAAGAAAGTCCACCCGTACTTCAAAAATAACTATTCTTCCAGTAGTCTTATTGTATTTTAAGGAAAACGATGTTTTCTTAAAATAACCCTCCCCCACCAAAAGGTCCCTTGGTGGCATGCTTCATCATCGGGTTCTTCCCGCCCGGCTGCGGGACGGGACATGCTACGACTGACGAAGACGTGGAAGCACTTTGTAGCGTGTGGGCTATATATTGATGTGAGAGTGGAAGGGTCACGAAACTGTGGATTAAAAAATACCTGGCTACGTGGAGCCTAAATTTTATTAATTCCTGTAGCTGGTATTGTTAAAAAGGGGTGGGGGAGAGTGTGGGAGAAATACACTATAATGGGTGTGTGTCTCCCGGTCTACATGTTTCAAGCCTATCCCCTAAGGTTTTTCTTCAGGACCAAACTAAATGATCCCTTCTGTCACTCCTAAACAACCTACTTGGTCTTCTTAGTTATTATTAAGGTGAAGTACAAATGTTGTCATGCAAAATACAATACCTAATCGGTATATTTCTTCAAAACGATATGTTTGGTGCCTAAATTTGGCCCCATGAGCTCTGCACGGGAGGGAAGGGGCGCTTGTAGTCACACAGTCATCAAAGCTGCACCCTCGCTCTGCATACTATGCCTGCCCATGGGTCCGAAGGCTTGCACTCGCTAAATGTGCACTTGGGGTAGGATTTTCCTCCAATGTAATTGCAGCATTTAATGCTAATTCTTAGAGCAAAATGCACACTCACATCCAATAGGGACATGAGGGTGCATTTTGCACTCAGAAGCAGCTGCACATGCTCGCTGAATGTGCTCTCCCCCCCCCCCCATATTACTCTGAATTTACGCGAGCGGGCATAAGCAGGTTATTATTGGTTATTCCTCATCAAAAAGCAATGCGGAATTGCCAAACTTATTCCAATGACTTCAGTGTAATTGAAATTCCGCCCAGGCCTATATTTGATCCCACATGTCAAAAATGTCCTCAATGTGTCAGGGCCAGCATTTTGCCATGGTTGTCCCATCTAATGGTGGTATATTAATACCACGGTCGACTTCTGTATCAACAATATGATAGTGCTGGTATTTGGCCACGGATGCTGCATGCCAAGAAATTCCTTAAGTATGCCAGCTCCAGGCTTTTTCCTCGAGTGTCCTACATGGCAAGAATTACTCTGGTATGCCAGCATCAATATTTTACCATTATCCTACGATTTGCCTCCAGTACTAATTACCTCTAGTGTGCCAGTACCAGTATTTTACCAAGATACCAAGAATTACCTTCATTCAGCCAGTATTTTGTTACATGTACTTGTCAGGCTAAGGATTTCCTCCATTATGCCACCATCAGTATTTTGCCTCGGGCGCTTCTATAAGACAAGAATTACCTTCACTATGCCAGGGCAAGCGTCAGACTCACAAGCATAATACCACATTCTTACTCAAACTCACTTACATTCACTCACTCACACTCATTCTCACTCACTCTCACTTTTATCATTTTCACTAACTTGCACTCACTCATTTATTGTTACTCAGTTTTACACTCATTCCATGATTCTCACTTACTGTCACTTATTATTACTCACTCTGTCTCACACATACTCACACAAATTTACTCTCACTCTGACTCAATCATACTTTGTCACTCACTTGCACTCACTCTTATGTTAACTCTCTTTTCTTATGCACTTACTGTCACTCTCACTCATTTCCGCTGAGTGATTCTCATACTCTCTGACACTTCTTCACATTAATTAACTCACTCACATACTTGCAGTCACTCTTACTCTTGCTAGCACTCAGTCTCACTCACTCTAACTCACTCATACTCACCGACATTCAATCTCACACAATATTACACACTACCTGTGACTGTCTGTCACTCCCTTTAACTCATACACACATGCTTACACATACACATACACAAACATACACACGCTCACTCACATAAACACACACACAACCATAAGCACTCACACAGCCTACATTTAAAACCGTTTTTTACATACCCCAGTTGCCAAGCAAGAATTCATTCCAGCTAATTGCACTCCATTTTTATGATACTAATAGTGATTAATATAATATTATAATATAAATAATATTATTCACTATTAGTGTCATAAAGAATTGGCAGAAAAAAAGGGGAGTGGACCTTTAACCGACACCCATCAGGGCGAGCTACCTCTGTGTTCCTGGTACTAATTTTGCCACCTCTGAGGTTAGGAATCACAAAGGCAGAGCTGGGGGTAGCATGGTACAAGCCAGGGGTCGCAGCTGCGACCCTTGGAGATCCCAAAATGATGCCTACGAGTGGTAAGAATCTTTAACTCCTAAGTCGTTGAATATATAAGTTTGTTATTCGTTGTATAGTTGGACGTACATTTTAGTAGATATAGGGGGGTGTCTTTTTGGAGGCACTGTTGTTTCAGACAATGCCTGTGTAGATGTAATCTCCATTGGTGAAGGCAAATCATTGTTGTTATACTCCTGACGCGCTGCATCACCCACATTATGATCATCATGGCCTTCTGTAATGCTTTCTTCAATATCTTTTTAGAAATTGTAAATTATATTTTTTGTATTTGTATTATTGGGCATAATATGATATGTACAAGTGGAAGCATGTTAAATATATGATTTCCTTAGTAATTGTTTTGCTATTTTTTCCAGGATTATGCTATTAAAGATTTTTGTTATTCTAAATGGAAACGTTTTCTCTTACAATACAATTGAAAACTGTACATTCCTTTTCACAGTTAAAAGTTGTGTGATGTTTACTGGACTACAAATCCTACAATGCATTTTTTGAACCGAAGAAATGTAAATGCATTGATATGCGAAATGAGTCCAAGTCATATGTAATCTGTTTACGCATAATTACACAACAGATATAACAAAAACCCTTAAAGCTTTTAAAGTAGTAGTGTATTCATTTTAAAAAGTACACTAACCTGTGGCTGGTGGAGGAGGTTCAGAAGTGTCATATTTGTAAGGTCAGATATTGCCTCAATAGTCAGTGTGCTTTTGAAGGCCTCACCCATCGCTGTAGTTGCTGCCTGTCTCGAAGGTCCCCCTCCAATGCCATCAGCTTCCTTCCTGTACTTGCTTCTCCTCCATTCTTGAGTGGAGGCCGTTCCACCTTTTACGGATCCCCGCAGCACTGCATGTTGTTACCCCCGACAGCAGTAATCCATTCTTGAACACGGCTCCATAGCCTCTTTTTGGTGGCTTCTGGGGTGATTAGGGAGGCTTTGCCAAAAAGCTGACCATAATTTGCAACACAAGCCTCTACTGATCAATTTCATAACCTGAGAGCTCGTGCTTTCTTTTTCGGGCGGAGTCCTGCGCCTGCGCCTGCCCTTCCTGACTTGCCATTGCACCTGAGAGCTGCAGCTGTGAGCCCACACAGGTCCTTAGTGCAAGCTGCTGTGCTTCTGCACGGCACTGCTACCATGTATTTCCTGATCGTGGTGGCAACAGTGTGTGTCTGCTTGCTGTTCACATTTTAGGAAAGCAATTTCTAAGAATTCACTATATAGGACATGTAAGCGTAAGTACATTTCATTTACCAAATCACAATATGTGATTTCCTATTACCTGCTAATTACAATTTGGTAAATCAAAGAATAGTTCATCTGTCCCAAAGTTCTCTTGAGCCAGTCCTGCATCTCTAACAACTGTGACATCGTTCATCTGATGGCCCCCTTAAGGAATGGGAAGTGTAGCGCCATTTGCATTTGACATTTTTGGACAGCAGCTTTAGGACCAAATTACACATGGACTTGTGTGCAAACACAGGGAGTTGATGACTGAACTGATTTGAGGGGTCATGTGTAATTAGCAGTCACCTTTGACAGAGAGATGACTCATAGAAGGAGCAGGGGCAGGAGGGGCAGGAGGGTCGCCGAGGCACTGACGTCAAAAATGATGTCTCCAAAGAGGGGTGTTTAATAATGGGAGCAATATTTCATCTTTTTCAGCATTCAGTTTTGTCCAATTAAGGCACGTCAAGATGCCAATGGGTGGTAGGCCATTTTGTCCATCAGTGATAATAAATTGCAAATCTTGGCTGAGTATGATCAGCGAACATAAAGTATACCAGAAAGACTGACAAAGATGTGTCATGGCTAATACATAAAAGTTAAAAAGAAATAGAATTAAAGTGATAAAAGGGGCGAGCTCTGGGAGACCCCTCATACCAGGGTCGATGTGAAGATGTAAAGGTCGTGACCCATGTTGACTTTTGAAAGTCAGGAAATTCTGAATACATGGCAATATGTTTTCCTGGAATAGACGCTCACCCAATCTAGAAATGAAGATCAGGTATCTAGGTTGCAAACCCTGCAAAGAAGCATGTACACAATACACAGTACAACAGCATGGCCCCATTCCAATGATATTTTACCACATAATCGAGTTTCCTATATCGGCCTACAAACATAGGGGCAGATTTACAAGGAAGTGCCGCAGCGCTGCAACGCAAGCCCTTTGGCTGCGCCACGCTGCGGCACTTCCAAAGCACAGGAATGTGACATATTTACAATAATATGTCGCATTCCTTTGCTCTCCTCTGCGCTGGCACAAACAGCTGCCATGCGCCGGAGCAGGCACCCTTGCACCATGGTGCAAGGATGCGTGCGTCATGGGGAAATTGTTTTTGTGCAGGAAGGGGCACCTTCCTGCACAAAAACAATCGCTACAGGCATTTTCCTCTTTCAATGCGTGCTGTAGAATGCAGCACACATTGAAAGAGGAAAAAACGAGGAGAAATGAAAACATTTCTCCTCGTTGCGCCTCACTACGCCTCCCCAAGGCGTAGCATTCTAACGCATTTCCAGATTTATGATTCCTTGTAAATCTGGAAATGTGTCTTGTTCCATGGGTGTTGCGTGGGAACACCCACAGCAACACCCATGGAACGCCCCTTTCACGCAAAGTGCTGAGTGTAAAGGGGCCATATTTACAAGGACAGGAAAAGTCACGCAGGGTGGCTTTTCCTGTCCTTGTAAATATGGGGCATAGAAATACACCACCAGTTCGTCACAAAAAGTGACGTACTGGTGGCGCAGGGGGCTTGTAAATCCGCCCCATATTGTATCCAGAGTATTAATGTTACTCTATTGTTAACGTAAAGATATATAGGTAAGTATAACCTTACTATTCTTAACTCCACACCTACATAGCTTGAAGGCGTGTATTCATTGTTAAGGTACATAGATGTGGAGGACTGTTTAATTTGCAATGGTTATATTCCTGTCATAAGCGAAGAGCTGATCATTACATCCTGGCCCATCCTGTACAAACGTTTTGTGCAGGTTTTCTTTAACAACATCATCAGGACAGACAGACGTGTGACAACTGTGGAGAACTCAAGGTTATTTAAAGATGTAAAATATTGCAACTTCTATGACACAGGACCTACATGAACCGGTAAAGGTAGATAGCATTGGCGAGTTGTCATATAACTTAGAATCATTGCGTACCACAGAGTTGAGTAGCAGTAAACATCTGTTACTAGAACCAAGAAACCCCTTGGGGTGACTCGCCAAATTGACTTGCTATATTATAGCAGATTTCATAGTTGAACTTTTGTGATGGAACAAATCTGCAAACTGCTCACATTTTAAGTAGGACCTACCATGTTGTGGGTTTACTTATAGTTTTTAACTCTTCCAAACTGAAAAAGTCATAGCAGGGAGATTCAGTGTGTTGAATCATTTCTGTATGTAGTAAATAGATTTGGCAAACATAATCAATGAGGAACTTTGTGGCTGCCATTGAAATTGACGTTGTGGATTGTATTGCTTGTGACACATATAACCCTGGGCAAAGCACTACGGTACGCTCCCGTAGTTTGCGAAGTTTGTGCTACTTCGCACAACGCGAATTGCACGTAGCACAGTGCAAACACGCGTAGCGTAGTGCAGCGGTCATTTTTTGCTTGCTCGCGGTCCTCAACGTCAAGTTGGCGACCGCGAGCAAGCAAAATGACATCCCGGCGAGACTTTTTCCTCGTTCGCGATCAGCAACATCAAGTTGCCGATCGCAAGCGTGGAAAATAAACCTCCCGGCGAGATTCTCAATGCGGGGAGGTCAGGTTTCTCATTGCGAGTGGTCGCGTATGCTCGCGACCGCTCGCGAAGAGAAACTACCAGTCAGCGTTGAGAAGCTGCCGCTCGAGTACAAATCTACTCGAGCGGCAGTAAAGACAGCTTCGCACTGTGCAAGATGCCGTTTTCAATGATTGCACAGTGCGGACAAGCATCCGGCACTGTGCAATCATTGCGAACAGTGCACTACGCAGTTCGCGTAGTGCTACGCGTAGCTCGCGTAGTGCGAACTGCACTTTGCGTAGCTTCGCGTAGCGCTACTTCGCGAACTACGCCCAGGCTTAGACACATACACTCAACAGTACCGAGTTGTATATTCATCGCTGTGAATTCAGTTCTATACTAGGAATGATGTGTTTTTCTTAGACTGGTGCACCCTGCTAAAAAGGAGCTATCACAGTGAATGTGCCCCTCACCAAGTAGTGCCATCACTCCCTGACTTGTTGCTGTCAAATCTCTTTCAAGTTTGTGCTGAATCTTTCTATGATTTATCACACCCTGGGCTCTGCCAGGGATTACTTCAACAATCTAATTGATGTTATCAGGAAATGGTTTTACGGGGGCGTGGTTTCGGCGCCGCTTGAGATGGCCGCCTGAGCTGGGGGCTCCGCCGCACCGGGACACCTTACGAGCTGCGGGTGCGTTATTCTGCACCTTTTACCAACGGACACCACCGTTTCCGAAATCGGACGATGTTGTGCGTTTGGTGAGCGGTTTTCCAGCACGAAGCGCGTTGCGCTTCTCGTCATTTCTGCCGCCGATGCATTCTCCTCAGCGCGCCCGCCATCTTAATTACCGCGCTATTTCTCATGGTGAAGCACGCATGGATTGACAGCGTCTATTCTCACCCAGCAACTGCACAGTTGGACGGTAGCTTCCCTGCCTATTGGAAAATCTCGTCATTACAGTAAGCTGTCTGTTTCTGTAGAGGGTTCTGCTTTTTATGGCCTTTCATCGATGTTTCGTTCACCTCAGAGCACCAGCTAATCTGTCTGCATTGCCCTATTAGCCATTATTATGAAACGCAAGTCGGGAAGCGTTTTTGACAGAATTGCTCACATTTCCACGCCATATAAGGAATTTCCATGATCTTTCTACATAAATAGTTTTGGATTTCACTCTTCTCTGCCATAATTTTGACTGTGTCATTTCTGTTGGTACCTTCTTAATAGCACCTCAAACTTTAGGAGCTTCCTTTTTTCGGACGACAGCCTCCCTCCCACCGGAATACCTTCTCAGCATGGCTCTCCTAATTGGATGCCACTAATCTCTGATATGTGGCTTTCTTTCATCATTTTTTCACTGTTGGCTTTCCTCTTAATGTAACTTAAGATCATTTTTGCTTGGTGTCATATAATTATTATTCCTCTTGAGGAAATTTTGCTACCACGGTTGCCGCATATTTTGCCTTTAACACCTTTATCGTACAACGGTCGCTGCTTTACTTGTTTGGCTCTTTTCTATGAGCAAGCTACGCAAGTCACAATTTGTATTTGTATCTAATGGACGCATCCCAGCACCAACTACATCTCCCTTGTCGGTAGTGTCTTCATCTCTTGTCGCTGGAGAAATGGCTGGAGTCGCCTCTACTCGTATTCCCTCTTCACAGCATGCAACTAATAAGACTTTTCCACCTTCTTCGGCTAGTAAACGATTGAAGCATGATCCCCCCTCTCCTGACAAGGCGTCCTCTCCCATTTCCATGGAATTACTGTTGGAGGAATTTCGGGCTTTACGTCCGTTTGTAGAGGAAACAAATAGCAAAATGCAATTCCTGGAGGAAAAGTGGTCTTCAATGGAGAGTAGAGTGTCTACAATGGAGCAACAACGTTCGGTTGTCCAAGGGGACTCTCAGAGACTTTCTTCTTTGGAGAAGGAGGTACGCAGGCTCCAACAACATACTGAGGATTTGGAAAATCGAAACAGGAGGAATAACCTACATATCTATGGACTGCCTGAAGCTTTAGAGGGTGATGACCCCGTCTCCTTCTTCTCCTCCTTTTTGCCGAAACTCCTAGATATGCCTTCTTCAACGTCCCTCAATCTTCAGAGAGCTCACAGACTTGGCCCTCGCCCTCCGATTTCTACATCTCCGGTCAGACCTAGAGGAGTCATTATTCTCTTCTTGAAATTCACTGACTTTCTCTCAGTCCTTTCTGCAGCTAGGGCCAAGCGACAAATTTCTTGGCTTGGTCAAAGAGTATTCTTATCTCAGGATGTTTCCAATGCTACTGCAACCCGGAGGAAGGAGTTTCTTAACCTTCGAGCACCTCTCCGCTCTCTTGGTGCTCGCTATGGCCTCTTCCATCCCTGCATTTTTAAGGTGACTTTTCAAAACCGGACTTTGTCCTTTGAAGATCCTGCAGAACTTAAGAAATGTATTCACTCTCACACTCCAAGGAGCATAAGCAACATGGATACTGCTGGTCCTTCTAATGGTTGACAAGCTACGCACCTATTTGCAGTTCTTTTTTCTATTTCTCAATATTGTTAAAGTAGGACTTAACTGCGTAGTTTATATATATATTTTTTTTTTCTTTATTCTCCTATTTCTTATGTTTATTAGAAAAGTAATTTTTTGAATTTTTTCCAGTATGCAACATAGATTTTGCTTGTTCTTCTCATGGTTGATTAGTTGTGCTCTTATAGTTCCTTCTTTGCATTTATCATTATTGTTGATTTGCGGTTTAATTGTGCAGTTCATACTCGTCTCTTTATATCTCTTGCGTTTGTTAGGCATGTAATTCTTCAAGTATATATGATGTTTGTTTTAACTTCTTCTTATATCCCTACAGGTTTCGTCTGTTATTTTTAACTTGTTCGGTCCGTCCTCGTTTTCCGTCTTGTCCTGGTGTGGTCCGGACTTTCCGGGTTCGGGCGTTTCATCTTTCATGTGCCGTCATTCCCCCAGTGTTATTTCGTTTTTGTCCTCCTCAGGTATGTCTCTTCAGTCATCCCTTTTGGATATGTACTGTCTCTTCTTGGCTTTCTTTTTTCTTTCCTTTCTCCCTTTTTTCCTTCTTTTTTCCTGTCTTCTAGTGGGTATACTATCTCTCTCTCTTCTTCTAATTGACTTCCCTTTTTCCTTCCTTTGTCTTCTTTCCCTCATTTTCATTTGTTCCTTGTTTCATTTTTTCACTATTTCATATTTTGTTCTTTATGTATTTTTAATGGTTTTACATTCAGAGTTATTTCCTGGAATGTGAAAGGTTTTGTTAACCCAATTAAACGACAGAGAATACTTTCCCATCTTGCCTCTTATAACCAAGATTTGGTTCTCTTACAAGAAACCCACCTTACAGAAATTGAGGCGTTAAAATTAAAAAAAGGCTGGGTGGGTTCAGTTTTATTTTCCCCTTCTTCCAATAAGAAAAATGGTGTTATAATTTTGTGCCACAAGAAGTTGAATTGTACAGTCATATCGCAAGAAATTGATACAGAAGGTAGATGGTTGTTAGCTAAGTTGTTAATTAATAATGTATCTTTAACTGTTTTTAATATTTATGGTCCTACACAACCTGATTGTTCCTTTTGGCCTATGATTACACAGAAGTGTATTCAATTTAGGGATGATCTCTTTATATTAGGAGGCGATTGCAATCAAGTTGTAGACCCATTTCTCGACCGCCAATCTCAAGTTCGCTTCATTCCTCACAAAACGCATAAACATTTTCTCAACACTATTTCTCAAACACACCTTGTAGACTCTTGGAGACTTTCTCACCCCGATACGCTTGACTTTTCTTTCTTCTCTCCTCCTCACAACTCCCTTTCCCGTCTCGATTATATTTTTCTTTCTCAGTCTTTATCTCAAAATCTTCTATCCTCCTCTATTGAACCTATTGTCATCTCTGACCATGCCCCAATTGTAACAGATCTTGATTTGCTCCCTCCGCATCCCAGGTCCTTCCGCTGGCGTTTTAATAACTCCCTTCTTCTTGACCCTCTTTTCTCTTCTTCTTTCTGCACTTTTGCTAATGAATTTTTTTACCTCAACAGTGACCCCAATCTCTCCCCCCATATCTTATGGGATTCCTTTGAAGCTACCGCGAGAGGCTTTACTATAGACTTTGTCTCAAAAAAGAAGAAACGTTTCCTTCAACAACGCAAAACCGCCTTGGCACATATTAAGACTTTAGAGCATAAATTCTATACTTCTTCGATGGACTCGGTCTTACCATCTTTGATACGTGCTAAATTAGCGTTCAATAAAACTACTACCGATAATGCGTCCTCAATACTTCTCTGTAGTAGCGCTCGATACTACGGTGGTCGCAATAAAGCAGGTAAGCTCTTAGCGAATTACCTCAAAGCACGTAAAGACCGTACTTTAATTGACTCTATTTATTCTCCAAATGGCTCTCTCGTACACAAAGATCAGGACATTCTCAATGAATTTAAGCTTTTTTATAAGGATCTTTATACCCCAGAATCTCCTCCTTGCTCTCCTCTTATCCAATTGTATCTCAATAAACTTCCAACTCCCTCCAATTCGCATCTTAATTTTTCTGATATTGAAGCAGATCTATCCCTTAATGAATTATCCACTGCCTTAAGTACCTTAACGAAAGGAAAGACTCCCGGCCCGGATGGTTTTTCTGTTGAATTTTATTTGCATTTTTCTAATTTACTACTCCCTAAACTCTTAAGCCTTTTCCATTCATTTTTTCTAGCCGGTAAGACAGAAGGTACTTTTCAGGAAGCCACAATTTGCCTCATACATAAAGAAGGTCGAGACCCCATATTTTGTAAAAACTATCGCCCGATCTCCCTGGTCAATGTTGATTACAAACTTTTTGCTAAAACACTTGCTTTACGTCTAGACCCTCTTATGCCTCACTTGATTGGTAAGGAGCAATGTGGTTTTGTCAAGGGTAGGCTGACTTCCGATAATTCTCGTCTTTTTCTTAATGTTTTAAACAAAATCCCCTCCCTCTCCACTTCTTTAGCGGCCATTTCTGTTGATGCTGAAAAAGCTTTTGATCGAGTTGATTGGTCCTTTTTATTTGCATCGCTGAAGTGGCACGGTTTTGGTCCCAAATTCATTTCACTTATCTCTTTATTGTACTCTGCCCCCAGAGCCTCGGTATTAGTTAATGGTTGTGTCTCATCTTATTTTCCTCTTCAACGCGGGGTTCGCCAAGGTTGCCCCCTTTCCCCTCTCCTCTTCATCTTATCGCTTGAGCCCTTTCTATCCTCTATTCGCAATAATGACTCCATTTTTGGGTTCTCTTATGGTGACCATCATTTGAAACTTTCCGCTTATGCGGATGATATCCTTCTATTTATTTCTGAGCCCGAAACTTCTATTCCCCCTTTATTATATGAATTTGCTTCCTTTCCCCTTGTTTCTGGTTATAAAATCAATTCAGACAAAACAGAAATTCTCCCCCTCACTAAATTTTGTCTTCCTCATTCTTTTTCTTCCACTGGTTTCGCCTGGAATAGCTCAAAAATCAAATATTTAGGTATATGGTTTTCCAACTCCATTGCTTCTTCTACTAAATTAAATATGTCTGCAGTTCTATCCCGAATTGACAAACTACTTTCTTCTTGGAATCCTCTTTTTCTTTCTTGGTGGGGCCGGTTAGACTCAATTAAAATGATGATTACCCCTATTTTGATTTATACATTTTCTATGCTCCCCGTTAACATCCCTGCTTATTATTTTAAGCGTATTGACTCTTGTCTTTCTAAGTTTCTTTGGAAGAACAAGAGAGCCAGGATCTCCTTATCTTCTCTTCTCAGGGCGAAATCTAATGGAGGTGTGAACTTTCCTGACTTTCGTTATTTTCATAAATCATTTTCCCTCCGTCAGTCTTCGAAATGGTTCCTTTCCGAACCTTCCCCCTTCACTCCCCTTTGGTTATCCATTGAACAAATCTTATTATTACCCTTCTCTTTAAAGGAGGTTATGGCTTTTTCTGCCAAAACCCCTTGTGCCTCTCTTCCCTTGTTTAAATATACTTGTTCTCTTTTGAAACCTTTGATGTAACCTAATCCCATCTCTAGAGAATCCTTTTTAGAATCTCCAATCTGACATAATTCCCTTATTCTCATTAATAACAGAACCATATTTTGGAAAGATTGGAGGTTGAGGGGCATAATTTGGGTCAAAAATCTTTTCGATGGATTATCTCCATGTTCCTTTCCCCAATTTCAAGTCTTATTCCATTGCCCCCGGTCCTTTCTACAGAAATTCACTACTCTCATGGCGGTTATCCTTGATATTTACTACTCTCTCCCCTCTTCGCCTTTTCCTGTTGTCCAAGATTCTCTTCTTAAGGTACTTCTTTCTCTTCCCAAAGCCTCTCTCATCTATAAATACTTCTCAGCTCCTAATCCAGATCGTGCAAAATCCAAATTGGAACTCTCTTGGGAATCTGACCTGGGGTCTGAATGGACAATCATCTTCTGGGATAAACTTTGGACCGTTCCCTAAAAATTTCTCGCTCTGCTTCTCTTACCCAATCTTTGTTTTTCCTTTACCATAAACTCTATCTCACCCCTGCTTCTATAGCTCGATTTTCCCACTCTACTGATTCCAATTGTTGGACCTGTGGTTTCCCTAATGCTAATCTTATACATCTTCTCTTCCTTTGCCCTTCGGTTTCTAATTTTTGGGGGAAAGTTTGGTCCTATATCTCTCGCCTATTTAATATTTCCATTTCTTATTCCATTCCTCTTTTTTTCTCTGGAAGTCTTTCTGATTCTTTAGATTTACCCTCCCATAATCATGGTCTCTTTGACCTTATGCTTGCACTAGCCTTCCAACATATCTCTCTCAACTGGAAAACACTTACAAAACTCTCTGTACAACACTGGTGGAATAGTCTTTGTCATTTTCACCGACTTGACGTTGCTTTCGCCTCCTCCTGTAAGCCAATGGTGAATAGAGATCTTTTTTGGCTTACTACTTACTTAGACCAGCTAATTTTAGCAGATAAATCACGTTTAAACTCTGAGAACTTTAAACCTCCTTGAATATTTACTCTCTCTGTTCTTCGCTTTTTTACCCTTGTTGGCTTGTTGTATGTATTAATTAATTACGGCTTAATTCACATTCCTTTGTAAATTGTAATATGCAATATCCTATTCTACCAATGTTTACGAAATTTGTCCTTTCCACTTCCCCTTCTCTCCCCCTCCCCATCTTCCCTCCTTATTCCCTGTAAAATTTAAACAGCTTTTATTTTTATCAGTCTACTAGCCAATTCTTCCGTTATGCTCCTATTTTTGTATGTTTAATTCTGTATTGCTGGTCTTTTGTATATCTTGTTATTTTTCAAATAAAGCTTTTTAAACTGAAAAAAAGGAAATGGTTTTACAATCAGCCAAGACCATCATTGTTTGCAGTTTTAACTTCCATGTGCACTAGCAGGAGGATTCTTCCACTGCTGATTACAATAAACAATGTGAAACCTTGCCCCTCGTCCATTTGGTGGCCAGGCCATCACATCAGGCAGGTCACATACTGCATTTGGTGTTTGCCTCACAGAATTTGGCAGCCATTGATGTTCGGAAATCACAGCCTGAAATCAGAGATGATATGTACAAGACTGCTGTGCAAGATGAATTTTGCAGCCATTATAGAGGAAATACATTTCTGTTTAGAAAGAAATAGCAGGGGTATGTCGTTGTTGGCTTTAGGGCAAGATGGCGTCCACTGGATGGAAGTGTGAGTGAGTAGCTCCCGCTGTTCTCCCCCTCCCTCTCTCACTGTGGACAACGGGTCGAGAAGCTCGGCACGGCACGATGGACGGCAAATTAATAGAAGGGAAATCAAGAAGTTACATTAAATGAGAAATGCTGGAAAAGTGGGGCTCACGCCGAGAATAATTTAGCGGGGACGCTGAGTGAAGTACGTACGTCCTTGGCAAGGTGTGTTTGCCCGCTGCATACGTCGGTGGTTGTGGAAGAATAGGCAAAGGTAATGGCAACGGCATTGGCAGAGTTGGAAGCTGAGTGAGGCTGTCTTCGGCAAGGCAAGACAAGGTGCGCCTATCTATCGGACATACCTGTGCTGGATGAGCAGGCAGCGGCAACGGTATTAGGAGTGCTGTAAAGGAGGCGCGATCTAGTAGTGGTGAAGTGGTGTAGTGGCAAAACGGCTGGTGGCTGGAGGTCCTCCTCAGCAGTCCTGGACGGCAGTGAGGACGCCGACATGCCTCCCAAGACAGCCCGTGGCGGGAAAACCAGAGCTACTACCGAAGCAGCTGCAGGGAGCAGAGTGGCTGCTGCGGGCCGCAATACTAGGGCTGCACTGGAGGGAGCAGTAGGCTTCATGGATGATCCACTGCAAGGAGGTGAGCAAGGGATGGAGAGTAAAAAAATAACTCAAATATTTTGTGTTGGCAATAAAAAAAAACATGTAACCCCGTATGTGTCTAAAGCGGCTGCTGCTGAGAACAAGTTAGATGGAGGAGCTGGTAATTTTGATATTGTCAAGCAGAGTCAAGCAGAGCCTGTACAGAGTGCTATGGGGGCTTCTGTTCTAGAAGAGTCAGGGGCATTGATCGAACAAAATTTGGTGACAAAAAGACTTTATGATGGAGACTTGAAAGTAAAACCCGCTTCGGAGAATCTTGCTGAGGACAGGTCTGGAGATAGTGGCGTGGTGGAAAATGAGCCTGTAATAACTTGTAATGCTGTTAGTAGTGAGAGTGATTCAGGGGAGAAGTTTTTTTCCCTCTCTGATCCTTCGGATATATCGGACGATGATTATGAACCCGGACACAAATCAGGCTCGCTGGAGGGATCAATAATGAGTATTGGCAGTGACACAAACTTTGAGGATGAAAACTCTGAACTATCCACTGTGCGTAAACAAGTCCCAATTAAGGAAAAGGGGGCACAGGCAGAAGTAGCAAAGAATTTGCGTTGGGAATATTCTTCATCAGTTGAACTAACCCCTGAAGCGGTAAGATCTCTCGATCAGGGCGTGGGTGGATTGTCTGAAAAACCAGACGAAGAGATTTCCCTGGAGTCAATCTATCAGTGTATTCTAGATCATAGAGTGGAGACACGTACGGAGAATTTAAAAACACATACGGCTTGCCGTAAACTACAGAACACAGTAAGGCGGATTGCCAAAGCATGTAATGAATTCACTGAGAGAATGAATGAGGCTGAGGCACACATATCTACAGTGGAGGATGATATGGTGGCACAGAAAGCGGCTACAGAAGCTATAAGTGCTCATAAAGACGACACACAACTGAAACTTGTGGACTTGGAGAATAGACTCTGCAGGAATAATCTTAGAATACTAGGAATACCTGAGGGGCTGGTGGGCCAGGATGTTCGCAAGTTTGTGGTGGAGTTGTTCACAGAGGCTTTTCCTGAGCTGACGGTGTGGAACTGGGCTAGTGAAGTGCAAAGGGCGCATAGGTTCCCATTCAAGCAACGGGTTACGAAAGGGGGGCAATCTGAATTAAGGCCAAGGGCTATTTTGATTTGTCTGAATAACTTTTTGGCACGGCAGGCAGTTTATGATCTTGCACGCCCAGATAGTAAGAAGGTGGGGAAAGGTGTGCAATTTTTTGTTAGACCCGATTATTGCCATTATACGGTGGAGAATCGATGGCAGTTGTGCCAATTAATCACTTTCTTCCAGGGTAAGGGGGCACAAGCCTTTTTGCTAAACCCAGCCACACTTAAGGTAATTAGTAAGGGGCAAACCCGCTTCTTTACTTCAGAAGTGCAAGCCAAGGATTATTTGATGTCAATTTGAGCTGACCTAATGTTATGTTAATAAGTTTCTGATGTTTGGCTATGAATTAATGGTGCAGGGAGACATAAGAAGACGTATTAGGATGTAGTAACAATATTAAGATAGAATGATTAATGTCTCCTTAGGATGTTGTAATGTTTGGTTTTAATTATAATTCACCCAGGAATGTGTTGGAGGGGAGGGGGACCACAGGGTTGCGAAGTCACTTTCCATCACAAGGGCCTTGGGCCCTATTGCCTGTATATTGGGGGGAGGGTGGAGGGTGGGGAAGGGCCGAGTCTGTGGCACGGGGGTGGGTGTGTGTGGGGGTCGTGGGAGGGGATACGGGGAGAGGGGGGAGGGGTCGTGCAGGGGGGAAAATTCAATCCATAACGAGAAAAATATGATTTTCACATTTAGTACTATATATTTATGTATGATGTATATGTTGGTAGGATGCTTCATAAGTCATGGTGGGTAAACTGAGGGATTATGGGCTACGTATCTGCTCATTTAATGTTTGTGGCTTAAATAACAGTAGTAAAAGGCAACGGGTTGCTGCTGATCTGCGGTTAATGAAACCGGATATTGTATGTGTACAGAAAACACATATACCCTGTGGTAAACGGATGGTGCTGAAAGAACTTGGATTTAGCTTAGCTGTGGCATCCCGACAGACGGTTATGAATAGGGGTGTGGGTATAATGGTCCGACAGGGATTAGGCGTGATTGGGAAGACAATGGCAGATAATTTTGGGAGGTGGGCCATTGCAGAATATGTAATAGATGGGACAAAGGTGGTCATATGCACTGTGTATGGCTCAAAACTTTGATGAAGCAGAAATATTAGCAGGATTGAATGTTGAGTTAGCTTTGTGGGATACTCCACTGATTTTATGTGGAGATTTTAATATTCATGTGGAAAGGAAGGAATGGGATCCTAATAATAAAAAGTATGAAGGTCGGAAACCTAAGGTTTTCAAAGCACTACGACAACTAATCATGGATCATGGATTGGTAGATGTGTGGCCAATCTTAAATTATACGGATCCGGGATATACTTTCTATTCGCATCCTCACCATAAATTAGTAAGACTTGATTATGTCTTTATGTCAAGACAACATATGGTGGGAGCAAAAATACAGGTATGGCCTAGGATTACGGAAGACCATGGCCCATTGTTATTAGACGTCAATTTGGTTATTCAAATGAGGGTAGGTAGGGCCTTTACGTTTGACAGGAAGCTTCTATGTGATAGCCTTTATGTAGAACATATGAAAGCATGGTGTCTACAATTTTTAGAAGTCAACAGAGGAGCCACCTCTAAGGCTATGGTCTGGGATGCTATGAAGGCAGGATTGTGGGGTGAGACAATGGATGGGGTAAATGGAAGCAACATCAGGATATGATGCGAGGACTCTTGGATGATTTAGGAAGGGTAGAATAGGAGCTCATGCAGGGAATAAGAAGGGGGACTGAAGTTAAGGAAATACAATCTAAGATAGCCTGCTGCAAGGCCAAAATCAATAGTGTTTGGAGTAAGGATATTGCTAGGCAATACAAGACGTATAAAGAGGAAAGGTACGAATTTGGAGAAGCTACAGGGCGGTGTTTGGCGCAGCGGCTGCGAGTTAAACAATCCCAACAGAAAATAAATGCGTTAGTGGATCCGGCTGGAAATATGACAGAAACTATGGAGGGTATTTTGGGAATTTTCCACGCATTCTATAAAGAACTATATGCGCAGGACGAGGTAAGCGAACAAGTTATTATGGCTTTTCTGCAAAAAGTAGATCTATTAGAATTAGGACAAGAGGAGCAGAAAGTGTTGGGTGAGGTGATAACCATGGAAGAGTTAGAGGAGGCGGTGGGGTCATTGGCACGAGGAAAAGCAGCAGGGCCAGATAAATTACCACTTGAGGTATATCAAATATTGTTTCAGGTGTTTAAGGAGGATATGTTGGCGGTCATGCAAGAGGCACAGGTTTGGAATGCACCACCATCATGGGATGAGGCCAATATAGTGGTGTTAAAAAAAAAAGGTAAACCATCAGATTTACCAGGGTCCTATAGGCCGATCTCCTTATTGAATGCGGACGGCAAAATATATGCCAAACTTTTAGCAACTAGGCTTGCGAGGGTGATTACGCCCTTGGTTTCTATATATCAGCATGGATTTATACCCGGCAGGAGCACGGTTAACCATATAAATAGAGAAGTTACCTTGATAGACTATGCTAATGTACATCAGGACAGGTTGGGACTGATATTCCTCGATGCCGAGAAGGCGTTTGACCGTGTCTCCTGGCCCTTTTTATGGGCTGTTTTACACAAGATGGGGATTGGTCCAGGTTATATACGAGCTATTCAAACAATGTACACATCACCCAAAGCTAGGATATGTGTAATGGGTAAGGAGTCAGAGCCGGTGTCTATAGCTCGGGGAACAAGGCAGGGGTGTCCCTGCTCCCCGCTGTTGTTCGCACTGTATATAAATCCGTTCTTGGGTATGCTTGAAAATAGTAATAGGATTAGCTCTATGATCTGTGGGCAATACCAAGTTCGAGTTTTAGCTTATGCAGATGACATTGTGGTGGTAACGTCGGATCCAGCGCAAGCAGTTGAAGAGATAGAAAGTCTTGCCCAAGCATTTGGGGAGGTATCAGGGTATAAATTAAACCCCACAAAAACCCAGATTGTATGTACAAAGGAGGCATGTCCTGGGGACCCTCGGGTAGTTGTGGAAGCTACATACTTGGGCATAAAAATCAGGATGGACCTGAAGGAGTTAGTAGAGGTCAATTGGGGAGGTATAGCTGCAGGGGTTCAACAATGGTTGGATCGATTGGAGTGCTTGCATCTTTCGCTAGTGGGAAGGTGCAATGTCCTCAAGATGTGTATACTCCCTAAGGTTATGTATTATTTTAGAGCGGTACCATTAGAGTTAACCCGAATACAATTACAACAAGCATTGGCATAGCCAATAGGTCTCGCCTTTGGGACCTTATAAGTGTTTAGCCATGCAACAGTTGTTGTTGCACCAAGGATATTGTGCTGCATAACTAAATACTTATAAGGTCCCAAAAGCGAGACCTATTGGCTAAGCCAATGCTTGTTTACTAAGTAGACTGCAGAGAGGTGCTTAATTTCCGTGCTTGCACTGGGGCCCACGGCACCTCTGCTGGGTCACGAGGAGAGACCCTCTGCCAAACGAAAGAATTGCTCTACGGCGACGAAGGGGGGGGGTATTATTTTGAGGCAGGAGATGCTCTCTCCTGTGTGGAAGCCCGCTGCGTGCTTAGGAAGCAGGGGGCAAATTTCACTGCGCAAGTGAAAAGTCACCAAAAGTAACACAAAGTAGCATTCAGCGCTGCACTATGGTACGGTGCAATAGTGTGTGCGCGGCGCTATTCAGCCTCAAAGTGCAGCAGAAAACGGAACGAGAGCTCCAGTGTCAAATTCGCAGACAGGTTTAGAACCTCCCTGAGAGCCGAGTGATACTGCTTGAATTGTAGTGACGTCCAACCGTGCTCTTGTGTCATAGACTGGTAGAAACTCCTGTAGGAGGAGCTGTGTACCAGTGGCTAGAGCTGTAGATTTTGGAACCTGGGGACATGGGTTCGAATCCGGCCTCAGTGCTTGGTTCAACGTTGTGTGATTCTGGATAAATCACTTAAATATGTGAAATGTATGTATGTGATCCCCACTTGATGTTCAGAGTGAGTCAAATATCTTTATTCAGCTGAATCAGCCATAAAAGTATAAAGTAGTTAGAGAGATTGAGAGATTTAGAGAGAGAAAGATTTAGAGAGAGAGAGATTCAGAGAGAGAGAGAGATTTAGAGAGAGAGATTTAGAGAGTGAGAGAGAGATATATAGAGAGAGATATAGAGAGAGATTTAGAGAGAGAGAGATTTAGAGAGAGAGATTTAGAGAGAGAGAGATTGAGAGATTGAGAGAGATTTAGAGAGAGAGATTTAGAGAGAGAGATTTAGAGAGAGATTTAGAGAGAGAGAGATTTAGAGAGAGAGAGAGATTTAGAGAGAGATATTTAGAGAGAGAGAGGGAGATATTTAGAGAGAGAGATTTAGAGAGAGATTTAGAGATATTTAGAGAGAGAGAGAGAGATTTGGAGAGATTTAGAGAGAGAGATTTAGAGAGAGAGAGAGATTTAGAGAGAGAGAGATTTAGAGAGAGAGAGAGAGATTTAGAGAGAGAGATTTAGAGAGAGAGAGAGATTTAGAGAGAGAGAGATTGATTTAGAGAGAGATTTAGAGAGAGAGAGAGAGAGATTTAGAGAGAGAGAGAGAGAGATTTAGAGAGAGAGAGATATTTAGAGAGAGAGAGATTTAGAGAGAGAGAGAGAGATTTAGAGAGAGAGAGAGATTTAGAGAGAGAGAGAGAGATTTAGAGAGAGATAGAGAGATTTAGAGAGAAAGAGAGAGATTTAGAGAGAGAGAGATTTAGAGAGAGAGAGAGAGAGTCATTTTCAGGGAGAGCTTCAGCGCGGGTACCCCCTTCTTTGGAAGCGGTATCTGGGGGTTACTGACCCCCACTGAACCCCCTGCTCCCCGTCACACGAGCGCAGGCAGGCAGGGCGGTGGTACAGGCAGGAAACTGCACTCTTCTAAGCGGCCATTTTCCATATCTCTGGCCAGCAGCAGGAAAAAGTTTTGCCAAGACGGCATATGCGGGGCTGTTGCACCGCTGCCGGAGAGAGGCGAGCTCCTGAGTCCGACGGGACCTAAGAGGTGCTCGGCAGCGGGTCCTGGGTCTGGTGAGAGGGTCTGGTGAACAAAGTGAATAAACACTCATTGACAAAGCCGATAGGCTTGGCTTGTGTATAGCGTGCTCACGTGGTAGTACACTACGCATTAATACATGAAAATAACATGCACAAGAGCACAAACACTGAAAGAGCAACACGCATACAAATCCCCACACACGGAGCAAGACTGCGACACTTACTCGTGCAATATTGCGCGCACATACAGGCACACATGCAGGTATGAGATACCCGTGCACACACCGGACCCCAGATATCCAGACACCCGGGATGGTCAAAGACTAACGGGCAAAAAGCTACCCACGGACTAAACAGAGGACTTCTCTCTTGTGCACATACACACAATAACATCACACACACGTTAGTCAGCAGGCATACACATGCTTGCTTTTATTTATTGACATAAATAAATCAACAAATCCGCCTTTCTAGCAGATTATTTTCCCATCGAAATGTAGATGCCCCTAATCAGCATTTAGGAATGGACTTGGAGGTCCAAATATTCAAGCTGTAGTGGCCACGAACAGGTCCAAACACATGCTGACATTCCATAGAGCATCCCGGGTTCAATGAGGCGTTTCAGGGAGTATAGGGGGAGGAGGTTTGGGAACAGAGCGAAAAGTGAGAAGCGAGGTACTAAAATAAAGAATCCCGTTTTTGTGAAGCTTAGATTACAATGGGCAGGAATGTGAAAATGAGAGAATCTTAGTTTTTGAGAAAATCCATATGGGTACCCTCCAGAGAAGGACAGTTAACAAATATTCTGCGAATGAAACTGTAGATTTGTGCTGAAAATAGGGAAGGAAGAAAATATATGTGTATCATTGACACGGAGGTGCTAAGGAAAAACTTTGAAGCCCTTACAAAAAGTCTGGCTGGTGCTGGCTGAAGCCCGGGAGTGGTGCGTGCGTGCGCGCGAGGTCTGCTCATTTTCAAGCACTGCACTCGTGCTTGTGGCGCGCCCCTGCTCGCTCCCGCAAGGTGGATACCGCCACAAGCACGAGTGTGTGCTTGAAAATGAGCAGAGCGACGGCTAAAGGCCCTCCTAAGCAACGCATGCGCGCTGCGAAGGCGAGACCTAAAAAATGCAGGCTATAGGGGATAGGTTCTTGTGGGGACAAAGAAAAGCTAGGAGGGCCTTTAAGTATATGTTGCTACCACGGGACCGTGGGGGTTGGGCTGTACCCAACTTTGCTTTTTACTATTATGTTTGCCTCTTGCAAAATATGAGGATATTGTTAACAGGTGAGGAAGTGGAAACACTGGCAGAAACACCGTCAATATATCAGTTATTGCTGGGGTCAGAGGTGAGAAACTGTTTATTTAAATTCTGGGAGCCAAGTTATTTTAAAAGGACACGATTTAAAGTGGTATCTGCGGCATACAAAGTTTGGAAGTTGGTTAGGAAGAGGGTAGGGATATTAGGTATATGTTATTATACTCCTACAAATACTACTTCAACGCTACCGGTTATATTTTGGGACTTAAGAATGGAAAAGTGGAGGGCAAATGGGATTAGGCAATTAGGTGATTTCTTTGAGGAGGAAGTATTTGTCTCATTTAAAATGTTAATGGATAAATTTGGGTTGCAGAAAAATTATTTTTTTAAATATTTACAAATTCGAGATTATTTTTTGAAAAAGCAAAAACAGTGGGGGATAAAAACGTGCCCCCTTGTTGAGGCGGTCAGGCGAAGAGTTAAAATTGGAGTATTGTATGACATTTTGATGGAGTTACAACAGGATGATATGGAGTCGCAGGATAGGAATTGGTGCTCTCGGTTACAACAGGATGGCTTGTATATGCAGGAATCAATAGATGTTGCGGAAAGGATTTTGATGTCTGCTAATTTGAAATCTCAACATTTTAAGACACTATTCAATCTGTATCACACACCTTTGAAGATGATGAAATGGGGAGGCACGAATGATGGGAGATGTTTTAGGTGTGCGAAGGAGAGAGCGGATATTACCCAATTTTTTTATGGGTGCAGCTAACTAAAACAATGGAGGGGGCATATTGATGGGTTTCTCTCAGAAATCACTGGTGTTAATGTGCAGATAACGATGAATATAATGCTAACAGGAATTGGAGAATCCCTTAAACCGAGTGAAGTGTGCTATTCATTTAGATATTTGATATTCATAGCAGTGGCGGTAGCTAGGTTATGTGTAGCGTCACTGTGGCGGCAGCAGGAAGCCCCCTCTTTTGAAATGTGGCGGGCCAAATTTGATAATATTTTTAATTTGGAATTTAGTTTATATCCCTTGAAATCAATGAAAAAACAAAAATTGGGTATTCAGATATGGGGGCCTATGATGGAGCACATGAAATAAGAAAGTCAATTATGAATTTCAACATGTATTGGCTTATTGCTTGTTTTAGTATTGATTATTGTTTATACTTGATATTGCTCCTTGAAGGTTTATGTACATATGTAACTGATCTTGAGTGATATTCGTTATGGATTGAATAAAAAAAAATTATAAAAATTTTAAAAAAATACGTGTATGTCGTTGTCAGCCCTATTAGGGTCGTATCTGCTGCATACGTCGCACTATTGCATTTTGTATTTGTCACTAAAAGATTAATTGAAATGAGAGGTGTTCTTTAGCAAAGGTTTTTGTAAGTTATCTATTAAGAACTCACAGTGCCTTTCTTTTACTGTTGATATTTATCCACGCTGCCTATGAAATTTTTGTGATGTATTAAAATGTAGGGGATGGGCAGAGGAGGGAGTGGGCACAGGGTTCGGGGTAAAAATGTGTGGGGGGAGAAAAAGTGTTTTCTTTGTCTCTCACTCAATAAAAATATATATTTTTAAATAATCATTTTTTTTTAAAAAAATAGAAAGAAATAGCAGGCCTGATCATTTAAACAACTTACTGAAGAACTTTAATGAGAAATTCCTTATCGGCCAACTTGAATGCAGACGGCAAAATTCCTACTCTGACGGGCATCATAAGAATCACAAAGTTCAATTGAAAACACTACAAAAAGGCTCTGACTATCTGTGCTCCTGGATGAAAAAACCTCACAACTCTGCTCATCCTCTTTTCTCAGTCTTTAGATCCTAGACTGCACCAGAATGTTCCTCCAGTCATGCTGCTTCTTCAGAAGCATTCTGCAATGGCTTGACATCCTTTTCAATTCAAAACATTCCAACACTTAATCATGGATAAAAAGTCAGCAGCATCTTTTGGAGGAGTTCTGACAAAATATTGTGGAAAAAATATAGTGAGACACAAATTTGTGTCTTAAACATAGTGATTCACGTTTGGTCCTGAAGATAGCGATTTGATCACTGAGGCAGAGTTATATGGCTAAAACGTGTAGACACACAGATGTTTATTAAATGCTCCTATAACATCACCTTTCATTCTTAACCTTACCAAAGGACCCTAGAATAAATTCTAGAGACAGATAAAGGGAAACCTTTAGGCAATTGTATTTGTAGATCCCTCCTGAGAGAACAAAATAAGTGGTCCGTTGACTATCAGGGTTGACCCCGCCAAGATACAAAAAGGATCTGGACAAGGACTCAAGGGTGAAGTATGCCACTTGTAACCCTAATGAGTGAGAGTCATTTTGAAACAGATAGGAATGTCCCTTTAGGTAAGGCAGAGAGACTATGAACATTGATTCAAGTGAGTTCTCTCTTCTGTTGATTACATGAATTTAGCAGCTGGGAAGTGGAGTGAACCTACTAAAAACCTCTTACTCCTCCTTTTGATTATGGTTAAATATTGTGATGTAAAAAATATTGTGCTTCAGAATATCGCAGGTAAGATAATTCTCTTTAAAATATTTTTTAAATATTGTTGTTACACTACTACTTGATAGTTGGCGGTGTGGGGTATATTCAGCAGTGAGCGATGTCACGCTTAGCTACGACAACGCCAATGCCCACCAGTGTACGGTGGGCATTGGCCCGGCATCCTTTAGAATACCCAACAAGACCACAGGAGGGAAATAGTCAACAGGTCTCCCCAGAATCTCAGATAGTGTAGTAAAGATGGAGGACCAGTATTTAGCAATGATTGGACAGGCCCACACATATGGAATAAATCACCCTCCTCGGCTGCACACCAAGGGCAGGCAGGTGTAGAAAGAACATCTATCCTCCAAAGCCGTCTTATATTGTATAGTATGCAATGTGAAGGAATTTGAGTTGGATGAGGCGTAAACAAGAGGGGATGACCAGTTCTCTCGGGCCATCCTGGCATCCCACCAGACAACATCATCGAGGTCACCAATCCAGTGTTGCCACTTGGCCCGTAGGGCTCACAGAGGTTTTGGGGAAGTTCACAATCAGGGTGCAGTATATTTGCGAGATGCCGCTTTCGACCAGTGGTGATGAGAGGATTTGGGCCTCCAGGGGACTACACTCTGGCAGTATTCAATCACGAGTTAATCCAGTAAAAAGAAAGGCTGTAGTGATGAAGAAATCAATCACGGGTGAAAAATCGCCCACAGCATCTCATGAAGTAGTTCTCGTGCAGCCCGAGGGATTCCAGCTGGCCTCCTCGAGTCCCCCCCTCCTTTATATCTATCCTACCTCACGAGCACTCTTCTTTTTTCACACTCCCTTTGGAGCAACCTCTTCGTCTATTTGGAGCATTAAATATGGTGATCTGTTATAAGAGTGATTTAATAATAAACAGTCACTATTGGAGAGATACTTTGTGCCTTTGTATCTTTTGAGGATATACTTGTTTACATTGCAAAGAAAATGTTGGTGCATTAATGATACAATCCTATTTCTATATGTACCTGATGCCTTTTGACCAATGAATGTTTTTTCATAACTAAATTGTAGCTTTAAAAGAAGTCTAGGACCATTGTTTCCTATGCTACTCTGATTAGTCTTTGGGAGCAGTGTTTTAAAGATGCAGCACCACAGATTTTATATGATATTAAAGATCATGTATATGTTACTAATATGGAGCCTGGTCAAGTTTTTGGTAGTATTACGACATTGATTGCTTACCGGGGTAGGCTACTTGAGAAGAGCCCCACTTCGGTATCTCAGTTCCCGATGCGGGAGGTTCATCCTATATATCACCCCGAAATACCAGAGCTAACGGATCAGCATGGTATTGTCACTAGACCAGGTATGGCGGCCCGTTTCCAAGAACAATGGGTTTATACTCCATGGAAAAGGAGTGAAGTTTTGTCTCTTAAGACTCAGTTACCTGATCCTGAAAAATCCTACTGCATATTATAAAGAATTGACTGAAGCTGCCTCTTCAACAGTAATGACGCTTGCGGATATTGAAATGTTCTTTGGTTTACTGGTTCCGGTTGGTATTTGGAGGCAGGTGCACGCACAAGATCATGTTGCGGAACTGGGTGGTACATGGGATCAAATTAAAGTATGGGATCAGGAGAGGAAGCCCGGCGATAAGCCTAAGGCAGAGATACTTACTTTACCAGGCCACATTATCACTTATATGCATTCTCTTATTCTGCTGAGAAAGATTGATTGGGACAAGTTAACGGCTTGTCGCCAGAAGAAAGATGAGTGTGTGTCTGATTTTTTCACTCGGTTTGAAGATGTGTTTCTGGATTATAGTGGGCAGGATTTGTCTATTGAGGGAGTTGTCCGGTTGTTTGTTAATAGATTTGTTTCAAATTTGCTTCCCGAGATTGCGACTCGATTGCAGGCTTCCGAAAGCACTTGGTCCACCTCTTCTCCTTCTGTTATTTTGAATATGGCGCAGTATTATGAGCATAGGGAAAATGAGGATAAGGGGAGGACAGAGAAAAAGCACAAGGATTTGAAGACAAAGGTGTTGTTGCAGCAGGCTTCTAGATGGAATGGTAGAGGACGTGGTGGTCTGGCCCGTTAGCTTCCACGTACTGGCAGGCTGACGAATACTACGCCTTTAGGGCCGAATCAGTGTGCGTATTGTAAGGAGGAGGGGCACTGGCGTAGCGAGTGTCCTGTGTTGTTGCAGAAGGTGGCGGTCCCAAGAGGACGAGGTTCTCGTGGACTGGGTCATGGAGCAAGTGGAGCCAATAGGGCTCAAAATGCTGCGGCCTCACAGGACTGTTCTGATAATAATTACTTTGATGACCCTCGGGGCGGACAGTATTATCATGATGATTATGATACAGATCAGGTGACAGGAATGTCTTACAACTAGGACAGCCAGGGACAGAGTGAGGGACCAGTTCCGATACCTGTAGATCAACACTGTCCTTATGTTACTGCAGATTTGCATGGCTCGGCTAAGGAATTTTTGGTGGATACAGGTGCAACGAACAGTTCTATTTCTCGTTCTTTGGTCCCTGGGGCGGCTCTGTCTGGCCATAATAATGTTTCGGTAGGTATTTCTGGTGTACCGGTTGTAAGCCCCATTTCAAGGCCTCTTGCATTGACTATTGGTCCTTTCACTGTGGATTCGCCATTCTTGTTGACATCTAATTGTGGAGAAAATTTGATGGGTTTGGATTTGCTAAAGAAATTGCATGCTACGATTTATTGCTCCCCGGCAGGTGTTTACATGACAATGGGTCCGGATGTGGCACGCGCTAAACAGTGTCTGTCCAAAGATGCGCCCTTTCCTGCTGAGTTTAAAGATGTGCCGTCCACTTTGTGGGCAACAGGCGACACGGATGTGGGACTGTTACAGATATCGCCGGTTTCGATCCAAGTTAAAGACAATGCTATTTTGCCTCATATCCCTCAGTATAAAATACCGCAGGCAGGTGAGCGAGCTATATTGCAAATTGTACAGGATTTGATTGAGAAAGGTGTGGTTGAGGAGACGACTGCTAATATTTGTAATAGCCATATTCTTCCCATTCTAAAACGGACACCTTCGGGTTCCTCTGATGATCATGCAGATGTTTATCATTTTGTGATTGATTTGCGCGAAGTTAATAAGTTCGCCAGTTTCCTGTGGTCCCCGACATTACTACTCTTTTAACAATGATTCCTTCTACTGCCAAATTCTTCTCTGTCATTGATTTGAAAAATGCATTCTTCAGTGTTCCAGATAGCAGGTATTTGTTCGGTTTTACACTAGCTGGCAGAAGTTTTAGATTCTGTCGAGTTCCTCAGGGCTATCCTGAGAGTCCAAGTATCTATAGTCAATCTTTAAAGAGCCAATTGGAATCCCTTTTGCTTCCTACAGGTAATGGATTGGTTCAGTACATTGACGATCTCCTCATCGCTTCTGACACAGAACAAGGTTGCAGGGATAGTACAGTTAAATTGTTGTTGCATTTGGCACAGCACGGACATAAAGTGTCCCTTTCCAAATTTCAGTATTGTCGACAGGAGGTCACCTATTTGGGTCACCTACTGTCAAAGGAGGGTAGGAGATTGACTCCTGACCGCATCAGTACCATTGTTAAAATGCCCATCCCACAGACTCAAAAGGATGTGCGCGCGTTCATAGGTATCACTTCCTACTGTAGGCAGTGGATACCTAACTACTCCTTACTAAACAAACCCCTGCTTGCACTAACCACTAAAGATGTGCATGAGCCCCTGCCTTGGACGCCTAAATGTCAGCAGTCTTTTGAGCAATTAAAGGCTGCGCTTTGTTCGGCTCCTGGGCTTGGCACACCCAACTATGGCAAGCCGTTTGTGTTCTACGTCCATGAGACGGCTGGTTGTGCGCTTTCTGTTTTAACACAAAGATTTGGAGATAAGCAACGGCTGTGTGCTTATTTCTCTGCTGTTCTTGACCCTGTTGCAAGAGCCCCCCCCCCGAGCTGTCTAAGAGCGGGCGCGGCCGTCTCAATAAGACAATCGGCTGGGCTCGTACTTGATACTGACCTCACAGTTATGGTACCCCATGCTGTGGATACACTTTTGAATAAGACCAAGACACAGCACCTCACCAGTGCACGTCTGACAGGTTACAAATTGACATTGTTCGCCAAACACATCACGATCAAAAGATGTGCCACTCTGAATCCATCCACGTTACTGCCCCTCCCTTCTGAAATTGATGAAAATGAGAAACATGATTGTATCTTCCGGACAGAAGAAGAGACGAAAGGACTGGTAGACTTGACTGTTGTTCCCTTATCTGACCCACAAGGGGAACTATATGTTGATGGCTCTTGTTTCAAATTACCAGATGGAACTACAACTGCTGATTATGCTATCACCACATTGCATACAGTCGTAGAGACATCACAAGTCCCTTATCAGTCAGCCCAAGCAGCTGAGTTAGCCGCCCTTATTCGAGTTTGTGAATTGAGCGAGGGACTGGTTGTCAATATGGAAAAAAAGACAAACCTAGACAGTGGAACCCTATGAGACACAGCACCTGACCCGCTATCCCTATGTAATGAATTTACACTGGAAATACCCAGAGATCTGTGTGCACACTGTTAACGCACCCACTGTCACAGTGCAATCCAAAAACAGGAATGTCACAATTTCAAACAAAAGCAAAGGTGCACCACCAAAAAACAAGTAAGGAAAAATCAGATCCGTGTTCAAAGGTGTATTCTTTAAAGTTCTTCTTTTATTCACAGAGGATTAAAAGCGATCAGGATGAACTAAACAGCTGACGCGTTTCGTCCTTAAACAAGGACTTCTTCAGGGCTGTTGATTTAACAAATATATACACATCAATATAGTAAAAGGACATTAACAGGAACATGAGACATATGACATATATATACAATATTACTAACACCATAAATAACAGTTATGACAGAATTGCTAAATACATAAATTTACATGCTTTGACAGTTCGCATGTTACCAAAATACAAGAAATAACATTCGTGACAGGACTACTATATACATAACAAAAACTATGCAAAGAATATATTATGCCTAAGATTAGAACATCAATAAAACAAAAAATAAAATGAAATGAAAAATGAAAAGCGAAAGAAAAAGGGAAGAAAAGATAAAAATCTAATGAAAGAATATTACAGTACAGACGAGTTCCCACAAGATATCTAATAAATCCTGATATTTAGAGCATGCCTATCATGTGAGGAGAGGAAGAGAAGATAGAGAGAGAGAGATAAAAGACAAAAACCTGAGTTGTAAATGCTTCACACGGAAGGGATGAAAGTAATAAGACCCCGAAAAAGTCGTACGCCAGTGAAGCATTCTTAAGCAATACATAATTAATAAAACAGAGAGACTTCACCATGGTGCTTTGTAATAGTATATACACTATACCCACCATAACTAAATAACTCATGAAGGTTGACGTCAAAGTGTCCATAACATATCAGAGCAGCAGGAGATATCATAAATCCCGTCCACTTACACTATCTAAAATAGAGAAAGATGTGATTTAGTGACCCCCTAAAATATAAAAAGATAGTCCATGAGAGGGCATTGATAGTATTAAAGTCTAGATACTCAATTGATCGAGCAAGCGGGGTACCCTTCACATAGGTTGAGCAAAATGACTGTAGGGTGAAGTCATGTAGAGCTGAGACCTCGGTCCAACCAAGATAAGGTGGACCCAATATTAAAGGCAAAGTGCCAGTTACAACCTAAATTAGAGGAGAGATACAATGGGTCACTTATAGGATTAAGTTTAACGACCTGCTCGAAGCAAAAGACCACGTCCAAAGTAAACACCTGTATCGCGGATCCCAGCTACATACTTAGACTGTCAAAGACATCACTGTAATACTGAGCTTGCCTATTCCCCCATCAAGGTGGTGGTGGGTCGTAAGCCCCATATAACGAGCAGCATTGGTAAGATTGAACACAAAAATATAAATATAAAAACAAGTCCGCCTGCCAAGTAAGCAACCAAGGTGTTACAATGATTGAATAAGTATACCCAGATTTAAAAGTGACCAAAACCCCCACGCTTGGTATGTACGGCGAGCTGTGTGGGGCCGAAAATTAAACCAAGGCCTATCCCAATAAGCTGAGCTTAAATATTAACAAATATCAGGGGCTAACAACAATATCGTATCAGATTCTGTCCTCTTACCTCGATAAATCGGCAGTCGCGGCCGGAACGTCTCCTGTCAAGTAGCATCAGGACGAACTGACAGAGCAGTTCCCCTCCAGTTTAAATAACCTGCGTTAATTCCGGAAGTCAGGACAGCTGTGAACGGTGACGCCCCAAGTGCCGGGGTCACGTAAGACACGCTAAGTAAAGCGTGTCTGGCCGCCATCATGTAATGGTGTATGCCAAGAGATGTACAAGCCACAATAACAACCGTGCTAGTGCCTAAAATCTCGTAACTACTCCAGGAGGTGTGTCCCGAGGCCCAGGCATACGTGGTGCCTAAGAACTACATGATATCGTGGCTGCCATCTTTACATTGTGTCCGCCATGCGTCGGCACTAGCTTGCCAAATTCAGGGGGTGAGACCAATCCACAAATAGACAAATAGTTCTTGAGAAGTCTCAGCGAACCAACAGCCCGCCATCATAAAATGATATACGCCACGTAAATACTGAAAAAATCAGTAAGCCACCACGATTTAATCGTAAATCGTGACTGCTCTTCGGTATGTGTGCCGAATCCCGGGCGCCACGTAATGCTAGAATACCATTGCATAGTGGCCGCCATCTTAGCATGGTCTTTGCGAAAAGGCGCAAGTAGTATATCAAAATCTGGTGGTCAAATACAGTGACCTAATGGAAAAATAATTAATTAAAAATGTTTGTCAAGATAATCTGCGTGAACCATCAGGTAAAACTCAACTCATTGCTTCAAACGAAGTTAGAGTTAAAAGAAGTATATTTACACTGTCCCACACCATGTTGAGCAGCAGAGTCCCCGAACACCGGGCCCTTGACGCAAGATGATAAGATGGTATGTACTTAAACTCGGCGGCCACTATCCCTAAGGATGCGAGCAGCCAAAATTACTGTATATATAGACAGTACTCTGGCCGTGTGACAGACAAGGGGGAGCCTCCAATTACGGCCCCATGTTTATAATGTACATAGAAAGGTGGCAATAATAATACGTTCATGGCATATATTAAACAACCAATAGGGGAGAAAGAAGCAATATAAGCAATGACATTAATCCTTATTTAATTAATGGAAATGGTCATCTAATGAATAATGGGAATTAATGTAATCCCAAGCCACAACAATCCGTGGTACGACCAACAAAAGAAAGAAACGGAAAAGCATAAATAGAAGAGACAGAAAGACAAATGGCAATGAGGACAATGAACATATTCAAATTGTAACAACATATATACATACAACAACAACAGCCTGAAAGCATATATTTATCAGAGCTGATCCAAAAGACATTACATTCTGATTTGTGGTTGGGTGTAAAAAATTATAGCAACAGCATAGCCAACACATGGCCATTGGCAATTGACTAAGGTACCCCAAGTGTATCCAGCGGTAAACAAAGCCATCCATATAAAAACATTGATAAACATGCCGCGTATGGAGGGGGAACCTAAGTTTTACAGGAAATAGTGTAGTTCCTCGTCACTGTTGTGACCCAGTTCCACACTACGGAGTTTGCAAATCCAGCCCACTTCGTTCTTTCTCAGGGATAGTTCCCTATCCCCTCCTCTCGGATTGACCGGTATGTGGTCAATCCCCATAAACCAAAACTCATCACCACTAGTATGGTTTTCTTGCATGTGATAAGTGAGAGGGTATCTAAGGTCACCATTTCGTATAGCACATAGATGTTCCTGGATTCTTACTTTAAGGGGTCTTATGGTGCTGCCCACATAGATCATATTACATGGGCAGCCCAAAATGTGCGTAACATACTTCGTTTTACAGTTAATCAAATGGTTAATGTCGTACATGCGGCCAGGGTTGAAACTGAATGTTTCAGTCTTGTTTCTTCCTAGTCAGCAAACATTGCAGTCCCTGCACGTATAGAAGCCCTTGGTTGTATAGGGCAACCAGGTTGCCAACTTGGGTGTGGTAACATAGCTGGGACATAAGAGGTTCCTCAAATTCTTCCCCCTTCTGTATGCCACTCTTGGCCAGGGGGCTAGAGTCGCCTTCAAACTTGGTATGTCTGTAAGGAGGTGCCAATGTTTTCTCAAAACGTTATACACCCTACTGCTACGATCATCGTATTGTGTATTGAACGAGACTGGAGCCTTCCTAGTCTCATTCGGGACCCTAGGTTTCAAGGTAGTTTCCCTGGGCGTGTTGGCAATCCTCCTTCCTGCCTTCTCCAGACTGTCTGGGGGATATCCCCTTGCTAAAAAACGTTGTTTAGACTCACTGATATTTTTGGCAAAGATTTCATCTGTGCTGCAGTTCCTCCTCAGGCGTACCATTTCGCCATAAGGGATGTTATTAATAACATGGCGAGGATGTGCACTACAGAAGTGTAGGGTACTATTACAGGCAGTACTCTTACGATGGATTGAACTCTGTATGCTATTATTTTGGACAAAAAAATGAATGTCCAAAAAATCAATCTGTTCCCCACTGAAGTCCTGACGCTACTTGACAGGAGACGTTCCGGCCGCGACTACCGATATATCGAGGTAAGAGGACAGAATCTGATACGATATTGTTGTTAGCCCCTGATATTTGTTAAGATTTAAGCTCAGCTTATTGGGATGGGCCTTGGTTTAATTTTCGGCCCCACACAGCTCGCCGTACATACCAAGCGTGGGGGTTTTGGTCACTTTTAAATCTGGGTATACTTATTCAATCATTGTAACACCTTGGTTGCTTACTTGGCAGGCGGACTTGTTTTTATATTTATATTTTTGTGTTCAATCTTACCAATGCTGCTCGTTATAAGGGGCTTACGACCCACCACCACCTTGATGGGGGAATAGGCAAGCTCAGTATTACAGTGATGTCTTTGACAGTTTAAGTATGTAGCTGGGATCCGCGATACAGGTGTTTACTTTGGACGTGGTCTTTTGCTTCGAGCAGGTCATTGAACTTAATCCTGTAAGTGATCCATTGTATCTCTCCTCTAATTTAGGTTGTAACTGGCACTTTGCCTTTAATATTGGGTCCTTATCTTGGTTGGACCGAGGTCTCAGCTCTACATGACTTCACCCTACAGTCATTTTGCTCAACCTATGTGAAGGGCACCCTGCTTGCTCGATCAAGTGATTATCTAGGCTTTGATACTATCAATGCCTTCTCATGGACTATCTTTTTATATTTTAGGGGGTCACTAAATCACATCTTTCTCTATTTTAGATAGTGTAAGTGGACGGGATTTATGATATCCCCTGCTGCTCTGATATGTTATGGACACTTTGACGTCAACCTTCATGAGTTATTTAGTTATGGTGGGTATAGTGTATATACTATTACAAAGCACCATGGTGAAGTCTCTCTGTTTTATTAATTATGCATTGCTCAAGAATGCTTCACTGGCGTACAACTTTTTCGGGGTCTTATTACTTTCATCCCTTCCGTGTGAAGCATTTACAACTCAGGTTTTTGTCTTTTATCTCTCTCTCTCTATCTTCTCTTCCTCTCCTCACATGATAGGCATGTTCTAAATATCAGGATTTATTAGATATCTTGTGGGAACTCGTCTGTACTGTAATATTTTTTCATTAGATTTTTATCTTTTCTTCACTTTTTCTTTCGCGTTTCATTTTTCATTTCATTTTATTTTTTGCTTTATTAATATTCTAATCTTAGGCATAATATATTCTTTGCAGTAGTTTTTGTTATGTATATAGTAGTCCTGTCACGGGTGTTTAGTTCAATCTGAATGCTTTTAATCCTCTGTGAATAAAAGAAGAACTTTAAAGAATACACCTTTGAACACGGATCTGATTTTTCCTTACTTGTTTTTTGGTGGTGCACCTTTGCTTTTGTTTGAGACTGGTTGTCAATATTTATACTGACAGTCAGTATGCCTTCGGGGTCGCGCACAATTTTGGGCGACTCTGGGCTGAGAGAGGGTTCCTTACTTCCCATGGTACAAAGATCCAACATGGTCACCTTATATTGAGGCTTTTGTCTGCACTGACGCTCCCTATGAAGTTGGCAATAGTGAAGTGTAGCACCCATAGGAAAATTACTGATGATGTAGGGAGGGGGAATGCTTTTGCAGACCAGACAGCTAAGGAAACGGCACAGACTAAAATGAAGAAAATGTTTGTAGCAGGTCCCGCTAGGTGGGTACCTGAAGTTACCATGTTTGGGGATACGCTTGAGAATGTAAAAGAAATACAGAGTGAGGCTACAATAGAAGAATTAGCAATGTGGCAAGAAAGCACAGCACAATTGAACGATGAGGGATGTTGGATTGACAAGTCAGGGAAACAGAGATGGATGTTGCCAGATGCATATGTTCTCCCTGTGGTCACCATGGCCCATGGCCCAGCCCATATCAGCGCTAAAGGTATTTGCAAGTTGTTAGACCCTGTATGGCAGAATGACAACATTTCAAAAACAGCTGCACATTTAGTGAAATACTGTATGGTGTGCATGTTGCGCAATCCTTGAAAAGGTACCCCTACACCACCCGGTAATTTTGCACCACCTACTTTCCCCTTTGAGGTCCTTCAGATGGACTATATAGAGCTAGACAGGTGTAATAATTTGAAGTACGTGTTGGTGGTTGTCTGCGCATTTAGTAAATGGGTTGAGGCTTATCCTACAAAAGACAATACAGCTGTTACAACTGCAAAGGTACTCCTGAAGGAGTTCTTTCCTCATTTCGGCTTGCCCCGTTTGATTTGGAGTGATAACGGAAGACATTTTAATGCCAAGGTCATTCAGCTAATTTGCGATGGTTTGCACATAAAACAGAAGTTTCATGCTGCAAACCACCCACAGTCAGCAGGATTGGTTGAGAAGTACAATGGTACTCTCAAACTGAAATTGGCAAAGATTCAGGAGACAACAGGGTTACAATGGCCAGATTCTCTACCATTGGCTTTTGTTGTTGACAAGAACAACAGCACATTCTAGGACAGGATTGCCACTGTACGAGGTCGTGTTTGGACGCCCGGCAAATGTCTGGGGCGTTCCGCGTCCTCAACGGTTTTCAGATATTGAGTTTCCGTTGTTGATCGATTACCTTTGCCAGTTAACTGAAAACCTGCGTTCTATTCACCAACAGGTCCGGGAATCCCTACCACCCACACCAAGGGGCCTGGGCACGACATTCAGCCTGGCGATTTCTTCCTGATCCATAATTTCTAGAGGAAGAAGAGTTTAGAGCCTCGTTGGAAGGGACCAGAACAAGTCCTCCTGGCTACACGCACTGCTGTGAATTTCGCCGGCCGAAAGAACTGGGTGCACGCTACTCACTGCCGCAGGATACCTTTGCCCTTGCCCTATGACCAGTGGGTGAGGGACGGAATAGGGGACTTTGAGTGCAAGAAGGTGCCTCAGTTCACCCCCTTCAGTGATGCAAAGCAAACTTGGACCCAAACGGATTTGGAAAATGATGAAGTGCTAAATGCAGCGGTCCCCCCAGAAGTACGAGCTATTAAGGAGCCACTGTTTGTTGATCCAACGGTGCCTGGGGCTGCCAGGTACAATTTGCGTCCTCGGTTGAGGAACAGTGCACAAGAGGAGAAGTCAGATTAGATAGGGATGGACTGTGTAAGTCAGGTGTACTTTGTCATAGTACCAACGGAATTAGTTTAGGGTGATGTGAGACTTGTGCACTGTTTGCTTTCGAACATTGGACAGGATAGCTCAAAAGGTATCCCTTTGGGGGTACATTATCCTGATAGACGTGGGACAGCACAAGCTTAGGATAAAGCAAGCTCCACCGCCGGTGCTCAAGAGCGCCAACGTATTGATGAACAATAGGAGCCTGTACCAGTGAGGCTCTGACGGACACTGGGAACACTCACCTTTACTATTATTTTTGCTGCACTATCATTCCTGTGGAATTTCTCTCCTTGCTTAATTATGCATCCCTTTGGTCGGCCTGTTGATGAGGAGGAACAGCCCTTTGCACCACCACGTTCAATGAGGGGTTGGTCGATAAGGAGCAAAATAGTCTGCATACTAATTGTTGTAATTGCAATAGTGACAATATTTGGAATATCTTCGTTTTTAGAGGAGAAGTTTCCTGTACATTCCTTAGTAGGTACTACTCCCACTCCCCTTGAACACATTTTTGTTACTCTAGCCCCACACAAAGAAGTACATAGGCAGTCCTACACAGATAATGTCTTCATACAAATGTTGCATCATGCTCATAATGTGTCCAATACGACTAATTGTTGGGTTTGTGGGTTGCTACCTTCGGTCACTCGTAGTAGCGACAATTTGTTGTCTATGCCACTGTCGTATATTGGTAGCTGCGAGGGTTGGTATGAATTGCTTCGGTTGGTGTACTTCCAATTTCACCTTTCTGCTTTGAATATAACATCCACTGATTCTCACACTGCGAATGAATATTTACGCTTCTACCAAGGGTTTACCCCCATAGGACCGGCAGGACAAGGTACGCTAGGGACAGTGTCCTCAAAGTCATGCTTGAAAATGTACCATAGAGTAAAAAATAATACCTGGTTTTGAATGGAAATGGCTGATTTCCAATGGTTTAACGTATCTCAGTACTTTCAATCCTTCTGAGCTCGGAATATTACCAAAGATAAACTAATACCTGTGTCAGTGGTTAATAAGACAGCTGGGTTTTGCATCCAGGGGACTGGGGAGATAATGGTGGGGGTGAGTAAATGCAATTTCACATACAAACTGAATACGACTAATATTCCGCCATTGATCCTACCCCATAATGTCTATTTTGTCTGTGGGTCGCAAGCTCACGCCTGGCTCCCGAAGGGATGGTCAGGCATATGTTATCTTTATTTCCTTTTTCCCCCTGTATATGTTGCCCCGTCTAATTATCACAAAACGCATCAGCTGCAACGTAGAAGTATATTCCTGCCCCGAGTCAAAAGGGTTGTGACACAATGGATATAGATCAGACTGACACCACCACACAGCAGTTTGGAGACGCTGTGAAGGGCCTACTACCTTTTTGGGGCCCCATGGCTAATAGCCTTCAAGGTCGTCAGTTAACAAGAGTTGTTGAGGCGGTTATCAATACAAAAGCTGGGATAATGACAAATGTCACTGCTGAGCTCCAGGCTACAAGATTAGTCACTTTGCAGAACAGGATGGTGCTAGACGTTATACTTGCAGATTGGGGAGGGGCCTGTCGCTTAATAGGCAACAGCTGTTGTGTTTACATACCTGATAACGCTCCCAATATTTATTCAGCTATACAAAAATTACATAGAATATCCGCTGAAATACACCAAGAAGTAGGTACTTGGACACTGTCGGGGTGGTTTTGGAACACGCTAACTTCCTGGGGTTGGAAGATCCTCACTTTTTTGGCTGTGGTTGCCGGTATCGTCTTCACATGTTGCCTCTGCATACAATGTCTCCCAGCTTGTTGTTCCTATTGTGTTAATATCCTCATTCCCAAAGAGAAAATATCAATTCATGATACTAATGCTGCAATTATGTTACAAAAGGATATTGATGATTTCATGCAGATAGATGAAGGTATTTTTGAGACCACATCTTTCCTTGCAGCCTCTATTCCTGACACTGAATATATGTACTGCTCCTAATACTGATGTTCCTTTGTCCACAAGCATGTTATGTTTTCTTTGACCATCACATAAATTGGTTAGCTTATGCTAAAAGGAGGGTCTGTGGGAATAGAAATGTTTCCGTTAACTTTGCTTGTGCATTATTCTATGTAAGTTAGCATTCGCTGCACCATTTTATGTTTGGCCGCCATTTTGAATCATATTCGAAACTGCTCCTCGCCTTTTCGAGGAACGGGTTGTGGTAAGTTTCGTTTCTCCAAGGTTGGGCCTTGTTTTGCTAATGAATACGCTGTTCTTATTTGCGCATACCTTTCTCACTACATAGAGGCCTTCTCCCACTAGTCTAGTGGCGGGCACGGACAGAGCGACCTTGAGTAGGAGATAATGTGTGCCCAGCCTCAGAATCGAAACCTATCCTTCTGTACTTCTTTGCTTAGCTGCATCTGCTTTGAAAATTCCATTGTGGGCGTGCCTTCATTGATTCTGAAATGTACATAATGTGTCGTTATGCTTGCTGAGGTCAGTCCCTCTCTGCAGCACTCCTAAGAGACTGGGCAGACCGGGCTCCGCTCGAGCGTATCTGAATAAACATATATTGGTTTATATTCTCTACTGTCTGACCAACTCTTCATCTGATATGGAAGGCAGAGAGGTGGTCGTGAGTGACCCGGGTGACCCTAAATGGGCCTCTTCCTTCAGGACATCTCCATGCCACTGTCATAAGGTGAATGGATACAATTCAAGAGTGCTATTCATGGAGTCATATTCACCCACAGAAAGGAGTGTATCACCAGGATAGATCATTGAAGCAGGATTGAGGGACAAAGAGGGGAAACGTTTGCGGGGTGTAAAGTACTCTGGGGAGTGCAATCATTTTGAATAGCACCACTCTTCCCAGGACATTAAGGGGGAGGGCAGCCTATTTACCGAAGTCCCAAAGGGTCTGGCGCAACAGAGGTGACAATTTCAAGCTCCGATTGAGGTCAGGCTCCAAAGCAATGGTCACCCCTAAATAGGGAAATCTTAATCTATGAATGGGAATGCAGTGTTGCCAATCAACTACCTCTTGACTCCCCACACAGGGACAGGAGTGATTTATCCCAATTGACTACTAGCCTCGAGGCATCACCATAGAAGCGTAGCATCTGGAGGAGCCGGGGTCCAGTAATGTGAGGCTGGCATAGGAAGAGCAGAAAATCATCAGCATACAATGCGATGCAGTCTTCTGGACACTTCAGCCATTGGAAGCCCCAGATTTGATCATCAAAGCAAACCCAGACCACCAGCGGCGCAATAGCCAGAGTAAACAATAATGGGGAGAGTGGGCATCCCTGCATGGTACCCCTGCGGATCTCAAAGGGAGAAGATATTATGTTGTTAACCTTGACTTGTGCCCAGGGATGAGCATAGAGCACCCTAATGAAGGATTGGAAATGTGGTCCAAATCCCATAAAGGCGGCAACCTGGGCCAGAAAGCCCCAATCCAGGGAATCGAATGCTTTCTCAAAATCCGGAAGCATAAGTGCGGCTTGATCGCCTAAACATCGCCGGTGCTCCAAAACGATGTGTGCGCTACGGATGCAATGTCTAGTGTTTTGGTAAGGCATATAGCTGTACTGGTCTGTGTGAATAAGGGAAGGTAGCAATGGCAGGAGTGGGTTGGCAAGGATTTTGGCAAAGATTTTAATTTCTGCATTGATGAGAGAGATGGGGCAGTATGACAAACAAACATCTGGGGGTTTGCCCAGTTTCTGGAGGATGACAATTGCGGCGAGGTCTAGGTCCATGGGGAAGCGGCTCTTTTCCACAACCTCCAGGTAGAAGTTGAGAAGGCGAAGGGACAGTAGTGGAAGACATTTCTTATCGTACTCAATTTGGAAGCCATCTTGCCTGATTGGAGACTGCTGATTAGGTCAGCTAACTCCTCCACAGTCAGTCTAATTTTGTCAGGGTGGCCATTGGCAGATCTGCTATTAGTAGGCTATGACCCTCGTGGCTATGATGGGGTCGACAGTCATATAAGGAGCTCTAATAAGCGGCGAACTCTGAAGCAATGTCGACCGAGGAGGGAAGCCATGTACCTGAAGTGGTACGGAACATCGGGATCAGTCTGGAGGTGGCATCTTGGGTAGCCAGCCAATAGAGGAGCTTTTCAGACTTGTCTCCCCATTTGTAGACCCGTTTGGTAGAGGCCATCCAGCACTTCTTGGCCTCCTCCATACATTATTGACGGAGGGTGGTTCTGCAGTTCTCCAACTATCGCAAAATGTGGTTGTCCCTGGCGCACCGGTACTGAACCTCCAGAAGTAAGAGTTCTGCCCCGGAAGTATGCCATGGACCTTACCCGTATTACCACCTTGCCGGCCATCCACACGGTGCCCCTAGAAGTCACTGAGTCCTTGTTAAGATCAAAATAGGTGTTAGGTTCGTGGGAGAGTTGATTGGTACACTGGTCATCAACCATGCACCAGGCATTGAGATGCCAGATAGTCTGCAGGGTTCCCACGGGCCTGCCATATTGCATCACAACTATGGCTCCCAGTTTTCCGTTTCCACTGATTTTTACAGATAAATACAGACAGAAAACAATCTGTATTTATTTTTAAAAGCGGCTAAAAATGGAAAATTGTGCTTCTTGCGGGTGACTCTCCATGATGTCTTTCTTGATTCCCAGGATAGCAGCTGAGCAGATAGACAGCATGGGAAGTTAAAAAACAGGTTGAGATTTACTAAATACATACATATGTCAACATATATTTATATTATAATGGTGATATTTACCAGTGGGTGTAATGTTTCGCCATATTTGGCCACTTAATTTGCTAAAATGTGACCGGCAGCAAAGTATGGTTGCACGTTTTTCAGTTAAATAAATGTGGAAATATACCATTTTATGACTCCATTTATTCTCAAAACACAAAATAAACACGGATAAATACCAATAAGATGAGCAAAAAAGAAATATGGATAAATACAGATGGAAATGTTAAATAAAAAAATACCATAAAACCGAGAGCCCTAACAACCAGGGCATGGTCAGAGATGCCCCGGGGCAGTATGTATACAGGCTTAACATTGGTGCGCTCCGTGACCGTGACAAAGAAATAGTCAATTCTGGATAGGTTGCCGTGAGACACAGATAGGTGTGTGTATTCAGTCAGTATCAGGAGTCATGTCCTCCAGGCACCACAGAGGCCCTGGGACAACACCCAGTCAGCCTGTGGGGCAGAGGGGTGAGGATCTGTCAGCCTTGCTCCTGTTGCATCAAGGCTGGGATTTATCTTATTGTTAAAATCATCGCCAAGGACAGTGGGCCCTGGGATAAGGTCTAGCACAACACCTCTGATGTGGGTTAAGGACACCTGGAGGCGATGGAGCGGGACATTAATGCACAAGAAATTGTAATGTCTACCTACCAGCAGACCATGTTCACATATATCCCCTCTACACCTGAAACTGAGCAAGTAACTGAAAGAGGGAAGGACTTATGTAAAAGTGGGGTGACACCCCAGGATCCCCGCATGTGACCAGCATGGTATACTATGTCGTAGCCAAACCAGGAGAGGGCCGGACAGCGGGTTCCAAGAAGATGCGTCTCCTGTAGGAACATCACAGCTGGCGAATGGCGTTTAGCAAAACAGAGGACCACGTCCCGCTTAATACAGTTGTTGAGACTGTTAAGGTTCCAAGTCATAATCTTAAATTACTCCATGGGGCTACATGGGTTGTAGTGAAGTTAGAGTAAGGTGACTAGGAGGCCACAGTGAATCAAGGAGAGGTCGCAAAGGCAATCAATACTGCCAAGTCTGCATCACAATGGTGAAGGTAGGAGTGTGTACTGTGCAGGAAATAAGAACAAAAAAAGACAAACAAAACAACAAAACCATTGAAACAAGACCCCAAATCACCCCCCAAATACACCCCACCTCATACTTCAACCCCAGAAGCATCTGTCACCCGAATCTCCACTTAAGAGTAATCAGTAAAAAGAGAGGGCGTGAAGTGGTCACAGGTGCCTCCTCCTCCAAACCATAAGAAGGAGTATGTGCTGCTGGCTAAGCAACAAGAAGGCATGAGACTGTTATGCTATTTATCAAATACTGCAAAGTTAGGAGGTTTTGCCTCTAAGGTCCGACTACTGGAAATCAGTCCATGCCGCACATGTGCGCGAGGCGCCTCAGATCCCTGGAGGCGGGGGGCAGCATATGGGGCTGAAGCACCTTGAACTCGGCTGCCCAGTCCTAGACCACCTATGTCTTGAAGAAATAGGAGCAGGAGTCATGAAGGACCTTCAGTTTGGTAGGAAAAAGAAGCATGTATGAAAATTTTAGTGCTCAAGGTTTTTGCTTAACTGGGAAGGCATTGCACTGTTTCTGTAAAATACGGGTGTAGTCTGGAAAAACAAGGATGCGGCTGGCCTGGAAGGGTATGGGCCATGCGATCGTGCCCCTCAGAGGATGGCATCTCTGTCCTTCTAATTAAGATTCTGGCTATGAGGGGCTGAGGGGGAGACTCCAGCGGTGGGGTCCCTGCCCCAGGGATCTGTGGGCCCACTCTTAAACAAAGCAAAAAGACAGAGCATCTTGTGGGAGCTAGGATTTTATACAATCTACCAAAAATGTTTCAGGTGAAGGACCGTCCACCCTCTATGTAACCAACAAAGCGGAGGTTGTTCCTGCGTGCATGGTTTTCAGCGTCCTCCACGTGCTCCTCCAGGAGTTTGATCTATGCAGAAAGGTGGTGGACAGTGGATCTGAGCTCCCGCACAGTATCCTCAAGGTGCCAGCCACGAACCTCAGCTCCTGAGACCCTGTCCTCTACATTATGCACATCTTGGCTCATTAGCGCCACAGCCAAACCTACCTCGCCAACCCTCGTCTCGAGGGCTGTGCGGATGGTCTGTATGGCTTGAAGGATCGACACCGGCAGCATTCAAGGGCGTTGAGTCAGGTGGAGGGTCAACAGAACCAGAGGCCCCAGACGCAGAAGTAGTGTATCTGTCGATCTTCGTCTGGGCCTGTGCGTAGGGTGGGCGATCCTTACCCATGGTGAGGGGGCAGACACAGAATCCAAGCCCCCAAGGGGGAATGCTTAGTAAGTGCCCTCGGCCCGCTTGCACCACAGGTCATCGTGGGCAGCACAAGAAGCCAATTACCCCCACAGTAGTACATTACAAGGCCCCAGGGAAGAAGGAGAAGATGACAGTCGTAAAGTACAAGTGGAGTGGCCCGACCCCAAGCTCTAGAAAATGCACCAATGATCTAGATTTACCCGGCAGGCAGTCCAGTAGGGGTCCAAAAGAGTGGCACCAGAGTTGTCGCACAGCCACCACCATCCAGAGATTAAGCCCCCCGGGGGGAGAAATCAACCAGACTGGGCCGATCACCAGCCGCAGCCCCCCTCCTGCGGCACAAGCCCAGTCTCCAAACACAGTAGGGGGCACACCCAGAGCACAGTGGGCAACCTCCATCCCCTTCAGGTAGTAGACAAGAAGGGAGGTGCTCCAGCGCAATCCCCAATGTGACCTCCAACAGCTGTGGTACCAGTGGCTCCCGCAGGTCCAGCACAGGTCTGCTGAGCCTGGTCGGGATCACCCCCTCAGCTGCACCAGGTCAGGCATCACAGGGGGGAATCGGGAGCGTCGTACCGTTCACTCTGTGGCTTGCAGAGCATGTCGTAGGGTCGCCCGGCAGCCGACCAGAGCTGCGGCCACCCTCCTGAGGCCCAGGGCCAAGCCGCATCCCTGCAAGATATGGAGATCTCGCACCAAGGCAGGTGGCCGAACTTCAGCAGTAGGGCCCCAAGGAGTCTGGGGGGGGGCACTCCACCTCAGGTGAAGCAGCCAGAAGCTGGATAAGGGCAGATGTTGGGGACAGTGTGGGAGCTCCTCAAAGAGCGTCCACCATCTTTGGTGGTGAGGCCATGCCCCCAACTCTTGTATCTTAAGTTAAAGCTCCAGGAGTAAACTTGGATAAAGAACAGTCTTTTGATGCTCAGATCAATGCAGTGTCTACATTTTGTTTCCATCTGTTGTACCTGCTGGGTCTTAGTTCCATGCAGAAGTATTGGCCTCTTGCATTCCTTTGCTTCTTAACTATTGTAACAGTCTGTACATGGGACCTTGTGTCTTATCCACACTGCAAGAGGTTCGGCACTATGGCCAGGTACTGCCTATACCCCCTCCTCCCTTATCTTACCCGACAGATAGATAGCTGAGACGAGTTTGGATGAGGGGTCGTAAACCCCCGGCCGTATTTATTAACATAAAATTACCACATAGTTAATATACATATTTACAAAATTTTACGCAGAAAATACTTAATGACATTGATTACATTGATACTTACAGATGTCAGATGCCTAACCTTAACATATCTCTAATACAAAGGTATTCCTATCCGAATCTAAGTTATCTCAACATCAATAAATAGCATACAATTAAATTTTCTGCGTAACAAAAGATTTGAGCCTACGGCAAGGTCAATAACTGGTGTCAGATCCTTATCAAATAATGCCACGCCCTCCTACCGGAGTGCGCATGCGCAGAGGGCCCGTTCCCCCCCCCCGGTTACCCTCCTACGTTCTGTATAATATCTCCATAAGGGGCCCTTGCAGTTCTGCGCCGTTTACTAGCGCCATTGTCCACGTGCGGGGTGGCCCACTCGCCTAGGGAAAGCGTTACTCCCACCTCCCCCGCACCCATCCAGCCACCAGCTGTAACTGCCCCTGGAGTTCTAAGAGAGACCACTTGTCCCTCCCCCTTGGGCGAGCCCATTCAAGAATGGCGCCTCCCTCGAAGGACCTTAAATTTACTGCTCACCAATCATGACCTTACCGCCACAGGCCAGCATAGTTGACCGACTATCTGGCCCCCCCACTTGCTCACTAGTAGGTCATATCCTGTTTCCAACACCACCCAACCATGCCAGCAGATTCTCCAGGAGGATTTCATTCCCTACCTTTGACAAATGGACCCCGTCCCTCACGTAGCAGGGCTCCCCCCTAATACATCCATGGGCGATCGTTTGCAACTGTGGAGCCCTGAACAGCCTCTCTATCTTATTATTGACCCTCCTTACCGAGTGGTTCAGTGCTTTCACTGACTCCCCCCCCCCCCTCCATTGGAGCCTGGGCACCATCTGCGACCATGCGATGATGCTCCCTCTGCATATCCGGGATAACCACCCCACTTCAGTGATTATGGTTTCCACCAGTCGCCGTCTACCCAGATTTGCCAAGTCGTTCCCTCCCAGGTGCAGTATGATGATACTGGGGAGGGCGTCCCCCCGCTTCAACAGTTCATCTACAAAGACCCTGAACTGGCTAAAACGGAGACCCCCTTTCCCATGAAATGAAACCTGAAAACCTGCCTGCGCCACTCTACACCTGTAATTGCCTGTAAGAAAAAAGTTATTTAAACGCTGTACATATGAATGACCCATAACCCAAACGATATGGAGTCCAGACTTTTGTGCCGGTGCTTGTCCTTGCGTTGCTTGATGCCGCTGTCGTGTCATATCCAGTTTCCCCCCTGCGTGACAGGTTTGAGAAACTTCAAGGTAAACAGAGAAAGGAACAGCATCAGTACCGGGTGACTGACCCACTAACAACATATGCAGCCGCACATAACGTCTATAACAATTGGAGGACCATCTCCCAATCCTTTGAACATTGCCAGTGTGAAAACCTCTCGCTGTTGCCTCCGTGGCTGCCCCTATTCTGAAGGAATGGGTCCCGAAGCAACCCGGATCCAAGCCTGCTTTCAGTATTGTCATATCCATGACTCTCTTAAACTGGAACCTTGTCAGTGGAGTACCATCCGCATGCATCAATAATGGCCCCCCCTCCTTACTAGGTCGGTGCCGCAGGAAGAATTCTAGATGAGCGACGGGGCAGCAGGGATTACCCTGCGCCCGGTGCAGTACTATTCCTACCCCACGAGCCTCCTGGTCGGTTTTGGACTTCCGGAGTGATATCAATAGCACGTCCCCGTGAACCTTCACGCGGTCCCACTGTAGACCACCCTCTTTGTCCTGCTTGTTCTGCGCCACCAGCTCCCCTACCCTAAACGCTCCGTAAAAGGCCAGTGAAAATGCAGAGCTGAACAGCAAGGCTTCTTCTGTGGTGTTGCAGATGATGTGGAGGAACCCCAGCAATGACGTTAGTAGCTCGACCCCTATCGGACGCCTTGTGTCTGGTGCTGACACTTGCATACGCTGCCACCCCTTCAACGCCTTTTTGACTGTGAAACTGTTGGTTGGGTCCCCCCTGTCTCTTGTTTGCGCAAAGAATAAGATTGCCGCTATATGCCGCCTAGCCGCTGCTGCTGAACGTCCCCCCTTTTTCAAAGCCCCTAAATAGGCCAGCAGTGCCCCAGTGTCCGGCTACTTCTCGGACCACTCACTCCCCAAAAAGGTACATTATGCCCAAAACGCCCCTTCATATGCTTTCCTGGTCCTGGGAGCTAGGCTAGCTGCCACGAGGTCCGGTAGTTGGGGGCACCAATCTGCCAAAGCCAGTCTGGGAAGGGTGTGGGAGTCGCTGCTGCAGCCGGGAGATGTGCCCTGAACACCTGCATCTTGAAGCGAGAAAGAGCGTCAGCCGCATGATTCAAGACCCCTGGCACGTGTTTAGCTTTGAATTGCATGCTCAATCTCATGCATAATAACACTATCTCCTTCAACAACCGGAGAATCATCTTACACCGTGCCATTTGATTATTAATGCATTCAACAACCGTCATGTTATCAGACCAGAACACCACTGATTGATTACGCAATAAATCTGGCCACACTGTTAATGCCACCCAAATGGGGAACAACTCCAAAAAACTGATGTTAATCGTCAGCCCAGATTCCACCCACCAAGCCGGCCACCCCTGCGCCACCCACTCAGTACCGAGTATGGCACCAAATCCCTCACTCCCCGCAGCGTCAGTCATTAAACCTAACTCTGCCGAGGCAGTGGGTGGACTGGGCCACACTATCCTGCCGTTAAAGTCACGCAGGAATGCCATCCAAATCTGCATGTCCTGCCTAACCTCAGCCGACAGTCTGGTGTGATGGTGTTTCTCCTTGAGACCGGACATGGCTTGTGCGATGGACCTGGAAAATGGTCTCGCCATAGGGATGACCCTTAGGGCAAAGTTCAACTGTCCTACCGTCTGCTGCAACTGGTGTAGGGTGACCCTCCTTTTTGCCAAGCATTCCTGCAAAGATCTCTTGAAGTTGGCAATCTTATCTGCGGGCAAACGGAAGTACCCTTGCACTGAGTCTAGCTCAATCCCCAAGAATTCTATCGTTGTTGCTGGCCCGACTGTCTTACCCGGTGCCAGTGGAACCCCAAGAGACCGCATGAGCATGCAAAACTCCTGCAGCGCCCACTCACACTCCCGGGTGCCCGCTGACCCCAAGACAAGGAAGTCATCAAGGTAATGCATGACAAACCGGTGCCCTGTCACCTGTCTAAAGACCCATTCCAAGAATGAACTGAATTGTTCAAAATAGGCACAGGAGACCGAGCAACCCATAGGCATACACATATCCATGTAGAACTTGCCCTGAAATTGGAAACCCAGGAGATGAAAATCAGATGGGTGGACCGGCAGCAAACGAAAGGCGGACTCTATGTCAGATTTAGCCAACAAGGCTCCCGGGCCCAATTCCCTGAGCATCTCCACTGCCTGGTCGAAAGAGGCATACTTCACACTGCAAATTTCATCACTGATGGCATCATTTAATGAATTGCCCCTGGGTGCTGACAGGTTATGTATCAACCTGAATTCTCCCACCTCCTTCTTTGGGACTACCCCCAGTGGGGAACAGACAAAATTTGTAACCGGGATGGAGTCAAATGGCCCCGCTATTCTGCCTAAGCGTAGTTCCTTTTCAATTTTTGCTGCCGCCACCACCGGATTAGCCCTAACAGAGAGTTGATTTCTGCATTCCGCCGCCCCTACATAGTCAGGTGCTGGGATCCTGAAGCCAAACTTGAAACCATCAAGCAATGTCCTAGCTGCAGCGTGTCTATGGTATTTGTTTAACCAGGGTGTCATTGCCGTTACATCAAGGGGTGACCAAGCCTTGTGTTGTGTGATGGCCTCAATCCTGCTTCTTTTTCCCTCTATCCTTGGATTTTTTGAAGCATTTAGACTCCGGATGGGAGGTGTTGGCACATATAGAGCAAGCGTGCTTAAACTTGCACGTGCCTGGAGCAGGTGCGCCTATTAAAGTCCCAACATGTTCCCTTCCTTGTCCCCCCGTTACCGGTGTTGCTGAAAGGGCCCGTGGATGAGTGTGACCGAAAGGACTGAAAGGACTGATAAGACTGGCTTTTTGTGTTGTCCTGAGGTGTCCCCCCTAAATTATCTAACCATGCTATTGTCTCAATGCGATAACACGAGAGGGATGGGTCAGATGCCTTAGCTCTTCTGAAACTCTTATCATACTCCTTCCACCCCAAACCACCATATTTGTCGTGCGCCGCAGTGATCCTGCTTTGATAACACGCCATCTCTGCCTGCATATTAGGGAAGCGTTCAGCCATTACTGCCATAAAGATTGAAAAACCCCTGATCCAGTTATTCAAACTCTCATCAATCCTGAACTTCTGTAACTCACTTGCCCATTCTCTTGGCAGCATCCAGTCTTTCTTTTTCTTAGCTTCCTCCCTTTCAGTCTCATCAAGCAGCAATGAGAACATACTGAAATAACTCCCTGACCATATTTTCTCCTTGACCTCCTTTGTGACATGTCTCGCCACATGCTCCCTTTCTGAGCGAGATTCCCCCACTCCTAACACAGGCAATGTCTGCAGCTTACCTGCTGGGGCTGCCCCCGTCGCTTCCGTCAGCTTCTCCTTTTCTGAGCCGGGTGCTGCTGCTCCTTTCGTGGGTTCCACTGGGGGCGGGCCACCTGCTGGAATGGCTGGGGGAGGTGTCCCCGGCCCTTCCAGTGGCTTATCCCCCGGCGTCCCATTGAACCGGGCTACTATCCGTTTTGCCTCTGCAAGTACATCCTCCCCGATGCCCGTGGCCCCTACAGCTGGTGACAAAATCCCTACCTTTCCTAACCAAGGCAAGACCACTGCTAGCTGCGCGGCTAGATCCTGAGGGACAGGGTTACCTCCCGCAGGAATCACTGGAATATGGGGGCTATCACCTAACGGAGCCCCCCCACAGGAACCGGGGGGGGTTGAGGGCCAGGGTCACCAGGCATCGGTAGGTCACCCCCCCCCCCCTGGGCACTGGCTCCTCCCTGGGCTGCGGGACCGGCGCAGGCGGCACCGGTGTGACCGGTTCATTTGGCTCCCCCCTTTTGGATCTAATCCGTTTGGGGAGAGGGGGAAATGCTGCCCTGGGTGGCACCATGCTGCGCCTAGCCCTCTCCTCTGGCCCTTCCTGCCCCTCCACCTTTTCCCGGAGGTCAGCCAGGCCATACCCCAATTCGTCAACCTTCTTCATCATGGCTTCCATGAGTTTCTCCTTACGGGAGCGCTGGTCGCTCCTTTTTGCCTTACCGGCCATTGCAAACCAACTCACAGTAAGCACTCTACCTTCAAATCTCAAAACACAGGCCACGGATCAGTAGCCTAGACAACCAACACCTTTGCTGCACCTGCATGACTTGGCACACAGTCCAAGCCCTTACCCCACGCTGGAGGCACACAGACCGGCCGTGAGCACACACACCACCAGAGACACCCCACACCAGCTAGTCTAGTGGGGCACGTGAGATTCGCTCAACGCGCGTGGCTCCCGGTGGCGCTGTAATGCAGGCCCGTCCGTGTCCTCAACGATCCTCCAAGACACCTGGAACCGGACTCCGGACCTCTTGTTTGTTATCCCGGTGCTCCCAGACTGTAACACAAAAAAGATCAAGGGAAACCAAACACCTTCTTTACAGTATGCCTCCTTGATATTAGCGCCGCAAAATCCCCTCCAGGCAGCCTAACAGTAGAGGCCCAGTGCCCTTGTTTGCCTGCGCCCCCAGTACCACACCGCCTTGCTACAGAAATGCGCCTGAATTACCCCCACACTTTCTGCCCCGCCCTCTGATGAACACCCGGGGGCACAGGAGCCTCTCGCGCTGCCGTTTTCGCCGTATGGAGGGCCCTGGTTCAACTATGTAATAACCGAACCAACCACAAGCACAAAAATCAATCCCGCCAGCACGTCCCACTGGAAAACCAGCGCACCACACTCGCTCCTGGTCACGCTGCCTCTGCCCTCAAGCCCTCACACGCGTTCCTGCTCCATGATAATTTGCCCAGAATCCCGATATTGAGCCGACGCCGAGACTCGAAAACCGGGATTGCCAACACCCGCGCCGGCAGCTCTGGCCACTGTGTAAGATGCGCTCTCTGCCGGTAAAAAACGGGAGTACAGAGACCTCCCGCGCTGCCCCTGCCTCCCGCGCAGCACCTGTAACTGCCCCTGGAGCCTGCTTCCCCTTACCTCACCAGCGAGCACTGAGAAACCTGTTGGGTCGTGAGAACCTGCCGGGTCGCACGCCTCCGGTCGCCGTCCCCGCTACACCGCCGCAGTCCTGCTCGACGCTGGGCTTCCGCTGCGTGGCGACTTCAGCGAGCACTGAGAAACCTGTCGGGTCGTGAGAACCTGCTGGTTCGCACGCCTACGGTCGCCGCCTCCGCTACACCGCCGCAGTCCTGCTCGACGCTGGGCTTCCGCTGCGTGGCGACTTCTGCAAAACAAAGCAAAGAAAACAGATTAACAGCCTCCTAGCGAGGCTGGTGTGGGAAGCTGGAGGAGCGGGGGGCAACAGAGGCCGATTCCCTCGCCTTTTAACCCTTTCTTCGGGCCAAGCCGGTTCTGACCGGCTTGGCCCCTGCCCAAGGCGTGACCCAGAAGTGATTATAATCACTTCCGGGTCACACCCGGACCCTTGACCAATTGCTGGCGAGGCGGGCCCGTCGCGTCACTCCTGGCGCGACAGGGCCCGCTCTCTGGTCATTCGGGGCCGGCACGACCGCCATAACTTCGGCGTGGCCGATGCCGGCCCCGCCTTTCTCTTTCCTATGCAAGTCATTTCATGTTTGAAGATGTTTGCCCACGTCACAGAGGCCCCATAAAGCTTTGCAATAGCTTTCCATTTAGAAATGAGTTCTGTTTAAGAGCCTATATTTGGTTCATAGTGGCTTCTCTGGGCAAGGATCTTCCTGCTTACCCTCTGAAGGCCCCTAGTTGGCTTGGCTCAGGGACCCTTCTTCAGTTACATCAACTTCGCACTAAGCAGGCACATTGCTCAAGAAGTTTACTAAACTTTCTAGGTCTTTAATGAATGAATTACCTGCTGATGCTGCTGCATCAAATTCAAGACAACCCTGAAGACACCCTTTAAATGTTTCAGCTATAGTAAGAACTTTCTACTCTTTTGGTTTCATTTTAAGAGGAATGTTTTTCTACTTGTGTGTCCGCAAAAAATGTGTGGCCCATGTACTAATCCTATTTTGCGAGTCGCAAATCACTTTGCGACTCGCAAAATAGGATTAGCGACTCGCTATTAGGAAGGGGCGTTCCAAGGGCGTCCCTTCCTAATAGCGACTCCTGAAGCTATGTATGACTGTTTACAGTCGCAGTTTACCACCCTTCTCAGAAGGGTGGTAAACCACTCGCAAACCACTCGCAAACAGGAAGGGGTCCCCAGGGGACCCCTTCCCCTTTGTGAGTGGCTCTCAAAATATTTTTTAAGGGCAGGCAGTGGTCCCAAGGATTGCTGCCTGCCCTTAAAAAATGAAACTGAAAAGTTTTATTTTTATTAGGTCTCGCCTACGCAGCGCATGCGCTTCATGGAGGACCTTTAGCCGTCGCTCTGCTCTTTTTGGAAGCACACACTCGTGCTTGTGGCGGCATCCAGCGTGCGGGAGCGAGCAGGGGCGCGCCACAAGCACGAGTGCAGTGCTTCCAAAAAGAGCAGACTGCGCGCGCACGCACGCAGCACTCCCGGGCTCACCTCCTGCTGCCCCTCTCTCTCACGCGCATTCCTTGTTTTGTCATCTTGCGGATGACTCATCTCCCTGATTTCGCGGATCTCCTGTGCTGTACCAACACCATCTCACCCCTCCCACTTGCCACATAATTCACATTGACAACAATATTAAGAAATGGGGTGAATCTTAGGCTCAGAGCTATAATTCTTGTAGGTAGCAATTAGACCCGCATTATTAACATCAGAGCAATTAAACAAATCACTGATGCAAAGAAATTAGACCTTGTTTTCTTTCTCGTCTCCTAGTTCACTTTTCTTCGGAACTGCCTTTTTCCGCTTATTGGGTGCCTTCGCGATTTCTTTAACTGCATTATCACCTAGGTCGTCATCACTCTTCTTTAAAGCCTAAGTTCCGTTGGCTGGAGATAGAATGACATCTGCAACAGCCTCTTCAGGTTCGTCATCACCCTTTATTTCTTCACTGTCTGCCTTTTTAGCATCTGCAGTCTTCTTCCCCGGACTGATTAAAGACTTTGCAGATGTTACACGCGTCTTGCCAGGTTTAGCTGCCATCACTCTGGGCATGGATGCCTGCTTCCTAGGCGTACCAGATGCCTTTTCTGGCGTCAGCTTTACCTTCCGAGGTATTGCCTCTTTCTCATGGCTATTATCATCGCCTTCTTCAGGTGGGTCTGGGTTTTTTCTCTTGCCTTGTTTTTTTGGCGTGTTCTTCACCATGATGTCCAAGACAGGGGGGGATCGCTGCCTGCGGAGGCAATTCCGTGCGGCAAGCGGTAACAGGTATCTGCGGGTGTTCCTGTAGACTGGCACAGTACCTGGGCTCACCTGCGCGACTGCTGGCGGTGTGCTGCGGAAAGCTGGATGAACGAGCACGAGGGAAACTAATTCGAACCGAGCCACGAGTCTGTAAAGTGCAGGCTGAGAGCGTGGTCACAGACATAGAAAAGAGACGTACACCCCATAGACATAAATAAACTACTGTTGACAGTGGAAGAAAGACTTAACTTAAAAGATATAGAAGACAGACCCGACAATTCAGCATTGCGATCGCATAGTTCTAGTGTTTTAAAACGTCCTGGTCTTTATGTTTTATTTTAAAAGTCAGCAACAAAAGAACCAAACAATACTCGTGGCACTTTTATAAACCATAATATCTCGCTGAGCTGTCTTTGAAAATGAATGGAAATGGCAACCAAAGCATTGTGTGAGATGGACAGCATAACTTCAAAATTGTCTCCTTATTATTAACCTAAGCAGCGTTTAGTGTAGAAACTGAGCATCGGGTGGTCCTAGATGAGCCAATTCCCCATTTTCAGTTTTTTTTTTGTAGCTCTACAGACGCTTTTGGGCATGTTGATTGCAGCTCACATCCCAGGTCAACAAGCATTGGCATAGCCAATAGGTCTCGCCTTTGGGACCTTATAAGTGTTTTGCCATGCAACAGTTGATGTTGTTGCACCAAGGATATTGTGCTGGATAACTAAACACTTATAAGGTCCCAAAGGCGAGACCTATTGGCTATGCCAATGCTTGTTTTTTAAATGCATCCCGTTTTCAGCATAGATCAAAGCTGATATACTGCGTTTGCCAACCAAAGAACAATCCAAGCTAGAATTTAGTAAATGTTTTTCCACACCGTTGACGTACAGAGAAAAAAGAAGGGGGGCCAGTACGCACCCCTGGCGCATGCCACAATCAAGTCTGTAACTTTCTGTTGCTTCCCCAGGTGGGTCATATCTCACACTTGCAAATACCTCTAAATGTAGCTCGCTAATGAAATCAATTTTGCTGGGCTCGACCCCTAGTTCCGTCATATTCGCCCCAAGTTTTGACTTATTAACTAAATCGAAGGCCGAGCTCAGATCCATGAAAACTGCATAAAATGTGCCTTCCTTTGCTACTGTAAACTTATTTATTAGCAGGTATTAATTTAGACATTGCTCTACGGTCCAGACGCCAAAACGGAACCTGAACTTAAGATCAGTGAGCACATTATTATTGGTTGCCCAGGTTAGCAACCATTCTGGCAGGATCCTGCCCATTATCTTAGCAGTGGAGTTTATTAAAGAAATAGGGCAGGAGCACTTTGGGTCCCCCTTGGATCCTTTCTTGCAGATCGGAACTATTGTTGCATGTGACCAAGACTTAGGTGGGCCCGAAGTTAAAATAGCCCTAAGGATATTTGTTAAGAGAGGTGCCCAGAGATGTACATTTGCCCAAAAAAACTTCGCTGGTATCCCATCTGGGCCTGTAGCTTTCGTGGTGGGGCACTTATTGATGGCCACTATCACGTCATTGATGTCAATCTCAAGGTTACAGAGTGGTTGACCAGGAACTGATGGGACAGCAGATGTTCTTGTCTGAATCTTGCTTGAAGCCTGCCCCTGTCAGAGGACAGGATCCGAGTATAATTGAGAGAAGTGAACATAAGTTTCCCGAGCACACACTAAATCTTATTCAATAAATCAGTTAATATGTCACAAATTTCTTGTATTTTTCTTGATCTTTAATTTTCTTGCACTGATTTGTGACATTTAACTTTGTAAATTGTTCACTATATATATGCTGTGCATGACAACTTGTAACCATTGGTGTGTGTCACAGTACTATGTACTAGCAGGACCTCAATTTGTATATATAACAATGATGCTCACGGGACACTGGAGAAATATAGGGGCAGATTTATGACGACTGGCGCATCCCTGCAAATCAGCAGGGATGCGCCAGGTAAGATGCGTCACGCAAGTTTACCCTTGCGCCACCACAGATGCGCCGCATTTACAATGCGGCGCATCGTGGTGCAAGGATAAACAGATGCGTGACGCATCTCCCATCGGAAGGGTGGCGCATTGCTGAAGTCGTGTCGCAAGCGCGACGCAACTCCAGCAATGCTCGTGGCCTGCCCATACATAACGTGGTGCGTCACGCCTTACGCCTGCTTCAAGCAGGCGCAAGGTTTTGACGCAGCGGCGTCGGAAAAGTGACTGAGTGGAATCTTGTAGATTTCAATCAGGCACTTTTCCGAGGCTTTACTGCGCCGGAACGCCCCCCCCCTGCGCCGGAACGCTCACATGAAACCTGACGCAGGTTTCATGTGGCGCAGGGCTTTACAACGTGACGCATCTCCCTAGATGCGTCACGTTGTAAATAGGGCGCAACGTGGCGCATGGTTTACGCCGCCGCTGCGTCACAGAAGTGACGCAACGGCGGAGCAAAAGTGGCGCAAGGGGCTCGTAAATCTGCCCCATGGTGTTAAGGAATGTTTGGGGTTTCCACAAAGGTATAAACTGGGAATAGACATATGAGGTGTACCATACACTACAAATATTGCTTATGTTATTTTACAGCCCTGAGGAAGTCGTGGGGAACCCCCTAGACGACAAAACACGTGTTGGCTGGCTGGGCAACTCAAAAGAAAGAAAATTAAAGATCAAGAAAAATACAAGAAATCAGTGTCATAGTAACTGATTTACTGAATAAGATTTAGTGTGTGCTCTGCAAACTTATGTTCACTGTAGAGAGGTCTTTTTGGCCCCAATCAGGGGGGCTGGGTGATTCCCCTCTTCCCTTGGAGCACTACCACTTCAATAGATAGAGACACACTCATACACATAATTCGTGAGCGCCTGAGTAACCCGGTATGTCTTCACCCATCATAGGATAATTGAGAGAAGTGCCTGACCCAGGTCTCCTGAGGGATCAGTGTGTCAAGACCAGTTTCTTGGGCTTTCTCCAGATAGTTGCGATTTTCCGTTTGCCAGAAAAGCTTACTATCTTTAAATGCCCAAGGCCTTTACTAGGTCATGGTAAGCTTCTTCTCTCAGTATCCTTTTACGGGCCATTAAGGCAGCCTTATACCTCTTTCTACAGGTACGGACCATTTCTGCATCTCTTGGCACCACTTTAAGTGCTTAACATTCTAGCTGATTAATGAAAGAACTACCTGCCGATGCTGCTGCATCATATTCAAGATAACCCTGAAGACACTCTTTAATTGCTACAGTAAGAACTTTCTACTCTTTTGGTTGCATTTTAGGAGGAATTGTATTCTACTTGTGTGTCTCTAGTATCAAGAAGCCACTTGTTGGTGCATGTAGTGCAGAGGTCTTCAATTTGTGGGGCACGACCCCCTTGGGGCGGGGGTGGGGGTGCAGCAGGGCAGTTAATTCCGACCGTTAAAGTGCTTCAGCTGAAGTTTTATTAATTGAGTCTCATGTGCTGTGAAAAGCCTTCGTGCCAGGGGGCCCGTTTGCCTGAATGAAATGCAAATGTGCATTGTGAGTTAATCTGCAAGTGTGAAGGGTGCTTGGGAACCGGTTCTGGCTTTAATTGATCGAATCACTCCCAACTTTGTGATGACAAAGATTTGTTTTTTTTTGGAGTGTTAATGCAAAGAGTTAACAACTGGGCTGTAAAGTGCCTGCGTTTAATCATAATTGAATTTATGCAGTCCTTAGTACCCCTAAGGTGGTGTTGAAGGGACAGCTATGTAAAAAAAATTGCATTACACATCCTCTGGTATTACTAAAATCTACATTTTGGAAGCACCATTCTATCGAAAAACGATTTGCACATTTTGTAGCAGTTTATCTTACACTGTGTGTAATGTAAGTATAAAATAAAGAAGTATATATTCACAGTGCTTTCTGTCAAAGGCTGTGACCTCGTAGCACTAAAAATACACAAGTCACTCTTCTCCACTGCACCAACCAAGATTTAATGCTGTGGCTCTCTGGTTGGACTCAGACCTGTGCAGTGCATTAACTAACAGAGGTTTCATAATGTACTATTGTGCATTTCCCACTGAATAACAACTTTTTAACTGTATTTTTCATTTAAGTTGCCTAGTATTTTATATGTAGCGAACTGATGGTGAAACACCTAAAAAATTTACCGAATTTTGTAGGGCTTATTTATGAGAGGCTTGCTCTGCATCACTTTTTTGATGCTTCGATGGCGCAAGTGTCTCAGCCATACCTATGAGGCAATGTAAATTCACCCTGCATGGCCTCATAGATATGGAGTAAAACAAAGCAGTGCAAGTCGCTGTGTTGACGCTGCCCCAGATTTACTTAATCACATAAACCTGGGGTAGCACCAAAACCTTACGCCTCCCCAGAGCAGGTGTAACGAGGAGAAATATTTTGATTTTAGCTCGTTTTTTCCTCTTTCCATCGGTGGTACGTTCTGCAGCTCACATAGAAAGAGGAAAACGCCTCTCTAGATTGTTTTTGTGAAGGAAGGTGCCCCTTCCTGCACAAAAACAATCCTGCCTACATTGGTGCTAGGCAGCAATTTGTGCGCCAACGCAAGGGAAAAGCACAGGAATGCACTGTATTTCAGAAATACGGTGCATTCCTGCCCTTTCACAGTGGTGTAGACTTGCGGCGCCGCCCTATGCCAATTCCTCATAAATGAGCCCCTTTGTTTTAGCTACACCTTTGACTACACCCCCACACTCACTGACTTTGGGTTTGCTAAACACTGTTTAATATTTTTTCCCCACCGTAAAAATTATTTGCTGTGGGAATTGGCGACGTTTATGTTTGTCAATAGTGGTTGATGATGAGGAGTACCAGGTCTAGAATTTTTTGCCAGGAGGAGGCCCTTACGCCTAAAAAGGTTTGACAAGGGGGTCTCGGCTTCAAAAAGTTTGAAGACCTCTGATGTAGTGGTTTTTAAATGTTAAATCAAATCATGTTGGCCAGGGTGTCCATATTTTCTCAGCTTCTTCTACAGCAATAGGTTGAAGCTATTTCAGGTAGAACCATAGACATAAACATGAGTTAGGGATGTATGGAAGATGGTCATGATTCTTTGAATTAAGTTTCTTTGGGATTTCTGACTTGGTGGAGTGGAAGGTGGTCCTTTTCACAGTGGTAAAAAGAGAAGCCTTGAAAGACACGTTTCTACAGCGAAGGGAACTAAGGGCCGGCTGTGGGACAAGACAATTGAGGCATCTGCAAGGTCTGCTGTGAGCCCTGTTCAGCACTCACCCGTGGATTATTTATGCTTGTGAACAGAAAGTATCACAAGGAGTGTGAGTAGAGGAGGTGAAAGGAGAGCCCTTCTGCAGGGCATACCTCAGCTGAGAACACGCAAATCGAAAAAAGGAGCACACGATAATCTGAGTTTGAGCATGAATAAATGGGCCTTACACACGTATTTGTTCAATCCTGCACGCTGAAATCAGTACATGAGCTTGTCGGGAGGTATCTAGGCTCAGAGCTATACCTGAGCATTCATTATTGTAGCTGGTCATATGAGGACTGGTGTCGGGCATATTTGTCTATATCTGATGAGTGATGGTAGCTACTAAACATATGAGGCTGCAGCTAGCAATTGAAAGGAAAGCAAGACTGTATCAGACGTATGCTGCTGGTATGCATTGTATGATGCCTATATCTGACTTAACATGGCAGTGCCTGACATATGATGGATGTACCTGGCATATATTTGCTTTATTTGGTATACTACTCGTTTGCTATCAGTGAGAATACCAAGGCTGTAAAATTCAACAGGTACCTATACTTAAATGTATGGACCTCTATCTGGCTGTATGAGGGTGCATGGTTGTATGAGGCAGATGATTGCACCTGACATTTGACTGCAGTTTATGAGCATTTTATGGCAAACACCAGTAATTTGATGGCTATGCCTGGGCATATAATGACTTTAGCTGGGTATATGAGACAGCTCACCTGGCATATGTTGGCAGCATCTGGATATGTAATGCTTTACCAAGGATATGGTGGCTAAACCTGGGCTTATGATGTCAGGATTTAGGCATATGAGGCTTTGCTGGCAGACTGTGATGGCAGGCTATTCCTGGGCAAATAAGAACATATAAGATTGTGCTGAAGCATATGATGACAGTAGCTGAGCATACATGGCTGCATCTGGAAAAGAATGTCAGAACCTGGACATAAGAATATTTAAACGGAACAGGCCGTAGAATGGCATATAAGGGTGTGTAGGTTCAGAACTTTCCTTTGCAATTCCGGTGCATGTATGAGGATGTTTGCATACATTTCAGAGGCCTTGTAAAGCCTTGCAATGGCTTCCCATTTAGCAAGAAGCCCTGTTTAGGAGCCTCCGTTTGGTTCATGGCGCCTACAATGGGCAAGGACCTTTCTGCTTCACTGGGCACTTACCCAGCTATAGGTCTCTAGTTTAGCAAGCTCAGTAACCCTTCTCATTTTACTCCTACTTCGTATTAAGCGGGTGCATTATGGCAGAAGAGTGCAAAGATTTCCAGGTCTTAAATTGTGGAATTACCTGATGATGTCACAGCAGCATATCCAAGACAGTCCTGAAGTCATTCTTTTAATGTGGTGTAATGGCTAGAATGGCCACCTTTGAAAGTGGGGAACCGGGTTCGGGTCTTTACCTGGAAGCTCAGCATCCTGGGCATATCACTTAATCTCTCCGTGCCTAAAAATGAATGTGTCTGTCTGTAATACAACTGGTGTTCATGTAAAGAGCTCCGATACCTTCGGGTCGAGTTCGCACTATATAAAACTGCAACAACAAAAAAAACACTAGAAGAAGAATTTCCTTCTCTTTTGGTGCCAATGTCAGTGTCATGGAATTTGATGGCTGGGAGAAGAGTCTGTGACCCATCATGTTGAAATCCACCCAGTCTACCATGAATGTTTTTTTAGGTCTCAGCCTACCAGACAGCACAGCTGTGTGGTATGCGAAAGACATCCTGGGGAGTTTCAGAAAGTTTACCTGGGAATGCATTCTGCCTGTAGCATGCCATTGGTTTGGGGTTTGTAACTCGCATTTTCTAGCTTTTTATTTGCTTGTTTTTTTTGCTTGAGGCTCCCCAACTCGAGTTCGTACCTCCCCATGCCAAAGCTGTGTTTAATGTATTATCCGCAAACTTGTTTTCTGTAATAAACAGGCCTGTAAATCTTGTTCTATTTGCTGGGCATTCAAAGACCGAGGTCAAATGTTAAGCTGTGTATTCGAGGGAGCCTGGGGTTTATTTTGCTTTCGGCGGACTTCAAAGTGAGAGCGTTTACAGGAAAGAGGAATGCAGTGTACATTCTTCTTGGAGCCTGCTTATGTCCTTACATAGCCATCTCAAAAGGTATCTTGTTCTTGAGCTGCAGAAAACATTTGCCTTTCATTCATGGGGCATGAAGTTCATTATTTGCATTGTCAGGGTGTGTGGAAGAATGAATGTTTCTAAAATCATATTTGAAACTATTAAAAAAACTTGCACTGATTTAGTCTGATGTACTAGTACTACTGAAACAGTTAATTTTTGTTTTGTCTTCATTTTGTGCAATAAGTGAGATATGAAAAGACGAAAATCCCTCTTTTCGAAACTTTACCAGCAGGACTCTTCCTCACCTCGTCAGGTGTGTTAACAAGCATTCTTGTTTTGAGCTTAGGGTCTGTCGTATGATCTCCAAATTCGATGGGAGAATTACTCGTGTCTTCACCACAGTGAAGTCCCGAATTTGTTTTCTTTTTTTTTATTGCAGTGCAGATAATCATTGGACTTCCCTTCTTACCATACCCCTTCTTTCTACCCTCTCCGTAAAACCTGTTTCTGCCCCATATCTCCCAAAATTTCGTCTGTTTTTCTTCTCTCTACTTAGGTCCAGTTTTTTAACCTTACGCACTGATGTCAACCATTCATCTACCGTTGGGGGGTTAGTACTTATCCATTTTATACATATCTTCCGCCCAGCGAGTAAGATTAGTACAAATAATAGACTTTTTTGCTTATCATTTAGAATGGATGATCCCACATTATCGCTCACAGCTCCAAAAATAATTACATCTACGCTTACCTCTATATCTTGTCCCAGTACTTCCTTTATAAACTTACCCACACCGGACCAAAAAAGCTGGAGCTGGGGACACTGCAGAAACATGTGGATGTCATTTGCTTTTTCTTCTCCGCATTTTGGACATCTCTTCACCACTTGTTTGTTTATCTTTGTTAGCTTTTCCGAGGACCAGTATGCTCTGTGTAACGCAAAGAGATGATTTTTCCTAAGAGGTGCAGGTTTTATTATGCGCCATAATGTGATCATAGATACTTGCCATAAGTATTGTACATCCAGCGTCGGCAGGTCTCTCTCCCATAGTTCTGTTGGCACAGTAAAGTTTTCTTCCCCAGCCGGAATCATAAACCAGTACCACTTTGATACTTCCTTACGTGATGGGTCCCCTTATAGTTTGTCCTCCAATTCCAAATTTCCCACATAGTCTTTCTCCATTCCTTTTTTTATTTTTATTATTAACATTTGAACAGTTACACATAGACATCTGAGCGTTCCGCATCCCAACAGTATCTTGCATAATACAAAGAGTATTACGAAGTATTTAGTGGTAATTAGCATTCTCCAGCATACATTTCTATTTCAGACATTCGTTACGTAGACTGATCTTCACCCAAATCCGCCTCCGATGACCCATGTCAGTGTGCTCTTCCACAGCATACATGGAGTGTCATATCCGGGTATCTGGTGTAATATCTGCAGCGTTACAGTGACCCCACTCCGCAGCCCACCCCACTGCGTTATGCTACCCATTCTTAGTATCCTGTGTCAGACATCACCCCTCTATCTGCCTTTCCTCCTCGTCATTTTCACCTTTGCCCGCTAAATACGCCTTATATTGGGCCCAGTAGTCCCCTGGGCGGTTCCGCACCGACTGAAGTTCGTTAAAAGCATCCGACTGTTCATTACAGTATGCCATGTCCGAGTGCCAGTCCCCTGATTTTGGGACAGGGCCCCTAGCCCAGCGCATTGCTATTCTGCGCTTAGCCAACAGAAGTCCCATGGCTACAAGTTTCCTGACCGATTTATCAATGTCTTTATCATAGCCTAGCAAGGCTAACATTGGCTCCATCTGTATAGCAAGGCCTGTTATGGCAGTCAATTCCTGAAAAACACTCTCCCAATACTGATATATCGCTGGACAGTACCAAGGGGCGTGTATAAACCCCGCTTCCCGTGCGTTGCATCGCAGGCAGTTTGCAGATTCCCGCAGGCCATATCTGAATAACCATTCTGGTGTGTAATACACGCAATGTGTGTATTTAAAGTGAATTAACCGGTGTCTCCCTTTTAAAGACACCTCCTTAGTTTTTGCACAGCAGTACTGCCAAACCATGTCTTCTATGGGCCTACCCAAGACTCTCCGCCAGTCCGATCTGGCTTTACTGGTGGGCCTGCGCGCTTCCTGTGGGTAAGCATATAGTGCTGTTACTAACTTATCAGGGGCTTCTTTTGGTATTATGGCAGACAGTGCAGGCATGTCTTGGGGGCTCTTGCAAGTCTTGCCCTAATAGTTCCCTCAATACATGTCGGACTCTATGGCAATGATATCGAGTTAGGGCTGACGGCTGGGTTCCTTGCTCAGGGATATTCCCCCAGTTCCCCACCACCCCATTCTGGAACAGATCTCCCATCTTTGTGACCCCTTGCGTTTGCAAAACAGTCCTCTCACTCTTCTTCAGTCCTAGTGAAAACCAGAAGCACCACTCCAACCTGACATGAGAGGAATATAAGAGTGTGCTCGCTTGTTTATCTAACAAGTTCCACAATGCGTGTATTGTAGTATTTAGTAAGTCAAAGACTCCATATCGGCGAATAGGAGCCTTGAAAAGCTTCTGAGGAAGTGTGTGGGGGTATGCAGCATCTCTCGCTAAATGTTGGTTAGGCATATCGTGTGGGTCATGAATCCAGTAATAAGTGAAGGAGCTTTGCACCGCTTTATAATACAATTCTAGGTCTGGCGCACTAAGACCTCCCATGTCATAAGGTAGAGTGAGGACCTCCCACTGAACCCTTGGCTGTTTTCCCGCCCATGCTGATTTTGTCAATAAAGTGCGCAGTGTCGTGAAGACTGATTTAGGTAGGAGAATGGGTATGTTTAAAAACAGGAATAGAAACCTAGGTAGAACTATCATCTTCATAATAGATATATGTCCAATAAGGGAGAGCGGTAATTTTATCCAACGGTTTACATCTTCTTCCAGCTTTTGTATCGCCTTGCCATAGTTCTCCAGTATGACCTTTGCTGGGTCTGTGCGTATTTGTATTCCTAAATACCACACACCCTCTGTTGTCCATCGCAAGGGAAATTCCTACGCTGGCGGCTTCGTAGATGGGGTAAGTGGAAAAATAATGGACTTATCCCAGTTGACCTTCAGTCCCGAAAGTCCCCCAAATCTTACCACTTCTCTTAGCATAGGTGTGAGATTCTTCTATGGCTCCTGAACATATAGCAATGTGTTGTCAGCGTATGCTGATATGACCAGCCTGTAGCTTGGGGACCGCAGCCCTCTATGACTATGGTATTCTTGGATCGCGCATGCCAGCGGCACTGCTATGAGAGCATATAGCAGGGGCGATAATGGGCAGCCCTGGCGGGTGCCTCTTGTGATCAAAATTTGGGATGTGGTTATTGCACCTGATGCAGCGCGTACAATAAAAACTATTCTCCTCCTAGGTCACTTATAGGTCATCCAGGGGCAAACTATATTTTCTCACATCCACATGATGATGGGGCCCATAAACATCGCCTATCACACACGCACACCTGGATTTCCTTTACACTTTTACGAAATTCTGTATTCCTAGGAGAAGCGTGAGAACTAAATGGAAAACACCATTTATGTACCGCTGGAAGGAGCCGGGATATCTTATTACCTTAACTTATCACTTTCTTTTAGTTATTTCTTAAGATATTCCTGCTCATTGTTTTGTCGATGAATCATTCATGTAAAAAATTAGTTCATAGTGATTAAGACCAGCTGAATCACAATAACCAATTACTGATGTCACAATCATTTAGGAAAATAACCACTGAGTCATTTGGTTTAAAGAATCTTAAATTTTATATAATTTTAAAAGCATGAGAAAGAATTTAAACTTTTTATTCAATTATTCATTCATTATTAATTCAAATATTTATTGAGCATAATCAATTTATTGCAGAAAGGAAATTTTCGTCATGAAGCAAAACCCTAATTACCTGCCTACCTTCCTAATTTAGCCTAATGATTTCTAACCTAAGTTTAAGAATTTGAAATAACCTGATTCTCATACTCAACTGGAAAATTAAGACAGCAACAGCAACTTCAGCTCGTCAGCATCAGCTACCTGCAACCCGTCTCATCTAACAGTCTTTCAGCATCTCCCGCTCAGTTATGGATCGATCAGGACCACCCAGCACTGGAAGCCACCAACACCAACACGACTCTCCAACTCCGCTCCTGACTGTGACTGCGACTGTGAACCCCTCCCACTAAGAGTAGGCCCTCTTATACCCTAATTCTAACTTTGCTAACTAATTGTTGCAACATTAATAACACGCTTTTCTTTCATTGGTCCATGCATGTTATCTTATTCATTCTTTTAATCAAGTTCTCTTGGATCCAATGGTCCTTGGATCATTTCCTTTCTCACAGTTCAAGACATGTTTCCATCCGCTTCGATCAGTACATTTGTAACTTCTTTCGATACATTCGAGAACTCTGCAGGCATTGTCCTTTCTCTTAAACTGGTTTCCCACGGGTCTTTGCTGATCACCACGGCACACTATCAGTTCAATTAGGTCACATCAGCCTTGACCATTTCTCGCATCCTAGCCTCTCAGCAACATCACAAGGTTAGCTTTTCTCCGACTTCTCTCCCTTGTCACGTGTTTCCCTGCGCTTGCGCACATCATCAACTGGCAGCCATTTTATATCGCCACTCGGTTATACTTTAGAAGCACTATTTTGAAATAAACAAAACATAATTAAAATAGAGAAAAATAGCCTTTTCGTTTCCCTCCCGTCATCTACGTACCCCAATTAGTTATTACCTAGCAGAAAGCAACATTTAAGCTGTTTCTTACTTACCATCACTATTGTTTTTGCAACGACACATTTATTTCTATGAAGCACAAAATCATGCATTTATTTTAAATTAGTACGCATTTATTTTTATGTTATAATTAGACACACGGACATTCGTTAATATATTATTCAGCACATTCACTTGCGTATTACCCTTCCCACACATACAGTGTTGATTAATACATTTAAACGAACATTTTATTAATTATTTATAAAATTTGTTAGGGGTTAAAATTTGTTATTTTCTCTGCTCCATCAACTCCCCCTTTGGTGATTTTTAAATCACCACATAAAACCCAAGTTATACTTCTTTTCAGGCAGTATATGTCTTTCATCCTTTGCTTTTTGTTAGTTACACATCGGTTTCTCCCTCATCTTGTCTTCTTGTCTCCTTATACATGCTTTCTTTCATTTTCTCTAACTCAATTTCACCCATTTCTCTCTCTCTCTCTTTCATTATTCTGTTATTTCTTTTTATCTTATTTTGTCTTACTTTTCTTTTTATACACGTTATTACTATTTTCAACACCATGGCTAACAATATTACTACAGTTGCTATTATTATAACTTTCCCTATCATTAGTCTACTCATTCTGGTCAACCAATTTGCTACTGAAGAAAACCCTCTACCAAGTTTTCCCAAGACACTTTCAACCTCCAGTGGAACTAGTTCTTTGTGCAAATTTGTAATATTTGTAATATACTTCTGTATATTTTCACTTTTATCAGGAATGTAAGTGCAACAATGTTGGACTTTCAACATTCCACAGACTCCACCCTCCTTTGCCAAAAGAATATCAAGGGCAAGCCGATTTTGCATCACCATAGCTCTCATGGCAACCATTTCGGTATTTACCATTAAGAACCCTCCCGCAGTATCTGTAGACAACCGATCTACTACTGTGGATAATTTCTGAATTTTAAATGCATTCAAAGATATTCCCACTGCTGGTATTAATGCTCCAAAAATATCACCTACAATTTCTGAAAAACTTTCCCTCTTTCTACGTGTAAAGCTATTAATCATCTTGTATGTTCCTTTTTCTTCTCTGTCCATATGAAAGATTTTTGGAAAGGCCAGGCCTACATAGCAAGTTCCATACCAATGGTCCGGTAACCTGTAATAAGCTCTATTCCCACAAATATAATAGATACCTGGAAATATTGGATCTTTTCCACCTTTGAATCCCCAACCTCCCAGAATTTGATAATTGTCATGGCAGATACTGGAACCTACAAAGTAATTGTCATAGACTGTCTTATTTCTTCTAATACACAACTTTCCTGTTTGCGGCCAATCTAATGTCATTGCTGCATTTATCTTTTTCCCTTCATGATTTCCTTCCTCAAACGTCCATAGATGTGTTCCTTCCTCTTTTATTGCTTCTTTTTGAAATTTCATTCTTCTTTCTTCAACCATTTCTAAAAATACCTTTTCTTCTTTCTTTAACTCACAGGTAAGGTTGTTACTAACTATTTCTTCTAACGTTAATTTTCTATGTTCTAAAAAGAATTCTCCTAAAACTTTTGCTGGTTTTACTTTGTTAAGTTCTGGTACTACTGGAATGTTTGCAAAAATCTTATCTATATCAGTATAATAAGATTCTAATCTACCTGTTTTATAAAATAAACTTGCTATTACACTACATGTTATTCCATAAGTTAGAGGTAGGTGATGATAAGTCACACCTTCTGATACTGATGCAGGCAACTGCATACAAACATAACAATCTCTCACATCCATTGTCTCTACATATTCGTACAACAATTTTGTAAAAACATTCTTTGAAAAGTCTGTTACTGACTTATCCTTATGTAATTCTGCACTACTTCTTAAAATAACTGGTTCTTTAATATTAGTCTCTTTTTCTGGTTTAGTATCATTCTTTGCTTCTATTAAAGCTAAACTAATAGGAATTGTGATTGCTAAAACTATCCATATGGTCATTAATAACCCTGTACAAAAGCAGCACATTTTACACCATCTTTTTACAAACTCACATTTATCTCTTCTATCCCTAGTATTTTCCATTTTTCTTTTATTTATTTGTTAAGTTTCAGAAAATTGTGTCACTACACCTCAGAAATGACTTAGATGCCACTCTGCTTTCAAAAAGTCTTTGCTTGGTACTTTCTTTTAATTCTTTCCAGAATTCTTTCGTTGTCACATCCGGTGATTTGTTACATCCAGTAAAATTGTCATGTCCGGCAGAAACACTATAAGTCTTCACTTCAGGTTTGTTGCATCTCACCTTTTCCCATTCGACTTCTTAGTCTCTGGTTCTCGTGAGTGTTTTCTTCTTCCTTGTAATCCGTCAGTGCGATATACAGCCACTCAGGTGACTTATACTTTGCATTCACTTTCTTTGTTCTTTTGGACTTTTGTAATCGTTTTCCACTGGGTTTTTCTTGTCCCTTTTGACTTGTTATCTCATTCACTTGTTCAGCACTTTCGTCTCCAGCTCTTATTATTCTATATCTCAATTTTCTTATATAGTTGTTGGGCCAATTATCTCCTTTTCTTGGCCTTTTGGCTTCACCTTCTTTTTCTTCTCTTTCTGATTTCCAATTTCTTTTTCTTGATTCAGTTTTTACTTTCTCCTCTTCTCCACTCTCTTCAGTTTCTGTTTCAACTGTTTCACTATTGTCTCTTATTTTGAAGCTTATGATCTCGTCATCTCCTACTGGTGGATCTGTCTTCTCCTTCTTGTGTTCCCTTATTACTGTCCCTCCTCGGTGTTCTTCCGATTTGGTGTTTTCCTCCCTTTCTACTTCTAAATTTCACTGTTCTTCTGTTTCTCTATCTGTCCCTATTGTTCCTCGGGGTTCTTCTCGTTTCTCTAATTTCTTGTGTACTTCTTTCCCTACTTCATCTATTAATATTATTTCTGAAGGATTTCCACCATAACTTGTACTTGGTTGTTCATCTAGATCATTTTCTTGCTCATTTTCTTCTTGAATTGGTTTATAACCCCAAGTTCTCCTTCGGAATTCTTCACAGTTTGCAACTGAATCATCAGATCCTGAACTTGTGTCAGATGTTTCCAGATGTCGACTTACAGGTCGATCTTCAGGTTCTGGAACTTCTGAATTTCTTTCTTCTTCTTCTTCCTCTTCTTCTCTAGAGGTGTTTGCAGTTGGGGTTTCCAGATGTCGACTTTCAGGTCGATCTTCAAGTTCTGGCACCCTTTCTCTTATCCTTGTTGTCCCAGCCGTTAAACTTTTATCCCACACTTCCAGACGTCGACTCACATGTCGATCAGTAGGTTCTTGAACTCTGATTGTGTGGCTGGCATGGACCCAGTTCTTCACTCCTGCACACTTGACTGCAGTCGTTGTCACTAGGATTACCTGTCGTGGTTCGTCCCAGCGAGGAACTAGACAGTTTCTTCTCCTGTGGATTTTTATACGGACCCAGTCTCCTAGATTCAAGTCGTGGGCTGGTTTTCTTTCAAGAGTGGTCGCATCCGGTCCAACCTGATGAAACACAGAACGCACCACATCAGCCAGTCCCTTGCAATAATCCAGTACTAGATCATCAGTTATAGTCAATAACTTGTTGACAGGTACTTGTGCTTGTCTCATTGCTCGTCCCATGATCATCTCATGAGGACTAAGTCCAGTTTTCTTTTCAGGGATGCTTCTGATGGTCATCAGAACAAGAGGCAGCGCATCTGGCCATTTGAGTCCTGTAGCTTGACAAATTTTTCCTAATCTGTTCTTAATTGTTCCATTAATTTGCTCCACTACCCCAGAAGCCTCTGGTCTGTAAGCACAATGTAGTTTTTGTTTAATACTCAATGCTTCGCAAATCAATTGGATCAACTCATTTTGAAAATGTGTTCCTCTATCTGTCTCAACCGTGACTGGAAAACCATACCTTGGAATGAACTCTCGCAGCATAAGTTTTGCCACTGTTGTTCCATCATTCCTTCTAGTGGGGTATGCCTCCACCCAACGAGAAAACAAACAGACGACCACTAGAACATATTTTAGTCTGTTACTAGGGGGCATTTCTATAAAGTCTAACTGCATTCTAGTGAATGGACCTCCTTCTCGTCCTATTGTTCCTAGACTCACTACCGTCTTTCTTCCTGGGTTAAACTGCTGACAAATAAGACATCTTTGACAAAGACTTTCAGCAATGGCTCTGAATTTTGGGTTATACCAGGTTTGTCTAAAAAGTCTGATCATTGCATCTCTCCCAATATGAGCTTGTCCATGGTACATCCGTGCCATGTCTGCAATCATGCTATCAGGCATAACTGGTCTTTCGTCTCTGTACACCCACACACCATTATTTTCCTGTCTTCTACATCCTGCTTTTATCCAGTAATCTTTTTCCTCATCACTTGCAGTTTCTTGTAACTGTCTTACTTCATCCCATGTCTCGACAGTATTAGTAAAAAGCAAAGGAGAAGAGATATGCTCCCTTTCTCTATTTTTGTTCATGGACACCATGTTCTCTGCACAATATTTGGCGATCTCATCGGCATAATTATTGCCAACGGCTATGTAATCTTCGTTTTTCTTATGCGCCTTGCACTTCACTACAGCTATTTGTTTAGGCAACTGTATCGCCTCAAGCAGCTTTTTAACAAAATCTCCATTTCTGATAGGTGTTCCTGCAGACGTCAAGAAACCTCTTTGTGACCAAATCTGACCAAAATCGTGTACGATGCCGAAACCATATTGGCTATCGGTCACAATCGTGACTCGTACATTTCTTCCTAATTTACATGCTTGAATCAAAGCAATCAGTTCCGCAACTTGTGCAGACCTTATTCCTTTCAGACAAGACGCTTCCATCACAGTTGCCACTGTGCACACTGCGTAAGCTGCGCTTAAAACTCCTTCTTTTGTTCTCAAACATGAACCATCTACAAACATGACATAATCAGATTCCTTTAACGGTTCATCTTTTATGTCAGCTCTTGGTTTCGTGCAATATTCCAGCACGTTCAGACAATCATGATCTACTTCGTCTTGTTCAATTATACTCTCCTCATCTGGCAATGATGTTGAAGGATTCACATTCATGCATCTATCTATGGTCACATTTTCAGCACTCAAGATGACTTTTTCGTACTTAGTCAGCCGACTATGTGTCATGTACTGTGTTTTTGTTCTTGTCAGAAGAATTTCTACTGAATGGGGAACATATACTTTCAGTGGATACCCCATCACTATACCTTCACTTTGTTCCAGACTTACACAAGTAGCAGCAACTGCTTTCAGACATCCGGGCAATGCTTTTGCTATAGGATCTAAAACAGCTGAAAAATAAGCAATTGGTCTTTTCATTGTTCCATGTTTTTGTACCAGTAATGAAAACGCACATCCATCTCTTTCACTGCAGTACAACTCAAAATCCTTCTCATAATCAAGCATGCCTAATGCAGGTGCCTCACACAATTTCTTTTTCAATTCTTTGAAAGGTTTCATTTCTTCATTGTTTAACTCAAAAGGGTCTTTTACATCTTTCTTGGTCAACTTTTGTAATGGTTTTGCAATCAAAGAGAAACCACTTATCCATTGTCGGCAGTATCCAACCATTCCCAGAAACATTCTTACCTCTCTTTGCGTCATTGGTGCTCTCATTCCTTGAATCATTCTTACTCTTTCTGTCGCTATTTTTCGCACTCCTTTCTCAATTTTATGCCCTAAATATTGAACTTCTTTTTGGCAAAATTGCAATTTTGAAGGAGACACTTTATGTCCTCTTTTCTCTAGATGGTTCAGTAAAGCTATTGTATCATTTACACATGCTTCTTTTGTTTTCGATGCCACCAACAGGTCATCGATATACTGCACCATCACTGACTTTTCTGGCATTTTCAAATCTTCCAGAGATTTCTTTAAAATCTGATTAAAGATTGAGGGGCTTTCTGTATACCCCTGAGGAATTCGGCACCATGCCAAAATACGCTCTCCGAACCGGAACGCAAATAATGGCTGGCTATCTGGATGCAAAGGAATAGAGAAAAATGCGTGACACAAATCTATCACAGTGTACCACTCAGCTTCGTGTGGAATTTGATATAGAATTACTGCAGGGTTTGGCACTATTGGACAACAGGGCACAACTATTTTGTTGATCTTTCTCAAATCCTGTACTATTCTATATGTTCCATTTGGCTTTTTCAGTCCCATAATAGGTGAATTACATGGACTGCTCATTATTTCTTTTAGAATTCCCTGTTCAATCATTTTATTTATTACAGGAGTTATTCCTTCAATTATTTCTGGAGTTAATTTGTACTGTGGCGTATTCGGGTAATTTGTTCCTTCTTTTACTGTTACTTTTACGGGATCAACTTCTTTCATTAATCCAATGTCTTCTCCTGTAAAATCCCACACACTTTCTTTCACTGCAATTTTTAGTTCTTCTGGAAGTTTTTCTGCATCAAATGCAGGAAACAAACCATTCATTTCAGGTTCCTGATTCATCAAAGTTACTTTATACAAGACATCTTCATCTGAGGTCTGAAATCCAATTCCATCTGGCGTACAATAAATTGTGCAATTCATCTTGCACAAGAGGTCACGACCTAAAAGATTTACAGGACTACAATCGCACACTACAAATTTATGCATTTTGCTAAAAGAACCAATTTTTACTTCCACTAATTCAGTAAGTGGTGTTTTAATCTGCTGATTGGCTACTCCTACCACTTGGATGCATTCACCTGAGAGAGGAAGGTTTGGAATTTCCACTGATCTAACAGTAGAACGGGTAGCTCCAGTATCGACAAGGAATGTTACATTTGCACCATTCACTTCTCCATCCACAAAGGGACCAGACTGATCTACCTCTAGAGTTGCGCCAAGTACGCACTCTTTCCCCTCTCCTGGGCACCGTCAGAATCTTTCATCCGGGTCATCCTCACTCTGACGCAACCAATACTGAGAAATGTTAGCTGCTCGCGGCAACTGTGTTACCTGCTCTCCTCCGTAGAATCCTGTTTCTGTACTGTATCTTTGCTGGTTAACAGTGTTGGGAAGTGGTGGTTGCGGCACCTGACTTTGTTGAACAACTACCTCATTCTGCACCTGTGGAGTTAATGATTGATTTTCCGGATTAGGTTTAGGTGGGAACTTACACTCGTTTCTCCAATGCCCTAATTTTCCGCAATTATGACATGGCCATTTCTTCTTTGCTTCTTCTAGACTCACTTGACCTTTCCCTTTACCTATGTTAGGTCGCATTTTATTCTGTCCTGTTTCATTCCCATTATTATTGTCCAATTGAGCTTCTTGTTTTTCTGCCACCTTCACCTGTGCCCACATTGCCTTCTCTTTCAATTTACGCTGTCTACTCTCAATATCATCACTGCAATACTTAGCATACCTCAGCACATCATCGACTGTGCCATTCTGCCAATTAATCATATGCTGTTTAATCATTTCACTAATCTCTGGTTTCAATCCAAACACAAATCTGTACACAAAATGACTCATATCTTTTTCACTTAATTCCTCATATCCACTATACTGCTTGAAAACCAACAACAACCTTTCATAATAGGCGTGTACAGACTCCTTACTTTCTTGTGTAGTTCTATCGATTTTTACCCAATCTGTCTCTTTAGGAGGAATCTTATTCTTCAAAAAGGTAATCACCTTATCATACTTCTTCATCACATCAGGACCTGGAGCTCCTGTCTTAGGATCTCTTGGATATTCTGTAGTTGGCCAGTCAACTGTAATCTTACATTCTGACCACAAATCAGTTGGTACCACTATGTCAAATAATCCATCTAAATCTATCCACAACACTTTTGAAACCTTTACAAATCTCTCTACTTGTCGGTACCATTCAACTGGTTTCTCTCTCAACTTCGGAAAGTCATTGGTAAATGACAGTATGTCCTGCCTAGTCCAGGGAACATGCACATAACTACCACCTGGAGTTTCTCTCATAGGGTATTCTTTAGCAACTGGTTCTTTTTCAGTTATCATAAAAGCCAATGAACCTTTGTCTGTAGTTTTCTCATTCTTCTTCGTCCATCTAACCTTCCATCTGTCCACATCACCCCATTTTCTCAACAATACAATTAACTCTTTTATCTGTGTCAGCCTTCCTGCCGTGTTCAAATTTTCAATATCTTTTTCAAAAAAATCTACTCTATATGGTTTCTGCAATGTTTTCACTTTTGCAAAGTCTATTCCAATTTCACTGGCTACTTCTTCTAGTTTGTCATGTAAATTCTTTGCTCTCCATGTAATACTTTTGCACAGAAACATTATTTCATCATCCTGATAATTTTTTATCTTTTCTGTACCAATCGTTCAAAAATTAATTCTTCCATGTCAATTTTTAACCTAATTACATCTAATGGTTTTTCTTCTGGTTCTTTTATTTTAAATGCCTTCATCCACTCATTTAACTCATCAGGAGTCGGACCTATGGGTGTATTATTTAGTTCTATCCAATTACCACTCTTTTCAGGGGTTTCTGTTGCAGATTCTGTTACCATATGCATTTTCCTACCATTGCACTCATTCACAGTCAAATTTGTAGGTGGACTTGGTCTGTAAGTACTAGCCAAATTACTTGTACTTGCACTTTGTTCCATCCTTTCTTTTTCTCTCTGAAATTGTGAACTCATGGGAATCACCAAAGATCGTTCATCAATTTTCTGATTCTCAAAAACTGGTATTACTGGACCTATTGTTACAGGCACAGTAACTGCTTCCATATTTTCCGTTAATTCTCTAATCTTCTCAGTTAGTTCTTTTGTTGTCCTTGCTAATTCGCTTGCATTGTCGCTTTCTATTCCTTCATTTTGTGAAGTTCTCATTTGTTCTTGTGACCTATTTATTTCAATTCTTTTTTCCGGACTTTTATTTCGCATAGTCTCTATTAGCGGCGCATTTGGTGTCACCACTGTAGAACTCTGCTGATACGGAGGTGGATTTCTATTTAGAATATCTTCCAGCAATTCATCATCCGTTTCGCTCTCATGCATATATTTCTCCCTCTCCATATGTTTCTTTTTCTCAGTCCGTTTTTTCTTATTCCCTTCCTCAACTGTAAAAGCTGGAAACAAACCTCCTGTCATGTTAGCACATCTCCATCATTTTATTCTGTCTTCATGATTTATTCCCCACATCCTTCCGGGCATAAACTCATGATCCCTTAAACCTCTGAATCTCTCTCGCTCATACATCTCATCCTCCCATTCCGTCAACGCTTCAAACTGTGTCGGTCTAGGTCTAGGTTCTAGATTTGTCATCTTTTCTCGCAAATTTCGCAAAACCGCTACACTAAATGAACCATTCTCAGGGAAAGCTAAAGCACCATCATTCTTCGTATACTTTGCCCAATTTTCCAACCATATGCATGTATGATATCCGTATTTCAGCATCATATGTGAAGCTGCTGATTTCGGCGGAGGAATTACTTGTCCCTCTCTAGTCACGACCTTTTTGTCTTTCTTAAAGAAATTCTTTAATTTTGTCGTCCATGACGTTCTCTCCCTTTCATACTCGTAATACGGCATGTTTTCTATTTGTTTTTCTCTTTACGCTAACGCTGTTCTGTGTACGGAACTTCAACCAATTACAGCGCGACTCACACTAACGTACTAATCAGAACAATTCCCTTCGTCCGCGAACCAACCAATCCTAGCGCTGCACTTTTCTACGTCACTCCTGCTCCGTGTTCACGTGACTAGTGCACTATCCAATCCTAGCGCGGCACTGTTCTACGTCACTCCTGCTCTTTTACCCCTCCTTTACAAAATTTATCGGCAATTTTCTTTTTACTGTTTTTCTTCGTTAGTTACAACAATTAAAACAATTCCATAGTCTGATTCGCTAAACAAAAGTGACAGCTTTGTCCTTTTACACAAGAATCCTGTATTTCCAGTAGACAGCGCTTACCTCTACCCTACCACAGAATTATTTACTCTCGCCGATAAAGTAGCACTTCCCTCTACCTTACCCTTCTTTCAAGCAAACAATTTACTCGTTTCTTTGGGGATAAGACACATGTGGAGACTAGGCTCCTGAGAATTAAGGCCAAAGTTTCACAAGAAAACGTGATTTGCTATTTCAGTTACACACTTTTCGTACAGAAAATCCCTAACATAACACAACTTGTGTTATTACCAAAATGAATTCAGACCATGTACCAAATTCCATGTGACTTCTCTTGCCACACGTGTTCCACTTCCTACATCCCAGAAGCGTGAAAACTCACATATAACATAACGCGACTCAACATATAGTGTTAGTCATCAAAAATAATCAATAATCAATAAACAATAATCACTAAACTAATCTATAGAAAACCATAACTCTGCTACCAAGAAATCTGATGCAGCGCGTACAATAAAAACTATTCTCCTCCTAGGTCACTTATAGGTCATCCAGGGGCAAACTATATTTTCTCACATCCACATGACGATGGGGCCCATAAACATCGCCTATCACATACGCACACCTGGATTTCCTTTACACTTTTACGAAATTCTGTATTCCTAGGAGAAGCGTGAGAACTAAATGGAAAACACCATTTATGTACCGCTGGAAGGAGCCGGGATATCTTATTACCTTAACTTATCACTTTCTTTTAGTTATTTCTTAAGATATTCCTGCTCATTGTTTTGTCGATGAATCATTCATGTAAAAATTAGTTCATAGTGATTAAGACCAGCTGAATCACAATAACCAATTACTGATGTCACAATCATTTAGGAAAATAACCACTGAGTCATTTGGTTTAAAGAATCTTAAATTGTATATAATTTTAAAGGCATGAGAAAGAATTTAAACTTTTTATTCAATTATTCATTCATTATTAATTCAAATATTTATTAAACATAATCAATTTATTGCAGAAAGGAAATTTTCGTCATGAAGCAAAACCCTAATTACCTGCCTACTTCCTAATTTAGCCTAATGATTTCTAACCTAAGTTTAAGAATTTGAAATAACCTGATTCTCATACTCAACTGGAAAATTAAGACAGCAACAGCAACTTCAGCTCGTCAGCATCAGCTACCTGCAACCCGTCTCATCTAACAGTCTTTCAGCATCTCCCGCTCAGTTATGGATCGATCAGGACCAACCAGCACTGGAAGCCACCAACACCAACACGACTCTCCAACTCCGCTCCTGACTGTGACTGCGACTGTGAACCCCTCCCACTAAGAGTAGGCCCTCTTATACCCTAATTCTAACTTTGCTAACTAATTGTTGCAACATTAATAACACGCTTTTCTTTCATTGGTCCATGCATGTCATCTTATTCATTCTTTTAATCAAGTTCTCTTGGATCCAATGGTCCTTGGATCATTTCCTTTCTCACAGTTCAAGACATGTTTCCATCCGCTTCGATCAGTACATTTGTAACTTCTTTCGATACATTCGAGAACTCTGCAGGCATTGTCCTTTCTCTTAAACTGGTTTCCCACGGGTCTTTGCTGATCACCACGGCACACTATCAGTTCAATTAGGTCACATCAGCCTTGACCATTTCTCGCATCCTAGCCTCTCAGCAACATCACAAGGTTAGCTTTTCTCCGACTTCTCTCCCTTGTCACGTGTTTCCCTGCGCTTGCGCACATCATCAACTGGCAGCCATTTTATATCGCCACTCGGTTATACTTTAGAAGCACTATTTTGAAATAAACAAAACATAATTAAAATAGAGAAAAATAGCCTTTTCGTTTCCCTCCCGTCATCTACGTACCCCAATTAGTTATTACCTAGCAGAAAGCAACATTTAAGCTGTTTCTTACTTACCATCACTATTGTTTTTGCAACGACACATTTATTTCTATGAAGCACAAAATCATGCATTTATTTTAAATTAGTACGCATTTATTTTTATGTTATAATTAGACACACGGACATTCGTTAATATATTATTCAGCACATTCACTTGCATATTACCCTTCCCACACATACAGTGTTGATTAATACATTTAAACAAACATTTTATTAATTATTTATAAAATTTGTTAGGGGTTAAAAAAAATTATTTTCTCTGCTCCATCACACCAATACGAATACGTGCCACCGGTTTGTTGTATAGTGTCATAACCAATTGCTGGAAAACTTCTCCCACTCCAATCCGCCTCAAGGTTGCTTTCATGAATCCCCACTCAAAGGAGTCAAATGCCTTTTCGGCATCTAAAAAGACTGCTGCCGCTTCTGTTTCGGGATCCAGTAGCTGTACTATACCCAGTAGCATCCTGAGATTGGTATGCAGACTTCGGTCCGGAACAAATCCCGATTGCTCAGGCCCCACCACTCCTGGCAGTATCAGAGCTAATCTGTTGACCAACATTTTAGCATATATTTTTGCGTCAACATTTAGCAACAATCAATGCCTATAAGAGGAGCACATATTGGGAGGTTTGCCAGGTTTCTGAATTGCATCTGTGAGGGCCTCGCGCAACGATGGGGGCATTATTCCAGTCTGCACCGTCTCTTCATACAGCGTGATTAAGTGCGGTATCAGGAGATCCTGGTATGCTTTATAAAAAGCCACTGTAAGGCTGTCCGTGCCCGGTGCTTTACCAGGCTGCATACCTGCCAGTGCCGCACGGATTTACTCCGGGTCCAGTGGAGCCATCAAATGCTCCCTGTGCTCTTGGGCGAGCCACATCATTTTGATGTGCTCCAGATAGTCAGTCATGGCTGCGTAATCAGGAGTCATTCGGGACCCATACAGCTAAGCATAGTATTTGCGAAATCTCTTGGCTATAAGGTGCGGCTCGTGCAGGGGTTTATCATCTTCATCTAATACCTTCAGCAGAACCTCTGCTTCCCGCCTAGGATGCACCAACGCCACCAGTGTAGTTCCTGGGCGCTCCCTTTCTCCATATACTCTGGCTACCGCATACTTTCCCATATGCTTAACCTCCTGGGCTGCTAGTTCATTGTACTCTTCTAATCTCACCTGTATGTCCATTAATGTTTGCTTATCCCTCAACCTTTGGTGTGCCATTTCTAGCTCTGATATTTCTTTTTCTTGAAGCGTTACCTACTCTGGAGGGATCTCAATAACCCTGAGTGTTTCAATATGACCATCCCCCTGTCATAAACCTTGAATGCTTCCCAGACTCTAGCGATTGTATCAACCGAGCCTACATTGTCTGAGAAATATTCACTTATCAGCTGGCTCAGTTCAGCTTTAAAGGCGGAGTCTAAGAGGGAATATGGTGGGAATAGCCAAGTGAAGGCCGAGGTCTGACGTTGTCGAAGCCCCAAGGTCAGTATCATCGGCAAGTGATCAGAATATGTACGAGGGAGAGGTTCAAGTTGGGTAACCCTGGACACCAGGCTCCTAGAAATTAACCAATAATCTATCCATGTATGTATGTCATGCACGGTGGAATAGTGCGTGTACCCACCTCCTGTGTTAGAGCGATGTTTCCATATATATACCAGTCCCAAGCTTCCCATTATGTCTATGATGGCTTTTGCGGCCACAGTCAGTCTGCGGGTCGGGTCCCTCAATCTATCCTTAGCCAGGTCCAGCACGCAATTAAAATCGCCTCCCCAGATCTGAGGCAAACCATCATCCTGATGCAAGCAGGCGCCGAGTGTGTGATAGAACTGTGGGTCATCATAATTAGGGCTGTAGAGTCCCACCAACAGGACCTCTAACTCTTCCTTATAGCATCGGGCCACCACAAATCTACCACCTGGGTCAATGCGCACATTTTGTATCTTCACACCTGCCTTGTTGTCAACCCAGATGAGGACCCCCCTAGCGTGCCATGTGAATCCTGACGCAATAAATTGACCTTGCAATCTATGCTGTGTCAGTACATCACTATTGGGTGCCAGGTGTGTCTCCTGCAATATTGCTACATCTACATTGTGACGTTTGAGATGCCTGTAGGATCGCCCTAGGCGGATCCTCGCACCGTGATAATGGCTCCCAGGTACTACTTCACGGTGCCCGCGGCCTGCAGTATACTCCTGGCTGCCGCTTTATGCAGATCAGCCGCACCAGCTCCCGCCTCCGCCGCACACAGTCTCCCCACTGCATGCCTCTCTGGTAGGCCCTCCGGCCAACTCCCACCTCGTACGAGGCTCCAGCCGTTGGTCGCTGATGCGGCACCATGCAAAGCTACCGGCCCTGCAGCACTGGCGTCTTGCACTCCGTTGCCACGCAGCGGGTCCCCAGCACCCGGCAGGCCGACGACACGCCGCCTGTGGGCCAGGGGGCTATATGCCCCGTAGTAGTTCTGATCCATTCTCAGCGGTCTTCCCCGGCCCACACAGCAGTGCCCCGCCTACCAGCACTCCTGGTGCAGTCAGGCCTCCGCTGCAGCAACCGCTCAGTCTGCAGAAACAATATCCCTGCGGGTCACTTGCTTTGCACCGTATCTCCCTCTCCGCACGTTTTAAGGTGAGTGGGGCCGCCTTCCGACACACAAAATAATCGCCCTCGCAGGACAGGCTCCTCTCCTCAGGCGAAGTGGATCCGAGTCGCCGCTTCCACCCAGCAGGCCGCACATTGCTTCCCGCAAGGCCTGTCTCGCCTCACCTTCCTTCTCTGTCTCTGGGTAAGGTTTGGGCATGCTTTCTCCAGTATAGGTGTCCACAAGTCTTCACTAACCAGTGCCAGGGATATGTGTTGGGTATCGCAGTGTATATCAGCAGGATTTTGCAGGATAATGTGGCTGGGTTATCAGAGCTTCACTACTCTGTGGCCATCTTGGAGCCAGGCAAGCTCCGCCCCGTCTTTCTCCATTCCTTTTACCCAACTTGTCAGCTGGAAGAATTTAAATCTGGACAGATTTCCACCAGTACTTAATAGCAGGGAATCTCAAATCATCAGGAATCCTGCTTTTATCAGCTGCCCCCACTTCGTTATGCCTGCGTCTTTTATAGGGGTTGCCAGTTTGTCCTTCAAGCTATCTGGATTCTCAAATAGGGGCAAAAGTACTGTAGCATGGGATTTTTAGCGGTTTTCTGATCTTGTACCAGAGTTTACAAGCGGCACATAGGACCTTCAGCCTAATTTCTTTTTAAGTATTTTGGATGCCCAAACTTGTATAGGAAGAAACCCCCTTCTAGTATTGTTTTGTAATGAGGGGTGTAAGAAGAGTGATCCTTAAGTAGTGACCTTGTATTCTTAAATTGGAAAGCCCTATAATAATGTTGGAGATCTGGACCAGCAATACCTCCTTGGTCTTTTTTTCTGCACAATTTTTTCCATGCTATTCTTACTCCCTTCGAGGCCCAAATAAAACTATTTAATTCACCTTGTATCTTCTTAATCCATCGTATTTTAAATTCATGGTGTTAAAGATAAAAGTGAATTTGGGTATAATAGTCATCTTTATTGTGTTGGATCTCCCCACAAAAGACAGTGGTAACCCACTCCAAAGTTTTTAGGAGTTTCCTTGTCTCTTTCACTCTCATATCGAAGTTTACTTGGGCTATTTCGTTGATATTTTTGAGTATTTCTATTCCTTGATATGTTATTCTAGTCTTTGCTGAGGGGTAGGGAGTGGGGGTTCCATTCCATGATTTCTGTTTTTTGGTGAATAATTTGATACCCCGAAACAGCTCCAAAACCGCCTAATAACTTAGTAATGTTGGGTAGTGACACATTTAGATTGCTTGTAAACACCATTAAGTCATCTGCATATAGTGCCACTTTATTTTCCCACCCATTATACTTAAAGGGATTAATGCCTCGTGCCACTCTTATTGCATTAGCTAAAGGCTCCATATATAAGTTAAACAAAGATGGTGAAAGTGGGCATCCTTGGCGAGTGCCTCTTTTAATTTGGATTTCTTTGGTAAGATTGCCATTTACCAGTATTTGTGCCATTGGAGTTTTATATATATTTGTTACTACCTTTAAGAATGTCTTTCCTAATCCATATTGATTTATTACATTGTGCAAGAAAAGCCAATTTACTCGGTCAAAGGCCTTCGCAGCGTCAAAAGTAAGGATTGAGAGGGGAAAGTTCGCTTGAGTGGCTATATCTATTGTTTCAATCAATTCATCGGTTAGATCATGCAGCTGTCTTCCCTTAATTAATCCTTTCTGGTCTCCATGGACCAGGTCGCTTGTTTTTTGTCTCAGTCTTGTTGCTAGGATCTGTGTGTAAATTTTATAGTCATTATTTAAGAGAGATATAGGCCTATATGATTCACATTTCAAGGGGTCTTTCCCTGGTTTCAAGATTATGGTGATGGTGGCATCTTTCCAAGATTTTGGCAGAGTTTGTCCTTTAAAAAAGACCGCATTTAACAGATTCACCAATATAGGGGCAAACACTTCCTTCAAGGTCATATATAATTCCTTTGGTAACGCATCCGGGCCAGCTGCCTTCACTCTCTTTAGTTTCTTCAAAGCAGCCATCACTTCCTCTAGCGTTATTTCTGAGTTAAGTGCTTCCCTATGTTCTTCCTCTAAGTTTGGGATAACTAGCTTGTTCAAGTAAGAATCTATTTGATCCTCCGAGACCTTTAAGTCTTCAGTATATAAAGACTGGAAGAAGTCGACAAAGGCTTTCTCAATCTCCAAGTCATCCGCCTTCTGCCTACCCAGCTCATCTCTCTGTATAGCTACAATTTTATTTCTATTATGTTCAGTTTTCAGTTTCCAAGCAAGTAATTTCCCACTACCTTTCCCATATTCGTAGTTCGATAACAAACTGGCTTCCCATTTTTTCCTAATTCTGGTATCTAGTATGTTGATCAATTTTATTTTCTCATTTATTTCTTCTTCTATTGTCCCTTGTTCTTGTACAGAGTCAGCGCTCTCCAATTCCAATTTTCTGTATTGCTCTAAGATTTCAGCCTCTAACTGGCAGATCTTATATCTAGTGCTCTTATTCCTAGATGTGGCCAAGCCAATTAGGGCACCCCTAATTACTGCTTTATATGTATTCCAGACTGTCTGTATAGGGGTTTCTTTGTTGTTATTGATTTCAAAGAATTCCTCAGTTATTGATTTCAACTTGTCAATGACCTGCTGGTCTAGAAGGAGGGTGCGATCTAAGGTCCATCTAGGCATTGCCTGGAATTTCCCTATTTTTATTGTCATGGAAACTGGAGAGTGGTCAGAGAGATGGGCGGGTATGTGTTCAACTTTGTCAACGTCGTAGCCTAAAATGTTATCTATCAGAAAAAAATCGATACTAACCCGAAACATACCAGCATCATCTGCATCGCCTGACATTCGAGGATAGGCAAGGGTGTGCTTGAATACACCAGCGGGCTGGGACTGCTGGTGTGTTAGCACTGCTCTGTTGATCTGCCTCCCAGTGTAGTTGCCCCCTCATACAATAGTACACACCTGGCCCCTGGCCTACTGGTGGATTGAGAGAATGGCATTGAAAAGGTCAACATGACTCATTTGACTTTGTGGGACACTAGTTTTCCCCTCTTGTATCTCAGATGTTTGACCTGCATTCCATTCTTTCCCCTGAACATTTTGTCCCCTGAACCTGTTACCTGTAAACTAAGACAATAACTGAACTGGCCTTTGATACCATAAACCTTCTTTTCCAGCTGGGATTGATTGGTGGAATTGTGGGCTTATTGGATTGGGTTCTGTCTTGGTTTGCTGGAAATCCATGTACACTGGTTAAAACCCACTATTTTGACCAACCGTGTGCACAGAACCACAAAGAAACTAGGACACAGGGGAGACATATCATAGCAAGCTTGGTATATTGAATCATATCGTCCGGCATGTTTGCTTAGAATAAATTAACATTATGAAACCTGAGAACTCACAAAGACTACTGAGAACACCCAGGGCAGATTTACTCATTTTTAACACAAAGTAACGACCAGCGTTGTGCAAGAGGGAAAACACAGTGAAGAACCATATCTATTGAGATTGGGCTGCTGCTGCTGTCATTTCTTGCACTGGTGCTCTAAAAAGAAAATTTGTGTTACACACAAATTTGCAGAAATCAGTGTGCGCTGTATAGCATCGGATTTATATTTTGCAGGTGGGCTGCACTGTACAGCACAAACTTTTGCTTGACAGAACACACACACCCTTGCACTGTGGTGCAAGGGTGTGTGCATTGGCACATGGCAGCCTAAGGTCTGCCAGCTCTGAGGGACAGAAAAACAAAACCATATCTTAGTAGATATGGCATTCTTTATCTCGCTCCCTTTGACGCAAAGTAGCACAACAACTTTGGTTGCTCAACTACAATGCATCAAAAGTTGGCACATTTCCTCTGGGGTGTATGGTGTGCACTCCACTATCAATCAATCAATCAGGATTTATAAAGCGCAGCTAATCACCCGACAAGGTATCCAGGCGCTTAAAGGCCCCAAGGCTTATTCGAACAGCTAGATCTTGAGGGCCATTCAGAATTCCAGAAGTGAGGTGATGTCCGGAGGTGAGTGGGGAGGCTGTTCCAGGTCTTTGCTGCAATGTGGGAGATGGAGCGTCCTCCACTCCTGCTTTGGTAGATGTAGGGAGTATGGGCAAGTGAAAGGGAGGCGAAGCGTATTCTTCTCGATGGTTGGTGAAGGGGAAGTTGGTGGTTAATGTAATCAGATCCTTGGTTGTGTAGATCCTTGTGTTCTCTTCTGAACGGGGACCAAGTAGAGTTTTCTGAGGTGGGGTGTGATGTGGATTTGTCGGGGAAGGCCGAGAATGAGTCTGGCTGCAGTGTTCTGTATGGTCTGAAGTCTCTTTAGAAGGTGTGTGATGATTCCTACGTAGAGGGCACTGCCGGAGTCCAGTCGACTGGTGATGAGGGCTTGTGTCATGGTGACTCTCATGTGTAGGGGTAGGCACTTGATGATCTTACGTAGCATGCGCAAAGTGAGGAAGCAGGCAGAGGAAATGCCATGGAAATGTGATTTCATGTTGAGCTTATTGTAAGTGATGATTTGAGGTTTCTGGCATGGGTGGAGGGTGTAGGTGCGGGTCCTAGGTCTGATGGCCACTAGGAGTCATTCCATATGTTGCTGCTGTTGCCAAAGATCAGTACTTTTGTCTTGTCTGTGTTCGGCTGCAGGCAGTTGTTCTTTATCCAGTCAGCAACGTTTGTCATGCATCTGTGGAAGGTGGTGGTGGGGTCATCGGTGAGTGAGATTAGTTGGGTGTCATCTGCATAGGAAATTATCCTGAGGCCGCGGGACATGGCGATGTTGGCCAGCGGGGTCATATATGCGTTGAAGAGCATGGGCTGAGGGATGAGCCTTGGAGGACACCCCAGGTGATCTCCTTGGATTCAGAGGTGAAAGGTGGGAGGTGAATCCTCTGGGTTCTTCCGGTGAGGAAGGAGGTGATCCACATGAGTGCGTCCCCTTGGATGCCGATGTGGTGGAGTATTTCAATCAGTATGTGGTGGGATACGGTGTCGAAGGCTGTTGAGAGGTTGAGGAGGATCAAAGCTGCTGTTTCTCCTTGGTCAAGGAGGGTTTGGATGTCGTCTGTGGACTTTGGCATGTTTCTAGGTATCAGGAAATGTTGCTGTGGTGATAGGTATTGAGTAGGGTGTTCCTAGCCAATCCTTTGGTTTCCGAGGTTGAAGATGTGGTGCGGACATGGGTCTGTGGGAGCTCCAGAGTGGATGGATTTCATGGTGGAGGTGGTATCCTGGGTTGAGAGGATGTTCCAGGTGGTCAGCGTGTGGTTCGTGTCGGTTATGGTGGTGACGTATCTGTCGAGGAAGTCCATAGGTATGGGTTGGGCTTCGAAGGTTCCGTACATGGTTGTGAGCTTGTCCTAGAGGAAGTGGGCGAAACTGTCGCACAGCTCCTGTGAGGGTGTGATGTTGTTTTCGCTGGCAGCCGGGTTGGAGAATTCCTTAACCATGTTGAAAAGTGCCTTGGTGTTGTTGGTGCTGGTTTTGATGTGTGCAGCAAGGGCTGTCTTCTTTGTTGCCCTCAGTAGGTGTTGGTCGAGGTTGAGGCAGGTCTTGAAGGCTGCCCTGTCGGAGGTGTCCTTGCCGGTACGCCATCTCCTCTCCAACTGTTTGCTGTCTTGTTTCGCTGTTCTGAGTTCTTGGGTGTTCCAGCTGGCCCTTTTATAGGATTTTCTCTGGATGTTGCTCTTGGCTGTGCAATTGGTGATCCAAGCATTGATGTTTTTCACTCCCTGTTCGAGGTTGGTGGCGATAGCAGGGTTGGAGCTATTGAGGGCATTCACCCAGCTGATCTCTGAGATTTTGTTCCACCTCCGGTGGGGTGCGCTGGTCATCTTGGGGGTGGCGGTGCGGGGGCTGGAGATGCTGAAGTGAATGATGGAGTGATCGGTCCATGTGAGTTCTGTGACATGGCGGTATTTGACGCAGTTGCTGGAGGTGAAAATTGGGTCCAGCATGTGTCCTACAGTGTGTGTAGGGTCGTGGACAATCTGGGTCAGTCTGAGGCTGCTCATACTGTCGGAGGTGTGCGGTGTTTTTGTCGTTAGGGTCTTCGATGTGGAAATTTAGGTCACAGAGGAAGATGTAGTCCTTGTCGTCTAAGGCTAGGGGCGCAATGAAGTCTGCGATGGTGTTGCATAAGCTGGAGCATGGGCCTGGGCGTTGGTATGCTAGGGTGACTCTGACGGAAGTCTTGTCATCTGTGTGGAGCTTGAAGTCATGATGTTCCATTGGAGTGGCGGTATTGTAGGTGGTGGTGGTACACTGTATGGTCTCTTTGTGGATGATGGCTGTTCCTCCTCCCGACTTGTTGGTGCGGTCTTGGTGAGTGACTTTATATTCGTCAGGGATTGCTGTTGCAATGTCTGGGGCGGATGTAGGTTTGAGTCAGTTCTCAGTGAGGAAGTCTTTGTAGGGGGCGAGGGTGGCGATGAGGTCCCATAATTCAGTGGAATGCTTGCATAGTGAGCATGTGTTGAGAAGGGCGCATGCAAGTTGTTTTTTTTTGTTCAGTTACTGTCTGTGATGTGTTCAGGGTGGGGCTAGTTGTTGGGCTGATGTGTGTGCAGTGGCAGGTGAAGTGGCAGTAGGTGCAGGTGAAGGTCCAACCATGGAGCGTGGTTTGGCATGGTGGCAGTGTTTGTTGCGGCGTCTGGGGTCGAGGGTGTAGAGCTTGGCAATGGTGTATCTTCAGTGGCAGGAGGGCCAGCGGTTGTGGCGATGTGCGCAGTCCAGGCACGGACGGGCTTGCGTTTGGCACACCTTCGGGGTGCCAACTGCGTGCCAGTTGCGCACATCCGCTTCGCATGCAATGTGTGGTTTTTTTTGAGAAATGAAAACATTTCTCCTTTTTAGCTCCTACTTCAAGGAGGTGTTATTTTTTTATTCACAGCCTGGTCTGGCTATCATAGTAGATGAATTAGGCTTTGCATCAAAACCTTTAAGTGCTAGCGCTGATCCTCCCACGTGATACCATAGTAGCACCCCCTTAATGCAAAGGATGCTTTTTGCACTGAGAAAATGACACCTTTCCAGAGCAAAATGGCTTTTCCTCTGACCATTAAATTCCATGCACCACTTTGAGTTGCTTTGTGCTGGTGCAGTGCCTTAGTAAATTTAGGCCTCGAAGTCTTCCTTAAAGTCTTCCACATAGCCTCAGATTTGCCAAAAGGCCAATGTTATCAGGGAGATATTGTGTAGGCAGTGTAATAGCTCATAATTCTGTCCCAGACGATGCTAGATTCTTAAGATTCTTCTGTCACATATTTTACTACATGTAAATGAAGATCTTCACATTTTGAAGATGGACATTGAGTTAATTTAAGCTAATTTTTTGTTTGACACAGTTTAGGAGTTTAAACCCTCCATTCCCGTCTGCGATAAAACCTAACTGCACATTTATTCCTGACCTTTTGTTTTTACTTTTAGAAAACATATCATGTTGCCGCCTCACTAGGCACAGGTCTTTTTGCATGTATATATTATAGAGATGTCCACCAGCCCTCACTTGCAAAATCGGAACTGTTCCTCATAACTAGGATGTTCTCATCCCTGCAAGTGTGCGTTCTTGATAGCATGTGAAGTCCAGGCCATCTGTGTGCAGTATGAATGTTATCCTCAGTGAGAACTCAAAAGATAGGTTCTCTGCAGAGACCATTCCATCTTGTTTGTCCTCGGAACAGCCATTGATGCTGCGCCTGAGAGACCAAAGACCGCATGTACATAGCTTTTTTTTGGTCACAAACGTTCCAATTTGCAGAATCGGCCGTTTGCAACCAAAAAAAAGCATTTTCCTGTGAACAAAACCCTATTTTGTGAATCGCAAAATGGGTTAGCGATTCGGGATTACGAAGGGGAGTGTTAAGGGTGTCCCTTCCTAATAGCGACTCGCAGTCCTATGTATGAATTTGGTGCTAACGGATTTGCAAATGAGAAGGGCTCCCCAAGGGACCCCTTTCCCTTTGTGAATGCATGTGAAAAAAAAATTTTTTAGAGCAAGCAATGGTCCCACGGACCACTGCCTACTCTTGAAAAATGAAAAAAAAATCTTTTTTAATTTTGAAATGCATCCCGTTGCATTTAAAAATAAAAAGTTGCTTTACTTAAAAGGAATCACAGACATGGGGGTCTACTGGACCCAGCAGGCCACAGTCCCTGTGTTTTTTTAGTGAATCCCAATGGGTCGCACATTGCGACCTACCTCATGAATATTAATGAGGTAGGTCAACTGCGGCCCACTGGGAATCGCTAACAGTGTAAAAAACACTGTTGTACATAGCTGTTTGCGATTTCCTAATCTCAAATCGCAAAAACTTGCTATTAGGTAATCGTAAATCCAAACTACGTACATGTAGCCCCATATATCAAACACACTCCTGTACGATTTTGGATGCAATTTAATTCAACCCCAACCCCTTCCTAAATACAAAAATTGTCAAAATATGTTTTGTTGCTCGACAGCTCTTCCTGTAGCTGTGCATGCGCGTATGTTAACCCAGTGTGTTTGATTTGTTCGAGGCTCAGTCCACACCCTGTGCCTAGCCTGGCTGGTTTTTCCAGGAAACCGTAGTTTCTAGTTCTATTGCTGCCCGCCTTTCCCCATCTTTGTCAAAGCCCTGGAAAAACACAGACTGTGCAAACGCTCTCTGCTTTGTTTGTAATGAATTATGAACTTCGCACCCCATCTTGATCAGTCCTGGCTTCTGTCCAGTGCTCCCAGATTTAGCTATCGATTGTCCTGGTTCAGCCAAGAGATCCCATTGATCTGGACTTCTGTAGAAAGACTTTGGCACAGCACAGAGATACGTCTGATCTTGGACATGAGTCTGGAAGTTACGGTCTTCCCCAAGCCTCAGACCAACCCCATGTCTCTGGAGGACACTCGACTGTTAGCGCATGCGCTGGAGGAAGAGGAGTCTGTACTAATCAGGGCAGGGAGAAAGCTGTGGCAGGAACCGACGAACAGAGACAAAAGTTCCCCAGCTTGAAGCCCACCTTGAGATCATAGTGAGGAAGTGAGGCTCAGGCCAGCTGCTGAACAGCTGGCCAAAACCAGTGGTGGCTGGCCACTGATGGAGCAGGATTTCACGCAAAGAAACCTGCTCGAATTAACACCCCCATAATACGTACTAACAGTAAGTAGTAATAGAAAATTAACGTGCACCTTACATGAACACAAGGGAAAACTGCTTTGCGCATGCATGCACTAACGTGAAATAACACATGAAAGAACTAAAACCGTATTTTGAAAGAAACGAGGAATAATGCATGACTAGGCCACATGTGAAATTCGTAGACTGCATGCTGCATTTTGCTTTGAAATAATAAATAATGCTGCTTTGCTTAAAGCTAAGCTAGGAAAAACATAAACGAGGGATAGTGCTAAGGTGGGAGGCATAACAGTGAAAAGTGCATTTCTGTATAATTAATGAATGTCTATATTCTATTTGTCGTAGTGAACCGAATAAACCGCCATATTTCTTAAGTTGGCTGAATAGAGGAGGGGTTGGAGGAAAGAGTGAAACTGACCTGTCAGTACAGTCAGAAGCGCTGAGTGCTGCAAAGAAAAAGAACAAAAGGTTCAAGGCTGATATGCTGAAGGAGAATATTGAGTGCCTGCCAAAGGATGTGACTGACCGTGGGACCAAAGACTCTATCCGCGGACATGGCTGAATATTATGAATAAAATGTTTAAATGTATCATATGCTAAAATCGTGAGAACCAGTCAAGAACTAGGCTATGGGAATGGATGTAGAACAATGAATATGTCCAAAGTCTGAATGAGGTCACAGTGGTGTGACATACCACCTCCTAAGTCCACCAATCAACTGTCAAGTTATGTGAAATGTTTCAACTGATGTGGGACGGACATGTAGGTTTTAGGGTATAACTGGGGTGCCTTTAGGGGTGTGGTTTAGACTTGCAGGGAGGAAGAGAAGGAGGGTGGATGCGTCGCTGTTCATTGGGTTGCAGAGAGGCCTAGCTGATCCTGTCCCTGTCCCGCTCCTGGGTCCTGAAATCTTTGTTCCCTGACTCTATTTCAGTGAACCCCCACCATCACCTTGGCCAGGGGGGTGGTTTTCCACAGATCCTTTGGGTTTGTATTATTCTGACTCGCTCTTGCAAACTTACTTGTAAGTGTATTTTTTTTGTTTCTGAAACCTTTGTCTCTTCACCTATCCATTCCGTTATAGGTATTTTGTTTCGCATTATTTTGCTGAAACTGATGTCTCTTAATCTGTCCACTCCTCATTGTGCATTATGATTATTGTGATGAGAATGAATCTATTTGCATTTTTCTGATGTTTCTCTCTCCTTTTGTGGATTTCATTGTTTGCATTTGTGACCGTATGCATTGAGCATTTAATATGAGATAAAGCTTTATTAACTTTACCGAGAGTCTGTGATTATTTAGCTGACTGAAAAGTTAGTTAGATAGTATTATCATTACCATCAACTCCTCAAGTAATTGGTCCATCGACCAAGAGGAAAGAAAGATGATGTACAGGTTTAGTTATGAACTCAGAGATGTCAACCATGAATTTGTGAAGGAAACGAATTGAACGTCATTAAAACTTGAACCCCAGCGCATCAGGGATTTGGGTGAATGTGTATGGGCCATTATATTGTGATGTATTGAGTATTGATCCCTGATTAGGCATTGGCCTCGCGCTGGATCAGTTTTCTGGTAGCAGAGGACGGTTTAATTATTGATTAGTTTGGTAATGATTATTGATTATATGTTCTTAACACGAAAAAGTTAGTGTCCTGTTCTATGTTGTCTAGAAGTACAGGTACGGAGATACCTGAGGAATCCCAGGATTGGAATTTAGCCTGAAATAGGCAGAAGAAGAGTGTGGTAAAGAAATCACACTGCAGAAGTACTTTGTCTGTTGTAATAATACCGAAGCTACGGAGGGCTACGGAGGGCTGTAGGTGTTATATTTAGGGAAATTTCGTATGTGAGTAGAGTGTCTGAAATAGCGAAGGGTCCACTTCCGAAACTCTAGCCTTATCCCCAGGAGAGTAACAAGACCTCTTTTCACACCAAAAAGTCCTCTTGTGAAATTTTGGCCTTATTCCTAGAGGAGTACCAGGTCCTCCCGGAGCTTGTTTGAAAGGTAAAATAACGCTGGTCATTATTGTTGCCTGCAGTATAAAGAATCCTCTTTGAAAAAGTGAAGAACTATCTCTTTATCTAGTGGAGCAGACAAGGTATTTGAAAGAGAGAAATATAGAGGTAACAGAAGATACAGAAATTCGATGTTTGGATATCCTTCTGAGAATAGGGAGAATAAGTTGAAGAGATGGAGGAGAGCTGTGATAATGGAAGGATTGTATCCAGTTTTAGTCGCTGACGATCAGACAGGAGATAAATGTAAAGATAAAAATAAAAATATAGGGGCATATTAGCAAGACCCACGTTAAAATTATCGCCGTTTTAGCGGCAGGAAACTGCCGCTAAAACGGCGATAATGGGCTTGCTAATATGCGTTATAGAATTCCAATAGAAGCCCAGGTTAGATGTCCTGCACATCTAACCTGGGCTTCTATTGGAATTCTATAACGCATATTAGCAAGCCCATTATCGCCGTTTTAGCGGCAGTTTCCTGCCGCTAAAATGGCGATAATTTTAACGTGGGTCTTGCTAATATGCCCCATAGAGACTTCAAGTTTAAGGGATGATCCGAACGACTCTGATGAGGATGAGTTATTAGAGGATATTATGACCAAACGACCTCCGCCGTATGAGGTGACTCCAAGTGCCCCACAATTGGAAACCCCATTAACTCCACAAGTCACTGAAATAGCTAGGGCAGTGCGAGAGAATGAAGTGAATTTGTTGAATAAGGCAAGACTAGAGCAGGTCCAGAAAATGAATCAGTTAAGTATGACTGCAGAAGCATTAACGGTACCAGTAATAATTGGTCCCGTTGTCCCATTATACGGAGAAAAACAGAATATGACAAAAGCACATACGTTATCAGTTCCAAGCATCAGGAGTGGAATGGTGATAGTAGCAGATGAGGGTGAACAGACTGACACGAATAATACTTTGTTAGATCTTCCAGTTTGTGAGATGATAACAGAAACCCCTAGAAGAAGTGTACAAATAGATCCAAGGAGAATAGGGCCGAACGTCACTTCAATGGCAGGGAGTTCAGCAGGTCCTTCACCAGAAGAATTGAATAATTGGATAAAAGAAATGGTGAAGCCGAAACCGCAACCACAGAGTATAAATGTGAGTCAAGTGAAAGTAGATCTGGAGGAGATGATTATTGGCACACTAAGTCCAGACAGATTAGGGACTTACCGAGATGATGAATTGTTGTTTTTGTGTAAAAGCATTACTTGGAGAGCAAGGAATCTTCATGAGAAAATATCTGAAGCTGCTAGTGAGTATGGAATAGACATAGAAAAGTCGAAGGTGTTGCAGAAATCATACAGATTGGCTTTTACGGATAAGGATCTGGAAAGTTTGAATGCGTCTGGAAAAAGGTTACAGATAAAAGAGTTGATGAATATTTTGAAGAAATAGGGAGATGTAGATCGATGGAAAAATAGATGGGTGAAAAAGAAGGAAGAAGCAGCTAGTAAAGGAGCGTCTATGTTTCCGTTAAAAGAAACAGAACAAGTTGAAAGGGCGTGTCCAATGAGAGAAGTTTCAGGTGGTGGATATATTCATGTTCCATGGTCAAGGCAGTATATATTATCTTTTACGAATGATTTCCCCAGATTAAGAGAGAAACCGGTTGAATGGTACAAACAGGTAGAAAGGTTTGTGAAAGTCTCGAAAGTTTTGTTAAAGAATTTAGATGGGTTGTTTGAGATTGTTGTTCCAGCAGATTTGTGGACAGAATGTAAGATCACTGTTGATTGGCCAAAAGAAGAATATCCTAGAGATCCTAAAACAGGTGCACCATCTGAGGAGGTGATAAAAAAGTATAATCAGATAATCACTTTCTTGAAAGGGAAAATTTCTCCGAAAGAAACAGATTGGGTTAAGATTGACAGGACGACCCAAGAACCAAAGGAGTCAGTTCATGCATACTATGAAAGGTTGTTGCAGGTATTTAAACAGTATAGTGGGTTTGAGAATATTGGAGACAAGGATATGGGACATTTTGTGTATCGTTTTGTGTTTGGATTAAAAACGGAAATTAGTAATATGATTCAGCAGCATTTGATTTGTTGGCAAAGCAAAACAATTGATGAGATTCTGAGGTATGCAAAGTATTGTAGTGATGACATTGAGTCGAGACATAAAAAGTTAAAAGAGAAAATGATGTGGGCGCAAGTGAAAGTGGCGGAGCAGCAAGAAGCAAATAATAGTCCTCAAACAGGTTACCAGATGAATGGTCAAAATCAAAATAGTCAAATACCCAGTAGGGGTAGAGGAAGAGGTAAAATGAGTAGAGAGGAAGCTATGAAGAAATTTCCTTGTCATGTGTGCGGAAAGCATGGACATTGGAAGAACGAGTGTAGATCTGCTAAAAAGAATAATGGGGTAAATCAAAGTTTAATTCCACAGATGCAGAATGAGGTGGGTGTAAATCAACAGCAGCAGGAGCAGATAGTTGCTCCACAGTTACAGGTGCCACAAGCTCCCATGCCAAATAATGTGAATGCTCAAGTGCAGAGGTACAGTGCGAACACTGGATTTCACGGAGGTGACCAAAGTGGTAAGAATCAAAGTGTGCAAATGGTTCCGCAATATTGGTTGCAGTGCAATGAGAATGATTCAGACTCATCTCAATGACGGTGCCTGAGGGGGGAGGAAGAGTGCATACTTGGCGCATCTTTGGCGGTAGATCAGTCAGGTCCATTTGTTGACGGAAAGGTGGAAGGGAATGATATTACATTCTTAGTGGACACTAGTGCTACCTGTAAGAGCAGCAGAAATTCCAAACCTACCCCTCTCGGGAGAAACTATCCAAGTTGTAGGAGACTCGAATAAACATATTAGAACCCCAGTCACAAATCCAATAGAAGTTCATATTGGAAACTTCAGAGACATGCATCGGTTTGTGGTATGTGACTCGAGTCCAGTAAATCTCTTAGGTAGAGATTTATTATGCAAGATGAACTGCACCATCTATTGTACGCCGGATGGTATTGCATTTCAGACACCTGATGAGGATGTCGAATTTAAAATGATGCTAGCGAAGCAAGGGACAGAAGTGGATGAGTTGTTTTTACTTCTCACAGAAGAGAACTTGCCTGAAGAGTTAAAAAGTGCAGTAAAATCGGATGTGTGGGATTTTTCAGGAAAAGAAATTGGCCTAATGATAAATGTAGATCCGATTCAGATTACAGTGAAAGAGGGTGCTGTATATCCAAACACACCCCAATACAAAATGAGTCCAGAAGTAATTGCAGGAGTCACACCTGTGATTGACCAAATGATTGAACAAGGAATACTAAAAGAAATACTGAGCAATCCTTGTAATTCGCCTATTACAGGTATCAAAAAGCCCAATGGGAAATACAGAATAGTGCAGGATTTACGAAAAATAAATGAAATTGTAGTAACCTGTTGTCCAGTAGTGCCAAATACAGCAGTAATCCTTTATCAAATTCCCTGTGATGCTGAATGGAACACAGTGATTGATTTGTGCCAAGCATTTTTCTCGATTCCTTTACATCCGGAAAGCCAATTTCTTTTTGCGTTCCGGTTCGGAGACCGTGTTTTGGCATGGTGCCGAGTTCCTCAAGGGTACACAGAGAGTCCCTCAATCTTTAATCAGATTTTGAAAAAATGTCTGGAGACTTTAGTCATGCCAGGAAAATCAGTTTTGGTTCAATATATTGATGACCTGTTAGTGGCATCAAAGACACGAGAGGCATGTGTGACAGATACAGTTGCCTTATTGAACCATCTGGCAGAAGGAGGACACAAAGTGCCATCAGCAAAATTCCAATTCTGTAAACAAGAGGTCCAGTACCTAGGACACAAAATAGAAAAGGGAGTCAGAAAGGTGACACCAGAAAGAATTAATGTGATCAAACAGATGAGTCCGCCTAAAACTCAGAAAGAAGTACGAATGTTTTTGGGAATGGTTGGGTACTGTAGGCAATGGATCAGTGGTTTCTCACTGATTGCAAAACCTCTACAGAGGTTGACACGAAAAGATGTGAAAGATCCAATTGTCCTGGATGATGAAAGTATGGAAGCTTTTACAAAATTAAGAAACAGTCTTTGTCGAGCACCTGCATTGGGAATGCCAGATTATGCAAAGGATTTTGCGTTGTACTGCTGTGAGAGAGATGGTTGTGCACTTTCAGTCTTAACTCAAAAACATGGAATGGCACGACGTCCAGTAGCATATTTTTCTGCTACTTTGGATTCAGTGGCCGCAGCATTACCAGGCTATTTGAAAGCAGTAGCCGCCACTTGTGTGAGTCAGGAACAGAGTGAAGCGATTGTGATGGGATATCCAGTCAAGGTGTATGTGCCGCATTCAGTTGAAATCCTTCTAACACGCACCCAGACACAGTACATGACCTCTAGTCGGCTGACTAAGTACGAAAGAATGATCTTGGGTGCTGAAAATGTGACTGTGGTGAGGTGCACAACTGTAAATCCGGCAACTTTATTGCCGAATTCCTGTTGTGAGGAGGTGAGAGAGGAAGCGGATCATGATTGTCTGGGTGTGACAGAACTGTGCACCAAACCTAGGCCAGACATAGAAGACGTCCCATTAGAAGAATCAGATTGTGAAATGTTTGTTGATGGGTCTTGACTGAGGAATGAGACAGGTGAATTACGTACTGCTTATGCTGTTTGCACCATAGAGGGAGTTTTAGAAGCATCATGTCTAAAAGGGGTAAATTCTGCCCAAATTGCTGAATTGATAGCTCGGATTAGAGCGTGCAAAATTGCCAAAAGCCTGAGGGTAACCATATTTACTGATAGTCAGTATGGGTTCGGGGTTGTCCATGATTTTGGACAGCTATGGATGCAGAGGGGATTTCTGACTTCTTCAGGTTCCCCCATTAGGAACAGCAAAACTGTAAAAGAATTATTGGATGCTTTACAAATGCCCAAAAGAATTGCAGTGGTCAAATGTGCCGCACATAAATCAGGAGATGATTATGTGACGAAGGGCAACAGATACGCCGATCAAGTAGCGCATTTCTGTGCATGAAATTTAATGGCTTTAAACAGAGGGATTGAAAAGGAAAATACCAATTGCCATCTTATGTTCACATCTACATATGAAACCTGGGATGAGATCAGGCAGCTGCAGGAAGAAGCAAGTGATGAGGAAAAGGAAATTTGGAAAAATTCAGGTTGCAGAAAGAGAGGAGAGGACGAAGTGTGGGTCTATATAGATGAAAGACCAGTCATGCCAGACAGTTTACTATCCCATATGGCCAGGGTGTACCATGGAATTGCGCATGTTGGAAGAGATGCAATGATTAGACTCTTCAAGCAGTCATGGTATAACCCAAAGTTCAGGGTCATTGCAGAGAGCCTTTGCCAGAGGTGTGTCATCTGCCAGCAGCAGAATCCAGGCAGAAAGACAGTTGTTAGTTGGGGTCGAATTGGGAAAGCAGCAGGTCCATTCACTCGACTTCAGTTGGATTTCATAGAGTTACCCCCTTGCAACGGGCTGAAATATGTGTTGGTTGTTGTTTGCTTGTTCTCTCGCTGGGTGGAAGCCTATCCAACGAGAAGAAATGACAGCATAACTGTCGCAAAGTTGCTCCTAAGAGAATTGATACCTAGGTTTGGATTTCCAGTCACTTTAGAAACAGATTGAGGAACTCACTTTAACAATGAGATAATTTGGATGATTTGTGCAGCATTACAAATTGAACAGAAGCTGCATTGTGCCTATCGACCTGAAGCATCTGGAGTGGTTGAGCAGATTAATGGCACAATAAAATCTAGGTTAGGAAAGGTGTGTGCATCCACAACACTGAAATGGCCTGATGCTTTACCCCTTGTATTGATGAGTCTTAGAAGCATTCCTGACAAAAAAGACGGGTTTGAGTCCTCACGAAGTCCTAATGGGAAGAGCAATGAGACAAGCATACATACCAGCAAACAAACTGATGAATATATCTGATAATCTAGTGCTTGATTATTGCAGAGGATTGGCTGATCTGGTGCGTTCTGTGTCTCGCCAGGTTGGAGAAGATGCCACAACAACACAGCCGAATCAAGCTTATGATCTGAGTCCTGGTGAGTGGGTTCTCATCAAGAAACACGTGAAGAAATCGTGTTTAGAACCCAGGTGGAATGGTCCCTACCAAATAATTCTGGTGACGACGATGGCAGTGAAGTGTGGTGGTCTGCCAAACTGGATTCACGCAAGCCATACCAGACGAGTCCCAAGTCCACTTGAAAGACAAGAAGAGCAGCAACTGGTAAACCAAAGTCAAAGACCAGAGGTTGAAGTGTGTGAAGCTGAAGAATCTAGAGTAACAGATTCTGAAGAACAAACTGATGACGAACAGCCGAGCACAAGTCAAGTAAAGTGGGCACCAGCTACTGGTTCTCGTGAGACTGCTGTTGAACCAGAGGAAGGTGAGACTGTTGTTGAATCAGAAGAAAGTGGGTTCACGGTTAAACCGGGAGAAAGTAAAATTGTTGTTGAATCAGCAGAAACAGAAGTTACTGAAAATCCAGAAGAAGAAGAACAGATAGAAAGGCCAAACAAAAGAACCTGTGAACCAGATGGAGAAGGTGAAAGGGTAGTTCAAACCAAGAAAAGGTGACAATTGGCCAGGTGGAGGGAAAAGACTAAAATACACTCTTGTAAGGAGAAAGTTAAAGAAAAGACCAGAACAAAGTAATGAGGTCTCAAGTCAGACAGAACAAGAAGAGTCAGGAGAAGAATTAGTACAAAAAACAAGAAGAGTAAGATTTCCAAGCAGAAAATATACAGCACCAGAATGGACTTACGTTATCTTGGAAGAAATTGAAAGCTTAGATCCAAGTGAAGAAAAAGACAATTCTGACACGGAGCATGTTGATGAAAGCAAATTGAGACCACCTTAAAAAAACTGTGACAGACACTAAGGTGCAACATTGTCAGTTGAAAGAAGAAGTGAAGAATTCTGAAGACCTAAAGAAAAGAAAAATAAAAGAAAGGGGTAAAGAAGAAAGTCTGAAGTGTAGGATTACACTATTTTTCTAGAATTTTATTTTTAATTTTTTAGTAAGTTTAGTGTTGATAGATTTGGATAGATTTTTATATATTTTGGTAGAATACGGATATTCGGGTCCGCGGCAGGCAACAGGCAGGTCTTTAGAGGGCGAGCTCCATGCAATAAGTAGCTCTACCCTTTCCCGGAACCCATAAAGTGAAGCCATTTTTGCCTTCACAGTACAGCGGCTCTTTGGAAATCTCACAAGGCCGCACTGGTGAAACCGTGAGTTTTACCTTACGCACACTCCCCATAGGGTAGGATACGCCTTAGCGTGCGTATACCGCCATGGGGTGTCTGGTCCTGAAGAATGCTTAGCTAACAGTGCATCCATAAGCAGAAACATGTTGACCAACTTTCACGTTTAAATCGGACTCTCCTGGTTTACCTAACTAGCCAGCTTGTGTCCGTCTCACTGGTTTTAAACGATCACTGGTTCTCCACCATTAAAAATTATCTTGGGAAATAACCAGTGATCTTTTACTTTGCACATCCGTACACTTACACTACCCCTCCAAAATCCCGCTCCGCTGGAATTCCAGGCGTCGTAGCACACCAGGGGGACACTCGGTCCCTCTGGTGGGAACCCAATGATGAAGCATGTCACCAACTAGGTTGGTGAGTGAGGGTTCTTTTAAATAAAGAGGTTTCTCCTCGTGCTGCCCCAGCGATTTTCTTCTTTTTTCGCTCTTTTGTTGTTAGTTTGTATAAAAACAATTTAACATGTAGTTTGCAGGTTGAAGAAAAAGTATTTATAGAAATGGTAGAAAGTAGAAGGGAAAGTTTCCAAAGAAAAGCTGCTGAACAGAGGTCACAGGTACCACCATGGGCTTTCAGGGAAGGAAATTATGAGAAAGGCGAGACATACGCTGCAATGTCCCTGCACTGGCATCAGAAGGGAAAAATATGTTTGCTTAGAATGAAAACTAACTATGACAATTATTTCATCGGTACTAGTGAATGTGAGCATACTTTCCAAATTACTGGAGGTTGGGGATTGAAAGGTGGAACTGATCCTGTCTTTCCAGGAGTCTATTATGTGTGTGGTAAGAAAGCCTATTACAGGTTGCCTGCACATTGGTACGGTAGTTGTTATTTTGCTATCGTCTTTCCAAAGGTCTACCACATGGACCGAAACAACAACAGACTAAGTAAAATAAAACAAGGACTAACACGTAACAAGAGAGCAAGTTTCTCAGAAATAATAGGTGATATTTTTGGTGCACTGATACCCTCAGTTGGAGTCGTTCTAAATTCGCACAAAATTCGGAAGCTATCCACAGTGGTTGATTGTTTATCAACAGATACTGCTGGTGGTTTCTTAATGATTGACACAGAAATGGTTGCAATCAGATCAATGGTTTTGCAAAATCGACTTGCCCTTGATATCTTATTGGCAAAAGAGGGTGGAGTCTGTGGCATGTTGAAAATCCAACTCTGCTGTACCTATATCCCTGACAAAAGTAAAGGAATTGAGGGATATATAAAGAATATTACGAAATTACATAAAGATTTGACCCAACTGGAGGTTGACGGTGTTTGGGAGAGACTTGGTAAGAGTTTCTCCTCTGTAGGTAAATGTTTTTCTATTTTTGGAAGTAGCTTATTAGGAAAAATAATAATGCAATTATTTCAGTACAAATGTTATAAGTGTAAAAGTGGAAAAAAGGAAATGGCAGAATCAGAGAATAAACGAAGAGCGAGAAAAAGAAAAAGAGAGGAAAAAGAGCTAGAAGAATACTATAATATGATGGAAGATATAGATGAAAGTGCCATAAAAAGAGAGAAGAATACAGAGTTTTAGATAAAAGAAGATGGCACTTGGTATGGTAGGTATTTTATGATGGCTCCTGAAAGCCATCAGAAGGGGAATTGATGGAGCAGGATTTCACGCAAAGAAACCTGCTCGAATTAACACCTCCATAATACGTACTAACAGTAAGTAGTAATAGAAAATTAACGTGCACCTTACATGAACACAAGGGAAAACTGCTTTGCGCATGCATGCACTAACGTGAAATAACGCATGAAAGAACTAAAACCGTATTTTGAAAGAAACGATTTATAATGCATGAGTAGGCCGCATGTGAAATTCGTAGACTGCATGCTGCATTTTGCTTTGAAATAATAAATAATGCTGCTTTGCTTAAAGCTATGCTAGGAAAAACATAAACGAGGGATAGTGCTAAGGTGGGAGGCATAACAGTGAAAAGTGCATTTCTGTATAATTAATGAATGTCTATATTCTATTTGTCGTAGTGAACCAAATAAACCGCCATATTTCTTAAGTTGGCTGAATAGAGGAGGGGTTGGAGGAAAGAGTGAAACTGACCTGTCAGTACAGTCAGAAGCGCTGAGTGCTGCAAAGAAAAAGAACAAAAGGTTCAATGCTGATATGCTGAAGGAGAATATTGAGTGCCTGCCAAAGGATGTGACCGACCGTGGGACCAAAGACTCTTTCCGCGGACATGGCTGAATATTAAGAATAAAATGTTTAAATGTATCATATGCTAAAATCGTGAGAACAAGTCAAGAACTAGGCTATGGGAATGGATGTAGAACAATGAATATGTCCAAAGTCTGAATGAAGTCACAGTGGTGTGACATACCACCTCCTAAGTCACACCAATCAATGGTCAAGTTATGTGAAATGTTTCAACTGATGTGGGACAGACATGTAGGTTTTAGGGTATAACTGTGGTGCCTTTAGGGGTGTGGTTTAGACTTGCAGGGAGGAAGAGAAGAAGGGTGGATGCGTCGCTGTTCGTCGGTTTGCAGAGAGGCCTAGCTGATCCTGTCCCTGTACCGCTCCTGGGTCCTGAAATCTTTGTTCCCTGACTCTATTTCAGGGAACCCCCACCATCACCTTGGCCAGGGGGGTGGTTTTCCACAGATCCTTTGGGTTTGTATTATTTTGACTCGTTCTTGCAAATTTACTTGTAAATGTATTTTTTTCTGTTTCTGAAACCTTTGTCTCTTCACCTATCCATTCCGTTAAAGGTATTTTGTTTCGCATTATTTTGCTGAAACTGATGTCTCTTAATCTATCCACTCCTCATTGTGCATTATGATTATTGTGATGAGAATGAATCTATTTGCATTTTTCTGATGTTTCTCTCTCCTTTTGTGGATTTCATTGTTTGCATTTGTGACCATATGCATTGAGCATTTAATATGAGATAAAGCTTTATTAACTTAACCGAGAGTCTGTGATTATTTAGCTGATTGAAAAGTTAGTTAGATAGTATTATCATTACCATCAACTCTTCAACTAATTGGTCCATCGACCAAGAGGAAAGAAAGTTGATGTACAGGTTTAGTTATGAACTCAGAGATGTCAACCATGAATTTGTGAAGGAAACGAATTGGCCGTCATTAAAACTTGAACCCCAGCGCATCAGGGATTTGGGTGAATGTGTATGGGCCATTATATTGTGATGTATTGAGTATTGATCACTGATTAGGCATTGGCCTCGCACTGGATCACCACCTTTGAAAGTACTTGGCTCAAATCCCAGTGAGCGAGCAAGCGAGTCTGAATGCTTATTAGAGGGGTCACTGGCGGTTCCCCTCCTGAAAAAACATCATGATTCAACCCCATCAGACAGTCTTCAACTCCTGTATGGATGGAGCAACTGTTTGTGAGGGAGTGAGAATAAAAGTGAGTGCGACGAGTGAGAGTGATGGGAACGAATGAGTGATTGAGAGCTAGAATGAGCGCACGAAGGAGTGAGGATGAGTGAGCAAGAGTGAGTCAGAGTGGGTGAGGATGACGACAGTAAGTACAAGTGAATAAGTGAGCATGTTAAAATGAATGAGTGAGAAGGTGTGTGAGGGAGTGTGATTGAGAATGAATATAAGTGAGAATGAGTGAGAGTGTGGAACAGAATGAGTGAATCATAGTGGGAATAAGTGAGACATAGTTAGAATGAGTGCAAGTAAAAGTGAGTTAAGGTGACTGTGAGTGAGTGGGCAAGTATGCGTGTGAGTAGCAGTGAGTGCAAGTGTGAATGAGAGTAAGTGAATAAGTGATACTTAGAATGAGTGAGTGAGAATAAGCAAGTGTGATTGTGTGTGAGTGTAAGTGAGTGCTAGTAGGTGAGGGTAAATGGATGAGAGAAGAGTAAGAGTGATTGAGAATGAGTGAGAGTGATAATGTGTGCGAGTAAGGGAGCATAAGTGAATATGAGTGAGTGAGCGGCTACACAACAGAGTGCTACCACTAGGCCTATCTTGATGCTTTAGACATACTTTGTGTTTATTTTTCCTGCCATTTTAGACAATCAACACCACAAACAATAGCAAAGTTAGAACCAATATTGTAGCAGAAAAGGCTATTATGACTTATCTGTTACATTCATGTTTAGTGCACCCGCCACTCTGCATAAATCCATAATGTCACTTATCTCCCAGGGATCTGTCCATGGCACCTTGTGTCCTCACTAGCAAAGTTCACAACCAAGGAGGACAGTGGCAGAAGGACAGTGGTACTCCTAAAATAAGTGCTCTGCAGCTTAAGAAAATGGTATAGCACACATCGAGGCAGCTCTCATTTAAAGCAAAGCTGACAGTTCGGGTAACCACCGCACTCCATGTCATTACGGACACAGTTTCTAGTCCAGGGCTTTTGTGTGTCCGCCTAAGGCATTCTGGATGTTGTAGTTTTGGGCTGCTTCCGTTGAACTAATTAGACTGGCACACCTGATAGCAATGTTTTGTAGATAAAAGGTTTAGGATTGGACACTGTCTGTGCTGACGTAGGGTGAGGGAGTCACCCAACTGACAGCAGATAAGGCCAAGAAGTGAGCTTCCTGTATGTGAGTGTTCTGCTTGTTCTACAACTTCAGTGCAAAGAAAGCTGTAAATTACCTTAGAGAATACAATGACAAGCAGGTGATGTTCTCAAGGATTAATCAATGATGTCCACTGGGGGTCTATCACATCGCTCCCAATAGTACATGCCACTGAAGTACACCAGTGCGCTTCTGCATGTGCGTGCGCGCACACACACACACACACTCTGCAACATAGCACACCAGACAGCACATCTTGCAGCCACAAACAACTATTCCTACATGCCACACAGCCAGTAACTCCAGGCATGGGCTATATTTACCTCTTAACAGCAGGAAAAGGACACATAATCCACCCAAGAGAATTGGTAAATTCCCTCTGGCAGAAATCTCCAACAAACAAACCACACACCCAGAGCTCATTGAACATCATCACACATCTGCCCAACCAGGGCACACCATAACATAATACCAACTACTTAACAAACGATCCCCTGGTCTGCGATAGAGATCACGGAATTCCATGCTGCCAACAACCCTGCGATGCCAGATGGCAGACTGGATATTATACAAATGCCAATAACATAACATAAAATAATATGACATAGTGTTTGGGCTCTTGATGGCCGGGTCCTGAAAGTGGTGAACCATTAATGCACACCGTTTGGCAGCACTTGACTAAGCCAACACATCTGACTTCTTTCTGAGTTCCAACTAAAACTTCAAAAAAATAGCCTTTTGCAGGGAAAAATGATTGTTTTCTGTAGATCATGCATCTATGAGATAAGTAATTTAATTTGTTATGAATCAGATTACTTTTGAGATGCAATGCAAGCACTCCATGAGGCGGAATGAAGCACCAAATAGCCATTAGCATGAGGCAAAAGAGTAATAATCCTCTGAGCAAAGCCAAAGCCAATTCAATGCACATTTTGAAGAATTAGTAACAATAGGTCAAGCAGATGTGTTGTAAACCAGACTTTAAAAAACTGACTATATGTTTTTCACGTGTTGGGAGTCAGAAAACACTGTGATTTTATTTAAAACAGTATTTAAAATTGGGATAGGAACTGGTGAAGAGAGCTGTCCTAAGGATGAAGTGGGCGGCTTTACCTCTCTTAGGGATCCCTTAATGTCATCTGAGAACTGACACCCAAGAGTCAAATAGAAGGGACTGTCTGTCTCCTCCAGGCTAAGAGACCGCGTCATTCAAAACTGCACTCTGTGACATGGGCGGATGGCAAAATTGAGCATGAGCTACAAAAGCATTACACAAAGACATTGATTTCAAAGAGCAAATCAAATTTACTTGACTCGTCCACATTGCCATTTGCTAAAGGCATCCATGGTCATAAGGAAAGCAACCTTTACAACATGAGAAAATGTCACTTTTAAAGCAAACCATCTGAACGCTACATGTGGGTGCATGCGGTGTCTCACAGGATGACCTTAAAACCACCTCTGAGGCATGGTTTGCATTTGAACAATCCTGTGGTTTCAGATCAGGAACCTCCAATGGCGTTGAAACCTATGGCTGCAGAACAGAAACTGACATCATGCAAGTTTGCTTGTGCTTTCACAAGAGAGCTATTTAGGGTGGGCAGCTTTTCAATCTACAGAAGAGTGATTCCACGTAGAAGATTCAGGGTTGCTACTTGTGCACCCCTCCAGGAAGGAGATTTAAGGATCCGTAACCTGTATGATCACCCCAGAGTGACACAGAGACATGCATTCTCGCCGTATTCTACACCAAGCGAACAGCACCTTGCCCCTTGACCAGAGTGTGAAACAAATGCACACACCACGATTTCGAGGACTGACACTCCAGCTGAGACTGAAAGACATCCCAACACCAGCATTGTTGACATATCAGGACTTCAGTGTTTATTGCACCATTACACAATCACAATAGATATATTTATATATATTTATATTTTATATAGATCTTTACAATACACAAGTCATGTACAAAGTGGGTGCAATGTAGACGACAGCAGCATCCGGGGGTTTGTTCGAGTTTTGCAGGGGAAGGGGTGGGCAAACGGGGTCTGAGACAGGCTAGCCACATAATCTGCTGAGTGACAAGCGGGGGCGCTCCCCATGCAGGAGCAGCCCTTGGCTCAGAGATGCAAAGGGTAATGTCAACGAAGTGAGGACCAGCAGGAGAGTTCTACACTACATAAATAAGAGATTACGTGAGAGCGTCTGGGTTTGCATGTGTTCACAGAAGATTAAGAGGGTGATCCAATCTACTGTGTAGTGTGCCATGAACATCAGAGTCCTTAAAGATCATACGTATATCCTGAGTGGTTTCAGTGTTGGAAGGAGTGCCATCACTCCCTGCAGCATATCTTGACAGACGCCAAAAGTGAAGGTATGTCCAGCGGACACTGGATGTCCAGAAGCTATATCAGTGCGACTACAGCAATCTTAATACAGCAAAGTTTCCCAGAGTGCCTTGCAACAAGACTAAGGGCTAACGGGATGCTAAGGATCTCTAGAGAAGCCTGCAGCATCTTAAGCCCAACAAGAGCGGAAAGGTCACCAAGGTCATTCCAGCACATCTCTTGACTGTTCTCAGAGAGGTTATGGAGTAGCATCTTGCAGCAGATGGTAAGGTACAATGAATGGGGGAGGGGCTATATCAATGGGCCCTTCAGGCAAATCTTGAGTTTATCCAGGAGAGGAAGGACTCCCATGGACCCTTTCTGTGAACCTTGAGGGGGGGCGGGCGAGAGAAGGGTTACGAGGCCCAAGGGGATTTACACAGTAGCCTGTGGGTAATGGCCTGTGCCCACCCCATGCTCAGTACCTTCGGGAGTTCCAGGATTGTCCAGTGGACCCTGCAGCACATCGTACAGGGGACTCGGGAGGCAATGAATAGATTCTCGCTGGCCACTGCAGAATATATTTAGGAGCATCAGGGAGAAAATGCTTGCCGGCTGCCTCTGTATTTTGGAGGCCATTGCAGCACAATTGGAAAGGTCACAGTGCGATGAGCAATCAGATAGATAACCACAGAGTACCATGAGGCGTGCAGGAAAAGAAGCCCTACATTGTGCCATCACACATAGGCAGTGAGATCAGGAGTTCTGAGGCCTCCTGCAGCTTGCATTGAGGCACATTGGTAGGGGCCTCCACAGTATTTCAGAATAAAAGACCTGGAGTAGATCGGCACTATAGGACTTTAAGAGGGGTCTGCAGCTTGGGTTTTGTTAACTCAGCGACTCTATTGCAGAGATTATCCCATTCCCTCCAAAGGATTATTGTTGTTTCTTATTTGCTTATGAGGTGATCTCACAGCTAAAAAGGACAGATGGGGTTCAAGCTAACAGCAGTATGTGGATACATCATCCACAGTGACAGGGTGATTTTTCTAAAAAGAGAGGAACAATCTTTAGATTTGACTGCCGTCAGTTTATTGTGCAGGAGAAGGTCCATCCACGATCCATTAGCAGGCATCGTTAGAAACTAAGTGAAACTGAAGCTGGAGCTAGTGGAATATCATTGCAATTAGGTTTGCTCATCTGTAGCAGTAGTTGGTTGGGAGTATCTCATTCTTGGAATGATGATTCTCCAATTTTGAACTGGTGGGGTACTTCACCATCAAAATGGAAATTTCCACTTACTTCCATGGTCTTGTTAAGACTGGTATATTGATAATCATGCTCTAGTGGGGTTTCACCATATCAGACTAATGAATCTTCAGCAGTGGTTGGTCATGGAATCTCATAATCAGAATGGAGAATTTCCTGTTGTATTCGATGTGAGTAATTCATTAATGGAAAGATGAATCTTTAGATCATTTTGCTTGCGTAATTCTTTATCAGACTGGCAAATTTCCTGATGTTGTTGGTCAGAGGAAATGGTAACTTGAAGGGTAAATTGTGGATGCAATTAATTAGCGGTATACTTGTGGTATGGCGTGAACCCAGCTGGTCATCACTGGAGCACTGTACAACAGGAGAGATGCCTAGGACAGGATTCAAGAGAGTTAATAAGATACCGTGTTCTTCCTATCAAGTAGGGGGGTGATGCTCTTTGAAGTTATGTGTCTTTTGTTAGGGAGAACTGGTGTGTTTCTTTATCCAGCCATGATTAGTGGAATGATAGCTCTCCAGCTGTGGTAGGCTGGGAGATTTGTCTAGCAAATCTCTAGATGCAGTTGATGTTGTAACTCCGTATTGGGCTCATGAATCATCAGCATGCTGTTGCGTTAGAGATATTGTCATTGGAACAAATAATATGCATGTGTTGTTCATTGGGATCTCATTGTTTGAACTAGTCATTTTTTAGTTGTTTAGTTGGAGTAACTCTTTATCAAAATGGTAAATCTCCAGCAGTAGTTGACTGTAACTTCAATCTTGTGTTCTTGTGAATATGCAGCCATTCAGCCATTTTTTGAGGGTGACACCATTATACAAATGGCCAACCTCCAGCTGTGCTTGTTTCGGGGAATGCATGATCAGACTGGTCAATCTCCAGCTTCTGTAGTTTAGGACTATCATTAGTGTAATGGTGGACTTCAGCTGTGGTTGGTTGGGGTAACTCTTTATCATAATGGCAAATCTCCAAATGTAGTTAGTTGAAAATGTCCTTATCTTATCAATGTTCAGATATCAGTAAGGGTGGGCGGAGTTGACGGAGTGGCACTATGCGGAATTCCATGGAGTTGCCTCAAAACTCAGTGGAATTCCGCTCCGCTTCGCCCTATGCACGCAGACCTCAGCTTATCTCTGCTGTCACCCATGGCAGTGATCCTGGTGTTTCCTCTCCACTCCTTCCTGACTTCTGGCTGGGCCTCCTCGGTGCAGGATTCTTCTTCTCCTCCAGTACTGGGCTGTGAAACTCCTTCGCTGCAGGAATCGGGAGGACTGCGTATGTGCGCACATGGAGAGTGGAGACCTTAACCCAGACTCCACTCTCCACGCGCGCGCATGCGCAGTCCTTGTGAGTCCTGCAGCGAAGGGGTTTCACAGCCCTGGACTGGAGGAGAAGAATAATCCTGCACCGAGGAGGCAGCCCAGGCACGGAGATCGCCACGCTGAGATCCAGGTAAGGAGGACTCAGACAGGGGCAGGGCTTGGTTGCTTGGTTAGGGGTAGGTGGCAGGGGCAAACTCCACCACGTGGTGGAATCAGTGTTTTTTTGCAAAACTTCACGCTACCAGCGGAGCGCAGAGTTGGCGAAACTCTGCAAACTCCACTGTCTGAGCGGAGTTCGCCACCCACTGTTAGATATCAGTAAAACAGTTTACATTCTGAACATATAATCCCTCTATTTCATCCTACAGCATTATGCTAACACTGCTCTTCCACATCACCTCCTTCGCCTCCCTGTTTCAATACTCTCTCTCAGCCTCCTCGTTACCCCTTAACTCGCACCAGAAAACACATCTTTTGATGTGCTTTGTTAATGGAAGCTGAAAAGCTTTTAATGTAATCTATCAACTCTCCTTGTTGACTTTTACATCTCTATCAGGCTCTGCACAAAGCAATCAGGCCCATTGATAAACCGTTGTGGCTCTAGAGGGAGAGGGTTATCTGGTAATTAGTTTCCTTCTGAGCTTCTCAGGAAAAAACTTCAGTGAGAACAAAGACCTGGGGAAGCACATGTAGAACAGGATCTGTGCAATGTGGTTCAGCTGAGCACGGAGCCCATCCCAAAGTCTTAAACGGCCTGTACACTGGCCCAAATCCCCATGGCACCATGTGGGGCACCAAGAGTATCCCAAGGCCAACTAAGCCAAGTTTTGACTCCTCCTTCAAGACTAACAAACTGAAACCAAACTATTCCGAACCATATCAGTTAAGCCTAAAACCTACAAGCCCCTACAAAAGTGGGAGGTGGAATTCCCCACTGCACCTACACTAAGGCTACTATCCTACAGAGATAAATAAGATCAGGCTACTCATGTGTTTGATTACGTGGCAACATATACCTCAAGAATGCCATTTTACCTTTTCACCTGGAATGTAGCAGCCTTGGTGGTCAGAGGTTATGGTCTGTACAAAGGTTATTATAGATTTAGAAGTGCCAAATTACAGATATTAGAGAACCTCGTGGGAGCATGGGAGCAGAGATTAAAACCTTGAAATAGATTGCAACCTGGAATAAGCGATCAGGGCACAAATTCAAATAGATGTGGAACAAGGAGATTGAAAAACCTTGAGTGAGGAGAGCAGAAATTAGAACGCCACGGGGCAGAGAGTCGAGATCGTGTGAAAAAGAGAAAAGGAAAAAAAGGACACATAGGACTGAAGAACAAAAGCAACAGAAGAATTACATGAGACAACAGAACCGAAAGCCCCAGCTCGACTTAAGCAAACATAGAGGACCTCTGGGGGAGAATAAATGTAAGAATAAGTAGTTTTGAAGGCAGGCTCAGGCCACACCAGGAAGACAAGAGTTCAAGTTATTAAGTGGCGTCTGACTAGTAGGACATAATGAGTTACCCAGGGTGACCATAAACCATTAATCAGGGGACTCAAAGGACTGTGCAGTGAAATCAGGGACCCCATGCAGATGGGAGAGTAAAGATCATGAACGCCAAGGACATTTAAGAGGGGTCTTCCAAGACTACGAGGAACAGCACAGATTGAACTTGCATGAGAACACATTTTAAATCTGCACCTATATTTGGGTCACATCATTCTAGAACTATCCCTGGCTACCTTCAGTACAGAATCCAGTATTTCAGCATCCTGGAGGCTCTGCTCCTTCATTTGTTCCATCATTGCACGAAAAATGAGAGCAAATCCTGCGGGCATTGTGGAGCCGAGGGACCATCCAAGCAAATCATCCTAATGAGACCCCAGCACAGCTGGAGACAGTAACATCTAGCCTTCGACTGAGAATATCTCCTCTTTCACTGGGTTTGGAGATCTGCCGAATCCATATAACCATGACAGAAAGACATCATACCACTGTTCCAAGCTACTTCAAGAGGGAAAGTGAAATCTGAAAAAGACACATTTGCCTTTAAGGAGATTTAAGAAAATATAAAGTTGCTCAGAAAAGAAGATATATTTTTCGGTTTCTGTCCATGAAGGAATCACTGGAACCAGCAGGTTGTCTAATGAAGGAAGTAAAAGTGGATGGAGGAGACCACATTGTTAGATAGACTCGACGTAATTGGCTGGATAGAGGCCAAGCTGCCCATTGTCTAGACGTCCTTTGCACCATCCCTGTTCATCCTCCTCTCCTAGCTTGGTGAGCTCCTCACCTGCAAAAATAAAAATAAACCATTTCAATCAACCTTTCTGTGATCTACAATGCATGCACAAAGCTCTAGATGTGGGTATGGTGAAGGAGACTGGCATCAAACACATGCAGACTTGTGTGATAGAGGTGAGAGAGACTCTGGAAATAGCTATTGCATTTTTGTTTAAACTAGTTTGTACTGTTGCCTGGTTTTCTATAGACGTGATACAAAATCTCCTAATGAAAGAGGTTGGTGATTGAAGTAGTGTGGATGCAATAGGTTTTAGGATCAAAGATCTAGGTTTTGTGTCTTCAGATAAGGTAGCAGAGACTGAGAAACATATTGTAGAGATTTAGCTAGAGACCAGGATGGAGGTTTTGGAGACCTAGATTGAGATCTTGAAGAGCTAGACAGGGCCACTTGAGACCTAGATAAAGGCTTTGAAAACTGGGATGCAGACTTTGGAGGGTAGCTTGAAGAATAAGAGAGAACTGGTTGTGATGGATATGTAAGTTTTGGTATGTAGACTTTGCGCCACGTCATTTTTGCAGACAGACATTTTGCTGCTTGCACTACAGCACCTTATTAAACAGCATTGCAGTTGTAGGTTGAGAAATGTCCATCACCAGGGTGGGAAGGGGAGTGGCGGTACGGGAGGCACCCCCATAAAAAAAGAAACTGCCAATCACCGCAGGGCAGATGCCAGTGTTGAGAGTGAGTCGGTGTTTATCCCACTGTGAAATGTCTACAAATCAGACGAATTGGGCCCTGAGCTTAATGTGGAGGAAATGAAGTGATAGAGAAGAAAACAGTAACTCATCTGTAACAATAGTTTTGTAGCATCAGCTAATTTAGGTGGACAAACCTTGCATTATTTTTCCATTTAGTGGTTGGGTTTAGAAAAAAATCTAGCTAAATGTATGATGGATGGCAATAAATTTTGGATACTTCTGCTGACATTGACTGCAAGCCCACAATGCCACAAAATGTGATTGTCATCTCTAAATTCTGTTTTAAGAAATCAAAAAAGAGGTAATAAGAGACTGAAATGGAATGGGAGCAAGCAGAGCTTGAGAATGATGTGCTGAGATTGTAATAGAAATTACAGATATTTTGAAACTAAAACTGGAGTGGTGGAGAATGAAAAGCTGAAGACTTGGCTTGAAGAAGATTACGATTATGGTAATGGAGAATGAGAGTAACCGGATGCAAACTGAGAGGAGATTAAAGTGGCATAAATGGAAAACGATATATTGGAATTGAAGAATGTAGATAACAGAGACTGGAGATTGTAGTATATGTCTTGGCAATTGAGTAGGAGGGGGTAGGTGCTAAGATGAAAGATGTTGTCTCTGTAATGAAGATTTTAGTGTGTTAAATGGAGGTCGGCTGAGGAAGATTCCAGTGGGGAAAGTGGCAGCTTTCAGTGAAGGGTGGTATTCCTATTTAGGTGCTGATGGTTGTAATAGGGTTGGTGAAGATTGGGATTGTGATGACTGATTTTGGAGATTATGGTAGGAGTTTTGAAGAATGTAATGTCATGGTAGAAGTGGAGGTGGATGTGTTGAAGAATGAGACTGGGTGAAGAAATTCATAGAAAAGGCTTGGTGATGAAATCGGGTGAAGAGAAGAATATAGTGATAAAGCCCAGGAGTGAGGTATCACTTAAGAGGAGCAAAGGGCCAGATGTATGACAATTCCATTTTGTGAGTCGCAAATTGCGTCGAATTGCGACTCGCAATTTGCGACTCACAAAATGGAATGCACAACAGTGTCTCAGACACTGTTTGCGATTCCCAATGGGGTCGCAAATTGCGCATGCCTCATTAATATTCATGAGGCATGCGCAATTTGCGACCCCATTAGGAATGGCCAGCACTCACAGGGATGGTGGCCTGCTGGGGTCAGCAGACCACCATGTCTGTGAATGCTTTTTTAATAAAGCAGTTTTTTTTTAATGCAGCCGGCTTTCCTTAAAGGAAAACAGGATGCATTTAAAAAATAAAAATGAAACTTTTCAGTTTCATTTTTTAAGGGCAGGCAGTGGTCACTGGGACCACTGCCTTCTCTTGAAAAATATTTTCTCACACACTCACAAAGGGGACCCCTTCCCGTTTGCGAGTGGTTTACCACCTACTTGAAGAAGGTGGTAAACTGTGAGTGTTTTGCGGCCACAAATGCTGTCCCAAAACAATAGTACATTACTTGGAGACTCACCATTAGGAAGGGACGCCCCTTCCTAATACCGAGAGTCGCAAACGGTATTTTGCGAGTCAGTGACTCGCAAAATAGGGTTTGTACATGCCAGGACCCTTTTTTGCAGTCGCAAACGGGCCGATATCCCGTTTGCGACCGCAAAAAACGGTCGTACATCTGGCCCAAAATATTTTGTTAGAGTTGGTGGAATTAACATGAACGTGATCAAGATAGACACAATGGAAACTTAGTTGTAGCTGAAGAAGATTAAAATGAAGTTAATGTAGATCAAAGATGTGTGGGGCAATTTAGATTATTAAAGAAGTAATAGGAGTTGAACTGGGGATTGTTGCAGTTGCGGTAAGGATATGACTTGGTGAATATTGAGATAGAGTTAGTGAAGATGCGGATGATGTGAAAAAGATTGCAGTAGATTTGGCAGAGCCTGAGATGGCTTTGAAAAACTTGGAAACTGGTTTGACGAAAATCAATGTGATTGTGAGAAATATTAAGATGCAGTGCTGAAGGCTGTGATTGAGGGGGTGGAACTCTATATGCAGGCACTGAAGAATGGGATGAGATGGTGAGAACAGAGAAGATGGTGATAGTGACCTAGATGGGCACAATGAAGATTACGAATAAGTGGCCAAGACTGAGATGGAGGGAGTGAATTTTGAGATGTTAGTAAAGGCAACTGACAAGCTGGTGAGGGGCACCAAGATAAAAATGAGATGATGGTATGGGTGAATGGGATGGCAGGATTACAGATTAAGTGCCTCAATTTGTCAGATGTCCTATCTTCCCAACCTCAGTTATCCTACAATTTTAAATTTGCGATCAGCAGAGTTACCAGTGGCTCCAATACTGGCAAAACCATTGCTCAAGCCCAATGCCAGTGGAAATGGCAGCAGAGGGGTTGTCCTATTTAGAACAACCCCTTCAATGCCATTCTTGCCTGCATCCATTCAATGAAGGCAGTTCAGAAATAAAAAGTCAACTAAAGTTCAAAATGTGTTGGGAGACTCTATGTATGTGGAGGCCATTAGTTATTCCTTTTTGTGAAGAAAGACCCATGTTTTAGGGGTGGTGTCTTCAGAACAAATATAAGGGATGAAAGGTCTGCTATGGCATGCGGGACCAACCATCATTGTTTTTCCCACACAAAACGGCTCCTGCCATGGAGAAGGATGCCACTCTGGGGAGGAAAGACCACTAATTGGTCTACCATGCCTAAATTTAATAGGCAGGCTGGGGTGGTGGATGCGGTGCTTCTGTCACCCCAGTGTACGGCAGGTCAAAGTATAAATGACCTCCTATGTTTGTGACTGAAATTCAAATTATGGGTCCACAAGGTGAGCTTGAAGGATTACAATGAGATTTTGGAAAATAACTTGAAGCTTTGGAGAGGGATATGGCAATTTTAAGAACTGCATTTTGAGGCATCCATAGCTGAAACCCAGTGGATGTAATAATCGGGACTCTTAATACACAGGTGTGTGGATATAAAGCAGTGCATGATACAAGACTTCACATGTCCCTGTACCTTACAACAAGAAACACAACATATGACAAAGTAACTGATCAATGTATGAATGATGTGTACCAAAGACTGGAACATTGTGTGTGCACTACACATCCAGGACCTTCAAAAACACAGAGTACAATATCACAAAAATAAATTACGATCAAAACACTTTTCTCACACACAGCCCACAGCCATCTAAACAAAGTATAGAATAGATATCACATTCATTCCTGCCTGGGGCATCTGAAGCAAAGAGAAATGGGTCTCCTTTGCCCACACTTATTCCTTCTATAAGATGTCTTGTGCTATTAAAACTCAAACCAACAACCCATACTAATCTCTACCAGGGCAACTTGTGCACTCAGAAACTGGAATTTTGCAACTAGCTCTCTTTGAATGCAAACACTGCTTGCCGAAACAATAAATACATCTTGCAAAGCACAAACAATAATGAGGAATACACACTCACAACATTTGTCAATCAAAAACGTTGGTACTCACACATGGATTTAAAGCTCAATTAATTGGGCTCCACAATCCTCACCAGCCTCACCATAAGGCAAAAAGTATAAAGAAAGTATAACTGCAGAACCATGGTAAATCTCATACCAAAAACATCATTCCATGGTATACGTTATCACTAGCATTCAATAGCCACATATGAAGTCTACTGAATGAGCAACAATGTTATCTGAGTTGTCAACTACATGTTGATCATAGTGCTTTAGAAAAACAGATTTTCATAGCGGAAACCAATGACAGTATGCTTTATTATTATTTTCCTTCTATCATTTTCCTCCAATCACCTTTTCTGTGTTTTGCCAATCTCTATCTAATAGAACAATTGCCTTGATCATGAGACCAGCTGGACCGCTCTTATACTTTGAGGACTTCTGGTGCATTTCGACACTGGTAGGAAGTCAGCAGTTTTCTTGCTAGCTAGTTTCAAGATGTTTAGTCACCTTTTCCAAGTTTCAGCTTTCAGCACATTTAGATTATCCATTACAATGACAGGTGATAGAGAGTGTTGGAGATAATAATGAAGATAATAAGGAATAGATTTCAATCTTTATAATCTCTGTCTTTATAAGAGATAATAATGAACTGAGGTCATGACAATTATAATGAACAAAGTGATGTATTGTAGATTATAACAACTGAGGTGATAAATATTAAAAATTATCAGAATTATTTAGGTTATCCTGATCAATGTGATGGAGACTATAATGACTGAATATACCAAGATTGTGATTTTAATGGTGAAGAGATTATGATAGTCAAGTTGACGAAGACTACAAGAGTCTGACTAGGGGATGGTGATTATAAAGATTTAGGTGAGGGACATTCTAACAATGTAAATGATGGAAATTATAATGACCCAGTTGATTGGGGTTAGTAAAATTAGGGTTGCAAAATCAGTAATCATTGTGGTGGCAGGGACTGTATTGGTTCAGGTGATGGAGACTGTTAAGAACAAGGGGGTGGAATCTACACCCCTGAGGTGATTCATAACAAGACAAAGGAGGTGGTTAAGACTGCAAGAAAACCTTTATATAAAATATGATGTGGGAGTGAAGACAACCAATATGTTGGCAACTAGCATGATTAGACTGAAAGGGGTTTGTTGAACAATGTGACGATGGGTTGGTTAATGAGACAAAAACTACCCCAGATCACTGAGGCGGGCACCATGAGACTCTTTTCCATGGTGCGACCTATTTGAGGTTAGTACCTCATTGGGCTTGGTCATGCATTCTGTTTCAACTTCCCAAATGATTTTCTGCCCATTTTGCAATCACCTCATCTATAAGTGAGGATCCACTGAAGGGCAAAATCACTCTCTCCCACGTCAGAAATGAGCGTTGCTGACATAGCCATGTCTCAAACTATTTTTCAATCTGGCTAACTAGAATCAAAAAATCTTCACTGTACCTGCTTTGAAGCTCAGCTCATCCTGCTCCTGTCCATCGTAGTCATACAGAGCCCGAACGCGGGACCCCTTCCCAACTGCCACTGAATCTTCTTCGAATGGGTTGGCACTGCCGTTGGCCTCGCTGGTAGTGAGTGAGTTGCTGCCTTCATCATCGGACCACTCCTGTGCATACGCTTGGCTCCGGTCATAGCTGCTCACACTATGAAGGTAAAAGTTACAAAGACACTGTCAAAGGCAAGACACTGAATGGGAGAAAAAGAAAGAAAAGAAGATCAAGATGGGAAGCTAAACTGAATGAACACACTAGAAAAATGGGATAACCCTCTGGAAGGGTTTGGAAGTTAAGTCTTGCTAGAGCTAATCAGCCGAATAAGATGAATGCGTAATGAAAAACTAGGGATGCTGGAGGATGTTTTAATTATTCATGACTATTTGACACTCTCTAATATACCAACTGACCAGATCAGTTTAGTATTCAGTCCATTCCTGCACCTTCTTTTGCCTCCAGCCTGCTCCTTTGGTATTTGATTAAATCTAAATGAGGGGGATCCGAGGTAAGAGCAGGGGCTTCTAGGAGATTGGATAGGCATCCATAATGTGATCAGTGTGTAATCAATAATGTCATTTAATATGTCATGAGTGATGTATTATGTGAGGTCATAAGCAGTGCAAGATGGGGGAGCAAGTTATAGCTAGGTGGCAAAACTATAAACAGCTTGTTTAAGTGGTTTTCTGTAAATTTAACATTAGCTTGTGTCTCATATATATATATATATAAATTAGTTGCATTTATATAGCGCTTACTACCCCTGACGAGGCGTCTGTGGTGCCTTTTGATGAGTAACCCAAGAACTATTAGTGGTGAATTAGTAAAGGGAAATCTGAAATTAATTTGAGCAGTGGACATGTGAGTCTGTTAGTTGGATTGAAAAGGATAGCGGAGGGATAGAAGAGGGAAGGGTCTAGAAAGTGTTTATTTGGAGAGCATAGCAGTAGGAGGAGGTGTGGGATGAGTGAAGGAGAGATGGAGGAGGGAAGAGTCTCTAGAAGTGTATTAGGAAGAGAGATGAGGAGTCTAGCAGGGATACACGTGGGAAGGCCTTAGAAAGGCTTGTTTGGGAGGTCTGAATAGTAAAAGAGGTTTGAGATGATGCAAGGAGGGGTAGAGGAGGGAGGAGTCTAGAAAGGCTTATTTTGGAGATCACACTAGTAGAAGGGGATTTGGGATGAGTGAGAGTGGAGGTAGAGTATATATTTAGAGGCATAGGGTGAGAAATAGGGTAGTGCACTGGAGAGAGTATTGGAATGAGGTTTGGGATGAGTCAGAAAGCGGAGGTAGAGGATATATTGAGAGAGGTATAGGGTGGGATATAGGGTAGTGCATTGGAGAGAGTATTGGAATGAGGTTTGGGATGAGTCAGAGAGTGGAGGTAGAGGATATATTGAGAGAGGTATAAGGTGAGAAATATTGTAGTGCACTGGAGAGAGTATTAGAATAAGGTTTGGGATGAGTCAGAGAGTGGAGGTAGAGGATATATTGAGAGAGGAATAGGGTGGGATATAGGGAAATACATTGGAGATGCTGAATTAGGAGTAAAGTAATAAATATAAAGATACATAAGTACATGGATGGTATATATGTATAAGGAAGGTAATATATCTAGATTTAAGTTGTATTTAATAAACTCAGACTTTCATGTGTTGCTGTACTTTAAGCTATTTTTTTTATTTTTTAAACATAAACATTTTTCTTTTAATAATTCAATAGTGAAGCAATTGTGGATAAATAGTTATGATAAAAATTTACTTATTTATACATAGAATAATATAACCATAAGTAATATGTACATTTGTTAAGCAGACCTAATGAATATCTATATATTTATAAACATAATTACTATAAACATTTATACAAAGCAATAGACATATATAGATATATACGTATAATCCAAATAAATGCTTATATACACAAGGATTTTCTGTACATTTACATTTGAGTATTGTGGTTATGTGGGGAAGAGCCAACTCTTGTTCTTCTGAAGAAAAGATAGTTATCCATGGATCTTATGTTTGGGGGTAAAGAGTTCCATAGTTTGGCTGCTTGAACAGAAAAGGATGTGCCACCTTTTTCTTGTATGGTGGGATTCTGAGGCAAGGTGCCAATCTAGAGTGGACGTTCCTTTGTTGAATGTATTTGGTGTTTTATTCCTGATGAAGAGAGGCCCTGTTCTATGTATTGCTTTGTGGGTGATACAAAGCAGCTTGAATGTGGATCTTCTGGCAACCAGTAACCAATGTAGGGCCTTTAAGGCAGGGGAGATGTGGGCTAGTGGCTTTACATGTAGAAGTAGTCTGTCAGCAGAGTTCTGAATCCGTAGAAGTCTTTTCATAGTTGTTAAAGACGATCTATTCTAGAGGCTATCGGTGTAGTCGAGTTTAGACAGTAGAAGAGAGATGATAGCCTGGACCTTGTGTGAAAATCCCAGGTGGGGAATATGCGCCACAGAGTTTTTTATGGTAATGAAGCTTGCTCTTGCTAGTTTTTCCACTTGGACATCCATTGATTGCTTGGAATCCATGGTAATTCCAAGGTTCTTACTTCCTTAGATACTTTAGGCAGTGTTTCCAGATCGTCAGGCCAGGCAGCAAGTGGACCATCATTTTTCGAATTGCCACATATGAGTATTTCTGTTTTGGAAGCATTCAATTTGAGATGGCTTTATGTCAATAACTGATACACGGCTCAGAGGCAACTGAAAATGTGTGAGTTTCCAATGTCCTTGGGGCTTTCCAGTTTAAGGAGTATTTGTGTGTCATCTGCATAGTTATAGCATGTGAGGTGAAAATCATTGATCAGTACCGGTAATGACTTCATGTAGATGTTGAAAAGCATGGGTGAGATGATAGAGCCTTGAGGGACCCCTGCTTTTGTGAAGTACAGCTTGGATGAGAAAGGGGGGGCTGGGGGTATTGATGACATTTGCTCTGTTTTGAAGGTAGGATGTGATCTAGTCGAGAACAGTCCCCTCAATGCTGGCTTCGTAGAGTCTTTGTATGAGATGTCATGGTCTACTGTGTCAAAGGCAGCTGATAGGTCCAAGAGGAGTAATGAAGCAACCCCGTTCCAGTCAACTGTGTTCTTAAGGTCATCCCAGATGGCAATGAGGGCAGATTCTGTACCTCTTCCTGGATGGAATCCTGTTTGGAAGTCTGAAAGTATGGAATTATCGTCAATGAATTGTGACATATGGGCGAATGCTGCTCTTTCTATCAGTTTGCCCGGGAAAGGTCCATTTGAAATCGGTCTGTAGTTGTCGGGATTAAGCGGGTCCAGCTTTGTTTTCTTTTTTAATGAGCATATGTATGCCTTTTTTAGGTCTTCTATAAATATTCCCTTAGTTTAGGAATTGTTGATGATTCTTCTTACTGGTGTGGCAGCAGAGGTAGTTAGAAGAATTTTTTTGAAGGGTTGTGGTGGACATGGGTCAGAAGGGCTGCCGGCAGGCTTGCTTTTTGTGGCCAGATCCATAAATCCATTGTGTGATATTTGTTGGAAGGAATTCAGAGGCTGGGTTAGCCTACTTCTGGAGAGTTTTTTTGGAAAAGGGTCGGTGCTTGTGGTTTTCCTTTGTTTTAAATAGGAGTCCAACATGTCTGCTTTGATTGTGTAATGATTTGCCAGTTTGTCTGTGAATTCTTGAATAATAGGATGAGTTCCTTCTAGGAAATTTGGTTTACGAAATTCTGTGACAATTTTATAGAAGTCTTATTTGCACATTTAGCATTTTGAATTCTATCTGATAGTATCTTTTTTTTTTAGCTTTTTTGATTGCTGACTTGTATAATCTGTTAAGTTTCTGTAGATGAAGTTTGTCTTGATTGGTGTTTGTTTTGAGCCAGATGGGTTGCAGCTTTCTAATTTGCTGTTTTATCTCTTTTAGCTCTGTATTTCTCCAATGTGTCTGTTTTCTTTTGTTCTGTTTTGTTGTCCTTAGTGGTGTTAGAATATCAAAAGCTTCCTGTAGCCACTCATAGTTTTTTTAACAGAATGTATTGTGCCTAGATCTGTATTGAATGTTAGTTGTATTTCTAAGTGTTCAAAATTAAGTTTGTTCAACGATTGATAGGTGGATTCATGTAAAGTGGTTTTAGGTGTGTTGCTTTGTGTTGTTTTATACTGGAAAGCAAGCAAATGGTGGTCTGACCATGTGACTGGAGTCATTGTTTGAAAGGTAACTAGTTCTGTATTTGCAAAAATGACATCTTGAGTGTATCCAGCGATGTGTGTGGGCTTGTGGCTGATCTGATATAGGTTCAATGCATCTAGGCCAGTGATGATTGTTTTCGGATGGGGCATATTAAGTTTGTCAAACCAAATGTTTAGGTCACCAAGAATACGTAGGTAGGAGTGCAGTATTAAAAGGTTTGAAATTGTGTCTAGAAGTGTGTCTGGGAATGTTGCATTGCTAGGTGGGGGCCTGTAAAGGTGTAGGAAGCTATAGGAGGAAGATGTTGTTGGGTTGCATCTGGTGAAGAGGGCCTCACAACCTTGTATGGCGACATTGTCAGCTTTTGTGATATTTAATGTTTGCTTGAATACAACATCTAGGACACCTCCTCTTTTGCCTATATGATTTTGTGTGATAGTTTGATAGCCTAGAGGAACGGCTTCATGTAACACTGGAACCATGCCATCTCCCAACCATGATTCAGTTATGAAGAGTAAGTCAGGTTGTGTGTCAGTGAGAAGGTTGTTGATGTGATGCTAATTTTTAGAGAGTGATTGAGCATTTATGAGTAGGCAGTTTAGAGAATATGTTTTGGTGAAGGTGTGACTTTTTTTTTTAAGGAGTGAGCAGTATTTTGTGGACTTGTAGCAGGAGTGTCCTTAGTGCTGGTATTAGCTGTATGAGGATAGCAACAGTGTAGCTTTCTGTATTGTATTCCTCATCCAGGAGGCTAAGAAGGCATTTTATTGAGTCTGCGTGTGTAGGTATTGGAGATGTTGGTTGAGAGTGAGTTGGTGAGCTATGTTGTTTTTGTAGAGTAGCCTTGTTGTGCAGTAGATATGGAGATGTGAAGTTGTGAAGAGTGAAATGTTGTTTATTTTGTTTGCGTCTGTTTAGGGTGGAAGGTGTATGATTTAGGGGTGGTGGTGCAGCATGTGGGTCATGTTGCAAGGTTCAAAATTGTTCAATGGTTGAGAGGCGGTTGAAAGAGAGTTGCTGTGTTGCTGTGTATTTGTTAGGTGTGAGGGAAGAAAGAAAGCTTGTCACTGCAGTAGAGTTGGTTTAGGGTGTGTATTATTTGTGTAGCCAGGAGGTGGGAGTGGGTGTATGTTTCTAGTTTGAGACAGAAAGTATTATGAGGTAGTGTGTGTGTGAGAGATTTTGTTGTGCTGGTGTGTGTGTTATGTTTTGATTTTGAGGAGTAGTGAGAGGAGACGAGAGGAGTTAAGAGTGTTTGTGTTAGATATGATCGCTGGAAGAGGTAATATGTTTCGTAGAGTGGAATGTAAGGGTTGTGTGGTTGTGTTTTTTTTGGTAAAAAGTGGAGGAGGGTGTTGGTAGATGGAATGATGGATGGTTGAGTATAGGTTTGGTGGCTACAGAAAGGGGTCTGTCAGGAGTAAGTAGAGGGTAGAGCTGGTGCTTTGTATGAGGAGGGAGTGTGCGTCTGGATGGGATATAGTTATATATAGTACGCATTTGGGTTGTATTGGCGATGTGTGGATTTGTTAGAGGTATATGATACACTGGCATTTTGTGTGTGAGTGAAGGTGCCATTGTTTGGTAGTTGGGGTGAAAGGGTGTATAAGTGTGGTTGGTGGTGTTTTTGGTAGTTGTTGTGACAATTAAAACTGGTTAGGTTTTGTCTACAGTAAAAGAGTAGAGTGCATGAGTCATGTCATGAGTGATGTAATATGTGAGGTCATAAGCAGTGCATTGCGGTGGAGCGAGTTATAGTTAACTCAGGTAACTATAACGGCTGAATTTCTCTGGTTTTGTACAAGTGAAATGTCAGCCTAACTATAACGTTCCTGAAAGCTTTGGTTTTTTTCAGTGAATTTCTAAGGTTTTTTAAATGCTAATTTCTAACTATAACGTTCCTGTAACCTTTGGCTTTTTTAGTGAATTTCTAAGGTTTTTTACTAGCATTTGCAGAGTGGTGGAAAAAAGGGGGCTGGGCCTCCGACCAGCTCTCAGGAATTCCACTGCGTAGAGCTTACAGGATGTACCAGGAGGGCTTATTGGCCCCCAAGGTCCCTCTGGAGCCAAGAAGACTTTATCCCGCAACTAGTAGTGCGCCGGAAGGCACATTTGCAGAGTGGGGGGGGAAAGGGGGCATGGCCTCTGACAATTTCTCAGCAATCCTGCTTTGTGGGACCTACTGGAGGTAACAGGAGGGGTAGTTGGCCCAAAAGGACGTCCTTGGGGGCTAACTAACCTTCCTATTACCTCCAGTAAGTCCCATACAGCAGGATTACTGAGTTCTGATAGCAGGCCACGCCCCCTTTCACCACCACGCTGCAAACATGCCTGCTGGCGCGCTCTTGGTTACGGGATGAGGTCCCCTTCGCTGGTGAGGGCTCTTAGGGGCCAACTAGCTCACCTGTTACCTCCAATAAGCCCCACACAGTGGGATTGCTGAGAGGTCGACAGAGGCCACGCCCCCTTTCTCCACTACTCTGCAAACACGCCTCCTGGTGCACTACTATTGGGGGTTAAGTCCCCTTGCCTCTTGAGGGTCCCTGGGGCCAACCAGCCGCGGTCCGTGCAGGTAACAGCGGTGGGGCCGAGTTGGGGGGATTCCGACGAACGATAACGAGGGAAAATTAATTATTCATTTAATTTTCCCTCTGCATCGTCCGTCGGAATCCCCCTCAACCCAGCCCCACCGCTGTTACCTGCATTGACCTCGGCTGGGGCCAACTAGCCCTCCTGTTACCTCCAGTAAGTCCCACACAGCTGACAGATTGAAGGATGGCCCCAAAACTTTTCTGGAAGGAGCTGAGGTGAATATATATATTTTTTTTTTGGAAGGTTTTGCGGACATTAGTCAAACAACACCAAAGATATAAGCAAACCAAAACATGCGTTTCCTGTGGCTACTCCATTCTATCTATAACTACTCAGTGGCGACTGCCACTGGTTAATATATATGCTTTCCAGAATTTAAAGCCCAGTGTCCAGGCAATAGTTCCATACTTGTATCCACGTTTCCTCTGCTTGTTAGGTATCATGTAATGCATGCAAATAGATTCACCCATTATGTGAGATACTGCAGGGAGGGAGGGAGAATATGGCATGAGACTGCAAACAGATACAAGAGGAGAAAGGGAACGTAGAAAGTGAGACTGTACTGGGGAAAGAGGGATACCGCAAGAGTGAGAAGGCATAGAGAGGGAAGGAAGGGTAAGAGTGATCAATAATGAGTGAGAAAGGAAGATTAGGAGTGAGGTTAATGATGAGGAATAGAGTAGGGAAGAGAGAAACAGAAAAAGTGCAGTCCATAGAAATTGGTGCACTTACCTGCCCCGATCTCCGGCTGGTGTCCCTGGATCACCGGTAGCCCCAGCATTGGTCAAGACCACCCCTTCTGCTCCTTTCTTGGGCTTCTCACGCTTGGTTATTGTGTGTGTGAGATCAGGGTTATACTCCTGTGGGACCGAAAAGGGAAACGACATGATAGAACAAGCATCAGGCTGTAAGCTCATATTCAGGCTGAACCACAGGATCAGGTCATGCATCTTCAGGTCATGCATCTCACAGCACCCCTTTCTCCAACTCTGACTAAACATAGGTCCACTCAGGGGACATTATACACATAACCTTTGAAAAATGGAAAAAACAGGGCTTTCGAGGTAAATTCAGATCCGTTGGCAACCCTAACAAAGATGCGTGCACCGACCCTTTCCATAAAGTATGTCCATGAGCACCCTTGACAGCAGACAGAGGGCAGGTACTGTGTCACATAAACTACTGATTGGAAGCACGTGCCCTGAGCCATGGGATCCTCTTCCTCAGGGCTGTCCATCTTTCCAGCCAGCCCTCTTAGTTCCTGTGAAGAGAAGCACATTGATGCCAGGTGGGGGCGGTAGTATGTATCTAACAGAAATGTTCAGGGATATCTTAATATGTTGTAACCTACAGAGGATTACATCCAACTCCTGCAGAGCTAAACTGTGCTAAAGCCTTCCCAGTACAGAACTGAATAACAGGCACTAACGTGCCGACATCTGCACAAGGCACAGAATGAGTAGTACTGTTGGAAAGAATCTCTAATATGCACAGAAGACAAGGTGGAAAATTAAAATGAGAGAAAGGGAGGTAGACATTTTGGAACAGAAGGTGTTGGAGGAGATCAAGGAAATAATGAGGTGATGGATAAAAGATGGAGTAGATAGTAGGTGGCGGAGGACGAAATCGGGGGGAGTCAAAATATGGATGAAAATGTGGGGACAAGCTTGGAAGACAAGAGATGGATAAGGTGATGAAGTTGAGATCTGACGAAAATGCTTCTGTGCAGGTGGGAAGGAGCAAGACTCATGATCAGAGTGGTCAAGCTGCCCTGTTAGGTGCCAAAAACCAAGCCTCTAAATTCCACATCTTCATAGGCATGCACTGTGTGATATACTGCAAAGCCTTGCACCTCAGAAACTCAAATGCAAGGGGAGAACTCAGAGAGGTGTTTGAAAGCACATATGCAGACTATCACATAAGCACTTCTCCTCTGAACCCACTGTTCACCATGGATGGTACCCTGGGCGAATGCTTGAAAAGATGAACCTACAACCTTTTTCAGCACACAAAGATCAGAGGCAAACTTCTTCCAAGTCCTGCACTTTCCTTCTTGATATATATACATATATATATATATATATATATTTTTTTTTTAACACAAATGATTCGGCACTCCATTTGTGTTAAAATTGAATTTTGGGCCAGGATCCGGCCCCTACGTAGAGCACCCGCTGTTGTGCGCTCCGAGTTATTGGGTCACTTTGGAAGGAAAATATATATATATATATATATATATCTCACGCTCCCTTTACACCTCCATGGGAAGCACTCTCGGACGGGTGCTTGTATGCGGCTGTGTACTCCGCAAATTATTATTGCTCCTTTTCCTTGAATGAAAGAAATTCAGCACTCACGGGGGCGTTTGAAAATATTTATTTTTCCAGTATTAACAACAAACGCGTTTCGGCGGTCAGCCTTCCTCGGTGTTACTGGCACACCGGAAGCGACTCTATTTTATTTTATTTTACATCCTAGTCACTTGTGTATCACAATGGAAAAGGGACTAACGCAATACGCAAAATATAGCGCCATTTTGAAATGTTACACATACATATAAATTCAAATTTAAATTGCGTACACATAATTTATATACAATAAATATTGAATCACACTATGACAATTTATAATTTCATCAATGAATTGATTAGTTTCGGCTGCTGTTGGATAAAACAGTCATATGTTTGGCTATCTTGCCGTGGATCGGCTATTATCCCCTCTTGCTGCGTCACGTGAATGTGACCAAAAAGGGGGGGAACTGCATAGTTACATTGATTTAACTATGTACTCAATAAATATTGAACCACTATATGACATAATGTATCCTATTAATTAAAATACATGCCTTCATTACCATTCAAGGTTATATAAAAAATTCCTCAATCATTTCAACATATATTAGCCGATTAGTGCCTTAGTGTACTGTTCTCTTGCCGTGGATCGGCTTAAGTCCCTTATTATTGACCATTTTTATTTACACATATCCTGTGACATGGATAATATGTAAGAGACATATTATAACTGCAACTGATGCCAGCTGTATAACAGCCTAACATTTTTAATTTTTCATTTTTAGGAGCCCAAGTGTGACGCCAACTCCTCCCCACTATTTAATCCTTTTGGGAATTTTGTTCGCAAGTCTACAATATAACGTGACTCCAACCTACGTAATCTCAAGATTCTATCGCCCCTCTGATATTCTCCGGGACATGATCCAGACCATAGTACTGTGCCAGATTTCTATTACTGGAATGTTTATCTGCAAAATGTCTTGCTACTGGATATGTTACATCTTTTTAGAGATTGCCCGTAAGTGTTCTAATATCCTTATTTTGAGTGGGTGAATGGTACTACCAATGTATCGTAGCCCACAAGGACAAGTTAAACAGTATACAGAATACGTGGTATTGCATGTCATGAATCTTTTTATGAATCTATTTCTATTTATGTCTGGTATAGTGTAAGACAAAACTCTTTTGCTATTCGCACAGGCTTTACATTTCCCACATGGGTAAAACCCTCGCATTTCTTTCAAGGTACCCTTTTCTGTATTACCTTGTCAAGATGACTGTGAACCAACATGTCCTTAAATGATCGGGCCTTTCTAAAAGTAACCATTGGATAAACTGGAATATCATTACCTATAATACTATCTGTTTTTAAAATATGCCAGTTTTTCTTAAGCATCCGTTTGAGATAGTTTGCTTCCGCTGAATATGTAGTAACCATCCTAAACTTACCCCCTTCGTTAATATTGGGGATATTATTTGTTCTTTTCCACAGTAATTGGTCTCTGGAAATCCCTTTTACTCTATTGAATGTTTTTTCCAATAATGTGTTATCATAGCCTCTTAAAGCAAATCTAGCAATGCACTCTTTAGCTGACGTTACAAAATCACATTCTCTGGAACTATTCCGTTTTAATCTTAACAGCTCTCCATACGGAATGCTATATATCAATTTGGGTGGATGATTACTTGTCGCAAATAAAGTAGAATTTCCCGCCGTTGTTTTACGATATAAGGCTGTGTCTAATTTGCCTTCTGATACAAACACCTTCAGGTCCAGGTAGTTCACTGCCACTGAACTAACTGCGCCCGAGAAGTGCAAATTTAATCGATTGGTATTCAGGACATTAATATACTCATGTGCTGACTCTGATGTGCCTTGCCATATTATAAAGAGATCGTCTATGTAACGATACCACACAATAACTTTGCCCATCAATGATCCACATTCATATGATCTGGACACCTGCTCCTCCCACCAGCCAACGAACAAGTTCGCATAGCTGGGGGCGAAGCAGGTGCCCATCGCAGTCCCTGAGATCTGTTTAAAGAAATTCTCCTCAAAAAGAAAAATGTTATTAGTGAGACAAAATTTTGCAAATTCGATCAACATTTGATTATGCTCTGCAAATCGAAGTTGGCGCTTATTCAGGTAAAACTGCAAGGCCTCTAAACCAGCCTCATGATCTATACATGTATATAGACTAGTGATATCCAATACCATTAATTGGTATGAGGAAACCCATCTTACTTCAGCAATTTTTCCAAAAAATCTTTTGTATCCTTTATATAAGATTTTAACTGAACTACAAAGGTGGCCAAAAAATAATCAATAAACATAGATAAATGTTCTGTGAGACTGCCCTGAGACGACACAATTGGCCTGCCCGGCGGATGTAAAGAGTCCTTGTGAAGCTTGGGGATATGATAGAATGTTGGGATTACAGGATTCGTGTTTCGTAGAAATAAATGTTCATCAGTTCCCAACATTCGTTTATCGTACCACTTCCTAATTAAAATTTCATAGTTGTGTACGCTTTCTTGATAAATTTCCCGTGTAGTCAGTTCATAATATCTACAATCCAACAATTGTCGTTGGGCTTCTTTGCAGTACTCAGTTCTAGTTTGAAGAACAATATTCCCTCCTTTGTCCGAGGGCTTGATTAATATTGCAGTGTCCTGTATTAGACTTTCCAATGCTGCTTTTTCTTCCATTGATATATTATTCTTGATTTTATTCTTGGATTGCTTAGATCTAAACTGCAGTAAGTCATTAACCATGGCCTCAGAAAAGACATCTATTGCGTCGTTTTTTTTTTTTTTATATAACCTTGAATGGTAATGAAGGCATGTATTTTAATTAATAGGATACATTATGTCATATAGTGGTTCAATATTTATTGAGTACATAGTTAAATCAATGTAACTATGCAGTTCCCCCCTTTTGGTCACATTCACGTGACGCAGCAAGAGGGGATAATAGCCGATCCACGGCAAGATAGCCAAACATATGACTGTTTTATCCAACAGCAGCCGAAACTAATCAATTTATTGATGAAATTATAAATTGTCATAGTGTGATTCAATATTTATTGTATATAAATTATGTGTACGCAATTTAAATTTAAATTTATATGTATGTGTAACATTTCAAAATGGCGCTATATTTTGCGTATTGCGTTAGTCCCTTTTCCATTGTGATACACAAGTGACCAGGATGTAAAATAAAATAAAATAGAGTCGCTTCCGGTGTGCCAGTAACACCGAGGAAGGCTGACCGCCGAAACGCGTTTGTTGTTAATACTGGAAAAATAAATATTTTCTAACGCCCCCGTGAGTGCTGAATTTCTTTCATTCAAGGAAAAGGAGCAATAATATATATATATATATATATATATATATATATATATTTATATTTATATATATATATTTATGTTGAAGCTTCTGAAATTTGCTCATTGGGTTGTGTAATCCAAGGATGTGTTTGACACACTGTGGCTACTTTATCTGAGCACAGGATGCAGCAGTTCTTCTTCTGAGGGTAGTCAGTGGGAAGTGGTTTGGTCATAAGAGACAGCAGAGGTAGGGACAGAGCGGTGTACATCCAGCAAGGGTTGTAAGCACAACCCTGGTGGAAGAGGCGGTGAACGAGGGAGGCAATACTTTCAGGCTAGATAGGCCAGCGTTAGGGTCTGAGAGTATGTGATGTTGGATGTGGAAGAGAAGCCTTCACTGTTGGGACAGTGTCAGTGTGAGAACTGCCTACTCTGACAGTAGGTGAGGCTGTGACTGGAAGAGTGGGCCAGTCTGACAAGTGTATGCCAGTGTTGGGCCTTGTCGCTCTTATGGTCACTCTGCCAACCGCAACTGATATTGGGTGAGAAAGCTGATCTCGGGCAGGGAACTCTTCACTCTTAGAGCAGGAGCAGGGTACGGTCTGAGTGCTCTCACGGAGTTTAGATGACGAATGCTACCAAAGGAATGCTTTTGTGTTGGTCTTGGACCACAATTAATGCATGTTAGAATACAAAGTTATCAAGCTGTGCAAATAATTCTGTGAAGCTGAAATGTCGGCCCTGTGAGAGCCAGAGCTGCCTGGGGCGTGGGGAGGGGCAGGGCACATTCAGCGACGAATACACTGTGGAGTAACATGTAAAGATAAAGTTTATGAGGTGGAATGCCTGAAGGGTTCAGATTTGTGGCCTTCGTTCACACACACCTACACCCACTAACCCCTTGAGAGTTGCACTGGCACACTCTGCTCACTGTGCACTATCCCACTGCGCTATAACGCCAGCTCAAGAAGCCTGTCCTGACTGAATCCTCTCGAAAACCAGGGCATGCTCAAGTTATCTTAGGAACATGGCCAAGCTGAACTCACAATTTATTGAGAACAAGTACAATTTAAAGGAGAGGTATTGTGCAATATTTACCAACGTTTACACATGAGCTTTAATGGCAAACTTTTAATATTGTTTAAAGAACTGAGGAAGAGGCCCAGGGAGGAGAGTGCCCAGGAAGCATTGGGCATCGCTAAGAAGGCAACCCCAATAGCGGGAAATGTTCACTTTGGTACTTTAGGAGACATTATAGTGTTTAACGCTTGTGTGAATGTGTACTTGATCACACCAGGTGTAAGACTCGTCGTGTCTTGTTGGTCCTTTGTCTGTACGTCTTCCCAAAGTATGACAAGCAAGCGGGCAAGAAACAACACAAACCTGGCTCAGGGACATGAGCCAGCTGCATCATTGACAAAGCCATCACGACCACCACTCCGCTTATCTTGCACACAAGCTCACCATCTCAGGTGGCTCTTGGCAAACCTACGGACTGACTGGAGACTAAGAAACGTAAAGAAAAAAAGAATAAAACAAGGTAGCTGGCCTCTTCCATCCATGCACCACCCAGAATATGGAATATCTCCGTAGCCATCAGGTCCGCCCAGCACTGCTCCAATTTACTAAAGAGTTGAAGACTCACCTCTTTAAATAACACTACATCACAGTGCATTAACAGCAGGGCTTTAAGTGGGATGAATAAACTGGGGGGGGTCTCTCAAAGGGAAGTGGCCAATGTAATTAAGGGCGTGGCTTAAAAACACGTAAGCTAAAAATCTGTGCTTAGCACAGTGTGCCGCCCGACTTGTATTTTGCTGTTTCTGTCATTGCATCCAGATATATGATTCAACAAGTAACATCATACCTACAACAAGTCAGCAGCGGTCCATGCAGGTAACAGCGGTGGGGCCAGATGGAGGGGATTTCGAGGCACAATGCAGAGGGAAAATTAAATAAATAATTAATTTTCCCTCTGCATCGTCCGTCGGAATCCCCCCACACCCGGCCCCACCGCCTCACCGCTGTTACCTGCATGGACCATGGGTGCAACAAGTCAGGACTATTGACTTTGTTAATGGTTGTTAGTTGCATAAGATAAATAAGCAGCAACTATGGCCTGTATATAATATTGAAAATGCTTCCACTTAAAGCCCTGGTGACACCATGACAATGTTGCTGCTCCTGAGTTTCAAAAAGGGAAATCCAGAGACAAAATGGCTCTCTTTAAAGGATTTCCCTTCCCCTACAACGCTCACCTGGCATGACGTCATGCCGTAACTTCTCCACTAGTGAGAAGTGAGCAGTGTGAGCACGCGCACATCGATGTGCCTGCTGTCACTGCAGTCCGGAAAAAAAGGTACCGCCTGTGCCAAGGCACAAAACAGAGCCTGATAGAGACCCGTGTCGAGGCTCCCTTTAAACAAATATTGGCATAGCCAATAGGTCTCGCCTTTGGGACCTTATACATGTTTAGCCAGAGCTGGTGGCTTTGCCGATGTCTTTAAGCTATGTTGTAGAGCATTGTGGCTGCTGTGCAGCATGTTGAAAAGTTATAATAAAAAAGTGTTATAAGCATTTTTGTTACCATATATATAACCAAGAAGACATTATATACAACTGGTGCTGTGCTGATTCTGAGATGGTGCTGATGCTGAGGTGGTGCTGCTGAGGCGGTGCTGCACTGATGCTGAGGTGGTGTGCTTTTGTGGAGGTGGTGCTCAGGTGGTGCTGAGTGATACTGAGGTGGTGCTGCACTTGTGCTCAGGTGATGGTACACTGGTGCCGAGTTGCTGCTGAGGTGGTGCTGTGCTGATGCAATGGTGGGGGAGTGCTGGTGCTGAATTGGTGCTGTACTGGTGGTGGTGCACTGATGCAGAGTGGTGCTGTGCTGATTCGGAGGTGGCGATGTGGTGGTGTTGCGTGATGCGGAAGAGATGCTGCTCTGGTGCTGATTGATGCTGTGGTGGCGCTGAGTGATGCAGTGCTGGTGCTGAGTGATTCTGAGTCATGCTGAGGTGGTGGTGCTGCGCAGGTGCTCAGGTGGTGCTGCGCTGATGCTGAAGTGGTACGGCATTGATGCTGAGTTTGCTGCTGAGGTGGGGCTGTGCTAGTGGCGAGGTGGAGCTGCGCTGGTGGTGGTGCACTGATGCAGAGGTGGTGCTGTGCTGATGTTGAGGTGGTGCTGTGCTGGTGTTGCCCTGGTGCACTAATGCAGAGCTGGTGCTGGTGCTGAAGTGGTGCTGCGCTGGTGCTGAAGTGGTGCTGCACTTATTCACATGTTCAGGAAGGGAGGGAGTGAGTGATCAAGTAAAGGACAGGAAAACAAAATGAAACCTAGCAAGTGAACAGCAGTTACATGCGCAATGGTTACCAGCAGCCATTCAATAGACAAATAAAACCATACCGGGGTACTGGGATTATAAATGCACAGAACACTGTACTGCAGGTCAAGGGGATTTAAAATGCTGGAAGTTGTCACAGTATAGCCCTGCTGAAGCACAGTCCAGTTACCACTGCAGACAAATGCTGCTCAATTATGCACTGCCTGAGAGAAGCGACTATACATACCCCCTGCCTCTCAAAGTTCAGATTTAGATTCATTGTAAAGTGCTTTCAGCTTTACTGTAAACAAAATCACCTTTCACACATGGAATAATTGTGCCAACAGCCACTAAACACAATTCATCACAAAGTATAAATAAAACATATTAAAACGACATTCGTTAATATCCACAGATCTGGTGGTACAATATAAAATCCAACACTTAGGTGTATTTAAAAAAAATAGTCCGGTTTAAAGCTGTGGAATAAAACAGTGTGATATAAAAAAAATGTTTTTGTAGTACAACTTCCAATTCCTGCCAGATTTGTTATGTTGAATATTATTATATCTTTATTAAGACATAACTATTGTATAGTATATTGAGGTATGCGGGAAGAATGCTGGAAATAATAATAATATTAATATTAAAACTTGCAACCATTACAATACTTTTTAATAGGGGGTCGAGAAGTGATCAGCATTAACTTTGTGTAAAGCTGGGCTATTAAAGAAAATGCTAACCTGTTTTAACCTGATGGGCCTTCAATAAAAACTGAACATTGTTTCCTGGCAATATTTTATATGCAGAAACTCGTCACAGAAAACCAGCAATGGCCTTGTTTCTCATCACTGAACTCCACTGTCCAGTGAGCTGACTGTGCACGACCAATAAAAGGATGTACCCTTTTAATGCTGATCCATCCATGACATCCGTTATGCTATGTTAAAAGAATTTGTAGAGCGCACGTTCATCATACGGTTTCATGGCGCATCTACAGCAGACCCGGACTCCCCCCACCTCCCAGGTTCTCTAGCCGCCTGCGCCTAGAAATTCGAAATTCATGGCGTTAAGGTGCTTTAAGAACTATTAGCCCGCTTTTGCCGTGGAGCAGAGGGCCAATAGCAAGATGTAAATGCAGACCCAACTGATTAAAAAATAGCATTCTAATCCCTATATGTCCATAGTCTCCATGTAAGGAAGAAAGAGGAAAAAAAGACTGGAAGGAATATAGAAAGAAAAAATAACAAGGAAAAAATTCTGGATGGAAGGGTGTAAGATAGAAAGCAATGTGTGAAGAAAGAAAGGAAAGAGTGGAGAAAAGAGACTGGAAGAAACGAAAGGTGGAAGCTAGAAAGGAAAGAAGATGGAAAGGAAGGAAAGAAGGGAAAAAGTAAGGGCACAGTCTAGACCTTTATTACTTGAAGGTACACACAGAAAGAAAACCCTTAGATAGCCAGTCTCCGCATAAATAATACCAATGGGCGCTTGTTTTTTCGTTTCCAGCCATGGGTTGCAAATTGCATCTATTTTGAACGTTTCATCCTCAGCCAAACCGGAACTCAGTATGCCTTTCAGCGTGTCTTTTAGAAACGGAGGTCAAACGTCTTTCTCACTCACTCAGACGCACACATTCATTTCCACAGTGAAAGGCAACAAGCTCCGCATGTTTTCATTTGTGCAGTGCCGTCTGCCGGGACTCTTCCCTGCACCAACCCTGGCCTGAGCCGAAGCGCGATAAGAGCAGAAACATGACAACTTGGTAGTCAAGAAGCCACCACCCTCGAGAAGTTTATAATAAGAATGTTCTTGCAAGCCTTTTCCGGCGCTGCACGTCCAAATTATTTTTCCACTAAGCAGAGGTGAGGCAATTGTTACTTTCCAAACTCTCCTTCACAGTGATACCTTAAAAATATATTTATTTAATTTTTTATTGCGCTCGATACCACTTTGTAGCATTTCACAGCGCTAATGAGTGAACAAGATTGACGGTCTACATCCAAAGGTGAAACCAGCCCGAACCGGAGCGGTGCCCGACACGTATCTGCACACAGCCCCAGGGAGGCAGGCTCTGTGAAACAAGTAACATGGGAGGAGGGGTTTACGGCCACATCCTATCAGGCAGAATTACGGTGTCTCGGGGCTCGAAGGAGGACATCAAAGCGAGTAAATAGGTCTGTTTTATCATGTTTATTGTAAGAGTGTGAGCAGCTGCACACTCCGGAATCCAGCTCAGAGGGTTTGCACCAGGCAAGTAACGTGGCAAGAGAGGTGAGGGAAGGGACAGGAGCACCAGGCACAAGGGGGAGTGGCAGGGGATGCAATGCCTCATGGATTCACAGGCAGGGGAGCGAGAGTAGAGAAATGTCAACAAGCACGCGCGGCCACGCTAATTGGAAACAGATGGCCCCTGCGCGCCGCTGCTCGCTCCCGCAAGGTGGATGCCACCACAAGCACAAGTGTTTGAAAAGTACAGACCGATTCCAAAAGGTCATCTCCTAGAGCAGCGCTGCGCTAGGCTCGACCTAAAAACTGCCGGTGCTCAGCACCGGTGAGACCCGACCCACTTAAAGCCCTGATTAACAGTCCACAGACCTGATACCTCTCCTGTCACTTATTGTCTTAATGCTTGTCCTTGACCCTGTACAGTGCTTCTCTGCCGGTTTGGCCAGGTTTGTGATATACAAATACCAGATTCATACATACATTCGTACATACATACATGTCAATCTCATTTTTATAAAATAATTGTATGGATTGTCGTTCTGAACAAATAATTGAAAAGTTACTATTAACTCTGAATATCTGTACAAACTGCTTAACAAGATTCACCATTTGTGTAACACATACAAACTAGCAAAACAACACAAATAAGTACAATTATGCTGAATGTGAGGTATTCAATTTTAATGTTCACACTGCTTTGATAATTACAAGTCTTTACGGGTCATTACTCGTGAATTTACAACTGGTCTTACTTTCAGGCTTCATTGCTTTTTACATTCACTTGCAATAAAAATATATAAATACATAAATAAAGTATCTGTCCATTGAGATTATGCATCACAATTTGTATTGTTTATATAACAAATGTTCTTAACGTGCTCTGAGTCCACATTGGCTTTTAATATTTTACGTATGCCTCACTCATAATTCAGCAATTTAAGTTTCTGGTAATATTTTTTGTCCATTCTTTGGTGAAATATGTTTGCTTGAGGCTCCCTTGATTCCCCTTAAAAGAGAACTAACACAAATGTAAAAACACTCAGAAGAAACCCGCACGGTCGGGCCGGAAGGAGCTTAGTCCGTAACACCAAGGTGTGTTTGTGGGAGGGAGGAGAGAGGTTTAACCCAGGTGGTGGTTCTGATGGTTTCTGCACTTTCTGCTGTTACCTCAGGTTTCCTCACTCTCCCTGCCACTAGTGACCAGTTCCTACTCTGCCTACTTGTTCATGCGTCTAGTCTGCGCTGCGGCTGACCCCGAGCCCTGGGACCATAATAATAACTACAGATACATAGCGCCCTCTACTATTTGTCTAGTATCTAGGCACTGCCAAGTGAAAGGATAAGTGGAACTGTTGGGGTCAGATTGCACACAGGTTTCTACAATGTATGCATTAGTCTCACCAGCCATAAGGCACGTGGGAGGCGCGAGAGGGGATGTGTTATGTTTTGAAGGGAGTGACAGGAAGCTGCAGATTGCCAGTAACATTCAATTTGATTGGTCACAATGGTAATGGGTTTTCCATGCATGAGCATGTGATAATACTTACACACCGCACACCACTGCTTATTTTCAGCTTCTGACATTCACTTCTCTGGTGTAAGACCGCCCGCAATGCCCCCCCGTCCCCTCCCCCCATTGACTCTCCCGCGTTTGTTTCCAGAGGCCGGCAGCAGCGGGTTTGAGCAAGCTTGGATCCATGATAGATTCAGTGCAGACATACAGGGATGGGGGAAGGGGGTGAAACAGGCCAGTGTTTCCATCTGAGCCACATAAACATCACCTCCATGCGGGGGACGCCCACATATTTTGCTCTGGCCTCTGATGCAGAGATGCAGCATCCTAAAGGAGTCACTGGCAGCCGGTGCTCGCCGCCATTACCCGTCGTGCCTGCGGGCCCTGGCTGCGGCCGGGGAGGAGTGTGACTGCTTCCGGGCTCCCTGCAAGTGAGGGCCTGGAGGGTCAGCTCCAGGGGACAGTGCTCCCCAAAGCACACACACTGGGAGGAGGGCTCAGATGCAGCGGTATAACCTGTGGGCTGTGGCACACACCTGGGGCTGTAATCTAGCAACGCTGCACCTAATGTAAACTTAACAGGTGTGACGTCAGTGCTTTGTTCGATTCAGACCAGGTGTGCAGTGAGAGGGACTTAGGCAGTACCGAGCATTGAGTGTACACCTTTCCCTCTCCATAGCATCTTCTGTACCATACTCTGAGGGGCTGCAGGTTCAGTGAGGCCGCTCTCAGCTACCCAATGAGGATGGAAGTTTTTCTTGAAGGAAGTAAGTGTGTGCACGTGCACCATAGCTGCCAAGGTTTCAGATTGCCATGTGTGACATTTTCATAATTTCAGTGTAATTATGAGTGACATTTCAACGACTATGAGTGACACTTTCTCACGAGCAAAATCAAGCAATGAAGATGAGGGAAACATATAAATATCAGAAATTACGCCAGCCCTGCTAAGTCCAACGCATCAAGGTTTGGACTAACGTGCACAGCTGCCAAGTTTTCAGCATGCATACCAATGACATGTTTATGTTTATACTCAACTTATTAGTGGTATTTACGTCTATCACGTGTGACACTTTTAATAACATTTTATCAAGAGAAGTTAGAAAGAAAACGTGTATGGGACAAAATAGCAAATGATCAATCATGTACTGTAATACCTAGATTAGATCACCAAATCCACCATAGGACAGTTTCGGATTTCTAAAGCTGTTGTGCATCAGGTCCCACAGTACTGTGGTTCCTCTCATTTTTTAAATAACATTCAAAATCTATTTTATTTCATTCATTGCAACAACTAACCGCCCCACCATCATTAACAACCTTAAAAACTCCTTACTGCTCTCTTGCCCCCCCCCCCATCCCATCATTGAAATTCCTGCCCCGAGGCCTAACAATAAACATGACAGGGCAGAGAACCGGAGCCGGGGAGGGGCAATAACAGGGCGTCAGAGGAGGAAAGAACAGGACCTCAGACAAGGCAATAACAACATCGGAGGGAGCAATAAGAAGGCATCAGAGGGAGCATTAACAGGGAATAGAGCGGGCAATAACAACGCATCGGAGGGGACAATAATGAGACATCAGAGGAGGCATTACCTGGACAATAGATAGGGCAATACGAGCATCTGAGTTGGAAGCAATCAGGCATCAGAGGGGGCATTAACGGAGATAGAGCAGGAAATAACGGCACATGGAATGGGTTAATAACAGGGCAATAAATAAGGAAATCATACTACTTCAAACAGGGCAATAATGCTGCATCAGAGGGGGCGTTAAGAGGGCATCAGGGGGGTTAACATGGCATCAGAAAGGACAATGATAGGGCCTCAGAGGTGTCAATAACAGAGCATCACTGGCAGGAATAACAGCAAATTAGATAAGACAATAACAGGGCGTCCAAGAGAATAAAAGTGGTGCATCGGATTGGGCAGTAATAGGGCATCCGAGAGGGCAGAGGAGCGAATCAGAGGGGCTATAATGTCATCAGAGGGGCTAATAAAGCATAAAAGAGGACAATGATAAGGCCTCTGCGAGGGTAAGCAGACACAACAATAATATGGCACCAGCGAGGGCAATAAACAGGTACCAGACACAATAACTGGGCATCATAGAGGGCAATAATGGAGCATCAGGGAAATGGAGCATCAGGACCAGAACTATCAGGATACCTACTTGTGCCGCGGCCCAGTCGCAGATGAGTCTTAGTGTTTGTGTGTCCGGAGGCTGCAGATGGGTGGCGCTTCTAGACAGCACCTCACTCCGGGCTGTTAGGGCTGGCTGCGGCACTGCAGCTGAGCTCAGGCGAGGCCGCGATTCCGGGACCATTTGCCGCCCGGCCTGCGGCCGCCACTCAGTGGTCGGGCTGCCGCTGTCCTGAAAGTTAAGTGCGGGGCCGCCCAGTGATACTGTCCTGGCGGCCGCTTGGCGCTGAAATCCCCGGGTCACTTCTCCGAATCGGCTGCATTCGGTACTAGGTATGGGTAAAATAAATAACAGCTGAGGTAGCACGGCGGCGGCCCCGGCCGGTGCGAACTGCCTGTAGCAGCGCTTCGGGCGGCGCCATCACTGAATTTTGCGGCAGAGCCCACAAACCATACAGCCCAAAGCCGCCTTTCTCAAATCTCTCGGCTCACTCAAATCTCCCGGCTCCGGCAGCAGGATGTCACGTACCCCTGCGGTGCCGCCTGACTGGTCCCGGCTGTCTCGGTAGTAGTCATTGGATACTACTTCACCGATCTCGACTTCAGACAGGCTGTCAGTCAGAGCCGCACCGCGGGGAATGTTCACGAATCATGATATATTGTAGCACTGCAGAGTGCAGAGTATGAGCCTGCCAGCACTGTAGCCTTAGCTCACAGTGCGAGCCCTGAAGCCTGTGGGGGCACAGCGCTCAGTGGACACCACTGCCAGCTGCCCCACTTAGCGCTTTCACAGTGACAGCTGAGACAGATATGCGTGACAATGCATTTCAGTGCGGTAATGCGGAGTACCACACTGAAATGCGATAGTCTAGCGCCTGATGCGTGGTACTTGGCAGGACTGGTGCACAGCATTGAGAACAAAGTCAAGGGCTCTGAAATCTGTAGACGCCCTTCGACTGGGAGCCAGCTGAGCTATTTCATGGTTACAGTGATCTGGTCAGAGGGAGCTGAGCTGAAGATGAGATGGCCACCATAGTTTGGAACCACTGGCCACCTAGGGGTGGTTTTCTTTGGGAGCCCCAGGTAGTCGAGGGGGAGATTAATAGATTCCCCCAGCAGAATGGGATAGAAGTTGAGGATGAAAGGTGTACACGAGGCACCTGGCAGCAGGTGGACAGGCTCTTGCCATGAACCTGCTCTTGAGTATGTTACTGCTTTGCTGTGTTCGGGTGCTAAATGTAATGGAAGGATGGAGCCTTATAGATGGGTCAATGCATGGTTGATGCTTATGTACAGAGAGCTAGCGTTGAGTACTATGTTAAGTGCCAGTTTTTATTGTTCAAAAGGTGTGCCTGTTTCTCCCCTTTCCCTCAACTCTGTGTTAATTTCTAGACCCTAGCTATTCACTACCGGCTTACCTGTGGTCTGTACACTATTGATCAGCCACACACACTATCAAGTGAGGGCTAACATTGTCGAATTGGAACAGCATCATTAATAAGTCATTCAGTGACAACTGCAAATATTGGGATGCCAGACAATCACCTCCCCACAGCACGTTTCAACATACGTGTCCTTTAAATGGAGTCAAAGTGGTGTGAACATCAACAAGCACACACGCACACACACACACACACACACACTGATTGCCAGTTAAGGATGTCTACAGTAGAGAGGCACACTCCATACTGCATGATACTGCATAGAAATCAATACAGAAAACTATCCAGGTTCCTATGGACAAGAAGAAGATGGCGTCTAGAGAGTGCACACATCTGCCACTTGCAGTCTCAGGCTGTGCTTGCGTGTCAGGACTCAAGGATCCAGATTCAAAGGCGCCACCGGATCCACCGTCAGGCCATGGTTAGAATGTCCTGCCTCTTATCTCTCTGTGACTCCCACGTCCTGTCTTCTCACGAATTCCTGTCAGTTCTAAAGAGAGGGGGTGGGAAGAGATGACACCAGCAGATATGATGGAAAAACAAGGGAGAGTTGCTGAAGTCTAGCCTGCATAATATGACCAGTCATCAAAATCTGATGGCACTTGGCGGGCACATCATGATGCAGGCACAGAGATAGGCATTTCTGACAATGTTTGATGACATCACACACTGGGCAGCCATTTTGACAAGCAGAGATAGAAAAAGGAGATGCAGGGTCTTGTGAAGTGACAAGGTGAACATAGGACACAAGGGCAGGCCCCTGCGTCAGAGCCCGGAATAAAAGGGACTCCTGAGGAGTGGAGCATAGAAGGGATCTGGTGCAAGAGAGGAGGTGGTTGGGAATAAAAGGGACTGACAAGCTAAAGAGACTCATGAGGTAATAAGTGGTACCCAGAAGGAAAGAGCCTCTACATGCCGAGGACGCCCAGGTGGGTAGGGGCGATAAGAGGAAATCCTATAATGGAGGGAAGAGTATCCGAAAAGAAAGGAGGTCTAGGTTGGAAATAGCTCAGATTTTTACCGGTCCTAGGAGAGAAGGAGACCCATCTAGGAAAGGACCTAGGAAGGACTGAAACCAGAGAGAAAAAAGTGCCCTAGAGAGAAAGTGTCCCTGGGATGGCATGAAACACACAGGCAGTGACAGGCAAATTGACCAGGAGAGAAAGGGACAGTATGGAAAGCATCCTAGGTGGAGAAAAGGGTCCATGATGGAAAGCAGCCCAGGAGGGTAAGGGGAAGCGGTCGAGAAGGGAAGACATCTCAGGAGGGAAAGGTACCTAGAAAGAAGGGAGGCAGGAAAGAATAAAATGCATAAATGGGCCCAGCCATCTATGAAGAGGGTCTCTGAGGGAAGAGAGACCAAGAAGGAATAGGGTTTGGTGAGAAAGGGGCTCTGGAGGGAAAATGAACCTGGATGGAAATGATGAACCTGGAAAAATGGGATCCAGTGATGAGAGAAATTAGAGCGGCAGGACACCCGGGAGGATGCAGCGAGTACTATGAGCAGTGGGGACCCAGGATGCAAAGTGTTTAAAGATAACAGGAGAGTCAAGCAGGATTTGGGAAGATCCTTCGAGATGATAAGACTTGCTGCACTCAACAAGCAATTCACAGGAAAATGGAAGCAGAAAATGTCAGGCCTCTTCATTACATAAACGGCAAACACATCACCAGCGGCGTAACTAGTGGCGTTGTAGCTTCTAAATCGAAGCTGAATGTGTCAAAACATTGGTCCGCTGATTTTACTTTCTCAATTAAATTGTAATTCAGCCATAGTGCAGTGGTGGCATACAATAAAGTTTGGTGGAAGAAGAGATTCATGAGGCTGAACCAGATTGTTTTAAACAGATCCCAGAGAATTTTTTTATGTCATGAATCATAGTTACAAAGTGTGGATGCTGCGCCCCTCTGTAAGGTCCATGGCTGCACACTGACCCAACCACCAGACGGACAATTTTACGGAAGCCTAAGATACCAATCTCAGGAGAGCATGTGAGACAGATCGCTGGATGTCAGGCTCAGAGGAGGGTCTGGGAAAAGCGGTTAAGCTATGAAGCTCAGGGGAGGGTAAGGGACAGACTAGAAGACTTCAAGGACGAGGAACGAACACTTGTCAGACATCAAAAACCTGAGAGGAGAAGGTGTGTGCATGACACAGACCATAAATGATGAGTCTCACTTCAAGACACAGAACAACAGGCAATACAACTGTGCAGGATTATTGGAAACACACCACAGAAACCGGTCTCTGAAGAGTTTATGATACTCTCTCGAGGGAGTTTAAAGGTTACACACACACATAACATACACAGATGTGCATGGCACAGGCCATACGAGGGTAAAGCTCAGGGAAATGTAAGGGACCAGCCATATGGACACTACATGAATTAATCCAATTGGCTTTTTCAAAGCACAGTGCCAACATAATTTGCATAAATGAGGAAAGATGAGTGTATAGCATCGGAGCAATTCTACCTGTAGGCTTCATACTAATGGAACATTGTACAATACAACCAATAAATGCACAATAAGAGCACTTAAGAGGCTGTTGTGCAGCAAAGTCTTACATTTCATCCAGAAGGCAGACCCTAACACTGCTAGGCAGAGGGAGGCAACCGGACAGACCATTTGGGAGTGTGGCCCTGAAGCGGATACACGAGAGACTGACGGACAGAGAGGATCAGGTCAACACATGAGACACACCACAGGACTCTCATGTCTGGGAGATAGGATGAAGAGTGCAGAGATTGAGCCGGTAAGAAAGCCCGATCTTCATAAGCACATGTTCAACTCTGTGTTAGAGAGATTTGACTAGGTGAGTGTAAGTGTGTATATCAGTTAATACTGTGTTTTTGTGTTATTTTTTTAAGTCTATTAGTTTTACATTGTTTCTATTTATACCCTAATGAACCCTTGAATGGACAAGAAGCCACCTACACTTGAATACAGAGCAGCAGGTAGATGCCACTTCTTGACTGCGCTACACGATCTACTACTCATGTGCTACCCGGACCATTATTGCATGTACAGGCCTCTGCACCTGTTATTGCTCAGTGGGTGTGCACAGTGCCAGTATCCACCTGGTGAACTCAGTTCAGGTGTGCTCATGAGGAACCAGGGACCAGAACCTCTGATCTCTAGTTGTACGCTTATTCAGTACTATTACTCCCATTTCTCTGGCCCTACTCATTTCATACCAATATACTGCACTGGTCTCTACTTGGATGGAAAGCTGCTCTGTGTATTGCCTACCCATTCTACCAAAGCGTTTTTTCTAAAGCCGTCTTTGAGCCTTTCCAGTCATGAATTCTATCATCAGATGTGTCTTGCACTGATTCACCTTAGGAGGTGGAATGTCCCAGTCACAGATTCCTCATCCCTTTCCTGAAGTTCACATATATTTAAATTCCTCACCTTCTCATTGTTGGGCTTGTATTTGAAACATTTCATTATATTATGAGGCTACCTATGAACTGTGCCAACTCTGCCTTTATCCTTCTGGGTATGTAGAACTGCACACAGTTTGCTGGATGATTCATTAGCTAGCAGCAGTCTGAATACTAGTAACACACGCAGGGGTAGATTTACTAACATTTCACGCAATGCAGTGCAGCAGCCAAAGTTTCTCTGCAGTGTGAATTGGAGAGAGCAGAACTGCTCCATATCTACTAAGCAATGGTGCTGTTTCCCTCTCTCCCCTGCAACAGCACCATGGTGCAAGGGTGTTTGTATGATGTCAAACATTGATTTTGTACTGGAAGGTTAACCCTCCAGTACAAAATACTATGCTTAGACATATTTTAAACTTGTCCAAAATTGCATGTGTGCTGCACAGCACACACGCACTGCTGGAAAGGTTAGGAGAAATGAAAAGGTGCGCATTGATGGGACGTTATTTTTTTTATGCAAAGTCTTATCTTCCATTTTTAGTAGATAGGGCTTTGCATTGAACCCCCAAAGTGTTTACGTAGGAACGCCCATGTACCACCCATGGTATGCCCCCTTGATGTAACGTAGTGCAAAGTTGTGCATAGTACTCCCTGGCACTACTTGATGGCTACTTTCCAGGGCAAAACAAGTTTTTCGCTGGAAAGTAAACCCCGAATCTACACTGTAAGCCAGTTTGCGTCACTATTTGTCATACCTCTCCTTGTGCATGAAACCTATCAGCAGATCCTTTTTACACTCTTCAGCCACAGAGGGGTCAGCCATTAAGAGCCCCGCCAACATTTCTCTCCTGTCTGAGGATCTTACACAGTCCATTCCCTTCTTCTTGAAATCAAATCTTCAACCATCAGACCAGCTGTTGAGCTTTTCCATTCTTTCTCCACTAATCAGGGGTCTGTCTAGAACATTTTTTGAAAGGTGCTTAGGCAAATGGGTAACATGGAGGGCTGGCAGGCTAGAGGCTGCAGCGCTTTCCCATCTATAGCAAAAGGGGATCAATTTGCCCACCCTGAAACCAGCTATAAATATCTTTCAACAGCACTCACATCACACTGTATCTCGGTCGGGCGAACAGTCACAGATCACAGAACAAGCATTTGCAATGCAATATGTCTCGCATTTATGAGAGTTTGAGCTATTGGCATTGTAAATGACAATGCCTTTTATTTATGTGTTGTTTTTAAAACAGATAAAGAAAAGGCCTTGTCATTTAAAATGCCAATAGCTTAAACTCTTGCAAATGCAAGACCTACTGCTTTGCAAATGGGTTCGGCGCTCGTGCTATACATTTTTTTTTAAAAGCATTAGGAGAGAGCGTCTCCTGCTTGCAACAACAGGCAGGACAAAGCTATTTAAGAAAATAGTGCTCGGAGGCTGTAATTAAAGACTACAGAGTATCAACTCTCGTAACAGGGGGTGTCGCCATGGGAGGTTACAAAATGAGACAAGGCAGTACTAAGGAGGGACTACTAAGCCTATTGACCAAAGAACAGCCACAGTTTACAGTGGACAATGACACACGCCAATGAAAAATATGGGCGGAGCTTCTAGTCCCTACCTGAATACAGCATTCCTCACAGAGCAGCGCATGTGCTGCCCAGGCTTGACCTAAAAAGGGCAGGGTAGGTCCTTCGACCCAAAGACTTCTGAGAAGGTAGGTCTGGGGAGCCTGTCAGGTGCACACACAAAACACAGAAGGACACTCTGCCCACCTCAAACTGCGGCCAGTTCATGTGCATCCCCGGTCCATGCGTGTTGCGGAACCACTTGAGATCCTCCTGGACATCTGCTGAACGAATTGTCTGCTCCAGCTCCCGGTAGACCGCTGCGTAACTGAAAGAACAATTGGTACTGACCGTCAACAGACCTTTTAACATTGCTTTAAAAAGGTGAAGTTTAAAGGCTAAATTATCCACTGTAGACACAGACCACAAGAGACAGACTGCGCTTCACTATATCCTCCTTGTGATTACTCCCATAACTGCAAAAACATGAGTGTTTGTAAAAGGTAATCATGCATACAATGTATAAAACATATGAGAATTAACACATTAGTTCGTGAATTAAAAAGAATACATTTTTAGAACATCCAGAAAGTATGTAAATTATGTGTTAAATATGGTAAATCCATAATTATGCGGGAAACGCTCACGCTGCAGCCACAGAATCACGTAAATCTGTCCCTCACCATTACTCTATTCTCTCGCTCTCTCTCTCTCATTTACTAGAGGGAATGGTGCCATCTAGTGTCCTACTGAGTAATTGTCTCATGCAGAGTTTTTTTTAATGCTGATTCCCTCTTTCAGCAAAACAACCTGCACACCTGCCCCTTCAAATGACAAAATGGATAAATACTCTGGCACAAGTAGTGCTAGAAATGTTAATTGTTTGTGAGCAAACTAAACCGCTGTAGCTGGACTTGGGAACATTTCCTACGAAACATTGCAAGCAAGCAATATATTTTCAAATGGAATAGGGAATCTTAAAAGACAAGAAAAGATCACGAGTACATTCTGTGTTAGTGGGTTTTTTCTCATAATGAATCCAGGCGTTGGAATTGAAAAAAACAAGCAATGGACTGTAAGTGCTTAGGGGGTAGTTTCTGAGGGACTATCCTGCAATAAGTTTAGTTTACAATAAATGTTGAATGTTGCCTTTTAGTTTCTCATACTAACATATTTAACATTTCAAACACTGTAACAAATTACAGTTTTTGCTTTTAAAAGCACATTTTGCCATGCACATTGTTAAAACACTATTGATTTCCAGGGGCACTTATACAGTGGCTGAGGCACCCCTCGTCGACAAAGCCTCTCACACCTTAGCTCATCACTTTGCACCTTGAAAGAGCAAGAGAGCGAGCACCACAGATTTTGAAGGCCGCTGCTGTTATATGAAAGAGGAAAGTCAAAATAGAATAAAATGGTTCATTTTTCAAATTAAAAAAAGTTCAAATTACGTGTTCAAAAAGAGAACATTCCAAAGGGAAATTAAACGCCGCACAAGATCAAAGCAGAATTTTAGATTTGTATGGTGCAGTAATGTCCCAAATTGACCACTAGATGGCAGGAGCGTGTGGAGCATGTGAGCTACAGTATCGTATGCTGCAGTTATTAGGTGCATGAATGATTAATTGCACTCACAATTTTGTATTGGGGTGGGATTGTGGGCATTCCTGCGTGGGCAATCTGTAAAAGCATGTAGTATAAGTATAATAACAGACGTTTCTGTGTTGTTGCAGTAACGACGTTAACGATGGTACAGGATACTAGAAATACACATACATGTATATTAGTCACTATTCGCATCGCTGCACTTTGAAAAATAAAAAGCGAAAGATTCTGCAACGAACCGCTGTGGCGCTCGCTACCGTTCCTGTGTCGGACGAGGTTGTCTGTCCGAGAGACTGTGGAGTTGTGGGGAAGTGGAGAGGTATATATACACACATACACACATATATATATATATGACTGAGGAAGGTGCCGGATACTAGCAATACATATAATAATAACTTAGACTGCACTCCTGCCATAAACGCCGAGCTGTGTACCCCAGGTGTTGCTGTTCCCATTCCGCCCTTGCTGATGAGAAGCCGGCTGGGGTTCATCGCTGTTCTTCACCGGGGCTCTGCATGGCCAAGGGTTGTGCTCAGCTACACAACCGAGCGATACAAAAGGGGATGATGGACGGAACGTTTGAGCCAATCAAACACTCACCCCCAGTCAACTGATCTGGGTTTAATCCATCATCATTCTTTAGCTCACTCCACCACCCCAGTTCAGACATGGCCATATGCAAATCAGTCTGACCCTGTGCCTCATGGGAACAGTACAGCCCGAACTGCCAAGCCATGTCTTCCCTGGACCGGAAACAAGCATCCTAGGACCGGTTTCTGAGCATTCCAGCCGTCATCAGCCAGGCTTGCTTGAATCCAGTGGCAAAGTGAGCAAGGGACCCACGCCTGGGCATACCCCGCCAACTTAGGGCGAACAAAGCGATACAAAAGGGGATGATGGACGAATCGCTTTGTTCGCCCTAAGTTGGCGGGGGCATGCCCAGACGTGGGTCCCTTGCTCACTTTGCCACTGGATTCAAGCAAGCCTGGCTGATGACGGCTGGAATGCCAGAAACCGGTCCTAGGATGCTTGTTTCCGGTCCAGGGAAGACATGGCTTGGCAGTTCGGGCTGGACTGTTCCCATGAGGCACAGGGTCAGACTGATTTGCATATGGCCATGTCTGAACTGGGGTGGTGGAGTGAGCTAAAGAATGATGATGGATTAAACCCAGATCAGTTGACTGGGGTGAGTGTTTGATTGGCTCAAACGTTCCGTCCATCATCCCCTTTGTATCGCTTTGTTCAAGCTCTAAGTTGGCGGGCGCATGCCCAGAGCGTGGGTCCCTTGCTCACTTTGCCACTGGATTCAAGCAAGCCTGGCTGATGACGGCTGGAATGCCAGAAACCGGTCCTAGGATGCTTGTTTCCGGTCCAGGGAAGACATGGCTTGGCAGTTCGGGCTGGACTGTTCCCATGAGGCACAGGGTCAGACTGATTTGCATATGGCCATGTCTGAACTGGGAGTGGTGGAGTGAGCTAAAGAATGATGATGGATTAAACCCAGATCAGTTGACTGGGGGTGAGTGTTTGATTGGCTCAAACGTTCCGTCCATCATCCCCTTTTGTGTAGCTACACAACCGAGGCACAGCCGGAGAAGGACGGCTGAAGAGTGTGCAGCTGTATGAATGTGTGAGGCTCCAGAAGGCCCCCTATCCTCTCACGTACCCTTGCTACCGTGTAACACCGCCCCACCTGTGAGGCACTGCTTAGCACTACTGAGTAGTGTGATGGGGAAGGGGCCACACTCAGGCTGTGTATTGTGGCTGCTGTGTGACTGTGCTCCTTGATAATGCTGCAGAGCGTACAAGCAGAAGGGTCACCCTCGATGGGCACTAGAGCACCTAGGCTGTGTGCGCACAAGTACTTCTCTGACAGAGTTGAAGTAGGGCAGGTGTCGCCAATAGGGAGGTTTACGCTGAAGTTCTGTGATCCTAACAAACACTGCTTCATGGTTTGCACACTGTGGTAAAAAACATGGGAGGGGTACTTTTCAAGGCCCACAGTTAGTCCTCCATGACAGTAGTTGTAAAGCAGTGTCAAGAAAAGGAATCCATTGACTGAACTCTAGAAAAGGTCTACATTTCCCAAGGCCCAGAGTCTGTTGTGCTTGAATATGTGATGTTACAACGCGTGGTGTTACCATGCGGTAGGTAACAACGCGGTCGTTACATCGTCCGCGTTGTTACCACGCATGGCATTACATCGCAAATCGTTTCAACGACTTGCGCTAGATGGCGCGCTGGACTTAGGAATAGTATAAATTACTATTCCTACTCCAGTTAGCGCAACAGCAGGGAAGGTGTTGGATTTAAAATCCAACACATTCCCTGGTGTTGCACGCCACCTAGCGCAAGTCGTTGAAACGACTTGCGATGTAATGCCATGCGTGTAACAACGCGGGCGATGTAACGTCGCGCTGTTATCAACCCGCGTGGTATTACCAGCGTTGTAAACGCTGTCTCCCGTTGTGCTTACACCTGGTGATCTCTGTTCCAGGCCCCTCCCCAGAAAGCTGCAGACTCTGCCAATCTATGAGCACCCAAGGTGCCTCTCCCTTCATGCACCAGGAGGACCATGCCTGAGGGCCTGTGTGCGACTGCCTGACTGACGACAGACTGAGGGTCTGCTTCGAACAGTGGAGTTCTGTCTTATTCTGTACTCCTGCCAGAGAGGTTCCACCACCTTCTACCACTAATGTAAATCACCTGTAGGCACGTCTGGTTCACCCTTTCTTCTCTAATGAGGGCTCTATTTATGTTAACCATGGTTTAGGCATGCCAGACCTTGCTGTTTCATAGGGATAGATGCTCACCGGATCCAATGTTCCCATTTGTGTGTGCCCCTGTGGATTTGGCAAAGTGCCAGAGTTGTTACTGATGTGATCTTGACATCACAAGGGCTACATTATTTCTCGGTGACCTTGCCCCATATCATTCCTTAGGAAGAAGCTGCTGTATTGCTAGGATCAACACCCAGCTTTGGGCTAAGGTGGTTTTGCTGTACCAGCTTAGGTAAAAGGCTGCAACTCAAACTTTCTTTGGAGTTCGATCCTTGTCTGGATCCACCCAAAACTGAACATATATTTATTGAGCCCCTTAAACCAGGACTCTAGAAACATTTGGCCTTGGGTTTGGCTTTCAGGACTTGTGCAAGTGCTCCTCAGGACATAGAAGTGTATGTAGTCGCTCTCCCTCCACCTGAAACCCTGTTGGTGTGAGGTCCATACTGAGAGGTCCGGCTGCTTTCATGGCAAAGGACAGCGTGGAGTGACGGAAGCACTCGCTGCATAAGAAGCTAGCAGAGTCCAGGACTACCAGCCCTCCCTTGAGAGACTACGGATGCTACAGAGTGACAAAAAAACAGTGGAAGAAGCAAATCCAGCAGATAAAGAAAACAACATACAACTAAAATGCAGGCTAGCAGCCATCAGATAGGATCCTGACTACAGAACCCTATCTACCCCACTGGTGAATACACCAGAAACTGAACGAGAGACATTTTTCTCTTGCCACATCTCTAGCTCCCATTGCCCCAGAAGCATTGAAGTTCTTCACTAAAGAATCTCCAAACCTACTGAGACCCACTAGAAAAACGCTCTCTTAACTGTGACCGGTGACTTTGGAAAATATAAGGCTCTGAATTTTTGAAACCTCACCACCATCAACTGCTCTACCAAGATCAATAGACCCTAAGGGCACAGCTTTTTTTTGTTGTTGTTTTTTTAACAGAGATGAACCTGTTGCGGAATACAGACACATAAAGATACCTGTCCCTTAGGGTGGAGGGCAAAAAAAGTCAACTGGGGGCAATCAAATTCTATCTACTGGCCTTTGAAGTACACCCTAGACCCGGAACCACTAAGGATGATAGGCCAAGGAAAACCATTGAATAACTTGGGATGGGAATGTCCTCTGCATTGCGAATGGACGTTCACCCCTGCACGGAGTGCCAGACCTCATGTGAATCTGATATCCTGACTTTTATTTTGGGTCTTTAGTCAAGCTGATCTATTGTAGGGCAAAGGCCTAGGTCTGTCCCTGAACATACGAGGTCAAGGACCTGTCCTGTGACTTCGAGGAGCGCACCACAGTTACCCACATAGTGGACAGAGGACTACTGTCTCTGACCTGGATGTAGCACATAAAGTGGTGGTGATGGCATACAGTGCTATGCGATTTATAGTATGACCAGACCTTTTTTATCTTTGTCAGCGAGAAAGTAGCTTACTATCCCCTCTTCTGTGCAGCCCTGCACAGAGAATCACCTTGCATTGACATCCTGTGAGAATGTCAAGTGCTTATGCATAAAGAGTACTTGTGTAGTACAGATGAGGTAGTAGTAGGACTCTGGGTGTGTGTGAGTCTGAGTACTGAAACCTGGGACTCCATTTTGTATGCAACTGGTAAAGCATGGCACACATTTGGGAATGACATAAGCTTCCCCAGACATGGGGATTTTATTGCCTGCATTCCTGCAGCTGGAATATGGAAATCCAGACTCTGAAGTGAGGAGGACTGAGCAGATGGTAAGGGGGATAGTGGGCTGCAGCTTCTGTTGTTCAAGGTGAGGACATTTCAGATCTTCCCCTGATTACTGCTTTAGGAAGGCCGATAACAGCCAGGTTCAGAAAACTCACACTTTATTATGCTCATGTGGTGGGTGGTAGTGCTTGGAGACAGCCCCAGTGCTAACTGCAATGCACAGCATCAGTGTACACAAAGGCTGTGTCTGATGAGCAGCCTGAGAATGACACTTGAAAAGAGAACCAACCCAAATTGTTTTTGAAGTTTGAGACAGTGGAGCCACATCATCTGTCTGGAAACTGTGTTTAAAAGTGGGATCCAAATCACCCCACTTTGTTCAACTCCCAAGTTTTTCTTGACCAAGGAAGTGAGTGCTCCGCAGAGTACTCGAAGGGTTATTATGTAATCAGGTCTGGTGTCTGCCTGACAGACCATCATGCAGAGGTGAGGGGACATCACCTGAAGTCTGCCCTTTCTGCTGGAAGAGCTGAGGGTCTGCCTAGTGCCTAGATGCCTGTTGGACTTCTGAGAGGGGGAATTAGTGTGCCTGACCCTGCAGAAGGATAGAATATCAAGGAGGAGAAGAACAGGATGTTCCCGGTGTATGGAGCATCCAGAAAAAGCAGAGGAATCAAAGAGCAAAACCATGGAAGACTCATATTGTGAGTGGGTCATCGGTCTGTTTGTGTGGCTCCTACCTGAATACTGTCCCAATGACAGCACCTACTCAAGCACTGCCATTTCTGCTGTCAGCCACCTAACCATAACCTAGTCCTGCCACTGCCCAAAAACCAAGAAGATGCCTGAGTGGCCTGGGAGGCCACCAATGGATGTTGCCTTTGAGAACCTGATTGGCCCAACCTGAGATGCTGCAATTGCACATCGTTGAGGTGAGCCTGATTGGCCTGGAAGGCCATAACTGCATAATGCCGCTGTGAGCCTGATTGACCTGGCAGGTCGGAACTCCAGTAGAGGCATTGTTGTGACAACCAAACTCACCATGTTGCAGTCATCCAGGTACATGGGCATCAAAGAGAAGTCACCGGGAAGATAGAAGGCCCAGGCTGTATCCTTCTTGCCACGTCACCTGTAAGAACCAGCGGACAGGCATCACAAGGCTTCACCCACGAACGGAGCAATAGGACTGAGATGTGCTCCAAGGAAGTTGAGCGTGGGGACTTGAGATTTTCTTCCGAAAGTAAACCATGGATGAAAATGAGCAACTGGCTTGCGCTTTAAAGCCCCTCAGGGGTAACAGTATATAATCTGCACCTATGCCTAATTCATATCTCTGCCACCAGATTCTGGGGACTGTAGCTCCTCGGGCTACTCAGGTAGAGAGAGGATACCGAAGCGGGAGGGTGTTGCACCTTCTGAAGAATGCATCAGGAGATGCAATCCTATATCTGCTTATCATAATTAAACTGTGTAGTATTTCATCCTGTTGTGTGATTAAAGTACTTGCTTTTACTAAAAGACAAACACTGGGCTGGACATTAAGTTACTGTGTCTGGTGGGTAAATATTGAGCTTCTGCCTCTGACAATACCTCCCTGAGAAGCCTGTCATTGCTTGCCCTGGATACCCTGAGGGTCAAGTGTGGAAAGGGTTGTACTTGGCCCGGTTTTCAGTCTCACAGTATGACAGACTTCAGGGTACCAGTGACAAACAACCTCGAATACTATGGCTGGGGCCCAGTAACCCCTGTCTATCATGTGGACCCCAGATGAGGGTCGGACACTGTTCCACCTCAGTAAAAACATAGGCCCCCATGAATCTTGATTTTCCCAGTTTGGGAGGCCTTCTTGATCTTATTGCCAGTATTCTGATCTGTAGTGAGCTTATATAAACCTAAGCTGCTGTGCTAGATCAAGCCATCCCATCTTGATACCATGAACCCACCCACTTACACTCACTCTGCTTTGTGTTTCAGCCACATGGGATAACACAGAATTGCATTTTGGGTTGCATCACAGTATTTGCTCTCACCGTTGTGTCCTAGTTGACTAGTGTTTTTCAAGTTGTACACTAAATAAGTATTTCTTACCGAAGAAACATTTCTGATATTGGTAAGTGCATTGAATATTAAGTTGTATCCAACACCGCATTCTTCGCCACTTCCTACAGTAAGCCTTGACTGCTTGAACACACCTACCACTGTGGGGTCAAACACACCAAGTCTTGGCTAACCTTTAGAAGCAGTACGGTTCAGGGCTCCGGGAAAGAATAAGTGGCAGGGAGACACACTGAGCCTACTCAGTGCTGCCTACTGGTCCCAGCACTTGAAGACATGTCCTAACATTCCCGTGAAAGGCATGTCTCCACCATCCCCTCTGTGCTTCAAGGCCATGACCAACCACCAGTACTGCTGCCGCAATTCCAAAGACTTGCAGTGTTGTTTTGAGGCTCGCGGATGCCCTTACAAGTATTTCAAGATCTGGGTGGATTGGCAGGAATACATGGGTATGGTTCAGGACTTTACGAGATGTGACTATAAGAGATACAACCTACAGACATAATTTGACTGTGTTATATGAAAAATATCCAGTGATATTCGCCTGGTCAGCAAAAAAGTATAGCTGATCCATATAAAATATTTTCTCCTCTTCCATGTCACTTGTTACAAGCATGATGTGTAGATGCCGTACAAAGTTTATGCGAAGAATGCAGTGTCTAATGTTTAGTAATCATAAAAATTGGCAATAAACTTATTTGATAAAAAAAAAATCTTGCAATCTTTCCTGCCGTACCCCTGTCCTGAAATCAGGGATGTTCGCTATTCTCTTGGTTCGCCTTGCCGGAGACTATGACTCTCTCACCATTCCCACACCGGGAGACCAGCTGTGATGTTTGCTGTGCTCCTCTACTGAATCTATGGCATGCCACCATTCCACTGTGCCTTACTCCTGAACCATGTCTTTCAACGTTTCCCCTATACTCTCCCGGGAATTCATGGCTTCATCTATTGCCAATGTATTTCCTCTTAGTGAGCCCCGTGCTCCAAGCATTCCATTTGTGGCCCTACCCCTGAAATTACGATTCCTCACACTGCAGTTTATCTTTTTACCCTATTTCCATCATGAATGTCAATTCCCCCGAAAGGCCAGGGGTAGCGGAAGTGACATCACATGGCATTTGACCTTTACATTCACTCACACACACATGCTTACACATACACACACAATCACACACACATATACACACACTGCTTATCACATCAACACACTCTCACCTGCACTCAGGAACCCAAAATACATTTAAAAGCATTTTTACTTACCTCTGCTGCCAGACAGGGTCACATTCTAGATAATTGTACTCTATTTTTATATTACACTAATAGTGATTGATATATTGTTATTCACTACTAGTGCAATACATTTTTTTTACAAAACACAAGGAGATTTGAGCCCCAAACGATGCTCATAAGGACGAGTTGCCCCGTCACAAATGCACTGCCAGGGTCGCATGGAGCAAGCCAGGGGTCGCAGTTGTGACCCTTCACGACCCCTAAATAACGTCCATGATTTCCATGGAATTGCGCCATTCCTGGGGGGCCCTTCCCTTGAACGAATACCTTCCAGAGTTACCAGTTCAGTCCCTGAAAGTATGGACGCCCACTATTGCCACTGACGTTCCTTCTCCAATGGGTATGAGCTTCCACCATCCCCCCTACACTTGAGAGGAGCTCTCAGTGGCGTAACACAGGCCCCCGCAGCCCCCGCGGTGCGGGGATGGCCCCCGAGCTGCAGGGGGCCCCCTCAGCACAGTTCTCTGGACGGAGAGCTCCCGATTTAGTCCGGAGAGGGCCCCTCCACCTACCTTGCAGGGGGCCCCCTCAGGTTTCGTTACGCCAGTGGCTCTCACCATTAGTCACGTGCCGCACCTATCAAGCCATCATCTGTCCACTGTGCTAACCTCCCCCCCCTCTCCCCCTCAGCAGAACCCTTGACGTCTATCTACTGTGCCCTTCTAAAAGGTTTTCCACTGATGGAGCAAGGTTTCATAAATGAAACTTGCTTGTATTCAATCCTCATCACAGTATTAATTTATTAAAACTTGTATTGTTAATACTAACCTTTGCATTCACAACACGAAAGGGAAGGATGCTTGCTTATGTGTTTTTCTAATGAATAACGCTTGTCTGTAATCCAAAATGGCCGCTATGCGCGGGAAAACTCAGTGCGCATGTCATAACCAGACCACATGGTGTGACGTCTTTCTTTGCTTGGTGGGAAATTTCTGCTTCTGCGCAGTGTGTATTAAAATGGCTGCTTGATGTTTTCACATGCTTCAGCTTGCTCTCATGTCATTACTAAATTGTCGTTTCCTAATGCTACTAACGCGGGATAGAATTTATAATTAAATGGGAATAGAGTAGAAAAAGTGGGTATACAGTGAAACATTTTATTCTGTGATTTTAATATTTGCTTCTTGCACTTTTATTAGTTCGTAAACTTGGGCCTGGGTTGGTGACCTGAAACTCGAGAGGCAAATGGTTCTGCGCATGTGTCCTGTGTGCCTGCCGCGACCCGATGGCCGAAGATGCTGTACTCTTGCCTTTCCTGTTGCATATTGATACATTGTCTATGAAAAATGTTTTTCATTTGTCATGAGATGGGTGGGAAATAAAGCGAATGTATTAATTTGAAGGGGTGGGAATTTAAAGACAATAGGCTTTACAATTTAGGCCAAATCGATATGGTGCGAGAATCTACCCCCTGTCCAATCAGAAGTAGTGGCCCCATATTTTAGTAACATTAAGGGGAGGTACAAGGGCGTAGAAGGGTATAATAGAATATAGCATTAGTTAATTAGTCAGAACAGAAGATACAGAAGGAGATGCTGCAGAGAGCAGAAGCTTCTAGCAGAGACCACAGAACGCACAAGAAGAGCTCCAGACCGCTAAGCTGATCGATTGCAGACTGAATCCCTGTCCAGAAGAGGTCCTGAGGAGGGGGCGGCGGAGTCCATTAGAAGGAAGGCACGGGAGAATCGAGGAGAAGCCGAGTATCAGAGAGGGGAACGACGCAGGCGTCGTTGTAGAAAGGTCACCGGTCCTGTCCTGATCCTGGAGGAAGTCTTTGCTCATCATCCTTCCTGGGTCCTATTCTTTCAACTCCTTGACTAAGGGGTTTGGTTCTCGCACTTAGGTAAATATAATGCAACCTTTAGTTGCGCTGCTATCTCTATCCTCTCCTTTTCTTTAAACACCGTCATTGATTAGCAATAATCATTTCTATGCTTAATCTTGGGTATTTCGATTAAGTACCATGTGGCTCTGTATTTTACACTGCTAAATCTTTAGATAAACATTTTAAAACTTCCTGACTCAGTGGTTATTTCAGGATTATGTATTATAATGAATGTCACTCATTTTAAACTTCCCAATTAGCAAAGGATCCATTGGTAAGTTATTACTCTTCATTCAGAAGGTAATTGGTAGCAGGGACTTGATAAAGAGTAACAACTGATAAAACCCAGCGTAAGTATTAGCGTAGTATGAATGTATGGGCCCAAGTGAGTATCTGGTGTATGAATGCTGTTTGCTAATATCGCGCTGGATCACCACCTTCCCGCCCATTCTTACTTTAATGGCAGAACCTTCAGCGTCTACTGCTAGACTTACCTGCTGCTCTCTGCCAGGTTCAGGTGGCGCTTGATGTCCAGCAGCACCTCCTTCAGGAAAGCGAGACGTTTGTCCTCAAACTGCTGGCATTGCTCAAAGACCTGCTCCATGCTCTCGATGTACTGCGGGTTGGAGCGGTTCAGGTCTTCCAGAACCTTCTCATACTTCTCTTGGGTCTAGAGATGAGAGGACAACACAGGTGAGATACCTGATCTGCGATTAACTTGTACTGTCACAAGAGGGTGGCAGAGAAAGATGCAAAGATGCTGTGTGTACCAGGCTTGTGCTAAGGGGGCAGTAGCTGTAGTGAAGCATGTATAAAGTGTTCTGTAGTTACCCTCGCCCCTCCCCTACCTCGTTAATACTGATGAATCAGTAAACAACTCTACTCATATAAATACAGCTGTACTAGAAGACACAACTATCCTGGTAACCACAATTATCCAAGTGTACATCACTGACCGGTACAGTCCAATATCTGTATAAATCCACAACTCATGTAACTATAACTGTGCTAGTAAACACAACTACCTTAGTATACACAATTTCCCTAGTGTACATCACTGACAGGCACATTTGTGAATTATTTGTGTAAATCCACTACTCATATAAATATAACTGTGATAGTAAACACAACTACCTTAGTATACACAATTACCCTAGTGAATGGTACACAGTCACTCACTGGTACATTTAAATACTTGTTTATAACCGCATGACTATTGTGCGAGTTAAGGATTGTGCTCCTAACCATAATTTGCAAATCTCAGTTGTTTTTCAGCTTTAATTTGTAGCCATAACTGCACTTTAACTGTGTTTTTTAGGTGAATTTCGATAGTGTTTTTTTTAAAACATACATTAAGGTGGTTTAACAAAGCCAACCACAACTTCACTTTAATCTTTCGTTTTATTCAGTGATTTTGTTATCATATATGAAATCCAAGAGTTCTCTAAGCACAATGCTCTGAGGGTTGCCATCCCATCTGTGCATGGCCTTTTACTCTGACCTGTCCATGCGCCCATCCCTCAATGGGAAGCCAATTCCCACTGTGCACAGTCTTCAGCCATATACTGCTGCAGGGTGTTGACTGCAGGGCCTGGTCTCTGGTCAAGCCCTGCATCCAATCCTCCGTGGGGGGTCCTACCCGACTCTGTAAGTGGGATTGTGGCCATCCCTCCATGGGTAGCCAGCTCTCACTGCGCACACATGTCAAGGGGGCTGATGGCACGACCTGGCCAGAGTTCTTCCCTGTGCAGGTGGCCAGTGTCCACTGCAGAAAGCCCTGTACACATCCCTTTGCAGGTGGACAACCCTCTGGGCAGGCCCTACATCCAACCCTCTTCACATGGCCAATCCGTGCTGGGGGTGTATGGAGCAGGAGTTGGAGGCAGAGCCTTACCTCCCGCTGAAACTGCAGGCATACCTCCATGGCCAGCACTGCCCCCTGCACATGACCTTTGCCAACCAGACCCTGCGACAACCATACATGGGCAGCCAACCCCCAGAGTGCATAGCCATTGGCTGCAGGGCTTGGTCTACAAACAGGCCCTTCTGTCTTTTCTTTAAATTGTTTATTGAATTTGCAGATCCAAAATTGGATGCGCGAACCAAATGCAAGCTTTTTAGCCTGGTGCTGTGAACTCAGGGCAAGTTTCACGGACCCTTGCTGGATCCACGGTTCCAGAATTGGAGCCATAAATCTAACAAGAGGCTAACAGTCCCAAGTGAAGCTTGTCTCAGTTTCAAAGTACAAGGCTGCAATCCTTGTCTTGGATTTGCAGCTCCCAGACAGCATACATGGAACCTTGCTGGGAACCGCAGATCCAGCCAGTGGATCCACAAATCCCAATTTTCATTTTTTAATTTCAAGCCAATGAGAGGGGGTCTCTCTGGTGGCCCCCACATAGGCCTGGGGTCAGGGTGTGCTCCCTCTGCCCCTTACCTGCTCTATTACAAATATTTTCAGAACTTGATCACTGCATCAGTTATAGCGGCTGCAAGATTTGTTCCTTATGTTGCGACCAGCCAATCAGATCCTTTCAGGCCCGTGAATCCCACACTGGATCTGCAATCCTGAAAAGGTTGATGGGAGAAAAAGCCCCCTTGTTCAATCAGATTAAAGGATTTTTCTGAATTTTGGAGCCGCAGAGGCCCATGGTACCAGCCCTGCATAAAGTCAGCTAAATAATGGTTCACATATCGGTAAAATGTAACATCTTCATGCCCAACCCGAGCATCTTTTTACACACTAAATTCTCAAAAATGAATGAATGGATTTACACTAACTAAGACATTTACAATCCTTGAGCAAAGGTCTACTTTCATGCCAAATTCTTTGCAGTCGTGTTTTCTGTAGTGAGCATAAAAGAATTCTAAAGCAAAATTAAAATGGGAAATGCCATTGCACTTGACCCTCGCTTGGTGGATCTGCATGAAACTTGCTTTAAAGGACCAAAAGGAGATGTACTTCATTTTCAGAAACTTTCTTGCAGATTGGTGGAATGGCACTAAAGTTAAGAAAACAAAATATCTTTACCTATGAAAACTCTGGCTCAACCATAAGTGCACTGGTGCTATCGCTGCCTGTGAATTTTATGTGTACATACACATTTTTTAAGATCTACATTCTTTATTGATCTCTGAGAAACATGTATCTAGCCCATACAATGACTTTTTGGTCTTCATAGTAGTACAAAACAGTAAACATGAATGTGGAATCTGCAAAACCAGAGCACCACTGTATCATCACAACTCAGAGTGGGAACTCCACCCTATTTTGGTTTATGCCTTGACAGACAATATTCATAATGAGGAAACTCTACCTTTTGCACATCTTGCTTGCACTTTTCCACCTTGTCCTGGAGTTTCTTTTGCTGGTCTGCTGTCACTGACTGATCTGCTTTGCCATTGATCTCTCGGGTGACAGCCAGTTTCTCTTCTTTACATGCCATATGATATGCTTTCTTTGCTGCCTCCAACTGTAGGGGGCAGAATAGAAAAGGGTGATGATCATTAGCCAATAGCATCATACCATGCCCTCTTACCAATTAATTTACACTCCTGTAGCTGTATATTTAATTCATCCTTGACCTGTATGCATTGTGTGGAGACCAGACTTCGCATGTTATATGTGTGTGCGTGCTGGGACAGTGCATGACATTTGCATGTGGGCTGGGTTACATCTGTGTGCCTGTGGATGGTACATAACATGGAGGCCTGTGGGTCCATTTTGTAGCACAGGGCCTACAGAGGCTGGAGAGGCGCAGACTAAAACCCCGCAGACAGAATATGTGTATTGCCGGCATTCCTAAGGGCTGGGATGGGTCACACACATTGAAGGGGGAGGAGCAGAGCATCCTCTGTGCACATCAAAGGTCTCTTTGACTCCAGGAAGAATTACTGGTCAGTGGGGCCTGGGATCATTGTCAGAAAGTTAGTGAGACTGATAAGGTTGGCACTGCCAGGGAATATCATAGAGAGGAAGGCTTAGTCTGCTGAATCTTTATGGGGCATATTTCAGTGGAGACTGAGAGCCAGGTGTGAGCCCCGGTTACTCCCTTGGCCTGTGTTGTGGTTCACTCAAAATTGGGAACACTCTTGCTGTGACAGGCTACTATCCCTTTGACAAAGGGCAGTGCAGAGAAGAGATCACTTCAAAGGAGCTAACGCCCCAAAATGAATTTCAAAGGCCAGACACTAAGTCACAGATGTGTCTGGACTTGGACTATAAAGTTGGGAGCACATGCCCCATACTCTGTTGAGCAGCAGCATCCCATTAGGAGAGAGAAGATCATCAAGGCTTCTTTGCTGCTAGAACCAGGACTAGGGACCAAAGTCTTTCAGTCTCCCTGCCTGGTGAGGGGACATCAGACAGGCAGTCATGACCACTTGCCCGGAGCCTGGAGCATCAACCCTCTGGCTGCCTGCCAAGACCAGGCAGCCCTGGGAGGAGGGGGAAGAGGAAAGCAGCCTTGAGGCTGCCAGCCTGCCAAGACCAATGCACCTTGTAGGGAGGAGAGGGGATAGGGTCTGTCTGCCTGCCAAGACCAGCGGAGCCCTATGAGGAGAAGAGCACCTGGAGAGAATGAGGCTCACTCAGCGGGGTTCTTGGTGATTGGATCTTGGTGAGTGAAGAATGAGACTGGTCGGTCGGGACAGGACCAGGGCGGCAGTGCGAGCCATCCGCACTGACCCTGCAAAGTCTATAGTCTCCCATTGTACCAAGAAGGAGACCACCATGAAGTTCAAGGCGTTGCTTGTGTGTGTGCCAGTCAGTGATCCCCGTTTGAGCAGGTAGAGCGTGACCCTGAAGTGCTGGTCATTGTCTGTATGATGGAAGCTGATGACCCTACTTGTTGCCAGGAAATTGGCTGCCTTGAAGATCAGGCCATGTCCATTGTGTGGGCCGAGGTCGGAGATCCCCGTATGACCAGGAAGAGGGTCACCTTGAGATCAGAACTGTTGCCGTGGTTCGTCATGCCAAGGAAGAAAGATGACAAACTAACCAATCAAAGGTGAAGCCGAGCCTGGACGCCTGACATCAATACAGGCCATCCAAGGACTGAGGAGGCCATTTTGTCAGCAGAGAAAGGACGCAAGAGGTCACAGGCCTTCAGTAGGGGGACAGCAGGGCTCACAGAGGAGCGTTGGGGGCCTCCCCGGTTTGCAGGATGCCATCGGGTTGGGTAAGACTGTTCTAGGCTGTGGGGCCTGCTTGGGACATGCACAAACTTAGCTCCTAGATGCTGCTGAACTCTTAAGGCAAAGCATGAAACTTTGGGGTGCGTGGGACTAGGATGGGCCACATCAGAGAGTCGCTTTCAGTATATAATGCAGAATAACCACCCATACTAGAAGGATTGAGGGACTTGGGGATTCCATCCAGGAGAGTGCTATCATGCTGACCTTAAGAGGTACTTGGCCCAGTTACTCAGGGCCCATAGTAAATCAGGCCCCTGAGCATTAGGAGTAAAAGCCCTCAACCCCATTTTTGTGCCCAGTAGATCTTGCTTGCTCCTTGGCCCTCCAAAAGGGGTTCTGACACTTGCATTCACAGTCTTTTCCCAGTTCCTTTCCAGATCACACATAAAGCATCTCATAAATGCTTTTTTAACATGTGTAAAAAAGCTACTGAGTACTTATGTAAACAAAGAGACCCTCTCACCATTCCTTTTCATCAGTTCTCCTTACTGTTTTTAGAGCCACTGATGCTGTCTTGTTATTATTCCTGATTACATATGGGGGTCCCCTCAGTCTCGGCAGCTCCAGTACACATAAAAGGGTTTTAGCCAAGGACCCCACAATACACACAGCCTTCTCAGTGCATCTACACTGAAGTTGAACAGTTTTCTAGAGTACCTCCCACTCCATTACCTCTTTTGTCTTTTTGGCCCATGGTTTTTGCGCCTTCCGGAATCCTTCCTCTGCTTCCCGTGTCTCTTTGAAGCCACCCATCATCTGCTTGTGGTAGGCGTCTTTCTGCCAGTTTTTCACCTTCTCCATGTCGTCGTTCAGAAGGCTGTTCTTCACCTCCTGGTGCAGCTCGCTCACCTTCTCCGCCTCGGTCATCATGGCTGCCCATGCCTTCTCGAGGGTGCCATACTGGGGACCTGCACTCAAAAGCAATAGAAGGGGATCAGGACTACTGATATGGAGGTGAAGAGGAATGGGTGCTCATAAGCATGGATCTTCATCTCATCAAACACTGACTTCATCACCTGAGGGCAAGGATGCAGCATATGGAAATCGCCAGCACGCCAACATATGTTTCAGAGGGTTCCTCATGTTGCAAAACAATACCTTTCAACATTCACAAATCTTCTCAGTTGTCATTTTAGGATTACAAACAGGTGAGGAAATACTGTTAAATGGCTGCAAAGGAGCAAAAACCAATTTCCTGAAGTATTATTAATGAACAACAATATTCGCTTTGACCCAAAAATCTCAATGAAAACAAGTGTCACATTTGGGGGTCAGCTGCTGAAAACTGTGGGAAAGAGTAGAAAGTACTTACTTGGTAAATTAGTGGCAGCGATAGGTGTCATGGTGTCGTGTCGCATTGCTTGTTGCCAGCGTGGGAAGGACATTGGTTTACATTGAGTGCTTGCCATGACTGGATGGCCATCAGCTTATACTGGAGGATGTGAGACCCAGAAAGAAAGGTTAGAGGCCCTGATTGGAGAAAAAGTGGCCAGAGGATAGATTCTTTTGATTTTTAGTTGATTGAGGGATAAGTAACTTAAATTGGCAGATTATCTGAGGACAGGTGGCCTAGATGCGAAGGCGATTGGTGTCTCCTAGAGGGGAAGTGGACCAGATTAAAAGGCTTTTGGTTTATATTAGAGAATAAATGGCCTAGATTGAATGGTTATTGGATGTGACTGGGTGAGCTGTGGCCCAGATGGGAAGTTTATTATTTGAATGTCGGGAATACATGGGCTAGATGATGAGGTTATTGGGCTAGATTGGAGCATAAGTGATGAATGGGAAAGCTAATTGAATTACATTGACTGACAGGTGGCTTAAATAGAAAATGTATTGTTTTTGAATGAGTGGGTCAGATGTGAAGGTTGCTGGTCTATATTAGAGAATAAATGGCTCAGATTGGAATGTTATTATAATAATGAAGCGCAAAAAATGTCTAAAATAGTATTAAAGAATATGCATAAAATGCTCTCTCTCAGGATGCATTCACACTGTAAAATTACTATTCTGGCATTCCCATGTATTACCCATGTTGTACACCTTAAAAGGTTGTGGTCTATTCCTTGTTGAACATGGAGTCCCTTTACAGTGCAAAGGGATAGACACTGCAATAAAAAAGTCCTCTGCAACTATCTGCCAAAGAGCGAGGCAAGAGATGGTGAGCAGACGCAGTCTTTCATCTGTAACTAGTACGGAAGATGAACTGGTACTGACAGTCCTTTTTGTAGTGTCTAACTCCTTTGTTCCTTCAGAATGTCAAGGTACACTGCTTTCTAACTCTGTGTGTCTAGTGTAAGTCTGGGCGGTGAACTCCGCTCCGCTCGCGGAGTTTACGGAGTTTTCCGCACTCCGCGTTACGCGGAGCTCGCGGAGTTTTGAAAAACTCTGCTTCGCGTATCGGAGTGGAGTTTTTTTCCGCGCTCTCGTTCGTCAACATCAAGTTGGCGAGCGCGAGCGAGGAAAATCCACCTCCCGGCAAGATTTTTCCTCGTTTGCGATCGTCAACATCAAGTTGGCGAGCGCGAGCGTGGAAAATCAACATCCCGGCAAGATTTCTCAACGCGGGTGGTCAGATTTCTCATTGCGAAGTGGTCGTGTATGCTCGCGACCGCTCGCGTTGAGAAACCGTCCATTCGTATTGAGAAAGCTGCTGCTCGAGTAAAAATCTACTCGAGCGGCAGAAAGGAAGCAGCGCCCGCTTGCGCTGTGCATGGTGCCGTTCGCGATGATTGCACAGTGCGGACAAGCACTTGGCACTGAAAATCACTGCGAACGGCATTAATCTACCTCACTCCGCTGCTCGCGGAGCTCTGGTAGTGAGGCAGAGGTTTTTTTGCACTTCGGGTAGTTCCGCAGAACGGAACTCCGCGAACTCTGCCCAGGCTTAGTCTAGTGCTAAATATAGATAAAAGATCTGGTGCATCACTCAGAGTTTGGAGGGACCAGGAAAATCTCCAATTTCTGGAGGAAATTATAAATGCAGAATAGAGTCTACTGGCTGAATTTCCTCCACATAGATATAGCATGATGGAGGAAATATAGCCTGTGGATACTATTCCAAATTTAGAGTTTCCTCCAGAAATTAAAACATCTTTAATACCGTCTAAACTCCAAATGAGGCCCCCACTGACCAGTCATTGGTTCTGGATCAATTTAATGTCTCTGTTTTGTATGAAATAATTTCAAGGTTTTATAGTTTGCATTAAAACTTTGAGTCAAAATCAATTACCTCTAAATGTAAGTTTAATTTTGAATTCTGGAAAAAGAAATATCAATGTGTTGGTGTACTAATGCACCACGTGGCCTGAAATCAAAGTTGTGGACAAGCGGGCACAAATTCTGTTTTTGACCTCTTACAAATATTATACAGAGAGGGTATTACTAAGGAGACCTTAGAAATCAATGAAGTCCAATTTATAATGCACAAGATGCAACAAATGAGCAAGTAATTACTGCATAATAGTGCAGCATAATCTGCAGATTAATTGCTTGGCGGAGGTTGTGAGTCATCCAACAGTGATCAGCCCCCATATGACAGAAACCTTCCGTGGAAATAAATCGTGCGGCAATCAGAGCAACAACAAACTCTAGCACTCACCGCACTCCCTTTGCGACTCCCAGAGATAGAATCCCCAAAAATAGGATCGTTCAAGGATGTTTGGACAAGGCATGCAGAACAAAAAGATGTGATAAAGTGAAAAACATGTCAAGGACCAACACACTAAGCCAGTGGTTCTTAAACTTTTGGGGGCAGATTTACAAACCTCTTGCGCCACTTTTGCATCATTTTTCCCATGTTAAAGATGACGCAAAAGTGGCGCAAGGGCCTTGTAAATAAGCCCCTTGATATCTGTGGACGCCCAATTAATCATTACTGGAATCTGGGGACCTCCACTGAATCATTATTGGAATTCGGAGACCATGGTCTAAGAAACTTCGATAATTTGAACCACAAAACAAAATACACAAAAATATGCAAACAAGCATTCATCAAATAAATACTCAAATAGTGAAATTTAATCCACAAATATAAAAAAAATAAACATTTTAATGGGAAGGTTGGAGCTTTCCTTAATTCAATTTAGGTCACTCACCATCCATACTATGTTATTTGGTGCATTTGTGCTGCTTCCATGAATCAATCTGAGGATATTAACTTAATTTTAAGCCTCCAATTTCAAATTCTTTCACCTTTAGAGAAAGTTTTAAATTTTTCACTTTTTCCATTTTGCTTCTTTATTTTTATGCACCTTAATAATTTGTTAATATTCAAAGACCGCCTAGTATGTAACGCGGCCATCTGCGGTCCCCGGACTAAAGGTTAAGAACCGCTGCACTAAGCATTAAGCAGTCCTGTCTTTTTCTATTATTTACCAACTTTCTCTAAACCAGTAAGCTAGCGAAAGCACCTATCATAATCCATGTAGTGATGTACAGAAGATGATGATGATATCAGTACTTATAGCGTGTACTATCACCCAGCATGGAATTCTGGCACTATGACGACAACAACTTGTAATGAAAAAGCTAGGGCTCAGAGAGATGTGACAAGGTGGGTTTAGGGGTTTCATGAAAAGCAAGATGATTATCAATCAGCTGTAATGAGAGCGGAAGAGAGCTATTGATTTTGGGCACTAGATTGAAAAGGGCCGACCACCTATCCTGAAACAATAGGTTTTGGAAATACTGTAGTGAAGAATACTTCTCATTATCTCCAAACAACAGCTCAGAAGACGGGAAGAAAGAAGAGCGAAAGACGCAGTACTGATGACAGGGAGATACTTTGTTTTGTAAGAAGAGGGGACCACTTTTGTGGAAGACTCTGTGAACCAATCACAATGCTTTAAATTGGATGTAGGCAGGAACGGGGATGTCGCTGGGGCCTGTAATGTGTTGCAGATGTTGAAAATCTAGTAGTAGGCTACAAACGACATTAATGCTTTGACTAATATGATTATAAACAATATATCTTTCGAAATGTTGGCCTAACTTTACCAAACTACGCCAAATATTCCCCAAAACCAAGACTGTGGCTCAGCAAGAGTTTGTTTTTCTGTCCTCTTTGCCTCGGTCTCAGGTATTTTCTTCTTTCTCTTCAAACCTATTCTCCAGAGTCCTTCCCTCTCCACCTCACCCTGTTTCTTTCAGGCAGCGGAGTTTCTCCCACTCACCTACTCAACCATCCTTCTCTCTTCCTTTTTTTAGGCCTGGGCGGTGAACTTCGCTCCGTTCGCGGAGTTTGCGGAGTTTTCTGCACTCCGCACTTCGCAGAGCTCGAGGAGTGCAGTAAACTCCGCTTCGCGATGTGCAGCAGAGACTTTCCCCGCTTGCGATCGCGAACGGTAAGTTCGCAAGCGCGAGTTGCCGCTCGGGTAGAATTTCTACCCGAGCGGCAGGAATACCAGCACAAACTGCAGTTCGCACTGCACTCCACTACTCACGGAACTTCGCAGAGTTTTTTTGTAACTTCGCTAAGTTCCGCATAGCAAAACTCCGCGAACTACGCCCAGGGTTACCTTTTTTCCCTATTTTATAGTTTAAACTATTACATGCAACACAATGAGATTCTGCATTCTTTGCAATTAGTTGTAATTAAGAGACGGGCAGACTTCACAAGCTGAAGATGGCCTCTGCTCACAGGAGGGATGTGCTGCCGCTCCCAGAGACAACGGCGGAGCTCGTCATTCTGCCTCTGGTCCCTTCTTCTCAACACAACTCCTTTCGGAAGGAGTCACTTCATTGATTTGGCCGAACTTGACATATGCCACCGCTGCTTACCCCTTGTTGGTGTGACACAATAATTTCATACAGTTTAAGATGGAGGCCATAACTTGACAGTTCTGAGGCTTTGTGAAAGATGGTCAACAAAACGCGGGACAGGCATAAAGCAACCATCACCCTTAGGCATCCTCCTAAGTTTAAGACCAAAAAAGTTCACGTACTCAAATGTTTTGAAAGCCCACGAAAGAAAGGAACACAAAACCAAACCAGAGTTTTGCAGATTATGGTAAACCATTATGCAGTAATTCCTTGAAAGTGCCATCCAGCATAGAGAAAAAAACAAAGCTGATTTACCCACTCTGCATAGCTAACAATCACCAACATTAGTAGTTACCTCATCGTCCCTTCCCTCACTTCCCTTTCATTACAACATTGAGGCATTCCTGCCTCACCAGGCACCCATACTACGTAATTTTTTTCTTCAGCAATAAAAACTACCCTCCCCTCCTTTGTCCTGTAAATACCTCGCAACCCGACACAGCACCAATGAATGGTTGGCCTGGACTACCTTGGAGGGAGGGATGTAATGAATAGAAGCAAGGGAAAAGGACTCCGAGTAATGCAATTACCGGTAAATAATTGAAGCATTCTAGAATGCAGCTTTGTTTGATGACGCCTGTATGGGTTTTGAGATGCACTGTGGGATGCTTTGTGGCATAAAATTAAGGGTTGGGCCCTTTTAAATGTCTGGGGTACTATCACCGCATTATGAGGCCCACGTTCACTAGTCGAGGTAAGACCAGTTCTAAGATAGAAACACTTCGTTTTAAGATTTAATTTGTGGCTAGCAACTTTTCTAAATGTAGAACAGGAGGAAGAAAGAGATGCACAATTAGTCAAAGACTCAGCAGACTATTTGGCTGGTGACAGTCCTGCTACAATAGACATGCACTCACCTGTATTCAGTCCTGGGACTAGAGATGGGCGAGCTGCTGAAAGTTTAAGCCAAGCTCGAGCCTAAAGCCTGGCTCTGGCTCAGCTCGAGGTTCTGTTGGAACTTCGAGCCCATGACAAGCCGCGCTTTCATGTGGCTTCTGCCTGCCACCCTCGTTCTACCCTCATGCACAAAGATGCAAAAATAAAGCATTAACATTTTTTTAAGTAAAAAGGTGAGGCATATAGATACACATTTAGTGGCTAATTTGTGCAAAGTGAAATCATAAAACCTCGATTAATCGCAGCTTCCCTGCTTAACCAAACTGTGTGATCTTAGGCAAAGATTTTATTTGACCAATCCTCCTTTTTCTTCACTATCGGAAATGAAAGCACCTTCAAATCCTGAGCTCCAAAATCCAGCTGAACAAAAACCTATTGTGTTTGATTTAATAGGCAATAATGTTGCTCTATAGCAATCGGGGCCACCTACAGGGTTCACATAACAACTGTCTTGCCTCGTAGTTCACTAATGGCAATGTCGGCAGGGTAGGGGTCAGGGCAGAATGTTTCAATGTTCATCTTTAAAAACTATCCCTTTTAATAAGTACTTCTCAGTGCAGTGCTATAACGGACATATTAATGTCAAAGGTTCCCCATGTAAAAGAATTACACTTTTTAGAATTGGGATTTTAGTTCATCATATTTTATGTGATGTTTGTTGAGTGACTTACAAGGCAAACATTTTCAGGGCTCGGCTCGTGCACGGGCTCTAAGAGCCAAGCCAGACCCTTGGCTTGGCTCGCCCTGTTAATTTGTTGGCTCGCCCACCTCTAACTGGGACAATATCTTAGCAAAATTGAAAGACTACAAATGTACAGTGGGCAGAGTAGAATATACTAAAAGAGGGCACATGTAGCCTCACCCGGGATTTTTGTGTGTGTATGCATGCTCGTACACGGGAACTTTTCATAAAGAGGATAATATTTAAAAAAAGCCAAATCTCTCAAAATTGCAATCTGTGTATTTGATTTTCTAATTTAAAAAGTTTAGGATGTTCAGAAAATGTAATATAATAACAAAAGCATGGTTGCTAAGACGTCCCCTTCCAGGGTTTGCTGTACAACACTGCATTGGACATTTCCACTTCCAACTTAGTGAACAGTTGGTAAGCTAACTCAGTGAGCTGGCATCTGGTTCGACCTGTAAGTGACTGATCTGAATCTCGGCAGAGCCATCACTACCTTCCATCCTTAGGTCAATTCATTTAAACTTGGGTAATAGCAACATCTCTAATATGTGGATCTTCGAAACAGAAAAGCAGTATATAAAAAGCATTATATATAAACAATATCCTATGACTAATGCCTTGCTTTGTTTGTCAGGAAATAAAGCCGACTGCTGATGTTTCCGAACATCCTCTATGCTACTCGCGCCTCGACAGCGCCTTGGCATGAGCTCCCACATCCCCCTTCCTTGAATACCTCTGGGTGTGTCCAAGATGTCTGTTTACTGGGGTCTCCATCATCATCTATCAGATATACAACCTAAACCGGTGGGTGATGCCCTTATTTTAAAACCCTGGTAAGATCTTTGCTAGCCTTTTTCCACTGGCTCTAATCTGAATTTAAAAATAAAAGTTTTATCGCTCTATGCTTCACGGGCCAAGAGGAAGGAGAATGGTTATTGGTCAAGGCCTCATTTTTTTTTTTGGGTTGTAAAGTGTGGGTCGAACATTGCAGCTCACGTGCAAGACCTCCATCCTTCGTATTCCAACAACCTCAAGCCGGTGTGTCTCAGGCTTCAACTCCTCACACCGTGTTAGTTAAATAGCTTCTTTTGTTGTGTGTCCGTCCATAGTCCAGGTATAGACAGAGGAGAGGTCTTCTCTAATTATAGAAAAGCTGTTGGGTCAAGTGACTTTGTATAGACCTCTCCAACAGTCTCTAGGATCCGGAAAGACATTCAGAATCTGGCGCCCTTTATTGCCCCTGTAGATTCTTACGCACATCAGATTTTGTTTCCTCCTTTTCAGGGGATTTAGGGCATTATTTGAATCAATTACTGACCAGTTCTATCACAAATGCCAGTTCAAAGGCGAGTAAATGAAAAACAAAAAGGTAAATAAATTAATTTCAAAACTATTCAAAATGCAACTCTGTTTACTTCTGCCCCTATACTGGTAAGCAGAATAGACGATTCACCACCCACAGGCAGTAAGGATGACTTTTGGCAATAACGACTGCCAAGACAGGTAGAGCCCAGAATACCATTATTTCAGCTTTAAAACGAACCTCTTGGGACTCCAAGAATTTTCAATATATTTTCTGTGCCTTGAAAAAGCTCCAGGGCATGCCCTCAGCCTCAGCCAGCATACCTCAACGAACGACTGTCCTTCTACACCCCGAACCGCCAGCTTCGCTCCGCCGACCTCGCACTCGCCACCGTCCCACGCATCCGCCGTACGACCACCGGCGGAAGATCATTCTCCCACCTCGCCGCCAAGACATGGAACACCCTCCCCCTTCACCTGCGCCAGACCCAGGACCTGCTGACCTTCACGAGACGTCTCAAGACCTGGCTGTTCGACCAGTAGCTGGTCTCCCCCTCCCCTAGCGCCTTGAGACCCTCACGGGTGAGTAGCGCGCTCTACAAATGTCTGATTGATTGATTGATGTGTGGGCTATGGTTTTAATAGAGGAGAAATGAATAAATTAAACTTAACTGTACCAATAAATAGCACAACATTTTCGGATATCTTATTTTTAACATAGATAATTAGTACTTTCGAGAGTGAGGAAGTAGCCTATTTTTTCTTAATAATGCTATTAACAATAATAAAAAAAATAATAAAATGATAGCAACAAGAAAACTGCAAATAATAATAATAATCATAAGTTCCAACTCCAGATTTTCCAGTCCTAGTGCTGTAAATCACACGTGAGATCGATCCCTTTATAAGAGTCAGCGGCGGCTCCTCTGCTAAGGTAGAGGAGCGTCGCCCCACTGCTCTGCGAGCAGTGTAAAAAGGAAAACTAAAACGATAATAACTAAGTGCATTATCGTTTTAGTTTTCCTTCCTGCTCGGCTGCGGTGCGGGTGGGCCGGGCTGGCCTGTGCAGGGGGCAGGGGGAGGAGTGTAAAGCACACTCTAAAGTGGGCATGACGGTTTGGCCGGCCCAAGATGGCCGGTCAAACCGTCATGTGCACTTTGCATCTTCCACACCAGGCTGCATTACACAGCCTGGTGAGGAACATGCAAAGCCTCCAAGCCCCTGTCTGAGCGCCGATCCACTGCGCTCAGACCAATCACAACGCTGCTTAAGACAGCGTTGTGATTGGACAGGGGATTCTGGGAGGCTGGGAGCTTCCTGTTGCGGCGTGGAGGAGACGGAGCACAGTCGGCAGCACCCGGCGGGACCCAGGTAAGTCAGTTTAATTTAATTTTTTTAATTCCCCCTCCGCTCTCACCCCCCCCCCACCGCCCCACCACCCGCTGTTAGTAGCGGCCACTATAGATAAGAGCTATCTATAAATCTTTTTTGACTAAGGGGTTGTCGTAGGATTGGTTCCTATTAGACCAAAGGGGCTAGCTCAGTACCGTTTAAACAAAAGAAGAATGAACCCCTGCTTCATTAGTTCTTAAATTACAAATTAACAGATATATAGATGCAATAGTCAATTGTACAGTGCATTTAAGGAACATTTATTATGTCTTCAAGATTTGGACTTTGCTCCTGTATTTAAAATCCCCAAATATTTCATGGTGATGAAGCAAAACAGATGAATAAATAAAATTAGAAAGTGATCAGGGTCACTGAGGCGGGATCACTGTGCTGCCGTACCTTTCTCGATCAGCTGCCGCCACCGCTTGGACCAGTCGGTCAATTGCTGCCCATAAGCCTTCTCTATCTTGGAGCGCTCATTGAGGCAGCTCATCAGGTCATTGCACAGCCGGTGCCCATCATCGATCCTCTTCACCGTCCTCTTGTAGTTTCCAACCTGCAAGACATGGGTGGCGAGTAAGAAGCTGGCAGTGCCAGACATGCAAAGTTGGGGTTGGACTGGTTAGCTTCTGGCTGGAAAGTTCCCAGCTCAGGACCATAAGTGGTATCTGAGCAAAGTTGAAGGGAGTGGTGCACCCAACTGCACCAGGGTTGGGGTGATCAGAAAACAGGACTCAAAGATCAGAATGAGCCGATACCAGAATAAAGATATTCTTGGGAGTCCGTGGTACGGGCATATAGTGACTCAAATAATGCAATGAAAAAGAGGTGTCTGCATCTTTGTAATTGTAAATGTGTTTATATAGCACATACTACCCCAGATGAGGCATTGAAGCACTTTACGGCAAGTAGCATGCTACTCCGAAACCCAAGTTTAGTGGTTAATGCAGTGGTTACTGAGATTAGTTATGTGCTTTCAAGAAAAATTGCACGCATTTACCGTGTTACTTTGTGATAGATTATATTAATACCAGTTAGGTGTGATGGTTAGGTGGCCTATGTGGTTTCAGGTGAATGATTGTTTGAGATAGATAAGCTGGCAGAGATTAGGTGATGTTAGGTTACAGCGATAGGGTTTTAAAGAGAGGTTGTGATCTATAAAATGAGGCATCATCCAATTGCAGAATTACAATAAGAAGATTAAGGCAGACAGATGTGAGACTGAGAGGAGGCTATACTCAGATATAGAAGACATGCAGAGGATGGAAGGTAAGAAAAGAGTCACTCTGAAAAATAAAAGGAGAGGATTCAAGTGGCAGTAAGTCAAGATCAATTTTTCATGCAGGGTTTTAGGAGTATAGAGGGAGAAGGCTTTCTGAGATAGCGAACATTCGGTGGATGTAAGCGATAGAAAGAAACATTATATATAATGCTTCATATCTGGGGCAGACAGCTTTAACGTGTGATTCAGAGTGCACACATCATTTAAACATTAAGAGCCTGAGCCTGGTTGTGAACCAAGTCTAGGACAGCGCTTTTAAACATAGGGGCATATTTATTAAAACATCACGCAGCGCAGCAAGTCACCTTGTTGCACTGCGTGATAGGGGAAGGGTAGGAATGCACTGTATTTAACATTATATGGTGTATTCCTGTCTTTTCCCTGAGCCGGCACATAATGTGCTGCCCAGGGCCAACACAGGCACCCTTGCACCACGGTGCAAGGGTGCCTGTGTTGTAAGCAGGATTATTTTTATACAGGAAGGGACACCTTCCTACATAAAAACAATCCCCTGAGGCATTTTCCTCTTTCTACGTGTGATGCAGAATGCAACACACATAGAAAGAGGAAAAAACAAGGAGAAATAAACATATTTCTCCTTGTTACACCTCGCCTGGGGATGCGTAGCATTGTGACGCATTCCCAGGTCTACCAGTAATGGTAAACTGGGAATGTGCCACAATCCATTGGTGGATGCATGGAAACATCCACGCTCCACCCATGGAATGCCTCCCTATGGCAGAGTAATGCAACGCAGCAATTTGTGCTGTGTTGCATTACTCTAGATTTATCAAGCCACTCAGGGGCAAGCAATGTGGCCTTGCATGGCTTGAGAAATCTAACTTATCAGTTGCGTCACTCTAGCGCCTCTTTGTATGGCACAAGGGCAACACAACTCTTTAATAACTATGCACTCCAGTCTGGAGTAACCCAAACGTGGTCCAGGATCTGTACATTGCACAAGGGGAGTTGGCACCGAAAATAATGGCCTCATTTAAAAATCTTCTCCCACACTATTCTATAATTAAACGTTTTTTTCTCTCACAAAAAAATAGTTCTTTGGCACTACTGAGGGTGTTTCACCAATGCAAAGTCACATTTATACCCTGTTTTCTCACCTAATCCCATTCAAGTGTATGTTTTATGTGTTTGTGTATGTGGCCATTGTAGTATATGCATTGTATGTATAAAGGAAGCAGAGTGATGGAGGTCTGTGAGGTCCATTCTTAAAGCCCATGTCCTGTTCCTGAGCACAAGATGGGGGTGATGTTGTTTCCCCAGACAGTGGAAGTGTATCAGGAGAGATGAAGATGGGAGGACACCTAGACAGTGAATTGAGGACAAAGGAGACAAGGCTCCTATAGAAATTCAATTAGGTCCTTTTGCTGAGAGCGTTCCTGACTAGATTTACCCCGATTGGTGGATTTAATGAAGGAAAGCCAATCAGAGCAAGTGAGCGTGTTTACAAATGCAAGAAGAGTTATTTTTCTCTGCACACAACAAGGGGGGCTACTCCAAGGAATTTAAATGTTTCCTTGCTTTTCACCACATTGCAATCTTCGGTTCCAGAGCAGCCATATGCGGATGGAACAATGACCTGGCACACTGAATTGCCCCACTTATTCCCCCAACCCATAGACCCCTGATGTACCCCAGCACTGTGGTTACTCGCCCTCTTAAATGAACCTGAAAGCCTTTCTTATCACTATTTCTTGGTGTTCAAATGCTTTGCATGCTCCCTTCCAAATGTGTAACTATACTCAGAGTTTTTAGCAAATAAAAAACTGTTTAATATTTCAACCAGACTGTGTTTACATGGCTTGTTGTTTTCCATTTTCATTATCAACTTTTAAAGAAACTTTTTGACTATACTGAGGCCTGATCTTGGAAAGGTTAGTGTATTATTTGTGAGTCTCTGTGCTTCTAGAGAAGCAAAACAAGCATTAGTAACACCAACAGCTTTGGCTTATAAATCAGTCATTGATGGGTTTAGATACTTAATAAATCATCATGCATGCAATCTGATGCTCATCCTTGCTCTCATTGATCTATTCATCCACTCACTGACTCATTATTAAATTCATCCACTTACATAAACACAATAAAACACACACGCTCAAACTCAAAAGAATATGCAAGCTAAATTAAGGAAGAAAGGAATAAAAAAGAAAATGCACTGCTGCATAAAGATGTGGGCATAAGCTTGCCCTAAATAAAATGAAACATTGTAGCATGAAGCAATCTGGCAATTGTATTGTACATAGTATATTTGTTCCAAATGTTTGAGCATGGCAGCCATGTTTAGAACCAAAGTGTTTGCCATCTGGTAAAGGTAAAACTAAGAAACACTATGACTAAAACCATTCCATTATCGGCTCCTGGGTTAGAGGCAATGGTCACTCAGATAGCGGTGTATTACAGATGTGCTTCAGGTAAGCAGCCAATTAACACTGCCTGGGGAACTGAAGAATGCTCTAAAAATTGAAAATAAAAACAAAAGAATGAACGGAATAATAGAGGATCTTTAAAAAGAGGAAGAGGAAAACTATCGTATTGGCTCCCCAGCCCTACTGAAGCATACTTATTTTCAGGGCAATATGCAAATATGATCAGAAAAATTCTACCACTCACTGGGCAAGAGAGCCAATGGCTGAAGTGGACTCGCTAATTACCCAATGCTGTATGCTACCATGGATGGAAGGAGAATGAAATGACACACAGACAGACCAACAGCAGAAGAGGGCTGATCCAGAGCTCCTCTGTGTATGTATATTTATATATACACGTAGGTATGTATTTTTTTTTTTTTCTTCTTACAGGATTGTGAGAGATAACTAAGCCTGACAGGCCTCCCAAAGAGATTCTAGTAATCAATCAATCAATCAGGGTTTTATAAAGCGCGCTACTCACCCTTGAGGGTCTCAAGGCGCTGGGAGGAGGGAGGGGGGAAGAATTACTAAAGTGCAACAAAATCCTTGCTTGCAAAGGAAATCTGAGAGATGTCATACAACAATATATGAGTCTGCAGTCAAAAGTTCAAAGTTCAAATAAACTTTATTCGGTTTCACGTCGGAGAACCATAAAAGTTACAAAAGTTACAAGTACATAAAAACAGTGGTACGTTAAAACATGATTTAAAAAGTTAGACCCTATACACAATTTATGGATAAAACCCAATACCCAGCCTCCACAATTGTTCAAAAAACCTTAAAGTGCAATGTGCCCGGAGAACATAACTTCCTATTTTATTTACTTTGTGGCGCACGCTAGGCCTTTTAAACTAATAGATCCTACATGGGTCATCCATTGTTTAAACATCCATACAGGCCCTGGATTTCACAGTAGCTTTTAAAAACCCCACTATAAAAATAATGCAGTCCTCTTTCGACAATTGAAGATACATTAGGGCAGGACGGGCCTGAATAAAATTCATTCTTTTTAAAATAGGGACCAAGAAATGCCTTCGAGGGGTTTCATAAAGCTTACATAAAAACATAAAATGGAGCAGATCCTGTGGAGACTGTCCGTCGCAGCCACAGGGAGCTAGCACTTGACCTCTACTGTATCCCTTAGGCCTGGCTAGCAAAAGGTGAAAAAGGTTCATCCGAAACCTAGTTAATAAGAACCTCTCGTGTATTGATAGGAACCCCATTAGATAAGGTTCCGTTGTCGGAATTGTTTTGAGCATTAAAAACGTACGAACACTTGGTTTCAACATCTCCTGCGCCTCCCTGTCCAATTTCCTTGAGGTTAAGAAGGCTACCCTAATTAATTCCACGTCCTTCTTAACAATGGATTCAGGGTTACAAAATAGATCAGCGCGCCCTACCCCTTCCAGGCTGCTTTTAATGTAATTAAGCCAGGGAATTCGAGATGCATTATCGAGGGACATACACTCTCTTAAAATTAAATGGTTAAGAGTTAACTCTTTATTCAACCAGCACCTCAACCAAAACACCAAAGGGCGCAGCGCAAGGACATCACTTAGGTAGGGGACTCCCAATTCCTCATGGACCTCTAGGTTAGATATTCCGCGCGGAACACACAACATGCGCTTCAGAAAGTCATTCTCAGCCACCTGGAGGGAATCTGCAGCAATGTGTCCCCAGATTTCACTATAATAGCTAGCTATGGCCATGCTTTTGGCTTGATATACTTTCAGCATTGCTCCAATTGGTTTCTTCCCTATTTTTGCTGCATTCACCGGGCCAGGTCCCCCTTTTTCCTCAAGATTAGTGGACCCCATTTTAAATGATAGTCAAAAAGAACCCCTAAATAAGAAAAAACATTTGTGCGGGGAATTTTTATCAGGGCCAACACTGAATTGAAAACCTTTTTGGGACCGTAGCCCCACTTGCATTATGTAAGATTTTGAATTATATATTGCCAAATCCCGGTCCATCATGAATCTAGAGAATGCTGTTAATAAAGATTGCAAACCTATTGCAGTCCTAGATATAAGGACGGCATCGTCCGCGTAAAGCAGGACGGGGATGCCACGCCGCCCTACGCACGGGTAATCAACCCCAGTGGCTCTTAATGCAGTATCCAGATCATTAATGTAAAGATTAAACAAGAATGGAGCCAGGATGCACCCTTGCCGTACTCCCCTCTTTGTCTCAAGGTCCCTGGTGACCCGAAGGTCCTGAGAAAACCTGACGTTAGCCTTGGTTGACTTATGCAAATCCTCTAAAAAATGAACAATACTGATATCCACCCCCATTGCCCTCATGGACTGCCATAATTTAGTCCTGTTAACGCAGTCAAATGCGAAGGACAGGTCCATGAAGGCAAGGTAGACAGTACCGGGGCGGGCAACAGTATATTTGCTCAGTAACATAGATAAATTAAGACACTGAGCAACGGTAGAGCGTCCCGACCGAAATCCAAACTGGACATCCGACAGGATCTTGTGCTCCTCCGCCCATGTGGATAGTCTCTGCAAGAGAATACGTCCCACAACCTTTACCACTGAGTCGAGGAGGGAGATTGGCCTGTAACAGTGGGTGCTATTCCTGTCACCCTTCTTAAAAACAGGGACTATGGTGGAAGAGGCCCAAGACTGAGGACAACTGTTCTTTGCAGCTGCATTAAACACAGCCTCCAGTACTGGAGCCCAGAACGAAGGGGCGGACTTAAACAGGTCCGGAGGAATACCATCTGGGCCTGGCGCTTTGTTGGTGGATAGCCCTGCAATGCCTGCCATAACCTCACCCTTTTCAAAAATCATTACAGGGACATTTGTATCCCGACCTTCTTGGCAAGTATGCTCCATAGGGCTGTCAAACATAGATTTAAAATGGAGCACCCATTCCTCCTCAGTGATATGCGAGTCTAAAGCCCACCCCGCATCCTGACCAAAAAGGGGGCGATTCACGACACTCAAGAATCTAGAACTGTTCCTGAGAGTGCTTGAGTCAATCAGCTCCCTCCACGCCGCCTCCTTCAGGGCATCCTTCCGACTGACCAAGGCTGACTTATATTCTTTACGGCATACACGTACCTCAATTTGATTTCTTGGTTTGGCTGACAGAGCTTCCTTCAGCTTTTTTGCCGCCTTAGAGCAGTGGGAGTCAAACCATCTGGGGCCGGGAATAGCCATTCTACCAGCCGGGGCACTTAAGATTTCACCGACTTTACGCGCTATGGATTCATACGCGCCAATAACTTCACTGGGAGAGGAACCTGCAGAAGTGCATAGTGCTAACTCGGGAGCACAGGATACATTTACTTCACTATAAAATTTATCTGGGGAGATCTGGGACCACTTAAGTCGTCGTTTGCCATCAGTTGGTCTTAGTGAGCCCCTGCTTATTACCTCGCCAATTCGTGCTGATAATGGGCCCTGCATATGAACACAAAGTGGGTTATGGTCACTATGTTCGCTCTTAACAATATCAAAACCATGAAATAAGGATTGTAGGGAAGAGGAGATTAAAATAAAATCTATAAACGACCCCCTACCACGCCCTTTAAAAGTTGGCACAGGAAATATGGTGCGCGGGGCAGTTAAGGACATCAAAGCCATCATATCCAATTCATTTATCAAATTATTCAACAATGCCCCCTGGGTATCATGTTCAAAATTAAACCCCTTCATACGGGGACAGCCCAACTCAGATATACTAGATAGCATTGGGTTTCCACAAGGATGGATGTTGAAATCACCAAAAACCATGAGGTTATGTAGAATAGAACCAAAAGACTGTCTAATAAATGCGCCCAGGGTGGTGATATTACAGGCTCCAAACGGGCAGGCCACAGAGTTGTAAAAGTTAATAAGTCCCCATCTAGTGTCCCCCTTTTTGGCTGTCAGTGCCAGTATTCCTGGATTTGTGGTCGACACAACCTGAATCTGACAGCTAGACCGCCCTTGGGTCTTCCACTTGCCGACGGAGTAGCTGGGACAAAAAAAGCCTTATAACCTTCCAGAAATAGATCGCAATCCACCGACCATGTTTCTTGGAAACTAATTACAGGGAATTGCTTCACAAATTGCACCCATAATGGGTCTTGGAGCTTATTTGCCAGCCCTGCAATGTTCCAAGATATGAAATTGTTGGATATCTCCCCTATGTTCCTCTCAGCTACCTCTGCTGGGGACTGAGTATGTACAACAGGCTCATTACCAGAGGGCGTAGGGATCCTTAGTCAATCACACTCCTCCAGCCCAGTTAAAGCAGAAAATCTGTTATTTAATTCCAGCGAGGGGCAGACGCCAGACTGACCAACTGTTTCAAAAGATGAATAGACCATGGAAGTAGGCTGTTGCCTAGGTACTGGACTATTTGACCACCCACCTCCAGGATCTGCCATAGGGATATTATGATGTATATCCCTAGAAGGGACAGGTTTATAAAAGTAGCCCAGTGGAAAGGCCCTGATGACAGATCCAGAATTGAGAGGAGCATAACAGGTGTCCCTGGATAGGATCCTGCCCGCAATATGAGGGTTATCAAAGTTTACAATGACACAGTCACCCGTGCCCATTTTCCGCGAACTCCCAATACAACTCACCCTACGGGCCATGAGAATGTTTTTAGCCACGCGGGCACCCAGGACGGTGTTGTGTGCAAACCAATGAGTTAATTTATTTTTCAGCTACCCATAATCCTCACTAGCCCCTCGGGGGGGAGAAGGAACACTCCCCAAAACCACTACATAGGGAGTAGATTCCTGTGGCAGGTCTATGACTGGGAGACTCGTTGACTGTATCTCCCTTTTCTCTAACCTCCCAACCCTTGGAGGCACGGAAGAACCTGCTCTTAGGGGGGGACTGACCAGTACAGGCTGGGATATCAACACTACTTGGCGTAATGTTATTGGAACTACTCTTGTCTGGTGCCTGTCTGTTTGCAAGAGAGCTAGCAGATAAGCCCACCCCGTACCTGTCCCCCTAATATTTGGATGATCTGTGCTAGGCTTAGAGCTAGCTGCCAATATAGCCGGGGGTTTGCAGCTAACCATCCCCTCCAGTTTTAATAATCTGGCTTCTACAGTACTTATTTTTTGCAGAATAGGATAGGATCCAGTAAAGTTGTCATCATGGTTTCAAGCCTGCCCCAGAAGTTCCCCTCCTGTGGGCTATCGGCGAGCTGTCCTGTCACCATATGAACCGTGGGGTTAGGGGGGCCCTCAATGGGTTCACTTACAGTAATAACAGGTAATACTTTTTTCCCAATTATTCTCTGGGCAGGTTTACTTTGTTTCAAAGACCCTCAACTCTTCCTTTTTTTAGGGAGGGATTCATTAATGCGATCTGATCTAAGTTTGGCTTTCTGTCCTCTGGTCGTAACTTTAGGTCTAACAGGGCTTGATTCTAGGTTAGTCGATGAACAGGAGATAATATCTGTCACTGAATCCAAGACAACATGTGGAGACTGACTAATCCGGGATGGGGTTACTTCATGGTTTGATACCACCAAAGAATCAGGGATTGCAGGAGTTAAAGAAAGTCTGCTCTGCGAAGGAAGGGGCTCAAGGGATAGCCTTCGCTCAGTAAGCTTTATCTCGTTAATGAGGGCTGATTCTGCCCTCAGTAAGAAGGCGTCTAAGGTCCCTACCACACCCTTGCCTATACTAGGCTTACGCTTACTCATGTTAACCGTATATATACACACTATTATAATAACCAGGAATGCAATACTGTTCCCACCGTGCACCTATATGTCCCGCTAGCAGAGAGTCAGAGAAGTAGCTCCCCACACAACCAGCCTCGGTTCCCGCAATAAAAGGAGCCAAATAGCATGTCCAATCAGTCCAAACAAAATAGCAAAGGTTTTTTGATTTTTGGAAATGGTCCCAATCGTCTCAACAACAAGATGTACAGGTTGGTTAATTCAGGATTAAAGTACAACTATGAAAGGTTCGACAATTAATGATGGGGCTCACAGTACCTAGCAATTGGCTCCTGATGCTGGCTGAAATCCTTGGACCTGGGAATTAGGGGGGTGGCCCTGCCCTGCCTCTTCCTGGCAATGACGGGCAAGGACGGGCCTGCCCTTGGCCCGGGCTTTGCCCGGGCGCGTCCCGCGCCGCAGAGAGATATTGTCAGCGCTTAAGGCGCCAGTAATGATGGCTCCTCCCCCTGGCAATCAGCTGCAGGTGGTGGCGAGCGTTGCACCCTGGGACATGGAGTCCTTCCCAGGGTGTTGCCGTACTTGGGGTCTAGGAGTGAAGGTGCTGGTCGGGCTTGGAAGATTTCCCTGGAGCTCTGGGACGACGGTCCCACCAGAGCAAGCCTGTCACGATACCTCTCCCTTCAATGCTTGTTTTGAGCGTCCCGCGCCGCGGAGATACTGTCAGCGCTTAAGGCGCCAGTAATGATGGCTCCTCCCCCTGGCAATCAGCTGCAGGTGGTGGCGAGCGTTGCACCCTGGGACATGGAGTCCTTCCCAGGGTGTTGCCGTACTTGGGGTCTAGGAGTGAAGGTGCTGGTCGGGCTTGGAAGATTTCCCTGGAGCTCTGGGACGACGGTCCCACCAGAGCAAGCCTGTCACGATACCTCTCCCTTCAATGCTTGTTTTGCGCGTCCCGCGCCGCGGAGATACTGTCAGCGCTTAAGGTGCCAGTAATGATGGCTCCTCCCCCTGGCAATCAGCTGCAGGTGGTGGCGAGCGTTGCACCCTGGGACATGGAGTCCTTCCCAGGGTGTTGCCGTACTTGGGGTCTAGGAGTGAAGGTGCTGGTCGGGCTTGCAAGATTTCCCTGGAGCTCTGGGACGACGGTCCCACCAGAGCAAGCCTGTCACGATACCTCTCCCTTCAATGCCTGTTTTGCGCGTCTGCAGCCTTTAACCCGATGCAGTAACAATCCACCCTAAAAGGCCTATTGGCTTTATCATATGTGTGAAAAAATTAAGAAATCGGGGCTACTATTGTGTCATTACTTTTCATTATGAGCACATCTGAAATACCCAAAATGTTCCCAATGAAACAATCAGGCTTCTGGCCTTTATCACGAGCTTGTCACTGCAACAAACTACACACTGTACTGAATCCCACAAGGCAACCATTAGGAATGTTGTAATAAAATTAGAAATGTGGTCGAAATTATAGTTGTCAAAATAACATACAATCCCTCCTAAGATGGTCAAATAAGAATTACTGTAGTGCAAATCTACTATCTCTGCGGTACATTTGATTGGGTCACCAACCACAACTTGCCTACTCCTGTAATCTGTTAGATTACACATAAAAAATACATGTCTATAGGCCTTTGCATAGGGTAATAACAATCCACCTTTAAAGTCTTTTTTCCTTTAGGACACACTTTTCACAAGAGTCAATCAGGCTTACAAGCCTTGTCATAACGTTTCATAATAAACATGTCAAACTTTTCCCAGTGAACCAAAAATGCATGTAGATTCATCACTGGCTTGTCACCATTGGCTCAACACCAAGCTGAGACCTGAATCTGAGGCCATCTCCATTATTCTAAGCATCCCTCCTCAATCCAGGGCCATCCCCGTTATTCTAAGCATCCCCCCTCAATCTGGGGCCATCCCCGTTATTCTAAGCATCCCTCCTCAATCCGGGCCATACCTTTATTCTAAGCATCCCTCCTCAATCCGGGGCCATCCCCGTCATTCTAAGCATCCCTCCTCAATCCGGCGCCATCCCCGTTATTCTAAACATCCCTCCTCAATCCGGGGCCATCCCCGTTATTCTAAGCATCCCTCCTCAATCCAGGGCCATCCCCGTTATTCTAAGCATCCCCCCTATTATTCTAAGCATCCCTCCTCAATCCAGGGCCATCCCCGTTATTCTAAGCATCCCTTCTCAATCTGGGGCCATCCCCGTTATTCTAAACATCCCTCCTCAATCTTGGGCCATCACCGTTATTCTAAACATCCCTCCTCAATCCAGGGCCATCCCCGTTATTCTAAGCATCCCTCCTAAATCCGGGGCCATCCCCGTTATTCTAAACATCCCCCCTGTTATTCTAAGCATCCCTCCTCAATCCGGGGCCATCCCCATTATTCTAAGCATCCCCCCTCAATCTGGGGCCATCCCCGTTATTCTAAACATCTCTCCTCAATCCGGGGCCATTTCCATTATTCTAAGCATCCCTCCTCAATCCGGGGCCATCCCCGTTATTCTAAGCATCCCTCCTCAATCTGGGGCAATCCTTATTATTCTAAACATCCCTCCTCAATCCGGGGCCATCCTTATCATTCTAAACATCCCTCCTCCATCCGGGGCCATCTTTATTAATCTAAGCATCCCTCCGCAATCCTAGATGTCTCCGTTATTGTAAGTATCCATACTCAATTTGAGACAATTCCCATAATTCTCAGAGTCCCCCTCAAACCGAGGATGTACCTATTATTCTAAGCATCCCTCCTCAATCCGGGCCCCACCCCGTTATTCTAAACATCCCTCCTCAATCCGGGGCCATCCCCGTTATTCTAAACATCCCTCCTCAATCCGGGGCCATCCCCGTTATACTAAGCATCCCTCCTCAATCCGGGCCCATCACCGTTATTCTAAGCATCCCTCCTCAATCCGGGCCCAACCCCCTTATTCTAAGCATCCCTTCTCAATCTGTGGCCATCCTTACTATTCTAAGCATCCCCCCTCAATCCGGGGCCATCCCCGTTATTCTAAGCATCGCTCCTCAATCCAGGACCATCCCCGTTATTCTAAACATCCCTCCTCAATCTGGGGCCATCCCCGTTATTCTAAACATCCCTCCTCAATATAGGGCCCCCCCGTTATTCTAAGCACCCCTTCTCAATCTGTGGCCATCCTTATTATTCTAAGCATCCCCCCTCAATCCTGGGCCATCCCCGTTATTCTAAGCATCCCTCCTCAATCCGGGGCCATCCCCGTTATTCTAAGCATCCCCCCTGTTATTCTAAGCATCCCTCCTCAATCCGGGGCCATCCCCATTATTCTAAGCATCCCCCCTCAATTTGGGGCCATCCCCGTTATTCTAAACATCCCTCCTCCATCCGGGGCCATCCCCGTTATTCTAAGCATCCCTCCTCAATCCGGGGCCATCCCCGTTATTCTAATCATCCCTCCTCAATCCGGGGCAATCCTTATTATTCTAAACATCCCTCCTCAATCTGTGGCCATCCTTATTATTCTAAACATCCCTCCTCAATCCGGGGCCATCCTTATTATTCTAAGCATCCCTCCGCAATCCTAGATGTCTCCGTTATTGTAAGTATCCATACTCAATTTGAGACAATTCCCATAATTCTCAGAGTCCCCCTCAAACCGAGGATGTACCTGTTATTCTAAGCATCCCTCCTCAATCCGGGCCCATCCCCGTTATTCTAAACACCCCTCCTCAATCCGGGGCCATCCCGTTATTCTAAACATCCCTCCTCAATCCGGGGCCATCCCCGTTATTCTAAGTATCTCTCCTCAATCCGGGGCCATCGCCGTTATTCTAAGCATCCCTCCTCAATCTGGGCCTATACCCATTATTCTAAGCATCCCTCCTCAATCCGGGCCCATCCCCGTTATTCTAAGCATCCCTCTTCAATCCGGGGCCATCCCCGTTATTCTAAACATCCCTCCTCAATCCGGGGCCATCCCCGTTATTCTAAGCATCCCTCCTCAATCCGGGCCCATCCCCGTTATTTTAAACATCCCTCCTCAATCCGGGCCCATCCCCGTTATTCTAAGCATCCCTCCTCAATCCGGGGCCATCCCCGTTATTCTAAACATCCCTCCTCAATTCAGGGCCACCCCGTATTCTAAGCATCCCTCCTCAATCCAGGGCCACCCCCGTTATTCTAAGCATCCCTTCTCAATCTGTGGCCATCCTTATTATTCTAAGCATCCCCCCTTAATCCGGGGCCATCCCCGTTATTCTAAGCATCCCCCCTCAATCCGGGGCCATCCCCGTTATTCTAAACATCCCTCCTCAATCCGGGGCCATCCCCGTTATTCTAAACATCCTTCCTCAATCCGGGCCCATCCCCGTTATTCTAAACATCCCTCCTCAATCCGGGGCCATCCCTGTTATTCTAAATATCCCTCCTCAATCCTGGGCCACCCCCGTTATTCTAAGCATCCCTTCTCAATCTGTGGCCATCCTTATTATTCTAAGCATCCCCCTCAATCCGGGGCCATCCCCGTTATTCTAAGCATCCCTCCTCAATCCAGGGCCATCCCCGTTATTCTAAACATCCCTCCTCAATCCGGGGCCATCCCCGTTATTCTAAACATCCCTCCTCAATCCAGGGCCATCCCCGTAATTCTAAACATCCCTCCTCAATCCAGGGCCACCCCCGTTATTCTAAGCATCCCTTCTCAATCTGTGGCCATCCTTATTATTCTAAGCATCCCCCCTCAATCCGGGGCCATCCCCGTTATTCTAAGCATCCTTCCTCAATCCAGGGCCATCCCCGTAATTCTAAACATCCCTCCTCAATCCAGGGCCACCCCCGTTATTCTAAGCATCCCTCCTCAATCCGGGGCCATCCCCGTAATTCTAAACATCCCTCCTCAATCCAGGGCCACCCCCGTTATTCTAAGCATCCCTTCTCAATCTGTGGCCATCCTTATTATTCTAAGCATCCCCCTCAATCCGGGGCCATCCCCGTTATTCTAAGCATCCCCCCTCAATCCGGGGCCATCCCCGTTATTCTAAGCATCCCTCCTCAATCCAAGGCCATCCCCGGTATTCTAAGCATCCCTCCTCAATTCGAGAAGTCCTTGTTATTGTAAGTATCCATACTCAATTTGAGCCCATTCCCATTATTCTCAGAGACCCCTCAATCCGAGGATGTACCTATTATTCTAAGCATCGCTCCTCAACCTGTGGCCGTCCCATTATTCCAAGCAGCCCTCCTCATTCTAAGCCCCTCCTCCTTATTGTAAGCAGCCCTCCTCCATTCGAGCTCCTCCCTTTACTCAAAGCAACCTTTCCACCCTGTCCCCACCTCGTCACCCCAATATTCCAGCATCATTAGTTTCTATGGAGCAAATGAGTCCTGAAAGGGGAGGTGCAGTCGCAGCTGCACTGAAAATCTCTCTCATTCCGTTTAAATTTGAGTCTTTTTGAACCTGTGCATCTGCAAATGAACATCACTGATTCCAGGTGTCTCTCGTCGGTGGTGTTATAGGATCCCAAGGGCGTTAGTTTGTGTTTGGGACATGCAAACAAGTTCCAACTTCTTGAGGTTTCTGTTTTTAGCCCCAGAATCCGTGGTAGTAATTAGGGATGTCAATGCAGGGGAGAAGAATTCTGTAATCTGTATAAGAGAATCTCCATGGGTCCTAGATTATGCAAACAAGCTTCATGCAGTAGGCCTCACACTCAAGGGAGGGCACTGCCTGGGTATAGTGCCCTGTGCCAGGCTGGTGTTTAACTTGTGTCAGGTTATGCCACTGCCTAATTCAGTCTGATCACACTAGTAAGAGCTGAGATAAATTCTAAAACAATCCGAAGAAATTAGGTAAAAGGTAAAGAGAGGAGAGAAATTATCTGTGTCCCTAATGTGTGTAACATCTTCGCATGCCAGGAATGAGGCTGAATCATTACTGGGCTTACGAGACTGCTCCATGTTTGGCTCTTTCAGTACTGATATTGTTGACTAATCGAGGCTGCTCTTTAAATGAATGTGATCCTTGAATCAGTTATCTGATTATTGCTAGCAGTGAGGTTTTAATTGTGTTTTGTTTTGGCCCATTGTTACTGTGGTTAGTGTTGCTCTTATCACTCATGCTTTAAATTGTATACTCTTTTGAATACTTCTGCTGTTTATTTGTTTACCACTTACACATATACAGGTGATGTGTTTTCATGCCGTTGCAAGGCACCTAAAAGGGATTTACGTAAACAAACATAAACATACAATATCAGACCTTCGCATTCTTCCTCCATTATTTTAAATAGATCTCCTCTCTCTCACTCCCTATTATTCTTAGAAGTTTTCCTTACTCTTGGCTCCCCATTTTTAGGTCGAGCCTGGGCAGCGCATATGCTGCTTTGTGAGACATGCTATATTCAGGTAGGGCCTTGAAGCTCCGCCCACTCTCCGCTCATATTTTTCATTGGCTTATGTCATTGTTCACTGTAAACTGTGGCTGTTCATTGGTCAATAGCCTTAGTAGTTCCTACTTAGTACCGCCTTGTCTCATTTTGTAACCTCCCATGGCTACCCTCCCTGTTATGTGTATTGTTACTCGGTAGGTTTTAATTAGAGCCTCCAAGCACAATTTTCTCAAATAGCTTTGTCATGTCTGCGGTTGCAGGCAGGATATGCTCACTCCTAACTTTAAAAAAAAAAATTTATAGCAGGAACGCATTTGCAATGCAACAAATCTCGCATTTGCTAGAGTTTATGCTATTGGCATTGTAAATGACAATGCCTTTTATTTATCAGTTTTAAAAACAACAAATAAATAAAAGGCATTATCATTTACAATGTCAATAGCTCAAACTCTCCTAAATGCAAGACCTATTGCATTGCAAAGGCTTGTTTTAAGTAGCTCTCCTGATTCTGATCACCCTCCCCATCATTCAAAGCTCCTCTCTTATCCTTGAACCCCTCCACATTATTCCTGCTACCGTTCTACACTGCCCAGGGCCAGACAGGCCTTTTAATCCACCGGGCATTTCCACTGTGGGCTGGAGACATTTGAGGTTAGTTTAAAATGTCACTTTACCCAACTCCAGTGCTTACCTGCAGCAGGCACAGGGAGCTTCAAGAAGGAGAGGGAAAGAGAGGGACGGAGGGGGGAGGTCGAGAGAAAGTGATCAGAGAGGGAGAAGAGAGAGACAGAATGGATGGATGGAAAGAGAGAGTTGTGAGAGGAGCCAAATGGAGCGCGCTAGTTTGAGCCTGTTTGCCAGGCCTGTTTTTGGTTCTCCAATTTGGCCCTGACATTGCTGCACATTATTCGAAGCAGCCCATTTAATACGCATAGCTCTTGCAGAGTCAGACCACCTCACACTGACCCTTTCGAGCGTTGAAGTGCCATCTTACCTCCCAGAAGCTGTCTGTTGTCTCTTCAGCTGAGGCGGCAGACTCTTCGTAGGACCCGGACATGGTTCCTCTGGTGTGCGGTGGATTTGCGCTCTCCGAGGCTCAGCGATGCTTCAGTCCTCATACACTGTACTGAGACACAAAATGGAGGCTCTGTTATTGACAGACACCCTGTTGTAGCATCACTGGGCAGTACATGATTACATTCACATCATAGATCTCTAACGCAGACATAGAAACAAACAAGCACTGGCAAAGCCAATAGGTTTTGCCTTTGAAACTTATTGGCTTTGCCAAGTGTTTTAGCACTTTTTACTGTATATACATAGCATATTTTATGTAACGGCTTAGAATTTGTTAACATTTGTAAACATTTTCTGCTTTAGTGATATTTTATACTGCAATTGGAATTATCTTTACTAAGCATTAGCTAAGCCAAGAGATCTCAGCTCAAAAAGGCTGAGCTGTTTGGTTTTCCAATGCTTATGTGGCACACATGAGCTATGTTGAATTTAGGTGTCTGGGTGAGTTCTGGTTGTAGTTCATTAGGCAGCACGACTGAGAGCTCTGGAGCTTAGGCTGAAGGCAGTGTGAGTCAGTGTGCCATGACAGGGTTCACGTTACATGCTCATCCAATTCTTGGCCTCTTTCCGGTATGCACAGTGTGATGGTCACATATGTACCACTTGTAATTACGAATTCTAAATATTTACAACAAAATCATTGTTGTTCTACATGTCAAACTGCTAACAAGCACTCCCACTGTCCATTGGAAGAGCAGAAAGTCTCGAGTTCTCTGGTTGCTCACACTCGCTGTGTTTGTAAGGTGAGGGGCCATGGCTTCATGGCGCTGCCACTGTGCTTGATAGATGATGGGATGGCATCTCTCGTGAGCATACACCGTCACCGGGGCTTCAAGTATTTCAACTCTACATGTAGTACTGTTGGATTTTCAATACGCCCATGATGCTGCCACTAGATGGCAGAAGCTGCAAGCACGCGAATCTATGAAAGGCGCATGCTGCAACAAACTCACCATATCGTCCAGAGTATTCAAGAGCCAATCCTCGCACGCCTTGCAGATTATGGATGATTTATATTATTAATGGTTAATGTGAATCGAATTTGCATATGAATTACTGTTTATGACTACGCACCCCGGCGGTGGCAATAACCACAAGGATGCATACTTTTATTGTCGTCTATTTGATGTGCTAAACTATATAACGTTAGTATAATAATTTTTCTTTTTTAGATTATGGCGTTCCTAAGGACAAAATCCAAAATAGGTATCCTACAGAATTCCGACCAAAATGTTTCAGCTTTGGACGCATAATAGGGCATTTATTTACCATTAATTGACTAGTTAAAGCCTTTGTTATTCAAATGTTGTAGCAAACAAAAATAGCCAGTTCGGCTCAGAAATGTGCAATTTCCCATTGGCTTTGACGTGTTTATTGCAGATGTTGTGCTGGTGAACACAAGCGAAATGAAAGAAAGGCCGGAAGAAAATGTATGCAAATCCTTTTAATTAGCAACCAGGCAAGCTTTTAAATAGAGATCCAACTCAGGGTTTGAAGCATCTGGTTCATCAATGTGGATTGGTTACTTCAAAGCATCGGCACGTGGCTGCTTTACCTCCTCTTCTTTCTCCTCACTGTGCTTATTCGGAGAGGGAAGCTTCGCCTCGGGGACAGGCATTCTTCCCCATTCCTTAACATTTGTGGGCACATCATAAGTTGGGTGGATGACTCGCTGGCATCCCGAGTCAGTGAAAGCCTCCATGCCCCGGCGGCGGACTGCCCAATGTAGAGATCCTCACCTACTTGGCAGGGATGTTTAAGCCTACAGTGAAGCCGCTAGGGCTGCAGCTCCACGGTGGGCTGAGGAAAATGCTGAGTGGGCGCCATATTGCTTTTACTCTTCACGCCGGAAATTGATTGATTTGCTCGCGAGGACCGCCGTGCCTCACATCAATGTCCCTGGTATAGACATGTATTGACTCTAAACGTGGAAGGGCAACTGTCACTATGACCTTGGAGCCCTATGGAGGATGGGCAGTCAGGTCTAAGGTTTCCATTGGTCAGCTGAGACTCTGCCAGCAAAATCCCGGTGGTAAATAAGATGGAGGAACAGCAGGTTTGGCGGTGCAGTCCTGACCGCAGGCCTTTGTTCCCTGTAGAATGAAATACATAATTCACATATGTCTAATTTTATTGCACAAAACGTACTGGCTTCCAAGATCATATTTTAGAGTAATGATAACCTACCTATGAATTATTTTCCATAACTTACAAGTTAACATTATTCCCATGATATGTAGATTTCATCTGGTGGGTGGTTTAGTGCCAGAGTGATTTCCTTCTTTCCAGCTAATTAATTAGTCTCTAAGTGAGGCAGTGCATTTAGATAATGGCAGCGGCAAACGTTTCTTATCCGCTAGTATATATACTTTGCTCTGTGGCCATCTGCACATGGTTTCTCCAAGCGCTAGCTCGGGAAAACCACTTTGGCAGCTGTTCTTTTATTTCCAGGCTGCTTGGATGTGGAACACTCTGCACGTGGACCTGAAATTACAAACCAATCATCTTACCTTTAGGAGGAGCTAAAATAAGGGATGTGTGACATTCATGCAATTAGCTTTTTTGCATGTATGCGTAATTTTAGGAAAAGTATGCCAAAATTACAAATAATTATGCAAAATACAAATCTGTTGTTTAGCGCTACATTTTAGCACGAAATATGTTCATGCAACAATTTTTAATGAAAGGTGGTAAAAAAGTAGCACAAAAAACATAAGTGGCGCGTACAACAGCCACTCGTGTTCTGGCCACTCGCGATATTCATGCAAATCTGTGGTAAACTTTAGCTTCAAAGGCGTGTAATTATACTACGTGGCATAATGGCATAATGTCAGGAATTTTGCGTAACACGAAATTCCTGAAATTAAGCAAATTGCATCAGAACAATTTAAATTTCACAAACCTCTATCTTGTGCCGTAGCTTCTCCAGAAGAGCCTTCTATCACGCACCGGCCATCACAGAAGCACCCCTGCCCCCCCCCCCCCCTCCTTTACTCCTCACAGTTTTGGGGGGAACCAGAAGATGTTTCCCTGCCAATCTCACAATTCTAGTGCAACAGAGTAAGAGATGTTTTCTAATTAACAAATAATGGTTGCTTAGGTCTTTGGCCAAAATATGGCCCCAACTAAATTTAAAATTGCTGTGTTTTTATTTTTTTCACTCTCCACATGCAGCAAAATGTGCACTGATGAATTGCATTGTTATGATTTCGTTCTTGATGAGCCTCAGGGGAAGCTTTCTTTCCAGAAATGTAACTGTTCAAAGTCCTTCCTGTCTGCTTCAGTGGGCCTGTGCAATTCATGAGCCTGTCATTGTTTTGTTTTAACTAGATTTGTACTGTCACGTCTGATGACATTGGGTCAAGAGGGGACTCATTATTATTTATTTAGGAGATGGTGTTATGTGTTGTTGCATTCTATTCTGAATTGTGATTTATTGGGCCTATGTAAAATGTTGTCCACCTTATGTTGACTCTGACTTCTGCTGTATATTTTCCTATAAAAACGGCTCATTTAGAGGTGGGCCAGGAGTTATTTCCATAACTCTTAGAGAGCAGACTCATGCTTGTCTGTCTCTGTTTAGGACTGAGAATAATTTTGTTTTTTTTCTCTGAGGCTTTATTCTATGTCAGACTTCCTGCTGCATCTTATTGAATTGAATTGCTAATTCCCTATTTGCCAATGAATGATTAACCACATTTAGCCTTCTGTAGTGATTTCTGAGCTTTTAATACATCTACATGGTTTCTAACTTTTATTTGACTCAAGAAGGCTTAAGGCTTATTTACTTGATTGATGTTTGCTTTATTGACTATTCAATCCTATTTGGGGCACATTGCCTCATGCATTCTTGAGGCTAACACCACCCGCTCCCGTGTAGGTGCTTTACCTATTATCTTATCAGATAATCAAAGATAACATCAACAACAGTGATTACTGAACATTGCTAATGATAAATCAAAGCATTACTGCACAGTGCCTTGAGTGTCAAGGACACAGTCTTGAATTTTACCCGTAAGCTAACTGCAAGCCAATGTAATGTTCTCAAAGTGGAAGATATCTGAGCTGCTCCCGGGAGATCGAATGCTGCTTAGCCAGCTGAATTCAGCAGTACCTGAAGCTTGTTCACGAGATTTAGAAGTCCTGGCTAGCAAATCATTACCATGCTCAGTTTTAGCTCCTATAACAGCTCATGTGACGATGGCCCTATCTTGCTGTGCTGCAAGAGGATTCCGCAGGGCAACAGAAGGGCTTTAGATGACGGAGTGATGTTATTCGCCAGGCAATCCATTGAGTACTTCTCATCAAACTCGACCCCCAGCTTTCAAGTTTATCTTTTCACTTAATAATATTGTTGTATCTCGAAGACACGTTATTGAGAGATATGATTTTTCAATCAATGGTCAGTGCTTAGCAGCAAAAACTCAGTTTGCAGACAGAAATTCTTAGCTGATCCACATTCATCCATTTTTGAATAGTAGAGAATATTTCACTCACTCTCCAGCCATCTTAGTCATGGGCCAGCTGAAACATAACCTGGATGACATCAGCAACATTTGGAAAGCATACCCCTAGGCTGACTTGCAATTCACTCATTGGTTGTAGATCTAGAGAGCAGTAAGCAAGATCCTTGCAGGACCCCACACTGAACTGTACACTGTTCTGCCCTCTCCTGCCACACCAGTACTCTGGTCTTTATTCAATAGAAAAGAGCACTGCCAATTCAACGACGCTAACCACCTGCAGTCCATGTATTGAGCAGCGAGTGGTTGTCACAGGGTTTGAAGGCTGCGGACAGAAGTGCCAGGTCCTGTGAATCTACAATATTCAGAATGGAGGTGCTATCCCAGTTCCTCATATTGGTTGGACATGTTAGTTTGCTTGGACAGGAATATTAGGTTTTGGGGTAGGGCGGTGATGTTGACATTCGTTGAGGGAGAGGGTTTCCCCATTGTGAGGAAGACTCGGCTGCCTAGCAGTCAAAGAAGCTCAGTCAGTATTCAGTTACAATTGTGCTTCTTCAGTCTATAGTTCGTGGGTACTAACAAACATTTTCCCAGGTGCCAAAAAGTTTGATTTGTGGGGTGACTGAGGGCTGCATTAATTTAAACAGGCAAGGCAAGCATGGTGGCAGTTATGGGGGGGATGGGTTGAGAGGGATATGGGCTTGTAGGGGAAGCGAAGCATGCACATCTAGTAGCTGAATTGCACAGTGTGAAACTAGAAAACCTGGGAACAAGATTGGCTTCCCCACTTGACCAAATTGTGTGATCCTAGGCAATTATTTAATTTCACTTTCCCTCCTTTTTCTTCATTATCACATAAAAGAGGACCTCCAAATACATGACTTCAGGATTTGCACTGTACAAAACCTTTTCCTGTGTTTAAGTTACTAAACTATAATGTTGTTCATCGATAATAGCAACCCGGCCACCCAAAGGGTGCACATCACAACTGATATGCCTCTTAGTTCACTAGTGGCATTGTTGTCAGGGTGGGGAGAAGCATGAATGTTTCTAAATTCACGTTTGAGAAATATCACTTTCAAAAATATATTTCTCAATGCACCGACATAATCTGATGTGCTAACGTGAAAAGGTTCTGTATGCTAATGAAATACACTTTTTAAATTATGAAGGGACTTTATTATACTTTTTCACATTTGTTGCAAGACTTCTTTAAAAATGAAGGTGTTCCAAAAGTTAAGCGTTGCAGGGCACCCTTGTTACGTCCTTTCTTTAACGTCAATTAACCTTTAAATAAATGCTTTCCCGTTTATTTGAGTCGAGTAAACAGCAGCCAGGTGCTGCTGTTGACTAGAGGGCCGCATGTAAATGTCAGGAGGGCAATATGCAGCCCCGGGCCATGCTTTGAGTATCACTGCTATAGTACATGCATAGAATACATGCTACTCTTCTATTTACCTGCTCAAAGCCTTTAAATTGGGTAATGTCTGCAGGTAAAAAATGGGAATTGGGAAGCTCTGCAGTCTTAGTCTAACCTTAATATCGTTCCAGGTTCATGGAATTCCTCTGGGATTCAGTCTCATCTTTTGAAGCAAAATGGTCTTCGTGGCTACATACCTGCATGATGCTTGATCAAATGATTGAGAATTCAGACCCCTCTGTGGTCTGCTGCCATTTGTCCACTTAAAGATCTATTAATTCTCAAGATGCTGGAATAGTAGTTCTAACTATTGAGAAAGTAATATTTGGTGCTCACCGTAATACAAGAATGAACGCAAAGTGGTGCCTCCAGTTACTGGTGCTTTGGTCCAGATTCCTCATCCCTGTCCCTTTCTGTAGATTAGAGTTGGGGGAGAGCGGGTCTTTCCAGCCCTGTATTTCAGTGGTAAGATGGCGGTGGCAATGGCCAGGTCCTACTACAGGATTCCCTTCGACCACTGAGACCATAATCACTCCTTGCGTGGGGATATCACGATTGCCAAGGACTATGGCAAGAAAGACAGATGAGAAATGCATATCTGTAATCTTCAGTAGTCCAATTATTCCTCATCACAGTTCTAGTCTTCCCAACTTAAAAAAAAAATTAATGGACCGTTTTGAAAGCGGTTGTATAGTTCAGGTCCCGTCTAGCTTATGACTTTTGCATTCTTGCTAAGGAAGGAAAAGCTGCACACTGGATGAATGTCGACACCTTTCTTGAGATTGATTCAGCTTTTTTTCAGAGACCTGGATCAGAGTCAATTGAATAATAAACAAGATGCGGCGTGAAATGATTCGATGCAGCAGAATGGTTAAAGAGGAATGCATACTTGCCCCACTTCTTTTTAATCTGCGCATTGCAAATCCACACAAGGCATTGTTGAGGGCCAGGCCCAATTTGTCAAATTTGGGGTAAACGTGCGTCTTCAATGCAGTAATCCGAGGAGTGAGGACACAACTATACAATTTGGCCACAGAGGAAACGTTGTGCCCTTTGAGTGTACTGTGAGAAGAATGACATTTGGATTAATCTGACAAAATCACAGAAACTGAGGGCCTGATTCACGAAGATGAACTTATACTTCTGTGTAAGTTTATAATTGTTTGGTATTCACAAAGGGATTTACTAGAAGTATCTGTCCAAGTGCAGAATCTCCACATAGGACTGTCCTATCTTTTTATGAGTGGAGATTCAGCACTCGTAAAGATACTACTAGTAAATCCCTTTGTGAATACCAAACAATTATAAACTTACACAGAAGTATAAGTTCATCTTGGTGAATCAGGCCCAGTGTTTCGACTGCACCAAAGCCAGCTACTCACGACTTTGGTGGCAGTAGTGTTGAAACCGTGGAAGGGGACAAGAGGACCACAGCTGACAGACCCGCCTACCCCAGCTGGAGATGAAAATATTTGTGGCCAGTGCCATCAAGCATGACTCTAGGATAATTACTAGAAGGCAAGGCACATGGTTGGTTGAGTCCCTGAAGATAGCTTGCAGAGTGACGGTGATGTCACCTATTGCCTCTGGGACAGTTTTCAGGTGTTCATACGAGTACCAAAAGGGAAGCACCTGGCAAACACCATTATGTTTATGGAATTCTACTTAGGAAGAGGATATCTATCATGAACTCGATCATGTGAGTTGCAAGTGAACGTAGTATTTCTAAATAATCTACGCAGAACTAAGATCTCTTCTAGAGTTGGTAGAGGGAGCTTTGATCAACAAGTTGAATACCGTATTTGTTGACTTTCATAAAGCTGGTGGTGATTGGCTAACTCAATGGGGTTTTGTAGATATTGCTAGTGTTTCCTATCTACACAAGACAAAGGACAAATAATCAATCAAACAAGTTGCTTAACTATCAAAGGTGTTGGCATTTGGCAACTGGCACGTGTGGCACACGTATAAAGGCGAATCCTCACTTGCACATGGTCTTGTAATTTAGGGTTGTGCCTTGGTCAGAATTTATTTGGATACATTAAGGATGCATAGGTGACTCAGGAGGCATGGGTGGCTTTGGAGGATGCCGGAAGGCTGTGTGGCCGAGGTGCAGATGAGAGTACTTTCTCAGTGTATTACATTTTGTAAAATGCAAGATAGGACACTGCCACCCAAAACTGAAGATTCTAATGTAACAACAGATAAAGAACAAGCTCTGAAAATGTTGATATCTGCTTATGATAACAAATGTGGTTTTAAAGTAAATGAATGTTTGGTAGGTTTTGAAAGATTCTTATAGTTGAGGGGATTCCAACAGTGGAATATTCTTTAACTTAGCATTTTCTCCAGAGATTGGAGGATTTTCCATTAATACCCATCTCTAAACCAGGCCCTAAGTATTTCAAATGTCCTTTATCCATATGGCGTTTATCTGATTACACTACAAGCTTTTACATGATTCAGTATGTTACCCAAATAAGCAACAATATAATGATTGACTGAAAAACAACTATTCAACTCTAGATTCGCCTTTGGACGAACACTTGATCAACTATTTGCTATTCAGCCGAAACTGAAAATACACCACTTGCTGCTCCCTGGTGTAAACCATGCTCTGTCTCTCTGATAAAGTCATGCTAATCGTCTACTGGATCTCAAGCTGCCCTCTTTTTTTGTTGTTTATATCAAAGTCCGGCCCCCATGAAATGCAATGCTTCCCTCGCTCTTTCCACGACCACACAGCTCTGTTTAGTGACTTGAAGACCTGCTGGCTTCGCTGTTTCTAGTTTGCTGCCATCTATAAACTTGTATCCCATCCTGAACTGACCTCCAGTGCTTCTGTGCACTAGCTAGTTTGTTTACATTTCTTTATTAGAAGTAAGCTGCTATGTGCACGCTTCTAACCCTGCATCCTCTTTATTGAAAGAAAATCACAGGCAGGTTGAAACATACAAACTCCACCTGGAAACCTAATACACAACACGGCATCCGCGAGGCATAGCGACAAGAGCTGGTGACCTTGAAAATAGGGAACCTGGTTCAATTCTCTGCATTAGTGGGTTCTTCGGAAGCTGCATTTTCTAGTACTACACAATGCTCTTCACTAATCTATGCGAAGAGACCTCCATCACTTTCATCTTTTTTGTGCATAGATCTCTGCCATGTGTGCGAAGATCTTCGCATACATACGTCTACGTTTTGTAGTAAATGTGGGAGGGACAGGGGAACCAGCTCAAAAATGGGATATACTTACACCGAAATGGGAGGGGATTAGGAAGGGTTAAGGAGGGGTTTAGAGAGGTACATAGCAAATACAAACCAAACACCCACCCAGAAAGAGTAAGCCCATTGGTATTCACAGACTACACTTCTGAAGTTACTGCAGCCAAACACTAGTAAATGTACTCCTACCCAGCCTTGGAGTCCAACACCACACATGGCCCCTCACAGGTACTGCAAATCACTCCCATAGAAAACAATGAAGCCGAATAAAAAATACCTCATAAGAACTGATGTCAAATTAATAAAATAATTCAGACTTTCAAAATAAATATATATTTTGTTTGATGGTAATATATATCTGAGGAGGTCTCCATTTATGTTTAAAAAGTTAGGAGCAGTAACTTTACACTCATAAATCTTGGTGAAGGAGGCTCCACCAGAGATGGAGACATGTACGTCTGCACCTAGGGATAACTTTACACTCAGAAATGGTGTGATGGTTGCTGGAGGGCTCAGTGCTGAGTGCTGCCCTGATGGCCTGCAGTCACATTTCGGTCCCTACCTCCATGCCTCCCTCGCTGGAGGTGCTTCATGGAAGCGGGAAGAGAAGCAAGGCCACAGGCCTGTTGAAGCTTGTCCCCTGAATAGGTTAGACACGATGCAGCATGTAGTTTGATGCCCAGGAAGCAATGTTCATGCATACTAGTGAGGTCAATAAGCGTCTTCCAGCTGTTCGCGCTAAAATGCTCGTTTGTATTTGTTTTTGGAAACTGTGCACGATTCATCTCCAAACCTGCAAGAGGCAACTTTCAATTTTTTATGTGCCAGCCTCTGTCAGATGAGAGAGTCGATTTGTGAGCTCTGTCGCCAGGAATAACGATTTTGGCCCCAGCTTTAGAAAAACAATTCTTTATACAGAATCCCATCTTACTTCTTGAAGGAAATCTTCGTCAACTTGTTGCGACACTTTTGGAGTGACCTTAGTAGGCAGGGATTTATGTACTTTCTGTCAAACAGAGAATGCATCAAGGCAGGAGCTGCAGAGTCAGTCACGTCCAGATGCACACTTGCAGGTACATACCCACCACTGCAGATACGTTCCCTTCTGCATAAGGTTTCCATGCACACTTGCATTGGGAACACACCATAGCAGAGTCATGTCCATTTTATGTATCTAATGGTGAAACCTTCACCCAAGGCATAGCAAGCAGTGGTAATCCTAAAAGTGCAGAAATTACTCTAACGGAATGGAAACACCCTTGTTTGAATGTCCAAAGAAGACCTCATTCAAAGGCAATTAAAAGATGGTTTGGGTCCCCCTTGTCTTAGCATCCCTTCTGGGGTAACACTGGAGCTAGTGACTGAGTGATGCCATTAAACTGGGGACCCCAATTACGCCAAAGAGAGAGAGAAGCTTGTGGTCAAAAACAGGGCAGAATTGCTGTTTCCAACGGTGGTGGAGTTTTGTCCATACAGTGAGATCTGTGCCGCATGGTGGGGCCACTCTCCATCATGGGATGCATCATGGTGGAGCCTTGTTCGCAAAAGTGGGGCATTGTTTATCATCTTATAGGCAGCTAGGATGATGAAGATGTGATAGCTGGGGGGTATTGAGTAGCTAGCGGAGATGGTTTGAAGATTACTATTGCACTAATTGCTGTTGCAGGTCAAGCAGTTACACAGAGGAGCACTCAAAATGTTAATCTCAAGAGAGGACCTTGGCTTTCAAGTCTGTAGGGGAACAATTCAAAGAACAGGGCACTGACCATGAGGTCCAGTGGTCCAGCATTGATGGCTATTCACGAGCCAACAGTGTTCAGAGGCTCTAATGTGAGATCATGACCACTTGTCACACAGTGATCCTGAGCAAATTCATTTTTCTGTCTCTGCTTCGGTTAATGAGTTGTAGAATTGAAAACTTGGTTATTTTTAAACTAATTCATCTCCCTCCGACTTCCCTCAGGGTTTACGGTCCGGTTCAGCGCCAAGACACCTCAGGGTATTCGCGCGCTTTAAAAATCATATTAACATAACATAACTTAGAATAGGAGTGATAATGCTTTTTGGAGCTCAGTCTGGTTGAAGCTCACACACAGTGCTAATAGATGTCATGACGATCCTTTCTATTCTACATGGAATTTTAATGAGCCACCGTCACCAACATGGATGCACACCACATTGTCCACCTTGGGCTGAGCATAGCAACGTAGCGCTGAAAATGTCTAAGCATCGCCAGCTCTGCCTTTCCTTTCAATAATAAATCAAGTCCCTTTCTTCCATTTGTTGTCAACACATGAGAAATAGCGAATTTCTCTCTTAGCAATTTGAAAGAATGTAACTCCATGGTATGTGTGGTGCTGTGAGCTAATCCCTCAGCATGGACTTACTTGTTTCCCCAAAAAGTGTTCCATCTAGCACCCAATTCCTACATTTGATCAGACTATTCGCGTGAGTGATGTAAGAGTAAGACCACTGTGTGCAGTCTAACATCTGTGTGATTTAAGGATTAATTACCACACAAAGCAAACTTCAGCACGTTTTGCTTTTGTTCATAACCTATCCAAGAATGGATAGCCTTAAAAATCGAATAATTACTGTAGTAATGGGTGCCTGTATAAACCTTACCTCTAGACACTTACTGAAATAATCAATGAAACCCATAAAATCTCTGATCTGATGGTAATAAAAAAAGAAAATTCAGTGAGTCTCATCAACAACTTCTGCCACAGGCCACAAGACAACTGAACAGAATACGAAGATGTCGCCATGGTCTGCGTGGGCTTATTCTTCGTCATGCAGATGGTACTGCACCTGATTAGCTCCTCTAATGGTACTATACACAGCCACAAATGCACTTCCCTGTGCTGCTGTTTAGTGATGATCATCATTCTGAGATATCCCTCGTGGGCACACTCCATCAGCTTCCTACGTACACCACAACGCGGAATACAGTTTATCCTCACTGTAACAATCCGTAATGACAATGCATCAGTCATCTTCCAATAGGACTTGCTCGCACTTCGAAGAAGAGCTGCTTGTGTTAACCTCCCACTTCAGGAACATGGTTTGCAGAGCATTCTCATCCTCCTCTGAAGCACCACCATTGGTAGAGATCACAGCATCTTCTGCTTTCCCTTGGGCGTCTCTGCATTCACTCTCCTTCCCATCCTCTTGCTCTCCCAGGTGACTACAAAGTCTGGAAGCAGATATAGTCGCCACTCGGAAAGCACACCAGACGAATCTGGTGTTTACGAAGACTTTACGGCACCAAATCTGCAGACACTTTTCCATGGTTTAAGATTGACACAAATACAAAATACTGTAACCCACAAATATTTTTTTAAACACAATCCATTGCTCAGAGCAAGCTAAAAGTATAGTACAAAATGTTGAATTCATAATTACCTCTGTCTTAGAATACTTTACCGCAAACCAAGCAGCAGCTACAGTCCAGGGCAGCCACATAATCTCGATTGGACACAAAAACATCTATCATTGGAATTTGTCAATTTCTTCTTAATATCCTAGAAACATTTCATTTTCCTGTATAACTCAGGGAGGGGAAGAGGGGATTCTCTTGAAACGTGCAATCCGATGCCCGCTGAAGGGTGTAAGGTTTGTTTTAGTGAACATCTGAACAACGTCAACAGATAATGCCCTTCGAAGCATCCACCATCCGCAAGTCCCCGCCCTCTCTGCCAAGATTTCACCCTCAACCTCAGATCCCCGCACGATCACAGGATACAATACGGGTGCCAAATGGACACGATCCCTTCTTGACATATGCAGGGTCCAGGAGGTGGGCGAAATCCGCACATCTTACAAGGATGTACTCAAACCAGCGGCCCAGCAGTCTGGATGTGTGGGGTTTTTCCTCAACAGCACCTTGTGTTTAATGGCTATAGAGCCAGCATCTCTACGCATGTAGGCATCAGGGCCTCCTCCGGGGAGACAGCAGGTTCCAGGGGGAGATAATGGAACTGTGGATGGAGAGTCCCAGCTGTTAGCCTCTCCCTCAGCAGAGGGTTCAATTTGCCATCGACTGCAATGGAGGTGCTTTCAGTGTCACTCACTCCTCCAAGCCGGCATTGCCTACCACCTGCTATGCAGGGACCTTGCTGCCATCTGCTGCTCTGAGAGTTCCTTGTTAACTACCCTCACTCTGCTGAAGGACCTCTGCTTCTCTCTTCCTTGAGAGAGCACCTACTTACTGACCACTGCAGCCTGCAGCACAGCTGGTTTGTGTCACCCACTCCACTGAATGGCATCCTCTTGCAGTTTTCTCAGATGAGGGTCTCTGTTTGCCAATTGCTGCACTGAGGGGTCTCTGCTAGCCCTTCGCTGGGCAGAGGTGCATCTGCCCTCACCTGCCTCGAAGGGTCACAGCTTGCAGCCTGCACCGCAAGAGTCCTTTACTTCCCATATGGCACCAGAGGGGCTGCAACATCCCACCTCTGACTGCAAAGAAGCTCTGCTTCTATCCTCTGCCACGTATGGGGGGGGGGTCTGCTTGCCACTTGCTGGCTGCCTAGAGGTAATTTCTTACCACCTGCATCCCTTATGCACCACAAAGGAGCAGCTGTTTCCCACCTCTGCCTCTTCCATCCTGTACCATCGAGGGGGCTTTGCTTGCCACCTGCGCCATGAAGATGACTCAGCCTGTTACTCATTTTTTGTCCCATTTGATGGACAGGTGGACTGATTCGATGTCATTGCTCGCATCTCAGGGTAACAGCGTACGGGCTGCATTATGTCTCCTCCCCATCACCTGACTCTCACATTCATTCTGCTTCTGCCCTTCTCTTCATTGTACTTCTTTCCTCTACGAATCCTTCTTCTCAATGCCCCCATATCATTCCACCACACCTTCTTCTCTCTCCATAAACCAACATTTTGCTTCTTTTTAATCTCTTTCCTTCTTATCCATCTCACCTCTTCTCATACATCTCTTCCATTTCCCATATCTTCACAATATCTTCTTGTACACTCTCATCGCTCTCTCTTTCCTCTCCCCATCTCACCTTTGAATTTTCTCTCATCTCCCATTCTTAACTTCCCACCAATTCTTGCTCTCACTATTTTTAGCCTCAACGTTCTCCTCATACCAACTCTCTACACCCTATACACCCTTGTCCATGTTCTACACTTTAAATGCCCTCTCCTGTCCGCCACTCTTCAATCTTCTCACTTTCCTCACCCTCATCCACTTCTCTTAAATATCCTCTCTCCCTGATAAACAATATATTTGCTCACTCCTTCGCAAGACTCATCTCTCTCCATTCCCTACAGTATCTCCCCTTCAATCCTGTTCCGTTTAAGGTCTGACTTGACAGAGTAGCTGTCTCCAAGACATAATGTTTCCAATTCTTTAAAATATGCATACTGTGCACTTTGGCTCCAACAGGAGGAGTATTTCCCTCTTACACTATGCTATTATAGCTGTTTGGTGTATCATTCTGCTTACTATACAGTGCTTCCATTGCAATGCATGAGAGAATATTTTACATCACAAAGTACTTTGAATCATCGCCTATTAATGTTGTATGTCTCGTAGATCCATTGTTTCTTTTTTCACAACATGCGGCCTTTTTTAAAATGTTTTAGATTGTACTCAAAATTCAAGCCAAACCAATTGGCTTTGTCAATGCTGGTTACTCTTCTCTCTCTGTGTAAATTAGAGATTCAATTAATATCCTCCTGTTGGTTGCATAGGCTTTTTTGAATGAGTTTAGGCTACCTCCTGACTTGGAGCACCCTCTGCTGAATGGAGACCCTTCTAGAACTAAATTTCACACTCCCCACTGCACATTCACACTTCAAAGCAAGACTTTTCATGTCATACACCACATCTTCAGCCCCTATCAAAACGTGGGACTCTTTAAAAAAAAATCTACCTAGGTTCCCTCAGCACAGCCTCTAAGAGGGTCCGGTACATCCTGTCATTGCCCATCCAAAGGTCTAAAGCTGTAGTGAGAGTGAGGCATAGGCATGTTTGTCCTCGTCTGCAGAATCGCCATTGGCTATTGTATAATCTTAGACCGTAGCTACCATCTGATCTCAGTCAAGAAGGTCACTTTGCACTCTTCCTGGCTTTTTAGTTAACAACGCATTACATTCTGGTAATTGTGAACTTACAACTATATAGTGCAAAAATGTAACTATAAGTAGTCGATCCAAAGTGCTGTTAGCCAAATGCCCAGGACCGGCTGAAGGTGAGCCTCATTATATTGGCCAGTTGCCATCTCTTTAAGACACCTCTTGAACTATATGTCCACAGTTCTCATTGAATTCGTCTCGTCCTGGCATGTCTGAGAATTACCCTAGGTCAATAGACTCTTTCAGTGGTACAAAACTCGGGCCCTTTTGAATAACTATCCCATGTTACACTGCACTTCCTCTCTGCAAATCAATATATTCTGTGAAGCACATAATGTAGCCACCTCTTCCCATATTTGGAAAGTTGAAACCCCTACAGGACGCCACATTCCAGGTCCCTCTGCGCATCTTCCGAGCATGTCCATGAACTTAATGTCATATGCCACATCATCACCCATTCCCAGGCGGAGAACACTTGTACTCATCTGAAACTACAGCTTTTCTTTCTTCCCAGAATGGTTGCACTTTCTATCATAATACCCTTAGATATTGCAAGTTTGCTGATTCCATGCTTCTATGCATTATTAGGTCACACAGTCGCGTTCTTTCCTTTGCATCAGGGTACTTGCAATCCTGAATATTTAATGCGTTTATAGCACTATAAGAATGCAGAGAAAATCTTGTCTATATGCCCTACTCACTCAGAGAACTGGAAATCTTGAGAGCTCAAAGTAGTCAAATAGTACTAGGACTAGAAACATGGATGCCTGCTGAGATAGAACAAGGGGAAACCTATCTGGTAACACCACCACTCAGGTTGTCTTGTACTGCCTCCAGTACCCTACAGTACACACTACAATACTTTGTGTGAACACCTCTTCCCTTGAATGTAAGATGGAACCCTCTCGAAATGCCCTCAGGATACTAAGCCTGCCCTTCCTCCCTGCACGCCCCACAACATCCAGCCCTTCCAGCTGTGTAAGACTGGACCCCTACATATGGAATTAAACTCTCCAGCTTCCCTTTCGGATTCTCTTTTCTTTCAGGCTGACTTAAGCACCTGCGCATCTGGAGTAAACACAGGGCAAGGGATGAGAATGTTTATATTTGCAAGATTTAAGTGGTAGAACCGCATCAGGCGTAGCAAGTATCCTGTTGGTATGAGCAATACAGAGATCAGGATCATCATTTAGAGGAAGAATCAGGTCTTTAAGTGTGTGAGCAATGGCATCATGATAGCTAAAACTAAGAGCAATAGGAGACCATGCTGTGATTGGCAGCGGCGGCTGCCACATAGAAAAAGAGGTGGGGCGGAGGAGGGGAGCACGGGAGGGGAAGCGCGAGGGGGGGGAGTTTAATAATAATTAAAAAAAATTAAAAGTTAAACTTACCTGTTGGCAGCCGCGTCGCGCCTCCATGTTGGTTCTTCCTTGTCCCAGCAGACACTAGGACTACGTCAGAGAGTCCCTGTCCAATCCCCATGCTGTTCGAGAGCAGCGCGGGGATTGGCCTGAGTGGGCTGAAAAGACACCTGCTCAGGTCAGGCAGCCTGTAGGGTTTCTCCAGCCCAGCTGTTCAATACAGCCGGGTTAGAGAAAACTAAGTGTACATGTGTGTTTGGCCAGCCTGAGACGGTCGGCCAAACACACATGGGCACTTAGAGAGCGGACATAGCACTCCTCCTCCCTTCTCCCCTCTCTCATGCCCTGGCCCCGCCCCTCCCAGCACACGCTGGCTGAGCCAGCTGCTGAAAAATAAAACAATAATGAAATATTGTTTTATTTTTTAGCTGCTGGCTCTGAGCCAGTGGGGCGACGCTCCTCCGCCATTGGGGAAGAGCTGCCCCTGGTGATTGGTAGACTATGAGAGAAGGGAAGAACAAAGAACCTTGAAAAATAAAGCTAAATGGTCAGTTCAGAGAAGAGGATGGATTGCGTCCATTTATAGAAGATTATAGAAGAAAGAGATCACGGAATTGCTCAACAGAGGGGGTGGGCCTTGTAGAGTTGTATGAAAGATGTAGAATGGAGAGAGACCATCAGGACGGTGCATGTGCTCTGCCCACATATTAAAATCTCTCATTAGGAGTAAGGGTGGGTGGTTGGTGCATGTGGTTAAAAGGGGCTGTGCCCTGCTACTCAGAGAAGAATGGAATACACGAGCAGCTCCGTCCAAGGCCTGAGAGGTGTGTTTTTTCTTTGCAGGGTATGCAACTGTGCCTGTGCTGAGCGAAGTTCTCACTCCCCCCTGAGGCACAAGTGAGAGTGCTTATGTAATGGAAGGGGTGTGTCCTCTTCTCAGTGCTAGTGGTATGATCAGCCCTGGGGCGACTTTTTGATGGCCCCGGATGGGGCCATAGGTTTTGGGCGACCAGACTTCCTGGATTTCCCATGACAGTCTAAGTTTTCAGAGGACTGTCCTGGTGTCCCAACGCCTTCCTTAATTTTAAACACATGTCCCGCTTTTTGGGACAAAGGTCAATTCAGCTAGCAAAGGAGAACTGAAAGGTATGCTTTCTTTAAATAATTTATCTGTTTCAGGAAGCGCAGGTTGATGTCGGCTGCAAGCAGGTGCTGCAGCAGAGGTGAGAGAGAGGAGAGGATGGCAGGGGGACTCAGGGTAGAGGCTAGAAGTGTTGCCATAGTTCTGTAAGTGTAGCTTGTAAATATATATATATATATATATATATATATATAGCTAGATAGATAGATACATAGATAGATAGATACATAGAAAGATAGATATATAGACATATATATAGATATATTACTTACTGACGGTTGCCAGTAGGTAGTTTTAGTTAGGACCTAGTTTCCATAGGAAAAGCGTTTTTTGACTTGGCTATAATTTTGGCGTTGTTTGACCAATCTTCATGAAATTTTCCCAAAAAAGTGTCAAGGTGGGTTCTATTGTTATGGAAAGTTTGGGGATGAACCTTGCAGTGGGGGCCGAGAATTTGGGGAGCGAAATATGATTGCGTTTGTAATGTTAATTCCCATAGGAACCTTTAGCCACAGCTACAGCCCAAACCACTGAACAGACTAACACGAAATTTTGCAGGGAGGTAGACGTCGGTTCAAGGAAGTGCCTTTTGCGTATTTGGTGTAAATCCGTTCAGTAGTTGTTGAGAAATTTAAGTTTAAAATATAGTGATATCTCTGGCCGCGGATATTTTGCGGTGGTATTGTGTTGAATCACGAATGCACAACGCCAACGGGAATGCTCTGATTGGCTGGACGCAACCTGAACAGAAAGTTGCGGCCGCCATTTTATCTATCGGGAATGGTACCCGGGGCTGAAAACTTTTGAAAAAGCTAACATTATATATATATAGCACAAACATTCACCCAACGGGCATCTTGGCGCTAAATTATTACTATTAAAAGAGTGCAGAAAATCTCACATGCAGAGGAGATCTAGATAAGGGAAAGGATTTGTATCTCGCCAATGCAAAGAAAAGCCATGTTTTCAGATCTTTTCTAAAACTCAACAAATTTGGATTTGATCTCAAAGAATTCGGGAGTCTATTCCATGTTTGTTTAGCCTTGACTAGGAAGGATCTCCCACCAAATCTGGCCTTTTTAAAACTGGACACACAAACCAGGTTTGCAGTGGAAGATATTAAAGATCTTGAGGGTCTATAATAACAGAGCTTTTCATCTAAGAGCTTGCGTCCATGCCCATTGAGAGCTTTTTTGAATTAGGCACATGGTCTTAAAAATAAATCTCTGCCTAACTGGTAACCAGTGAAGTTCTTTCAGGGTTTCAGTCGCCGAGTCGAACCTGGTTTTATTCAAGGCTAATTTGGCAACAAGCACTTGTAGCCTATGAAGCCATTTGAACAGGTCGTCTGATGCTCCCATTAAAAGGGAGTTGCAGTAGTCTAACTTGCTCAAGATTGTACCTTGCACCACCAGTTTGCTGGCAGGCTGAGGTAACAAGGGGACAATTTTCCTCAAATTCCTCAACAGTCCCTGACATGTAGCCACTGTTCTGTTGACATGCGCCTCAATAGACAGTCTGCCATCGATCAGCACTCCTGAATTGTGAACTGATTGCGCAGAACATGGGCTAGTGTCCTTTGACCACGGCCAAAAGTTACACGGCAGTGGATACTGTACTTTACCAGAGGAGCAGCACAGAAATTCTGTTTTGCTGCATATTAAATTGGAGTCTCTTCGCGCTGAGCCATTAGGCCAGCTCTACTAGGTAGACATGCAATTTTTCAAACTGAGCCGGATCCTTGTTGTCAATGGACACTATTAGTTAATTGTGTGTCATCAGCATAGTTTACAAATGACACCCCAAAAAATGTGATCATTGTCAGAATTGGCCGAAGATAAATGTTAAACAGGATGGGGCTCAAAGCTGACCACTGAGGAACACCATGGAGAATTACTTTAAATTCAGACACATATGGGGAAGAGATATTGCCTGAAATCTGCCCGTAAGGTAGGACTCAATCCAGTCAAGAAGGATGTCACCTATCCCTATCTCCTTGAGTCTGGTAAGTAGAATGTGATGGCTGATAGTGTCAAAGGCAGCCGATAGGTCCAGCAGAACCAAGACTGCTAGCTGACCACCATCAACCATCATTCTTTGCTTGTCTGTAGCTACTACCAGGGCTGACTCAATGCCATGGGCTAGTCTAAAGCCCATTTTCTCTGGTTCTAATAGTTCATTTTACTCTAAGTAGCTAGCCAGTATTTTGCTGACATCATTTTCAAAGATCTTAATAGGTAGGGGAGCAAAGAAATTGGACGATAGAGGGGTCCTTAATATCGGCCCTGGGTTTCTTTAACAATGGTGCCACCCTGACTTTCTTCCACGTGGACAGTACAATTCCTGTCGTTGAGGAATGGTTACAGATTTTTTGTAATGTTGGAAAAAGTTCAAATGCTCTATCCTTCTAGATCCTTGGAGGGATAGGATCCAACGGGGAGCCAGAAGATAAGCTAGCCTTCTAAATACTTCCTCATCCAGCAATTCCATCTTTTCCAAAACCCCAGGTATCTCCTTCCAGTGAACGTTATCACTATTAAAACCAAGAGTTCAGCTCGCTAGTTGATCTCTGTTCTGATGATTCCATTTTAGCTCCAAATAATCCGATTTTTTTATATCGTCAATAATCTGATTGATTTTGTTATGGAAGAACCGGGAAAGACTATCACAAAGTTCTTGTGAGGGTTCCACCTTCAGTTTTAAGCAGTCTGGAGAGGCAAGGTCCTTTGCGATGTCAAATACACACACACACACATATATATAGAGATATAAATATATATATATATATATATATATATAGATAGATAGATAGATAGATAGATAGATAGATAGAGATATATATTCATAGGATTGTTTTTTTTTTTTTTGCAAGGCCAAGCAAAAGCAAAAATTGGGACAGGCCAGACATAAAAGTAAGGTTGAAGGCTTTAGTCCTACTTTTATGTCTGGCCTGTCACTTCGCAAAATCTGGTCACCCTACATAGGTTTCAATGGTAGGGGGCAGGTTATTTAAGCACAGTCAACGTGTTAGTGGCTAAAAAGAAACTCTTGGTCTCCATACTCCTTTTTATTTCTTCTCATTGTTGGTTGGGGTTCGTGAGGGGGTCGGGAGGAGTCCATCCAGCAGATGGACTCACCGACCCCTCCCCAGCCCTTCCTTACATCCAATCAGCAGTGAGTAGAATCTTGTCAGAAGAGCAAATCAGCAGTATCCCTGCTTACGGGAGTGCATCTCGCGTGCAGTGCATTTGGAGAGTCTCTACCTCGTGGTGAGTGCTCCTGTCCTAGATATCTGTTACATGCATTATGATACTTTGCTGGCTACACATACTATCAAACCGAGCCTAAATGCCACTTTCCTCTCAATGGCCAATGAACCTTCGTTACCACCTGGATTACTTCTAACGCAAGGTGAAGGTGCGAATGTACTGGGAACCGCCCCTGTCCCCCGATGACCTGAGTCAGTCCTGGTGTGGTGCAGATGCCACATCTGCACCGATTGCTTTTTATACTTTCGTTAGAAGCCCTGTAGCGACGACTTATTCAAACTCTTGAAATCAAATACCGGGCCTGGAACTGGAATCCCCTATATTGAGGAAGTTTCCCAGTGTCTAACTTACATTTCATTTCTTTACATTTCTATTTAGAAATCATCATCTCTTGCATTCATTTGTGTTGCCTGAAACAAGTCCTTGTACAGCGCCCCCATCACAGGCCTCAATTTCCATGCACTAAACAGGACATCTTTAGCCTTTCTTGTTAAGTTAAACATGCTTTTGGCCTGGCATCTCAATTTTCTAATATCACGCTGTTGTTGGACAACTAGTGCTGCTCAACGTCCCAGTCAGCAACTTGCTGAATTTAGTACTCTATGGACTGTTTTCAGACAAAAAACAAGGCAGTTAAGGGTAGTACTGCGCAGTGGCATAGCTAGACCTACTGCCACCAGGGGCGGACCCTAAGTTTGCCGCCTGGTAAGAGCGGGGGAGGGGAGTGGTGGCTGATGGGCGACTTGTTCGGGGTGGGCCTGGCGCCCGACAGACGACTTGTTTTTGGGGGACGGGGGGATGGTGGTAGTCGACAGACACGATTTGCTCATTTCTGCTGTCCCCAAAAACAGTGCCGCCCAGGGAGGATCGCCCCCCAGCTACGCCACTGGTACTGCGCTCTCAGCTCTGCATCGGCCCGCCATCCTGTGATTCTGGGCGAATCAATTAATCTCCCCATGCCGCAAAAATGAATGTGTCCTTGTGTAATGTAAAATAACATGTCCTCAGTAATTTTCCATTTCAGGAAAGCTCAGCTTGGAAGAATAAGCTATTGTTTATTCACCTAATTGTAAGTGTCATGCAGTATTATTACCTTCTCTAGTGGCAGTGAATACAACTGCATGAAATAAAGTGCATTACCATTTCCAGGTTACTGCTTTATTCCAGACTGCCCTTTTTCTGTTACACCGGCCTTTTGAATAATTTGGGTTTATTATAGATAATGTTATTTTGGCAAATGAACTGCTTAATGCTGTAAAATATTACTGTATTTTAATCAAAAATGGTAGCATACCTCGGCACTACAGTAACATCACGAGCAGGACTCGGGTGGAAGAACATCCTCTAGGATAGATGACCAGGGCCGGACTGGCCATAGCGGGCACCGGGCGTTTCCCCGGTAGGCCGCTAGGTTGGGGACTGGTTTTGGGCCCCTGGGGGCCGTTTTTGTTACTGGGGGTCGGCAATATCGGCCCCCTGTAACAAAATCGACCGAAACCGGCCCTCGCAAACTGCTCGGCTGCACTCCCCCTCACCCCAGGGGGGGCCGGCTGAGCAGTTTGCCAGGGCCGGTTTCTGTTCCCAGTCCGGCCCTGTAGATGACTGCTGTTCAGAGCCTGACAGGAAGTATTTTTCTCTGTACATTATATGACTGCTCTCAATAAAGAAAGCCTTCAAGAGATTTGAATGACTGGGATAAATGTATGTGATATACTTCTTTAATCGGGAATTGGTTATCATGATCTCAGGTGTGGCCTAGAGACAGCTTTTTTTAAATTGCTTTATTTTTTGGCTCTACAGAAAAGAGAACAGAATTACCAAACATAATTAAATGCACTCTTGAAAATCGATGAAGGTAATTACGCCCTTCCGCTTTTTAAGTTCACCAGCCACCACTGGTAGGCAGAATGTTTTATTACGCCCGCGGAACTTGTGGAAGATGGTGATCCGTGTTACTTCAAGCCAAATTCCGCCAATCACCACGTGGCATTTTTTCCTGTGAGGTTCCAGAAATGCGAGCGGGATTTGGCACCCCCTAGCACTATTTTCTAATGTGGCCGGTCGCAGGCGATCACGAGTAGGCGCGGTGAGAGGGCTGCTTCTCGCGTAGATTTGCTGCTGCTCTAGTAGATTTTCTACCCCAGCAGTGGCAGAATCAACTTGAATGGCTGCACGCTCTTGTGTGCAGCATGATTCCGTTTGTGCTGATTTTCAGCGCTGCTCGTACTACTGGCGCTAAAGTGCAGGGTAACATGCATATTTCCACCCATTGATGGAACTCCGCGGAATCTTGCGGAGTTTTTATGTAAATCCATGGAATTCTGCAGAGTAAAACTCCATGAATTCCGCCCAGTCCTAATTAGGAGATGATGAGAGGCGCTCCCAGCACATGGGGCATAACATTTGGGAAGAAGTTCCCCCAAAGAAAAGGAAGAAGACAGGAGGATGATAGATGAGTATAATATACACAAATATTTTAGACATAGAGACAGAGCAAGCAATAAATTCAGCTAAATTAAACTATGGTCGAGCAATTTGAAAAATGTCAAAAGAATTGGAAAAAATTAAATCAGCTCCATCGCTTATGCCAATAAAACATTCTAAATGTAACATTTTATGCCGTGAAGTCAAGGCAAGAGAAATGTCCGGGGCAAAAAACAGAGTGAAGCAAATTTTTCATGCGAGCCATGTAATCTAGTTTATGCTCATTAATAATAGCATGAAGATAGTAGCTCGTGGCACAATTCATCGGAAAGGAGTGCAGATTGAGCAGCATGCTTTTCAATAAGGGAGAAGTGCTAACTGAGCTAATCGAACTGTTGAACATTGTGGAGCTACCCAAGTTAGGGCGAACATGCATAGCCCCAGTGCTAGGGTTGGAAGACCAGAGAAGAAGCTGGTGTGTAGAATAGGAGAACGGCATGTAAGTCTGCGTAGGCTGGGCGAACAAAAAGTCAGTATGGTCCACAGCCAAGTAACCATGGCGCTGACAAGCTCCAGCAGATTGCCTTTCACATGCCACTGGCATAGTCACTGTGCGCCTCAAACTCCTTGTTACACTAGACTAGCCATAATTTAGGCACTAGAAGCATTTTCAAGAGGACGTGGGAGGGACCCATGAATTCAGGGTGAATGTAAAACAAGCATTGGCAAACCCAGTAGGGTTGACACTCTCACTCTAGCACTGGCAATAGCAATATAAACAAGCATAGGCAAAGTGAATACGTTTGGGTATAATGTACTGATGTATGCAGCAGCATAAGAATATTAAAGCCAAATAACAAACAAAAGGAGGACTATACTGAAGGCTCACTTGCCTTAAATTCAGCCATTTTTATAGACGTGAAATAAAGCAAGACCTCATGAAGCTCACTGCAAGCACTCAAGTGGAAATGAAGAGATACATCCAAACAGCTTTAGGTGAGAGATGAATACTCCACTGGGCTGATCCAAGATGTTATTGACAAAGTTCAAGACAATTGTTTAAAGAGGCTGACCGATGAAAGCCAATGGGTTGAACTAGATAGATCCAAACCCCACTCTAAATATATTGTGAGCAGTAGGTCAATTTGACAGCTGCACTACCAAAACCTAGACCTAAAAAGGACTGCTCCAAAGCAAACATTATTAAACAAGCATTTGCAATGCAATAGGTCTCACATTTACGAGAGTTTGAGCTATTGGCATTGTAAATGACAATACCTTTTATTTATGTGTTGTTTTTAAAACAGATAAATAAAAGGCATTGCCATTTACAATGCCAATAGCTTAAACTCTCGCAAATGCGGACCTATTGCATTGCAAATGCGTTCAGCGCCAGTGCTATAAAGATTATTTTTTAAAGCGTAAGGAGAGATAGGAGAGCGTGTCCTGCCTGTAACAGCAGGCAGGACACAGCGATTTGAGAAAATAGTGCTTGGAGGCTGTAAATAAAGCCTACCGAGTAACATCACACATAACAGGGGGTATCCTCATGGGAGGTTACAAAATAAGACAAGGCGGTACTAAGGAGGGTCTACTAAGCCTATTGACCAATGAAAAGCCACAGTTTAGAGTGGACAATGACACAAACCAATGAAAACAAATATGGGCGGAGAGTGGGTGGAGCTTCAAGTCCATACCTGAATACAGCATGCCTCACAGAGCAGTGCATGGACTGCCCAGGCTTGACCTAAAAAGGATTGTTTTGTGCATACAATTCATGTTTGACATAAAGATTTAAATATGTGATATAGAGGGTACTATTCAGATTTAAAAGAATTCCTCATGCAATCCAGTATAGTTGAAAGGATATATCCAAAAAGCCAGTAGTAGGAAGGTGAGACTTAATTACTCCTGTGGTTTATCCAAGATATGAATGACAATGTTTAAGGCTGGGAATCTCAAAGTAAGGCCCTGGTGCTGCATGAGGCCCTCCTGACGCTTATATGCGACCCCCTAGTGAGCAGTAGCACTGGGCTGCTGTTTACCTGACAGAGCACAAACGTTCGGAAAGTGGGCAAGCATTTATTTAAACCTTAACCAAAGTAATGATATAGAAGCAAAGAAGGTACCCTGCACAACTTATCTCTAGGAACACCTTCATTTTTTAAAACATCTTGCGCTAATCATATAAAAAAATGAGAAACTCTCTACAAAATTCAAAAAATTGAATTTCATTAACATGCAGAGGCATTTCACCTTAGTCCATCAGATTATAGCACTGCATCGAGAGGCATTTATTAGAAGTGATGATTTCAAACATTCATTACAACCCCATCCTGACAACAATGCCATTAGTGAATCAAGAGGCAAGTCCTTTGTTAGGGGCACCCACTCTGTGGCCTAGGTTGTTATTATAACTGGAACAACATTATAGTTTATTAAATCAAGAACAAGAGAAGGTTTCATACAGCATGCATCCTGAACCCATGTATTTCAGGGTGCTGTCATATGAGGTAAGGAAGTAAAGGAAGGCAAAGTGAAATAAAACAACTGCTTAGGATCACACAATTTGGCCAACTGGCGAAGCCGGGATGGATCCCAGGATTTCTGGTTTCACATTGAGCAATTTAGCTCCTAGATGAGTATTTCACATTTTTCATCGAAAGTTAATGTTTGTCTTTCATTCTTGGCGCATGAGGTTAGAGCGTAGCTGGCACAAACAGAAGCTTGGTGAAACGTGAAACGTGAAAGCTTAGTTTGTTTTCCACACCATGTACATAGGATGACCAACAGTCCGTAAATTTCACGGACTGTCCATTGTTTCAGAGTCAACTCCGCTGTCTGTTATATTTCTTTTTATGGATGCCTTTTGTCCGTAATTCTGGGGATTGCAGGAATCCAAGATGCCCCCTGCGAGAATCCTCAAGAGATTTAGAGCACTCACTGTTGGGGGCCAGCTCGCATTTCTTTGAACTGAAGTGGCTTCAATAGCTTCTCCCGAACCTCGCAAAGACTGTGGCTGATTCTCTCATACAGAATGACAACAGGCCATGGTGCAGTTACAGCATGTGGTCATCTGCTCCTGCAGCGGCCTACGGGGAAGGCATTCTGCTTTTGTTGAGGGACCAGTGCCACTGAAACAGGAGCCATGTTTTGGGGTTCCAGGTGCGCTGCATTTTGAAGCATTTTGAAATATCTGACAGGGCTAATGGCAAAGACTTCTGAGTTCTTTGCCTGCCTGCAATTATAAGGCCATCATAAAAATGTCAATTCAACTCTGGTGATTAATGTATCTCTTGGAGAGATTTCCCGAGTTTTGACGAATCCCAGTTTTGACTCATCATAAAGTATAGCAAAGGGATAATGAGCTTCTTGCAAAGCACAAAGTGCAATGAGCAACTCAAAGAATAGTTTTTATGTAGACAGTTCAGCACGTTCCTTTGGATAATAATGAATATTTATTAGTAAGGACTACCCAAACCAGTATGCTATGCTTTAAACCCTGAGTTTGTATTTCTCCAGACCAAGCTCTATTAACATATAATAAGGGTAACTGAAATGATGCACTTCTGTGGCCACAGCTTTTTTCTCATAATTATTAATTTGCCGCATTTGCCATATAACCCATTATCTGTTGCATAATCTGCAGATTTTAGCAAAAAAAATTGTTTCTAGTTCAAATGGATCAAAAGTTACTAAAAAAGTAGTGAGATGTGTTCACGCCCAGTCGAAGGCCCTTCACAAAGGTTAACTGTTCATCTTTACATTGCTTATTTATGTATTTAAAATTAAAAAATAATGAATACTGCAAAATACATTGGGATGAGTACCACTTTAAAAGAAATTAAATACACATGGGAGAGTGTATATGGCGAGATGAGGGGCACTGTTGAATGGTGGTACTGAGGGAATTCTTGGAGAAGGAGGTCTTTGGGGGGGCGGCACCAACAAAGATTGTCCCACTGGGTGCAACCAGCACTAAAGCCGGCCGTGCCAGGGGCGTAGCTATCATTCCTGTAGCGTATGCAGTGCCTCAGCCCTAAAACAAAAGCACTTCAGGAGCTGATTGTGGGATGGACTGGTAGGAAGGCATAGTCTATGAACGGAGGGATTTATTTTTATAGTAATCATTGTTTCTGTACAGTTTTTAACATTTCTAGTTAACGGAGAACAAAGAGTACAATTAGAAATGTCTAACATAACATGACAGGTGTGTACTAATCCCAAAATCCTCTAGTGCCACACTGTAACCTGCCAGGGAAGTACTTCCTGCTGCAGACTTGAATGGATTTCTCCCTCAATATTTGAAAAATAGCCTTTTCTTAACAAATAGTGAATTTCTGTCTATATGTATATGTTATTTCTAAAGCATGACCCTAATCAAAAGGGAGCAGAATGCTGCACAAGGTCCAAGACAAAATTTATGTCTGGACGCCTGTGCCAAATCTTAGAGTGGCATATTTACTAACATTTCATGTAACACAGCACAGCGATTGTAGTTGCTGCGCTGCGTGAAATAGAAAGAGCAGAACAGCACCATATTTTCAAAGATCTGGTGCAGTTCCTCTCTCTCCTAGTACTGTTGCACTTGTGGCTGCCTAGTGGCAAAACATTGTGATCAGGTAAGTTGTCTGAGCAAGAAGAGAAAACTATCCTTTGAGGCCAGTTCCTCTTTGCATGTGTGCTGCAGAATACCACCAGGGTGATATTCAGAGGTTTACTGTGTCTAGCATGCTGTCTCATGGTTCACTGTGTGTAGAGGCTGCTATGAAATGGTACACTGTGTGTTCAAGCTGCTAAGTGATGATTCATGGTTTGATAAGGCTGGTATATGATGATTCTCTGTCTGTCCAGGCTACTTTATGATTTTTCCTGGTGTGACTTGGCTTCTGTCCACAGGATTACTTAGTCTTAGTGAGCTATCTGATGGTGAAATGTGACCAGGCTACTGTATGATGGTTGGCAGTGTGCTGTGCGCTGCTATCTCATGCCAACGTTGCTGTCATTCGACCACTTTTATGGGTAGGCTCCTGCTTGATGTTACATATGTGCCAAGTCTTGGTCGAGTTATGCCACAATATGTTTTGAGCTAGCCCAGCACATAATATCTTTTAAACAGAACTTTAGTATAGCTTGGAGAGTGCTTGACAGCGATTTAGGAGACTGTTTAGTTCATATTTGCACTACATTGTATTGCAATTGTATTTATACAGCGCTTACTACCCCTGATGAGGCGTCAAAGCGCTTTTTCGGTGAGTAGCACGCTACTCCGGAACCAAAAAAGGATTAGTGGTGAATTAGTATAGGGAGATATGAAATTAATTTGATCGGTTGATATGTGAGTTTGTTATTTGGATTGAAAAGGGTAGTGAAGGGATAGAAGAGGGACAGTTTTGCATTTATATAGCGCTTGCTATATGCAGGAAGCGTGTGTGGGGCTCTGCTTTATGGCTCCATGCACACCTCCTGCAGGGATAGGATATATGTTCCTGCTTTACCGTGCAATGCACACCTCCTGCAGGGAGAGTGCGAGTCGTTGCTATACTGTACTATGCACACCTCCTGCACGCATAGGATATATGTTCCTGCTTTACCGTACCATGCACACCTCCTGCAGGGAGAGTGCTAGTCGCTGCTATACCATACCATGCACATACCATGCACACATCCTGCAAGGATAGGGTACATGTTCCTCCTTTACCGTACCATGCACACCTTCTGCAGAGAAAGGGTACGCGTTCCTGCCTTACCCTACCATGCACACCTCCTGCAGGGATAGGGTACATGTTCCTGCTTTACCGTACAATAAACACCTCCTGTGGGGATTTGTTCCTGCTTTACCGTACCATGCACACCTCCTGCAAGGATAGGATATATGTTCTTTCTTTACCGTACAATGCACTCCTCCTCTAGGGATAGGCTATATGTTCTTGCTTTACCATACCATGCACACCTCCTGCAGGGAGAGAGTGCGGGTCGCTGCTATACTGTACCATGCACACATCCTGCCAGGGAGATGTTCAGTTCCACGCTTTGTTTGACCTTGCATAGCTCCTGCACAATGGTCTATTATACTTCAGCGCTTAGAAACTAGACGCAACCTGGATCCCCAAACAAGAGGCGCTTGCCGTGTAACGTGCCCAGCAGAGAGCCCAACATTTCGATATGTGATAAAAACACCGGACTCTTGAGCGGGTTGTGAATGACAGACATGGAGTGCACTTTCAGAAGCTGTATTTAAATTGGCCTAGATTGGCTAGGAAATGGGCAGTTGAGGCTAAAATGAATTGTATTAGGACAGCCTCTGGGTAGCTTGGAGTACAGTAATAGGGTTAATACAAAAAATAGATACTGAGGGAGGTCTTTAAGCACATCAGTGTTTGGGAGAGTCTCATGAAGGAGCATGTGAATTAACAGTTTATAGGATACGTAGACTATGGCTGCCATACAAGAATAAAAGATCTAGATCTGGGTACCGCAATATATTGTGGATTGCTTGAGGTGGGACATAATGGAATGGGAGAATACACATGGATGTGTCATTACTTTTCAAACAGTTACAGTTGTGTAAGGAGTTAACTGCCTCCCCCATCTGAGGACGTCCAACCTTCAGTGGTGTATGAATATGCATCTAGTGTCATTGATGAAAGGCCTCCTAAACTCACTGTCTACCCAGTGGTGGGTAATATCCTTAACGCAGGATACCAAAGTTCTGATTCATCTTAGACCCACTCGAGAGAAGCCAAGATAATTTAATTTATTTACAGAAGCATATAAAATTGGTCAGATGCTTTCATCCTGTAAGTCCCTCTCCACCTCTGCCACCATGTACTTAATTCACTATTCACAACGTAGGACATGTGTATCAATCCCGGTAATGCCGCCTTTAGCCTTCACCCTTTCTACGTCAACAAATTGGGTACTGATAATGGCAAAATGTTCCTCTTTAACAGAAGTAATGAGATAATTCTGTTATGTGATAATGAGCAACAGAAAACCATGTACCTCCTCTACAGTACCATCAACAAGAACACCCTATATATTCCAACTTCAAACCCTTGCACAACCAGCCTAGGACCAAGTGCACAAAGTGTAGCAAACTATCACACATACATCCCAGCCTTATCATGAGTTTGAGTTGAGAAGGTGAATGGGCAATAAAAATGCCTTTAATGCCTTTACATTTTGTTTTGAGCTTGTCACAAGTGCTATAGGTTCAAGAATAGAGGGCAAATGTCAGGCTGTATAGTCTAACAAATGACTGTGTATTCCTTTAACATGTGGATTGGTGTTTACAAAATTCTCTAACTTTGTAGTCAAAGACAGAATAGTAAAGTGGACTAGTTGACAGTCTTGTTGTGGTGGTAAAGGATGTATGAAAACAAAGGTTGTAAGCTGTCAGTTTTTTTGTAACACACAACAACTTTTAAATATCTGTAAATGAACTTTATCAATGTTTCAAACAATATCAGCAGTTAGGAAACCACAAATGGACCACTTGTTTGTAATTCAAAAGTGTGCTGGAAACAGAGCATTAAATATGATCAAAACAATCAAGCCACTTTACTTGGTGATGTTCAAATGATACATATTTGCTGAAACCACATTTCCACACACTGTTTGTGCGCTATATAGTTTTATCAGTAAAACTGCATGTTGGCATTTTGTTTCCATTTAAACAAAAAATGTTCTGTATGTAAAAGACAGTGCCTCCTTCCGACCTACAATAATGCCTCAACAAAGTATATAGTTTCTAGTCTGTAGCACACTTCTGTTGATCAATGAGAATCTGCAGTTTACAGCTCACAGAAATGAAACGGCTCAATCAGTATACTATTTCCCATATACAGGTAAAATAAGGAGGGCTGATATATGGCTAGCCAGGGCATTATATAGTAATGTCAACTCCTATCTAACCACTCTGACCCACAATAATACCATAACACTCAGCAGTGTGCAACCAATTATAGCTCTTGTAGGCTGGTTAATAACTCCCTTTTCCTGCTTAATGACCTTACCCTCACACATAACCTGTCCACTATGGGTCTTATCCATACTCAGTACTGTACCAGCCCCTAAACCAGTCATCACCAACTGAACAGACATGGAATACCTAAAGCAATCCGATACATAAATCTGGCCACTCGGACGACTGCACTCTAGTCCAGCACTGCAGGTGCCAATTAGCTACATTCTATGCGTGCCGCTTTACATCTCACAATGTTACTCAGATGTGAGATGCAAGTTATAAAGTCCCTCCAAGCAGATCTTCCCGACCACTTCTCTCACCAAACATGCCTGCTCATGACCATGAACTGCAAAAAAAATATCAGACTGGACAACCCAGTGCAGTAACCGTATAAATAGATTATGATCATATGAAATACGCCAAAAAGCCCTGCACGGTTGCTCAAAGCCACGCGCATACCAACAAATTGTGAAGTGCATTATTGTCTCAACCCAATATAAACTTAGGCTGCCGTGCTTGTGTCTATGATTGGAATAAAACAGTATGACCTGATACACCATCTTCTGTGGATCATTTATTGGAAATTGCCAACGGAACTTCATGTGTTCTCTTCGCTGAACTACTGACTGGGGATAAAAGTGACAGTGTTTTGGTGTGCTTTGGTGCATTTGTTGAACATTTTGTACTAGACTGCATTGCGCAGTTCTAGTGGACTTATACCCAAGGTGGGTAGGTATTGTAGCACCACTGGAGCACCCTTTGAAAAGAAGATGTTATGAAATGGTCGTTTGAATACGAAGAACTGACATATAGATGTGCAGATCTGAAAGCATATCCACGGTTGTATATATGTGATAAACTTATTTTGACTTGTACTTATTTTGGTGTCTATTTACTTACTTATATACTATTGTGCGATCTCCTCTAATGTGTTTGTCAAACTTACCTTTTGTTCCGAATTTTTATACTGAATTTTGACCTTCTGTCCTGAATGTTTCTAAAAATTCAGGACAAAGGGTCAAATCAGAACACTCACCATCCTGAATCTGCACCCATGCCATTTGGTCACCCTACATGTACAGGCTTTGCTTCTCCTTGTCCCCGTGATCATGTGACAGACCATACTTTTTGGCCTCTGGGAAAACACACGGCTTCCCAAGCAGTGCCAAAGCTTTACCGACATTCTAAAGCCCATGCTGACACAGACACACACACGAACGAGCACCGAGAGAAGCGAGGTAGAGAGACATAGAGATTAGTATTGCATTGATCCCAGCTGCTTTCCTGGGCTTTGACAGATAGTACAGGATCCTACCTCTGATGGTACAGCAGCGACTCTTAGGGGATCCTCTGCCAGCGCCTAGCATCCCCGTTGAGGCTGTTTGTCGGCCGTCTCATCCCCTTTCATCTCCTAGCTCTTAAATATACGCTCCCCTTCTCTCTATACATATGGACCCACGTAACGCCCCCCTCCCCCTCTGTGTGTCTCTCTCTCTCTTAATCCTCGTGTCTCCACCCCTCCCGTTTCTCTTCCTTGGTATTTCCCTCTCTTCCATCTCCAGCATCATGGCAGTTGACTAACACTCCCCGCTAACATCTGCCACGGTGTGTAACTCGCAAGGCCAGGTCCCAGCAAGGCCAGCTCATGCTTGCAGATTCATCATCTGTGTGCCACTGCACTCTGTAATTGTAACATGCTACTCTCTCCGTCATGCTGCATGCCCCCTCTCGTTCTTCCACACTGCCCTCTGTATTTCCTCATGTAATTCTGGCTCTCTTCTCTCCCCAATCCTTTACGTATACCCCCTTACCCTACTCTGTGAGAAACCAGGCGTCTCGTTCAAACAATATTTTGTGTCCGGGGTTGCCAGGCTCTTGACAGATGCTGTGGCACTAGGCTGTAACATACCCCAAAGCCTTCATATTTTGTGTGTGGTTCTGAGGCGCAGAATGACAGCATGTGGCAGTATGCGGCAAACCATACCCTCTTTTGGTGGCAGCAAGGGGACATTGCTGCTGTAAGTATCCTGGAAGCAAGATACACATTGTTAATCGAAGGATTACTGCCAATCTTTGTCCGATGTCTTTCTAATTTGATATAAAATACTGGAATATCTCAGTTTTGTTCCCCATTATTTGCTGTTTGAAGTATGTCAACGACAAAATGCAAACTAAATGATGCTGCCATATTTACTCTTGTTTCTGCCTGGAGTAGTGAGGCAAGGCTCCACGCTTTCCCACAGAACCTGCTATGTAGGTGACCATGGAGTTACTGTGGCCACCGGCCATGGCACAGGAAGAGGCATTATCATTTATACCTGACACTCTCATCTCTCAGGCTGAACAGTGTTGAACCTAGGGTGCCAGGCACGCGCCACTGGTTGCCCAGAGGAGAGAAGAACGTGTGGTGGGCACAATGGGTGATCACTTTTTGAATCACACTGTTTTTGACCTTCTTCACCCCCTAGGTGAACTTATTAAATTATTGTAAAGTATTGTTTATCTCCTTCCGGTTACCTTACTGTGCTAGTAAGAAGACAGAAAAACAAGGAAAAACAGGGAGTTCCAGTCCAAATAGGGAAGGAGAGTCCCTGTCGATCAATCACTACCCCCAAAGCAATGGGGTTTAGGTGAAAGCAGTAGCGGCCCGTGGAGGGAGTGCCGCGGGGCGGGGAGGAGCAGGGTGGGGGGTAGTAAACTGCTGCATACGGCCGAACAGAGGTAAGTAAACAAATAAATAAATAAAACGAATTTCTTGCCAAATGCGATGCAGCGCGCGCAACGAAATTCGTTTTATTTGTTTATTTGTTTACTTACCTCTGTTCGGCCGTCTGCGTCTACTGCCCCCACCCTGCTCCTCCTCCACCCCGCCCCACCGCCCCGCGGCACTCCCTCCACGAGCCGCTACTGCGCAGGGGCGGCTCCTCCGTTGGAGCGGAGGAGCGTCGCCCCATTTAAACCCCCCTCCAAAAGCCCCAGAGATGAAAAATAAAATGGTAATTTATTGCCATTTTACTTTTCATGCCCTGTCCTAAATAGAGCGTCAGGACGGGGGCAGGGACTCTGCTGAGTGACAGCAGCAGAGAGGAGGGGGGGCTGACTGTGCACTGTTTAATGTGCGCATTTCTTTTTGGCCGTCCGTCTAGCGACGTCCAGCCACACATGCTCATTTTAAACATAGGGAGAGGATGTTGCCAAATTGCTAGGGCAGTCGACCTTGAAGCTGGGGAACTGGGTTCAAATCTTGGCAGGGACGCTCAACATCCTGTGATTCTGGGCAAATCACTTAATCTAAAATGAATGTGTCCGTCTATAACGCAACTGGTGCTCATGTAAAGTGCTCTGATACCTTCGGGTCTAGTTCGCACTATATAAAACTCCACAAAAAAAACAAAAAACATCTCCAACCCAGCTGTCTTAAGACAGCTTGGTTAGAGCAAGCCAAAGCCTCCAGAGCACTGTGGAGCACCGAATGAGGCCGCTCTCACCAATCCTAGTGCCGCTCTCATGCTGGTGAGAGCAGCGTCAGGATTGGCCAAGGGAGTTGCTGCATCCAGTTCCAGTTCCTGTGAAAGAAGAGGTCTGGACCGGAGGACATTGTGTTCGCGTAAGGTAAGAGGTTTTTTCGTACATATTATTTGCGCATGCGTTTTTTTAAATATATAATATTAGCGCACGCACTCCTGCCACCCCCCCCCTCCCCCCGTAGATGCCAGCCGCTACTGGAAAGCAGGCTGGACTAGTTCTTTTTACTGCTGTGTCCTGAAAGAGTTATCATTTGATTCAAAGAGTGAATCGCTTAGTTTCACAGAGAGCCATGGTCTGGATCAATTGAGTAGAGAAATCTACCTCCAAGTTTATACAATCTGAAGGTTTGTCAGGCTATGAATGATGCTCGCTCTTGCCTGGGTGTAGATTCCTGTTGGGCACGTAGCGACTGGTAGCCTGGGCCTCTATCCCAGGAAGCCTTGTGCATGAGTCACTTAACTTAATCTTGCTTCAAATGGGAGCCAGGGCAGTGCGTTCAAGGCAGGATTCCTGTGTTCACACTGCCGCAGGTTCAGAGTTTAGACCGACAAACATGAGTGTTTAGTGAATATTATACACATGTTTTCAGAACACACCTGCACATTTGAAATAATTACATTGGAAATGGCATTTGCACATTTGGGTTTCCAAGCTATGAATAATAACTTTCTACATAACTAGCCTGATAGACACAGCATACAAACCACGAACAAAACTCAACAGAATGATGACGTATTAGCTATAGCATGGAAACTTTTGTCACAAACGAAATACATGTGATCCAAATAGGACTATGACCTTGAATCCCTGCTTGTACCTCCATTCCGACCACAGGACCTCTGTAGCAGACTGTGTGCTGCAAGTGTGAAGAGGACAGCCCACCAGTGCATTTGGTCTGCTTGACTACTTTTAAAACCCAAATTCAGATGAACGCAACATGAACGCAACAGATCACTTTGGCCAGTAGCGGCCCGTGGTGGGAGTGCTGCCGGGCGGTGACGTGGGGCGGGGGAGGGGCAGGGTGGGGGGTAGTAAACTACGGTATACGGCCGAATAGAGGTAAGTAGACATATAAATAAATAAAACGAATTTCGTTGCGCGCGCTGCATCGCCATATGTCACCGCCCGGCAGCACTCCCACCACGGGCCGCTACTGACTTTGGCATTAAATATTGTGAGAATATCAAGAAAGAGGACACAGCGTATTCTCAGAATTTTAATATTGTGTATTTCGTTTAGGCAGTAATATGTGTGTGTAGGTACATGATCACTTATAAATTCATGTTTTGAGGGACTAAAATGAAATTATGAGCATGAATGTTAGGGGGAGTCTGTCCTCCCTTTCCATAAATGCACTCACTCGAGTGGTCCTTCTTTTATGTTTATGTATTTTGTTTTGCACTTAAGGGAAGTTACTTACATGAGCAACTCAGTCTGTTATTCAACTCAGGCGATAGTTTGAAACCTATTTCCTGCAATAAACTGCTATCTTTACAAGCAAACTCCTGGAGTGCGAACAATTTGTGTTTTGTACAAAGGACACTATTAATGTACTAACTATGACTTACGCCCCGCCATGACTGCTGATGAACTCACATATGACATCACTGGTAACATGTTCTATGACATCATTTATGACATCTCAAATGGCATTATCATTGATAACATCACTGATGACATCATCCAATGAGTCTGCTAGTTTGTCTTATACTTTGCATAGTGGTGGGTAAGTACCATATTAATTGTCTACCTATTTTTGTACAGCCGGGTCCAGCTAATGGGAGTAAGTGTTTAGAAAACACCTGGTCGTAGTGAACCATAGGTGTATAGAGGTATTGAACAAGTTATAAATGTTTGTATTCAAGAGTAACTCTGTGTGTAGGTGACAGTTGACATGTGTTTATTATGTTCCACACAAGTTTTTGGGTTCTGCAGAAAACGTTTTAAACAGGAGTAAAGATTCTAGGTAGTAGATACTAACTTTTGTAAGCAGGCTTGAGTTATTAGACAGAAACGTGTCAGCATGACAATTTCTACATAACATAGAAGATTTTCTGCAGCAGGTACAAACCAATATGAGCTTGTTTTGCTTGAGAAGATGGGCTATCTGTAAAGTTTTCACCAAAGTATGAAGGATGCAGGTAGTATGATGTTTAGCACTTTTAGATCTTGGTTATTTTTTAGCAAATAGTGTATTTTTTGACAACTGTTGCATAGAGTGTACACTGTTTTTAGTAGAAACTTTTTAATACTCTTTGGTGTATTTCTCATCAAAGTTTCACTGTTTGCAAACAGTGTGGTATAAGGTAAACTCTCTCCATAGAGTAAGCACTGCTTACAGTACCCAGTTCTCCACTGGTATCATCTTCAATTCTCAATGTAGGTTTGGTGAGTTTCAGGGGTTTGATACAGATAAAACCTTTCCATAGTAGGTCATTTGTTTTGGAACTGGCATTCACTATTTTTAGGAGCTTGGCTTTTTGTGAACAGTTGTTTTCAGATTGAATAACATACTCAACGAGGGTTTCCAATATATCTGTGGTTGATTGTTAATGTGAACTGTGCTACCTGTAAAGTGTATGGTATAGATAAGATAAGATAAAATAAGTTTGTAAAGCGCTCGAATGCCGCGGCGTCTTGGCGCTGAGAGTGTGAAGAGGGACTGCACCGATTGCATCCTGCGAACTCAGTTAGGGGGAAACAACCAGGATTTTAGGAGTTTCCTAAAAAGCTGCCTGTTGGATTGTAGTCTCATAGCAATAGGCATCTGATTCCACAGTTTCGCTGCGAATCCTACCTCCCCATCTTACTCTGCGAATTTTGGAGATATGAATGAGACCCGTATTTGTGGATCTCAGATTTCTCGTAGAAGTGTCCCATGGAAACAATTTCTGAATGTCGTCCGAGCCACCTCCATATCGTGCCTTATGAACCAAACATAGGGCCTTGAATTCTACTTGTTGCTGGATAGGAAGCCAATGTAGTGACCTTATGCCCGCAGAGGTAGAATGGCCTTTGGGAATGTTTAATAACAATCGTGCAGCAGCATTTTGCAATGATTGTAATTTAGTCCTCTGCGCTTTATCAATGCCGATGAAGAGTGCATTGCAGTAGTCCAATTTCAAAAGAATGAGAGCTACTACCACCGTTTTCCTAAGTTCCTGAGGAATGAAAGGAAAAATCTTCCGTAGGATCTTCAATACAAAGAAGCAGGAAGAAGTTAAACGGTTGATCTGAGCTGCAAAGTTAAGCTGATCATCAAAGATCATTCCCAAATTCTTGGCCTTAGCTGTTGGACGGGGACATTCACCAGCCTCAATGGGCCACCAAGTTGGACTCCACAGGGATTGACCCTTGCCAAACTCCACTACCTCCGTTTTTTCGGTATTGATCTTAAGAAAATTTTGACTCATCCAGCTCATGATTTCCGTCATGCAGGCATGAAAGCTGGTAGCGGTGGTCTCTGGCTGTTCAGATACGGATATGACAAGCTGGGAATCGTCCGCATACGAGACCAAAGTAAAGCCATGCTCTCTGATGAGTCTAGCCAGTGGAGTGACATAGATATTAAATAATGTGGGTGACAAGGCTGATCCCTGGGGCACTCCGCATGGAAGATGGAATGTATCAGATTGCAGATTTTCCCAGTGTATAATCTGCTCCCTTGAGGCTAGAAAGGAGGAGAGAAGGGCCAGAGCCGTATCCCCAATCCCCACAGCCATCAGCCGCCGCACTAACACCATATGATTAACGGTGTCAAATGCTGCTGATAGGTCTAAGAGGACAAGGACAGCCCTGCCCCCCCCATCCACCTGTCTGCGAATCTCCTCCGTCGCCATAATCAGAGCAGTCTCTGTAGAATGGCATGACCGAAAGCCATGCTGACTCGAGTCAAGCAGTTTATTGGAGTCTAGATATTGAGTTAACTCCCTGTTGACAGATTTTTCAAGGATTTTGGCTGCTATTGAGTCAATGTTGCACATAATGCATGCTTTCTATCCCAACGGGAGTTGTAGCTGTGATGACAGTGATGATGGCTGATATTCTCCTGAGCAATTTTGTACTTACAATCACGCCTCTAATGCCATAGTAATTTATAGAGCAACATGTGGGAAAACAAAGCTTGGGATGATGTCATTGTGATGTCATCAGTGATGTCATCAATTATGTCTTTTGTGATGTCATCACTGTCATAAATGATGTCATAGAACATGTCATGAGTGATGTTATATGTGAGGTCATAAGCGGTGCATGGTGGGGACCGCAAATTATAGTTAGTGCTGCGAACACAATTTCTGTGTTTTCTTTAGTTCAAAATATTAATGTTGTCATTGACAAATTCACCTAACTATAATGGTACTTTAACCTTTGTGTTTTTTCAGAGAATGCCTAGTTTTTTTTAGATGTAAAGTAATACTTAATTACCATACGTAAATGCAGCCCCCTGCCACACACGGTCTTTGGCCGTGCGTAGCAGAGGGTTTGCAATAGGGCCTGGCCTGCAGCCCCCACATGCACCCAACCCCAAACTGTGCATGCCCTTCAGCCAAGCACAGTGAGGGGTTGGCCACAGCACCTGGCCCTGGGGACTCCATCCCCAGGGTCTTTTTTTTTAAGAGGAGGAGGCCGCATGGCACCCCTCCCTGAAGCTTTTTAGGCAGTAGGGACCCCATCCCCCAGTGCCGCACATATCCATATAACTTAAAAGGGGACGGGGTCATGCAGCCCCCTCCCCGAGCCTCTTTAGGCACTCATCCCCGGGGCCTGGCGTTATTTTGAGGGGGAGAGGGCGCGCATAGATCTAACATAACTTTGCCCAGTGAACCAATAAATTCTATTGTCTTTACCATTGCCTTGGCATAACCAACATAGGCCTATTCAATTGCCCATGAACAGGCAACCATCATGCATGCAGTTATAAAATTACAAATATGTAGAAAAATACAGTTTTGAGAACAATATACAACCCCTCTCAATAGTGCCTAACAAGACTCATCACAGAGAAAACCCCCAGGGCTTATCAGAGTGTGTGATTAACACTAAAACCATGGCATGGCCCACTATGGTAATCTGTGAGATTACGTGTAACAAATACCTGTCAAAAGCCTGTAACAATGTGATAACAACCCTCTGATAATATCCTACTGTCTTTAATGAATGCTTTTCACAATAAAATGCTAGGCCTTCTGCTATTGTCATACTTTTTCCTAATAAGCAGATTAGACCTATGGCCTTAGACATAACTTTTAACAGTGCACCAATCAGGCTGATAGCTTGCCCCACAACCAACTCACACCTACTTTTTGAGCGCAAACTTTCTCAAAAGGCAACCAATAGGCACCCAGTCATAAAATGAGAACAATATACAGAATTACAGTTTACTAACTAAAGTACTGTCTCCTCCAAGTTGGCCTAACAAGGATTCTCAGAGACCAATCAAATCCTGTACTCAGAGGAACCAGCATGAGGGTGGAGCTTAAGCCCCCCCTCTCAGACGTACAATGAAAAATCTGTTTTTGTTCACCACTATCAAGCAAAACCTAACAACGCCATGTTGCATTGAGCATAAGCTTTAACACATGAGAACCAGAGAAGAACAAATACCACAATTATCTAATTATCTGGGAGAATGTTTCTAATATCACATTGTCATTTGTGTGAGACTAAAATGCAAGCACCATCCAGCAAAGTAGCATGAGTGTGACAGAATTTTCTTAGCTTTGCTTGGTAAAGAGCTTGGCTCAAGCAGCTAGATAAAACGAATGATTATAGCTCGTTGGAGGGTAAGCACACTCTCCATGGAAGCACACAGCTTTTGACAAATCAAAAGCCATACTCAAATGAACCAAATTTGGACAGAGCTAAATCCCTCTCTGCAGTACTCCTGAGAGCTTGTTTTAGGTCAAGCCTAGAGGTAGCGCACATGCGCTTCTCTGCGAGGCATGATGTAATCTCTCTGTGTGATTAGACCATGCCCATCACTTTCTGTTTGCTCCTTCCTGTGCCTTTCTGTAGTCCTTTCCTTTTACTGGTGGAACGCTGTGCTTTGTCCCGCCTTTGGGTGTGTTTTCAATTTCATGGTGACCACCCCAGTTACAAGTGCCCTTACACTTAAATGCATTTATCGTTTGTTCAGGCACTCTTTTATTTGCATTGAACGTCTCTTGCCCGAGGCCGTTTCCGTATGAGCATATCTATGATAGGCTTCTATTTGGGAGTGCTATCAGTTGTCTTTGCTCCCGCCCCCTCCCATTCTCCGTGTTCAGCACCTCCCTCATTTCTGTGCTACTAAACTTTCTCTTATGGTTTTATTTACATTTATGATGGGCATGTCTGCATTTCTGTAGGCATGGGAGAGCTGATGCAGAGACTCGAACCCGTTTCCCCCAGTTCCAAAGTCAGCAGCTCTTCGTGCTATGCTACAGCCTCTCAGTAAAGGAATCGACATCTTTTGCTCGTATCTGCGAGCGCTACCGTTGTCGTGTTGCCTTAGCTCCCCCCCTTGTCCAATTAAAGTAAATAGTTTGAATTCTTACAAAAAAGCGCCTTTGCCCGTGTTTTTTTTCTGGGACTAATCATTTTTTCAATATAAAACATAAATTCAGACTACTTTAAAATGACCACTGCATTAATATGGAAACCGGGGCTAGTGCTTTGTCCTTTCTCTATTTCTATGGTGAGGTGTCAGTTCACACTGGAAACCTTGATTTTTCTATTCTTCTATTGGCTTCTGGGAGCTGGTTCGTCGGCGGTGATTGGCTGAGGTGCCAGGAGCTCCCTCTGGTCAGTGATTGGCTGGATGCAGTGGAGCAGTTGCCGTACCTTCACCAGCTCCCTTTCCTGTTGGTGGCGAGGCTGCTGCTGGTGATCTGACAAGACGATCATCCCCAGACCGGGCATTACACCTACCTGAATTTCTAGCCGTAATTTGCTGCTTGATTGGATGTTTGGTTGTTGGTGCTGCGTAAATTGAGTGTCTGATCCCTTCGCTTGTGTAGCTAAATCTTTGTGCTGATTGAGATGGCAGGTGGTCTGCGGAATGTGTGTTGTCCTGTACTGTAATGTTACATCGCAAACATATATTTTTAACTGCTAGTCTGCACGTCGGCCTAGAGAGGGTTCCAGACCAGAAACTCTAATGCAGCAAAGAAACGCTCCCGACCTCCTGCTGACTGTTACAAGATAGTCATAATTGCAATTCAGTGCACTCCTCGGACTTCTGTGCCTGGTGCAACTGCACCTGCTTAACAAGTGATAGCTTTGGGGGGCATGGTTTGGCCACGCAGGAAGATGGCCGCCTGAACGAGGAGCTCCGCTTCGGGAGGAACTCCTGACAGAGGCGGTGCTCTTCTCAGCACTACCGGGACTGCTACAGTGACGGCTTTCAAGACCTAAACGCTGCAGCTATATTTGGTCTGACTTTCAGAGCGAACAGACTCTTTTTGGGTTAGTTCTTGTTCAAATGCCCTCTTGGCTGACAGGAACACACTGGGCCCTGTGACGCAGCAAAGCCCCGGCTCTCACGTGGTTGGTGCGCCGCTCCTGCCGTCTCCATGAGGGGTCATTGATACCGCGCACCCCGGTCCTGAAGGGAAAATATACTTGTGGACTCTGGTTCTTCTGCAACGGTAAGAATTGTCGACGCCATACTCCAAACTCTTTAATTATCGTTTGGAACCTGCCGTAAATTGAGAATAACAGATCAAACGTTTTCAAGTCCATAGACTTTTTCAATATTTTTCAGAGTCACTCATATTATCATCATTGTTTACAGCCACTATTCCTGTTACTTCAGTATAAAAGACTAAATGGCTGGAAATTCTCATTGCTGCCCACGTGCAATTTTCCCCTGACATTTAATTGTGACCAATGCGAGTCTTCAAATAAGCTTTTGTAGTGTGGTGAGTGGAGAGGATTTCTGTGACACCTCACGCGCCGAATGCCTCAAATAATCCTGTCAGATTTACAGTGAACTTCCAAGATGTTTTTACTGACAGTGTATACCACATAATGGAATTTGATTTGCTTCTCTCAATGTTGATATCTATGCATTTCTGTGATTCCATATTGATGTCAACCGTCTGATGTGAAGGGGAATTTCTGTACCATATTCTTTGCCAAGTGTCAAGTGTTAACCATTTTCTCAATCTTACTCTGCATTTTCAAGAGACTTTTTCAGAACATCACATTCAGAGTAATAATGGACAAAATAATTACTTATGACCAGATAATAAGATATATTTCTTCAAGTCTCATGTAGCTACTACTCTAGCGAGTTTGCATTATAAACAGAGAAGGTACTCTCTGTGACGTATTTCACACCAAGCGCCAAGTGTTTTGAGCATTTTGTCAATCTCGCATTAAATCTGCGAGTGGCCTTTTCAAAAGGTCTTGTACAATACATTGAAGGGCGGCATACTTCCCTCGCCGCACATAAATACGCACTGCTATGCTTATATGCTGCGATTGTTTCTACAACTTTTGTAGTGTGATATGTGAAGAAGATTTCTGTGACGCTTTGTGCTCTGGGTGTCTTAGGGGAATTTCTGCAACATATTCCTTGCCTGGATCCAAGTGCCCCTGATATCCTCTGAACCTTGCACTGAATTTTCAAGAAGCTTTCCCAGAATACTATCTACTGTATAATAAAGGACAGAATACTTGCATTTGACCTGCTACACCTGCTCTTACCACAACCTCCTCAATAGATTGCGGCAAATCACAAAGCCTTAACACTGCAGTATTAAATAAGGATAGTGTTACAGAACTGCGTTGTGATCACACGCATTTGAAGCATAAGATTCTTTCAAGTGATTGAATTCTTGCTGCATTATTCTATAACTTAAGTGCTCCCCTGTTATTCTGAATAAGCTTCCGCTTCACGAATGTCTAGTCAAAGGAACGGAAACAAACCCTCCAAACAACCCCTCTTTGCTGAGGTACTCAAACAATCACGCACTATGTCTGCGAAAGGCTCAGTTTTACCAGTGTCTAATCCATCTCTGGTCGCCTCAACGGAATTATCAGGGGAAACTTTAAATCGCATCTTACAAGAAATTTCGACAATCAGCTCCCGTTTGTCAGATTTGGATGCTAACATTTCCTCTCTCAAAACAGAAACCAAATCAATAAGAGCAGACATTGTGCAGTTTCATACTAAAGCAGAAGGGTTAGATCAACGGTTAACGGTTGTAGAGGCCAGACTTGATTCAGTACAAAGCAGAGATCAAGACTTATTACTCCTTCGCAGCAAGCTTGTTGACTTGGAAGACCGAAACAGAAGGGATAATGTTCGCTTTTTCGGCTTCCCAGAGAAGATTGAGGGACAAAATGCTCGAACATTCTTATGTTATGTCCTTCCCAAGCTTCTTGGTATCACCTTTGATCCGTTGTTGGAAATTCAACGTGCCCATCGAATTGGCCCTCCACGTAGCCACTTAGATTCTCGTCCAAGACCTCTAATTGCCTGCTTTCTGAGACATGATCAAGTACGACAGATATTAATGGCAGCACGTACACAAGGTTCCTACATATATGATGGTCATGAAATACGCATGGCCGCTGACTTTTCGAAAGAGACTAATGAAAGGAGAAAGGCATTCCTCTCTATGAGACCGCAACTATGGAAAATGGACATTAAATATGGTTTGTTTGACCCTGCTCGTTTTCGTATCACCAAGAATGGTGAATCAAAGGATTTTTACAACCCTGAAGATTTACAACGTTTCCTGGATGGCATCTCGCTTCAAGATATGGACACTCAGCAGGTTTCTATTGATCAATCTACCCCAAGTTCTAAATTTTCTCAACAGCTCTCTGACAATCGTCGTCGCAACATTGGTGAAATCATCATCGTGGCAGAGATATTTGAACGATCAACCCGTACCCATGAAGACAAAGCTTCTGCCTTACAGACAGTATCTACCTTTACACAAGACCACCATAGGAATAAGTCTCGATCTCCTTTAAAATCTGCCTCAGATGGAGAATAGACTTTAATGTTATCTTCTTTTATTACATTGATGGTCTTCAATACTAAATTCTCCATGAAGTTTTTCAAGTTCCACACATCAGACTCTAGTTAATATGTGGTTTCTTTATGCTTTCATAGTCTATAACCTCTACGTTTTGGTCAGATGAGTATTTTATACTCTTTATCTATATATACTGTTATTGTATTCTAGATAGTATTTATATCTATAACTACATCTATATTCATACTATATTTAAGATTTATTAACATATTTATTGTATAAGAGATTTACAACGGTTTTTACAAATTAATATGATATCTATTATATTTAGCGTAAAATATTTATGAATGTATTTACTGTTTTCCCCTCTTAAAGGCAAGATTTATTTGGAGATAAATTGCGTTCATCCTTAAAATCTGCCTCTGTTGAAAATAATCTTTAATAAGGTTCACTTTCATTTCATAACAGATATTATAAATATTACTATTTACACAAATACTTTCAAGTTCCTAATGTTAAGAGGTGTATCAACATATTTTTAATATAATTTACCTTGTTTATTTATTTATTTATGGACGGTATTATTTATTATATAATTGCATATAACCTTATATTATCAAATGTTACAAAATGCTATAACATATACTATTTCTAGTTACATACTCATTACAACCTGTTTCGATTTCTTGAACTTATACTTCTGTACTGCAGATTTTATGCATGTTTTAATGTCAATATTATACATTCTGGATCTTTGAACTTTTAACTTATTCTAAATTTTTCTCTTCAATAATTTCGGTTGAGGTTATATCCTCCTGAAGGGGTTCCTACCCGTGGCGGTGCTCTAGTGCGCCCAGACCCGCGGTTAAAAGTTAGAGGTAAACTAACTTTATAGATTAGATTGTTTCTCTTGCTATCTTTTCTATAGGAATTTTCTTTTACCTTTTTCTCCTCTCACCTTCTATTGCTTTATACGAAACGATACAAGTGCTATATTGTTTCTTTTCCTCTGCTTTCCTGCCATATCTTTGCCTAACAAGTAAATGATCTTATATTGGATATTAAATTTCTTAACCTTATATAAAGCTTTTATTCTCCTACATTTGTCCATTGCACATCAGCCAGAGTACCCCCTTTCCTATCCTACCCTCTATTCTCTCATTGTATTCTCACTAATCTATCGCTCTTTTCACTTTGACAAATATTTTGATTTCTGAACTGCTAATTCCTTTTGACTGTATTTCAACATGACGAGTATTCACCCCCTATCTACCATTACATGGAATGTCCATGGCCTCACCCACTGCATTAAAAGGAAAAAAGTACTTTCTTACCTTCAATCCAAACATGTAGATATAGCTTTATTACAAGAAACACACCTCGATGCGCTAGAATCTGATAAACTCTGCAGGGACTGGGTGGGAAAGGTCATTCACAGCAGCATCCGAAAAGGTGAACCCACAGACACTAGCCCTGTTAGCAAGTGTGGAGTTGCAATCCTTATCCGCAAATCACTTCCAGTTACGATCTCCAAAACATGTTCGGATGTTGATGGTCGTTATGTGTTCGCTAAATTACGTATTGGGAATTCTTACATCTGCTTAGGATCAGTTTATGCTCCGACAGGCAGTAAAAAAATCTTTTTTCCTCCAATTGAACCGCCTACTAACAGAGATTGATGCCTCACAATATCTCATTGGTGGGGATTGGAATCTAGTACGAGATCCTATTCTAGACAAAACAGGTCCGTTAGACAAAGGAAATGCGGCAGATAGAGCTATATTAAATGATATACTCTCAGACAACGGTCTAGTTGATCATTGGCGTCTTAGTCATCCAACAGACACAGAATACACATTCATCTCTCCCACACATGGCACATTTTCTCGCTTAGATTACTTTTTGACATCACACAAAGCGGTTCAATTTGTCACGGAGTCTCGCATATTAGAAGCAGCTTTGTCTGATCACTCTCCTGTCCTTATATCTTTAGATCTAGGTCTCTCTTGGCCAGGGCGCAAACCATGGCGTATGAACATCCAACGACACAGGACACCCAAAGGTAAACTCCAATTGCAATCTCATCTCCAAGATTATCTCTCTACTAATCAGGGTTCTGTAACCTCCAGCAGGACTATATGGGCTGCAGCTAAAGCTACTATCAGGGGCCAATTAATGCGTGATGCAGCGCTCGCTAATAAGCAGAATGCTGCACGGCAAACAGAGTTAGAAAGAGACATTCAATCTTACTCCGCTTGTACGCATCAACTCCAACCTTGCATAATCGTAAGTTACTAGAGCAAGCACGTATGTCCCTAAACAGCCTCTTTACCTCTAAAGCTGAATATGCTTTGCAGAGATTGAAGGGACGGCATTACGAACAGGGGGAGAAGGCCGGGAGGTTGTTAGCTGCACAACTGCGTCAAAGGGAGGCAGCAACGGCCATCCCAGCTATACGGTCAACACAAGGTGACATACTTACAAGACCTCAAGAGATTGTCAATGAATTCGCCTCTTTTTATCAAACCCTTTATACCCCAGGAAATCAAATAGATCTAGATAAGATGTCTTCTTTCCTAGCAGGGGTTGATCTTCCTCGTCTCTCTGACGACGGTAGAGCGCTACTGGATGGTGAAATCACCAGGGATGAGATCTCTAAAGCCATTGCTGCCCTACCTTACCCTAAGGCTCCTGGGGAGGATGGATTCCCTGCTGAATTCTATAGATGGGCAGGACACAATATTATTGATACCCTGCATGCTGCATTTCAGGAGGCAGATAATGAATCTTCATTGGGTCCTCTCTCTAACAAGGCAGTTATAGCTGTGTTACCTAAACCTGGTAAAGACCTTCTGCTATGCAGTATCTATCACCCCATCTCGTTATTAAATTGCGATATTAAAATATTAGCCAGCATCTTAGCGTCTCGCCTTCGTAAAGTCTTACCCTCTATAATACATCATACTCAAGTGGGCTTTGTCCCAGGGCGTTCCTCTCGGAATCATCTCCGTACGTTAGCCCATACATTGTGGTCTGCTAAACATCTTTCAGAAGATGCATTAGCCCTCTCACTTGATGCAGAAAAAGCGTTTGATCGCATTGAATGGGAATACCTTTTTACAATAATGCAACGATTTGGATTAGGTGATCAATTCATAACTAAAGTACGCTTATTATATGATAATCCCTCTGCTCAGGTGAATTGCGGTGGTTTTCTATCTGATATTTTTCCAATTCGGAGAGGAACGCGCCAGGGTTGTCCTCTAACCCCCCTTCTTTTTCTTTTAGCAATGGAGCCACTAGCTGCCACAATCCGTCAATCTGCTGAAATCATAGGGGTTCACCTCCCAATTGGACATTCTAAAATCTATTTATACGCAGATTATATTCTACTTACTCTTACAAATCTTCCTCGATCTCTTCCGTCCCTTCTTCAAATCATTAATGACTTCTCCTCTTTCTCAGGTTATAAAATTAATTGGGACAAGAGTGAGGCTCTGCCCATTTCTGATGGAACTACAAAGGCAGCTGTAGATGGTTTTCCTTTTCATTGGCAGTCCTCACACCTCAAGTACCTGGGAATTTTAGTTAATAAGGGTTTGGAAAACATGGTTGCAGACAATTTAGCTCCTTTATTTTCTCAAATGCAGCGTGATTTTGACAAATGGAATAATTTGGGGCTATCTCTTTGGGGCAGAGTTCAAGCTATCAAAATGGTCACTCTTCCGCATTTCATTTATATTTTAGGCATGCTCCCCCTTCAGATCCCTTTAGCTACACTTCGATCAATAGATTCCAAGATTAAGACCTTTATATGGGGTTCTGCTAGGCCACACCTCGCAATGGCAAAATTAAAGGCACACCAATTGTATGGAAGAATGGGTCTCCCATCTATTGAACATTATTCCATTGCATTGCACATCTCTCAATTCTCTTACTTCCTGCCAGGAGTCAAAGATATTCCACAATGGGTTTCTATTGAGCGCCATATTTTATCCATGGACTCAGGTCTCTCTCTTTTGTATGGCAGCGGCACTAGTCGGTCTGATCCCAAAAACCCGATCTTATCAGTTATGCATAAATCCTGGCAAAGAGGACATCGTTTATTAGACTCAAACTCACGTATTCATGTCAAGGCTCCCTTGTGGAATAATTCAGGTATACGTATTAATGGTCGTACTTTATCTTGGCCTCTGTGGCAAGCAGCTGGCATCCACTCCCCAGATCAACTTCTCTATAATGGTGACTTCAAATCCTTCTCACAACTAAGGGAGGAATTTAATCTTCCTAAACAACATTCTTCTAAATATCTTCAGCTCCAACAATGTCTGAAGAAACATTTGGGATCTCCCCTTGGTTGCTCCAAGTTTCTCCAATATTATCTTACCTAAATATTTGGGGAAGCATAAAGGAGTAACTTCTGGCCTTTATAAAACTTTTACGCTTCATCTATTTTCACAAACCCTCTCCCATAATCTTCAAAATAAATGGCAATCCCGTTTATCTAATTCCTATACAGCTACTGAATGGGGACAGATATTGGAGGGTTTACATAAAGGAGTCCGTGAAGCAAGGCTTACATTTTGTATATTTAAAATTCTCCATGATTGGCACTGGTCACCGGTTAAATTACATAAAGCTGGTTTACTTTCGCACACTGATTGTTGGAGGTGTTCCGCCTCTGATTGTGACTCAACTCATATTATTTGTGAATGCCCAAGAATACTGCCTTTTTGGACCTTTGTTGGTAAAACCTTGCATTCTACAATGCCATTACATCTACCATTCACATCTGCCAACATTCTTTTGCATGATTTACGTCATTTTCCAAAGCTCTCCAAACCACAAATTTGTCTCTTCCATACTGCGCTAGCTACAGCTAAAATTTGTGTTCTGCGCCATTGGAAGTCATCAACCCCACCCTCACAGGAAGAATGGTTAGTGGCAATGATGCAGACGGCTTTACATGAACGCACGATTTATAATCTCCAGGATCAAGCTGATATCTTTCTCCAGACCTGGTCACCTTTCCTAAAAGCTGAAGTTGATGATACTGTTATCTCCTCTGTTTCTCCTAACGTAAACAGTCAAGTAGGCTAACTCACTATTTTACATCTTCATACATTACGTTTTCTCCATCATTACTTGCTTTATTTTTTCTTTATTTTCTTCTTCTCATACTCCTTTATCATTTCTTCCCCCTTCCTCTATTCCTCTTCCCTTCCTCTCATTACTCTGGCTTCACTCTTACACATTACTTTTCACATTTTCTATCTTCCTTTTATCTTCTTTCTCTCCTTTTCTTATATTAACTTATTATCCTCTTCCAAACTATTGTGTCCTAAACTCTTGCAAGGTAAGTATTTTCTATAATAGCACTTTTCCCTATTATTATTATTATGATGATCTTATGTACAATCGCTACTTCATACTTGCATTTGATTCATTTATATTTTATCTATTAATAATATATGTGATATCAATTTCTTATTTATGTCATGTTTTACTATTTATCTATTTATTTGTTTAACTATTTATATACAGGATGACTTCTTATCTATTCTATATTTATATGTCTGTATTTATCACAAATACTATGTATTCCATGCTATTTTTTATTCCTTTAATATCTCTTAAGTATTTATTATTAATTCATTGTTTTTACCTATTTTGTTCTACCATGTATTTTATTGTAAAACTCAATAAAAAAATTCAACACAAAAAAACAAGTGATAGCTTCCCCCCTGAGTCCACAGACTGTGATCATAGAGTCTCGTCACTATCAACAGAGGCACGATCGTGACGCATCTGCTCTCTGTTTACGTCCTCACTCTACTCCTAAGTGGGAATCTCAACACAACAGGTGGTGAAATGGAAAAAAACATAAAGAAGCAAAAAACAATGACGCTGATGTTAATAAAGGGCACCAAGTGTGTAATATTTCATTATTCTTTTTTTCATTATTCGACTCTTTCCTCGTGCTTGATGATAAGAGCGTTCCCTGGCACGCTATTCGCAGCTGCCTTCTATCACCTGACAGTCACAAATTGTAATCAGAAAGAAATTGATCTGCATTGTCACGGAACGTAAGCCCACATGTCTGTGAACTAGAGACTCTGAGGTTGAAGGGATCTGAAGAAATATTTGTAATTTCCTGGCCATCATACCTCTAATGTGATGCACACTTTGTGGAGCTGAAAATAGCACAAAAGTATTCTGATAAAAAGCATACATGTACTCAGAGGTTTGCAGGATAGATGTGTGTGTGTGTTTCACTTGTGCTAGTTATACCTGTCAGTAGCACTGGGCCTGTGTAAGCGTCGGTAGGCTCAATCAAACCTCACCAGCAATGACCTTGATTTAAATGCCGCTGCTTCAGCAGCTCGTTTTAGCAGATCCAAAGTATCTCTCACCTACACTGAACCAAGAAATATTTGCCATTATCAGGATCACCTGAGAAGCCCAGATGCCATGCTCTTTCCAAGTCAAAAAGGTGTTCGTTTTTTAGTCCCACAGTCTAATCGCCTCTAGGGTGTGAAATCTTGACTACATTAAAGAAGCTATGAGTAGAACCAGGTGTTCTGCTATAAAGTGTGGCAAATGTCTGAAGGCTCTGATGTGAAGTTGTGTCTGCAACACAAGATGAAAGTGGTCTGTTTTCTGTTCTAAATTGAGTGCTAAGGCTAGCTCTGTAGGACAGATACCTAAAGTTAGAAACTGGGCTCGCGCCACTTTAAAGAACATAGCACACTAGTCTTATGCTTGTGATTTTGGAAGGAGGTGGGTCTTTAAGTTAGCACAAGTGTATTCCAGTAGATCTCGCGTTGATTCCATTTTATCCTCATTATATTGTGGATTAGATTGTAAACTGTTGATATAATGGTTTAGTTTGTTTTTTCTTTTTCCATAATTTGAAGTTGATTGCCCGTTTTTTGATTTGAACAGACTTTCTTGAAAATGCATGCTTTACTGTCGCTAAAGATTATGACCTTCTTGGTGTATGATGTTTTGCATATGTAACACCACTAATATCCCTTGGCAGTCCTTCCAGACCAACATCCCGCCCCTTTAAAATTGCTTACTAGTCCAGAGGCTAGTACAGATTCCATCCTGTTCAGAGTCTTTGATCTTCTTGGTTAAGACTGCATTCAATAAATGAATACCTTATGTAGACTGCCGTGGCTGCAAGGACTTGCACTACCAATCATCAACCTACTCATCGCAGTAATATTTGGTTATCTTTAACATCCATGACCTTGAATCATTGTCTAGATATGGTGCAAAACTCTTATGGATTTAGTCTTCTGTTTTTGTTTAATAAAAAAAAAAGCTAGACTATGCAGTATGATCATAAAGTCTCAACCATACTTAGTATAAGGCCAACAGTTTAGTGTTACAATCTTATCATTACTAAATGCACTTTGCTGTCCTTCCAACAACATAAACATTTTGCCTGCATTAAGTATTTTGGGTTAAAACGCTACTTTTGAATGCCATTGTTCAGCTTTGGTGACAGAATGAATAATTTGTTCTACTAATATCAAAGAGTACCTGAGGCACATTTTTGCCATCTAGTGTTCTGGGAAATGTTTGTAAGCTGTGTGAGACTTGGCTGGTAGCATACATAATTTCTATAAAGCCACTGCCTTCGCCTACTCCCAGAATGCAGAATCATGGCCTGCGCAGGTTTTTCTATGTTAACTTGTGGGCATGCATTGCTAAGGTGTACCTGCCTTCATGTGGATTGTCATTTTTAAGTTTCATTAGTTTGAGTTTCATTAAAAGAAGTCTCCCCTCCCACGACTTCTATTTTCCCCCAAATTCAGATTCTATATTCCTTTCCCTAGCAAGCACCACAATCAACAAGTTACCAGCCAAGATATTAGCCCTGAATAATCAGTGAGAACTTTTGCATGCTACCCTTTATTGAAACTCTCAAACTGATAAATATGCTTTTTTATATAGCCTAGTTTTAATAGAAAGTCTAAGCCTGACTCCGTTTTGTGCATTCCAATTAAGCCTGCCCCTTTTTATTGCAGCTCCAACATTGGTTCTTGCTGTCAAAGGGAAGGCTCTTGGCCAAGCTCGTACCTTCTCTGAGCAATGTGCATTTATGAGGCCAGTGCTCTGAGTTTCATACAGTATCAAAGTGAACTTGCAGCATGGTAGTTTCAATGGATTCCTGCTATGATTCCTGATCTCATGCTCAGACTGCAAGTGATCCTGGTATTCCTTCACATTCAGTTCCAGTAAATCGCTTGATTTACTTTCACACAAAGACATGTTCTTTGCAGCAGGCATCTTAATCCTCTGCACTACTTTACCATAAGTAGAAACATCCACTAGATAAAACTCCGATCTCTCTCCAACAGGAACATAAATCGCCAAAGTTACCTTTACATTTTTATTGTTGCCTGAAAACCTCTGAACACACAATGACATGTTCTTTGCAGCAGACTTCTTTATCCTCTGCGCTACTTAAGCATCGCTGGAAACAGCCACTAGATAAAACTCCCATCTCTCTCCAGCAGGAGCATTAATCACCAAGTTACCTTTACATTTTTATTGTTGCCTGAACACCTCTGGACACACAAGGACATGTTCTTTGCAGCAGGCATCCTAATCCTCTGCGCTACTTTGGCATGAGTGGAAGCAGCCACTAGAAAAAAATCCGATCTTTCTCTTGCAGGAACATTAATCACCAAAGTTACCTTTACATTTTTATTGATGCCTAAAAACTACTGCAGGGTGACCTCTCCCCAACTCAGCTAACACATTTAAACCCTGGATCGCAAGCTTCCTTTCCTCACCTTCGCCTACACATCGTTAAAATTGCACACCATAAGTGCCCTTAGTAATGCACACTTCTAAGGCAAGGTGACCTCTCCCTAGCCAATCTAACATATCCAAAATCTTAATATGCAGCAATATGCAAAAGAGTTCAAGCTTCCTTCCCTGGGCCTCTCCCCCCCAGAGGCATACACAATTAGCGTTGTAACAGGGTTACAGCGCTGTTGCAAGCTGACCTTTCCCCAGCTCATGTTACGTGTTTAATTTGATGCAAAGTAAAAAATTGTAAATACACTTTAAATTTCTTCCTTTTTTTACAAACAAACCTGGCCAGTTACAAGAGCTCCTGTTCTTTTTTAATCCGAGGAACTTTTAATTATGATACGCACAACTGCTTTTTGCACTAATAGCTGTACAGTTGGTGGTGGATTTGAAAGTGTTATTGTTATTAACAGAGGCATTGTTTCAATAGCCCTGTCGAATCGCTGACATTTTCCACTGAGGTATGTTTAGTTATGCCTCATTGGACGCAGCATTTTTCCTGTTTATCAGTGCAGCATCACTTCGGCACGGCACCAACTCAGCACCACCTGAGCATCTGTGCAGCACCACCAACTAAACATCACTCAGCACCACCTCAGCAACACTATGCATCACCTCAGTATCACTATGCATCACCTCCGCACCAGCACACCACCGCCTCAGTCTCACTCAGCACCACATAACTATCATTCAGCATCACCGCCGCACCAGCACGCCACCACCTCAGCATCAATAAGCATCACCTCAATATGCCCTCGGAGTGTGGAATCTGTTGATTAGCCCCAAATATCCATCCGCTGCTTATGTTGTAATTCAGGTACTATTTCCCAACATCCCCACTCCCATTGTATATTACAAACAAGCATTAGAACAAACAGGAAGAAGTTGCCAGCATTTCAAGGACAAAAAACTAGAAGACATTTTTGTGTTAATTCATTTATTAATAGTTGTTCAGTTGTACATAATGTCTTCTTGGTTATATATAAGTTATGAAAAATGCTTAGAAAACTATTTTATTGTAACTTTTCAACACACTACACAGCAGACACACTGCTCTACAACATAGCTGAAAAACGTTAGCAAAGCCAATAGCTCTGGCTAAACACATATAAGATCACAAAGGCAAAACCTATTGGCTATACAAATGCTTATTTATCACATAAGGTCTGGTGACAGCTGTGCTATCAAAACAGTCTTACACACTCTGATCTCAACTCAGGCTGTGTTTTGTATGTGTTACTGAACTACAAAAAATGAAGTAAAAGGACAGATTTTTTTTAAATCCACCTAGAACTACCAGAAACCCCTTGAAAAATATCTGGAAGAATTAGTCCACAGCAGAGGTAGGCAGCCTGTTTGTTTTCAGTGCTGATAGAGAGGGCACACCTTTACCTTGTATGATTTTCACTCTTTTCTAAGAGAAGCTTTTACACACAATTAGGTCCTGCGGCATTTGAGGCCTATTAATGATCTTCTTTGTGAGCGCGGTGTAAACAATGTCACACCATCTCAAGGGCTCTCATCAGCCCCACCCGGTAGATAATCTAGAGGAGTGGAAGGATTCTCTAGAGAAAGAGAGCCATCAACTGATGCTCTTGACCACAGCATTGACTGGGGTAATAAGGAGGAGTTGACTGAGAGTTCAAGGTTTATAACTTTGAGATAGGGATACTCCCTCCATGCAAATCTTGACTGTAATGTTGCCATAGTGAATTTTAGGAAACTATTTTATAAGACGTGTGCTAAAAAAAACAAGCATTGGCATAGCCAATAGGTCTTGCCTTTGGGACCTTATATGTGTTTAGTTAGTGGTGATTAAGTGCTTTGGGATGGGTGAAGCGTGCAGGTGAAAGGGGGAGAATAGTGTGCAAATTGAGAGCTTTACAGGAAACGGGTGGGGATGAGATATGGCTTAAGGGCTACAGCTGCCGCTTTTGGAACCGGGTTGGAGTCCCGACGTTGGTTTAACTCCCTGTGATCCTGGGCAAGTTACTTAATCCTCCCGCGCCTAAAGCAAAGTTAACGTGCCTTTGTATAGTATAAGTGTTGATCTTGTAAAGCGCTCCAAATCCTTCCGGTTGAGTTCAGGCTATATAAAAACTGAGAGAAATTAGTAAACATCATCAGAAAATGGACTGAAAACACAGAATAGTTTGATATACAGATGTCACTTGCCTTGAAACGCCGGCTCTCTAATTAGGTACTGATACCTGTATGTGACTTAGAATGAATGGGAAAGGAAAGACAGCAATAGAAATTGAAGAGAGAAAAGAGGAGAGCGAGGCAGGCATGGAGCAAGAGCGGGAAGAAAAGGGGAGAGGACAGAGAATGGTTGAGCGAGGAAGAGAGGAGACAGACGGGGGAATGAGAAAGAAAGAGAGAGGGGAAGGTGAGAATAGAAGAGAGAGTGAGACATAGCAACAATTGATTGAAAAACGAGAAGAGGCCGAAAAGGAAGAAACCGCACAGAATTGTTTTAGTGACTTCTGAATCCGCCCACTGAACTACATTACACCTAAAGTGTGTTCTAGCAGGACACAGGAGGTGGTTGTTACTTAGTAGAGCATGAGAGTGACCTCGCCTGGAAATATGACCAAAACGAGAAGATTGCTCATCTCACACATGTGTAAGTGGCTTCTTCCTCTTCAGCTGATGCTGGGAGTCATCCGACAGCTACAGCAGAGGCTGAAGCCAGTCGTGTTACGCGCCTCTGACATCACGATACACTTTAGTGCGAACGCTTCTTCCCTGGTATGTCTTGGTCTTATTTAACATCGCGCACCTCTGCGTCAGGAAGGACGGTGCTAGTGCTATGTGCGGTAAAAGGTTATCTGCATTTGTGCACGCAGTTTTGGACGTAACACGACATTTGTCACACGCAGGCTCGAAATTCTCGCCCTGCTAGGTTAAGAATTTCGCTGACATCAGGGGCTTGGAGTGGAGACAGGCTGCTGCAGGGCACGGTCTGCCCACAGAGCCTTTTCTAACTCCTGTTGGGATTGCAACAGGGCCTTTTTCACGATCCCCGTGTTTCAGGTACTATAAGAGGTTTGTAAATCTCGCTGAAAAGTTTCGTAATGAGGCAAGGAAACTGCTAACCCAGAGAAGATGTTTAAAGCAGCAGTCCGTGAGCAGGGACGCTTAAACTTCAAAGCGAGAGTGGCGGACTGCAGTTCAGTCATGAAAGGACGCCGTCTTACAACAGGCATTCAGGGTAACCGCCCAGACACAAGGCCAGTCCTGAAGAGCAGTGACGAACTCAAAAGTCAAAATAGCACAGGAAAATATTTTATAATCAGCCCCAAAATGCAGTGAGCAAATGTACATACCGATCGAGGCTGACGCCCTCCAGTGGAATTAGGGGGGATTGCACCACACGAGAGGATTTGGAACAAGCGCGGCCGCGAAAGCTTTGCACGAAAGTGAAAGCTATCACAGGTCCCATATACCCGTCATTTGCATTCACAAGTGATATTTTGTTCAATAACTGTCCAACTGAATAGGATGTGGGTGTCAGTGGCATAACTTAAAATAACGCCCCTCCTCTCACCCCCGCAGAATGTGATAAGGGGGCCGAGTCTCGCATATGTCAGATATTCATTGGCCTTGGAGTGAATGGGTGCCCCCATTTGAAGGGTTGGGCACCCCGTAAGGGCTCCCCCTGCACGTCAGGGGCGTGCGTTACGCCCCTTGCGGGTATAGTAAACTAGCTTTTGTTTTTGAAAGGAGGGGTAAAATAATGATGCTCCCTTTTAAGAGGAGAACCACACAGCAGAGCAACAAGTGCCTCTGAGGACATCCGTGCTGACTGGGAGCGCCACCCACCCTCTCACCTGTGTGCCTCTTCACACTCACCCCGAGCCCCAAAGTGCACAGCATCTCTCGCTTCTCTTTGTCCCTGGGTCCGATGTGCCTCTCTGAAAAGTCATCGTGGCGAGGGACGAGGCGCTCAATGTGCCTGGGGGAGCACCCCGGCTCCTGCACGCTGCCGCTGCTCTTCCTGCTCTGCAGGCTCCAGGAGGCATGGGGTAGGAGCAGCCTGCCGCCCCCTAGAGAGCGGGAGCGATGGCAGAAGAGCCCCCAGGCTGCGGCACAGCTCTGCATGCTGCTGGCGGAGGATGCCGGGCGCGCACAACGTCAGTCAACTAACTGAGGAAAAGGTGGCTCTGGCTCTCAGTTCACCTGCAGCTAACCCTGGTGATCGAGCCCCCTGCACGGCCACGCCTTATACGTTGCTCAGCCAATGGGGGCCGGCGCGCCTGACAAGCCCCCCTGTCGCCCAGGACCAGAGTGCGACCAGCAATGTGCGCAAGGAAACTGCTAACCCAGAGAAGACGTTTAAAGCAGCAGTCCGTGAGCAGGGACGCTTAAACTTCAAAGCGAGAGTGGCGGACTGCAGTTCAGACAGGGAAGGATGCCGTCATACAACAGGCATTCAGGGTAACCGCCCAGACACAAGGCCAGTCCTGAAGAGCAGTGACGAACTCAAAAGTCAAAATAGCACAGGAAAATATTTTATAATCAGTCCTAAAATGCAGTGAGCGAATGTACATACCGATCGAGGCTGACGCCCTCCAGTGGAATTAGGGGGGATTGCACCACACCAGAGGATTTGGAACAAGCGCGGCCGCGAAAGCTTTGCACAAAAGTGAAAGCTAATAAGACAAGCGCGGTTGCGCGAAAGCTAAACGAACAAGCGCGGGCGCGATAATTGGAAACAGATGGCGCCGCTGCTCGCTCCCGCAAGATAAACGCCGTACATGCACGAGTGCTCATTGGAAACAGTGCAGTACATGCACGAGTTTCCGAAAAAGTCCTGAGTGATTCCAAGAGGTCATCTCCTAAGCAGCGCTTGCGCGCTGCGTTAGGCTCGACCTAAAAAAGTCAAAGGTATAGCAGGCTGTTTCAAAGATCTACTCTTGAAGCATCCTAATACAATAATTGTGCACCAAGGAAGCATGATGGTGAAGGTTCACCCCCACCAGCCCAAATGTTTTAAAACATGGCGCCATGACATTGCATATTTCAGCACGAATTTCTTAAGAATTATTAAAAATTAGTAGGCTTTACACAGGAAGTTCAAATAATGTGGGTTTTTAATTTGACATGTCCTATCATTTTTCAATCTCTATGTAGCATCCTTCTTCACTTCTACCTTCCACCTCTTCTTTTTCCATCCCGCCTCTTCCTGAGTGAATCCCTAACTATTTACTTAAGGGATCAGGTGGGAAAATGAAACGTTTCAAAGATGCCACAGTCTCAGGTGGCTACAGGCGTCAGAGCAGCAGTTCTCCATGGATCAGACACTACAGCCTCTGGTATGGTTACAAGTTCAGACAGAAGGCATATATCTTAAGTTACTTCAGACTTAAAGACTCAGGCAGCAGTACTGGTGATAATGTTTACTGATGATAATGACATTTCAAATAAATCTCTATGAATCATGACATGCTTCCAAGTGATAACATGAAATAAAAGCCATAGCAGAAAATTCCCTCTGGTATCAATGAAATAATGTAAGCAATAGGGGTCCCGAACTCGATGTGAATTATCACCGAACAAGCGGCTATAAACATAGTAAGGAAAAGCAATCATTTCACCCATAAATGTCAGTTTGCCATGTCTTACAAAACACATTTTCTGAATGCAAATATTATTTTTGGGCGCATAAACATGCTTTTCTTCAACTTCAACACCAGCTTGTCATTTTCTGAAAACATACATAGTTTACTCTGAAACACCAGATTTTCATTTTGGGAAAAAGAACTCATTCCATCAAAAGTTCTTTATGTTGTCTGTAATCACTCTTTTTTTCTCCAAGAATTAGCTTTGATTTTTGGAAAATACGTAAGTTTGGTCCCCACGTATCAGCTTGATATTTTCATCAAATACTTGCATGTACTACTGCTCCACGTTGACATCATCTGCCTTTTGTGCCCGTGTGTCACCACTGAAGTCACCAATGCCCACAACATTCCAGGAGTGGGGGCCAGAATATCAAGGATGGATACTTTGTGCCAGGGAAAACGGGTACTGTGCCTGGGATGGAATTCATTATGTGAGGGATGGTCACCAAAATGTCAGGAATGGTCACAATATGATGGACCCATCATAGGCTAGGGATAACGATAACTATGCCTGTGATAGCCATCTTTGTGCCATAAGCAGCCACCATACTATATATGGACTTCCAAAGCCTCATATATATTTCTCGCACTATAAGTCTATATGTATTTCATATCTCCTATCCCTCTCTCTTTCTCGATCTTCCTGATTCAGGACAAGTGCATCTTCAAACAATCAGCGAATAACCCCAGCCTCTGTTAATCACCCGGTCTCTTTCCCATGTAACATGATGTGCGATAAGAATTGGTCCACGGCTGATGTAAGCTTTACTGAGCTATTGACTTCCTTCCCCATGACTCTCTTCCTATCTTCATAGACGCTGGTAGGTGAAAGGCTTTGCTTGATGGCAGGGATCATGATTGGCGGGATGGATTTATATTCAGGGACAGACAGGGAACCAAAAGCAGCCCAGGTAAAAAATGTCAAATCCGCCTAGCTCCCTTCCTCCTCTCCCCTCCCCTCCTCTCCTCCCATCTCACTCTCTCTCTGTTTGTCTTTCCTCTCTCTTTTTCTTCTATCTCTCCTAAAGCACCAGCTGCTGCAGCTCCAATTAATATGGGGGCGGGGGGCTGGAGAAGATAGCAGAGGTGCCAGCAGCAGCCTCCAGTTGAATAAATGGGCAGCCCGATGCTGTTTATATGGTTCGGGAAGCATCTCCATTCTCTTTATATCTCACATTGAGTTAAGGATCTTTTAAACTGCTCTTTCGTCTTATATGCAACCCACCTAAATTCAACTATACATCCAATCTGCAAGATGACCACCTCAGACGTAGAGCAGACAATGCTCTGAATGCCAACAGAACCTCAGTTTTAGAAAGCAAAATGCTTGCTTCCATTCTTTCTCTGGTTAGCCTTGCAGATGCCCACACTGACCTCTCATATATTGACATGCAGAAAAATGACAGATGTCAGTGATATATTAAATTGGTTGGTAATAGCTGGTCCTAAAGCAGTGTGACACAATGTGAAAATGTGGTGGGTCTGGCTTGATGGATTACATGGTTTTGCCTGAAGGCCTCTAAACTGACTAGGACAAAGTTAGAGAAAGATGCTCCGGTAGCAGTAGCAGAGGGGCAGCTGATAAAGGGAAGGCAATTCAGGGAAAGTGGTGAGGTCATGGAGGCAGTGTGGCTATAAGGTGGAGGACCCTGGACCATGAGTGCATACCTGGAGGGTAAGGAGGCTTCTGAGGGGGAAGTGGCAGTGACGGCAGCTAAAGGGTCCCTTGGTGGTAAGAGGAGAGATGATGGGCAAGCAGAAGGTCAAGGCTAAGCGTTGAAGATGAGGAAAAACTCAGCAGAGTAACCAAGACTTTACCGCAATGCCTTGAGGACCAGGGGTTCCAGTACCGGGTGCGGATCAGGCACAAACGGGCTTGCCTTTGAAGCTCCGGTGGCATCTATGCACTCTGGCCCCATTCACAGAGCCAGACGGAGGTTGGGCCAGGAAAAGTGGCGAAATTCAAATATACTAGTAAATAAATGCAATCTAAAATAAAGAAGGGGAAATAAAACAAAGCAGGCCCAGGCAACCTTGAAGAGGGCAAAAACAAAGGAATAAAAGATATTATATAATAAACATGGATAAAATAACAACAGGTATGAAAGGAGCATAAGGAAAACCTTAATTTTAAACTTTTTAAATGTTACTACTACTATTGTGTGTACACATTGTAGGAAGACCAGGTGCAAAACCTTACTCTAAAAACTATTTAGATTAAGGGCTTTGTATACCAAATTACTCGCATCTGTGGACAATTGGTCTGAAAATGCTAGGATTTAGAACAATCTAAATTTTATGTATATCACTTTTTCTACATATAAAAAACTGCAGATACAAGAAGAAAGCCCTTCAAATGTATTCTTCTAGAGCGGTCTCGAAATGCTTCCAAATTAAAGTGAAAGTAAAACAGGCAGAGATGCCATAGGAACAAAAAAACACCGAGGATTTCAGACAGAAAAATGTATCAAGTATATTTTTCCACAATCTGCAAACTTGAACGCATGGACAGTATTCTTCTCTGACAAAGGTAACCATACCCCCCAAAGTTCCCCCCCTCCACACCCCCGGTACATGGCAGCCAGCTAAGTGTCCCTTTTTAGCACCACTTTCCCAATAGCCCCAGTCTCTGTAGCCCCCTCTGCCTGCGCACAGAGGCCTCGTTTCACTTCTCAGTCCTTTTCCGCCACTTTACTTTATACATGCAAAAACAACAGTTGATTGACAGAATGCAGAACAATGTCATACATTCACCCCAGTACAGAGATCTGGGCCTAAATCCATCATTTTTTTGCTCACCATGCCATTCCAGTTTGAACCCAGCCATATGCAAATCAGTCTTGACCCTGTGCCTCATGGGAACAGTCCAGCCCGAACTGCCAAGCCAGGTCCTCCCTGGACTGGAAACAAGCATCCTAGGACCGGTTTCGGGGTTTCACCCCTCTTCAGCCAGGATAGCTTGATTCCAGTGGCATGGAGAGCACGGGACCCACGTCTGGGCATACCCGTCCCACTCGGGGTGACAAATGCAAAACCAACAGTTGATGGACAGAATGCAGAACAATGTCAGACAGTTCGGGCTGGACTGTTCCCATGAGGCACAGGGTCAAGACTGATTTGCATATGGCTGGGTTCAAACTGGAATGGCATGGTGAGCAAAAAAACGATGGATTTAGGCCCAGATCTCTGTACTGGGGTGAATGTATGACATTGTTCTGCATTCTGTCCATCAACTGTTGTTTTTGCATTTGTCACCCGAGTGGGACGGGTATGCCCAGACGTGGGTCCCGTGCTCTCCATGCCACTGGAATCAAGCTATCCTGGCTGAAGAGGGGTGAAACCCCGAAACCGGTCCTAGGATGCTTGTTTCCAGTCCAGGGAGGACCTGGCTTGGCAGTTCGGGCTGGACTGTTCCCATGAGGCACAGGGTCAAGACTGATTTGCATATGGCTGGGTTCAAACTGGAATGGCATGGTGAGCAAAAAAACGATGGATTTAGGCCCAGATCTCTGTACTGGGGTGAATGTATGACATTGTTCTGCATTCTGTCCATCAACTGTTGTTTTTGCACTTTACTTTATACGGCAGGTAGTTTGCCTGGCCACCTTCGGTATCCCCTCCTCCGCCAGGCGCCCACGTCCGCTCCCCATACCTGCTCTGTGGCTTTGTCGTCCCTAAACCTCTCTGCTCCCTAGTTCAGTGTATTGTGTCACTCTGGAGTCCTTGAACCCAGGGCTTTAAGAGGGCCGGGTCTCACCGATGCTGAGCACCGGCAGTTTTTTTAAGGAGGCCTCGAAATGGGTCCCTATCGGGCTCTGTGTTGTGCCCTGGCACAAGCGGTCAGGTTTTTTTCCGACTGCAGTGACAGCAGGCACATCGATGTGCGCTGCTCACTTCTCACTAGTGGAGAAGTTACCGCATGACGTGAGCGTTGTAGGGGAAGGGAAATCCTTTAAAGAGAGTCATTTTCTCTCGGGATTTCCCTTCTCTTTTTGAAAGTCAGGAGCAGCAACAATGTCGTGGTGTCACCAGGGCTGTAAGTCGAAGCTTTTTCAATATTATATACAAGCCATAGTTTCGCTTATTTATCTTTTGAAACTAACAACCATTGACAAAGCCAATAGTGGTGACTTGTTGTAGGTATGATGTTACTTGTTGTAGGTATGATGTTACTTGTTGTAGGTATGATGTTACTTGTTTCATATATCTGGATGCAATGACAGAAACCGCAAAATACAAGTCGGGCGGCACACTATGCTAAACTCAGATTTCTAGCTTACGTGTTTTAAGCCACGCCCTTTTTTACATTGGCCACGCCCCTTTGAGAGACCCCCCAGTTTTTTCATCCCACTTAAGCCTTGCTTGAACCTCTAAGACACTCTCCCCCCCTCTCAGGGCCTTACCCTCTCTCCTTGAACCCCGCCACCCCTGCACCGAGCATGCTCAGTTGTCCTGTCACACTCTGCAGCCCCCCCTTACATGTTCAGTGCCTCTGTAGCTTACTCGCTCTCTGCCGCTGACACAGTGACCTTTGCCCCTCCTGACAGCTCGACGCCGTCGTTATGTAACAGCGCGGGAACTCTCCAGCGGAGCGTGGAGCACGCGCAGCCTCTCGGGCGGGCACGGGGCTCGGCGGGAGCAGCCCTTGCAGGAGGGGGCAGTGAGCAGCCAGGCGTCGAGTCAATGGGGTCCACTGACCAGGAACCTAGGGAGGGTCGGTGGTGGGGGATGTCAGTGGGAATCACCAGAAGGAGCAGTTACTTGCGTGGTCGGAGAGACAAACCAAAATCAGTCCTGGCAAAAATGTTCAAACCTAGTAAGGCTTCCCCGAGCCCAGTGCACGCCAGTGCAAAGGGCCCCTTTGCTGTGGTGTTGGCTGGGTAGTTAGATACATAAATGATATGGGTTCGGTGGGTCCCTCGGATTCTGGACCCGGGTGCCACTGCACCTACTGTACCATTGATAGCTACGCTCTTGCTCAAACAAGCCCTACAGTGCAGTAAACCGCGACTAAAATAAGGGAAGAGAGGTTAGCTGGAACCCAGCAACGAAGGGTGAGTGGCAGGCCATGCAACGGATGGTTGATGCCTTCAAATCAACGCCTGACTTACTTTTTTTATTATTACAAGAAATTCCTTGTTGCGAGTCTGAAATAATCTCACTTAAATCAGAATAGGTCACACATTCAGACAGTAGAAGCCCCCTCCCCGCAGCCCCTTCCCAAAGAGCCCAGTCACGTGACATACAGGGGGACACATCAGTCGTTTATGGCCAGCGGGTTGATAACGCACTTCATAGAATACAACGCAAAGGATTCTGGGCGAACTGGAACAGGGGCAAATGACGCACAACAGAGCTGTCTGAAACAGTCCCACACAACTACAGCATTAATTAAAATAGAAACATTTTCGTCAACATAAAGAAACGATGAGATAGTGAATAGAAAAGGCATAAAGCATGCTAGATAACCATTGCCAAAGCCAAAGCCAAAAGCATCTCTAACACACGAAAGGATACATACGTGTGGCACCAATGCAAGCTTCTCTCTGACACATATCCTACAGGTGCAGCGTGGGTAGCATGAGGAGTGCACACTTAATGAGAGACACATAGACATACACAACGGGTAGAGTACAAACAGCAGCGGTTCAAGTTTCCCTCAGTCACATGGAGCGCAGACTGTACAGGCAACATACGGGCGTCCTTGAAGACATGTAACAAGTACAGCATGGGAAGCAAAGTACAAGTCTCTTACGCACGCATGCGCAGTCCAAGTAGAGCGCAGGCATCAGCAGGCAAGCATGCGTCACACACAAAAGACTCCAAACACTGCGGCTGACCCTTGATTCAGCACCTCAATCCTTATTCAATACATATAAATGTCATGTGCATAACACTTCCGGAGTCTGCCGCAATTAGACTCCACTGGAAACCAGACCAAAGATTTAAGATTAACGGAAGGTGCACCAAGCTAAAAGTCCAGACGTTAATAGAAGTGTCCTTTAAATTTCCTTTATTCCTTGTAGTAAAACAAGCAGTCAAATCTCAGCCAACGCGTTTCGTTCTTTTCAACAGAACTTCCTCAGGGCAATAATTTACTGCAGTCTTGTAGAATTAAGATCCAGAAAGGTATAGTAACCTATTTATCAATTGCAACCCTACAATCAGAGTTCCAGGGCATAACTGGTCAATTCAAACGATCACTAATGATGATTAGCAATAATCCTATTGAAATAAAAAGCGAAGTTGACGTAACCAAATCACACCAGAAAGCCCCTCGGCCTACGGCGGCACCAGGGCAGAGACTGGGGCTCAGAGGCTGTCAGCGGGCATGGGAGCAGCGCGTTGAAGGGGTCTGAGGAGGGCACCGCGGGCACTGGCAGGGCTGACAGGATTAAGTGCCCCTCTGCAGAGGGATGGTCACGGTTTTCGTACGTGTGAGGTGACGGTGTTGGCTGTACTTGCCACGATGTAGTTGCTTCTAATCTGGTTTTCTGGTCATAAAGCTGTCAGAAGAGGCCATTATCGAAGGGAAGGAACCGGAAATTAACACCATTATTCAGGCTTTTATTGACTAACGGGAGCCCTGACCATGGGGATCCCAGATGGGATTGTCTTTGATTAATCTTTTTGGCAACACATACCGGAACGATGGTATTAATGATCACCAATGTAGATTATTATAATTGGTCTTGAATCTGGATCGAGGGGCTTTCTGGTGTGATTTGGTTACGTCAACTTCGCTTTTTATTTCAATAGGATTATTGCTAATCATCATTAGTGATCGTTTGAATTGACCAGTTATGCCCTGGAACTCTGATTGTAGGGTTGCAATTGATAAATAGGTTACTATACCTTTCTGGATCTTAATTCTACAAGACTGCAGTAAATTATTGCCCTGAGGAAGTTCTGTTGAAAAGAACGAAACGCGTTGGCTGAGATTTGACTGCTTGTTTTACTACAAGGAATAAAGGAAATTTAAAGGACACTTCTATTAACGTCTGGAATTTTAGCTTGGTGCACCTTCCGTTAATCTTAAATGCGTCACACACAAGCCCACTGACTGCGGGCAGCAGCAGGTCAAGCTTCTCATTCTCAGAACAGGTACAGCACAGGGGTGCTGCTTGCTCGGGTAAGGGTCCGCAAGCCTGAGGCGGACTTCCCCGAGCTCACCTTTTATCCAGACCATCGCTCCTTCAGGATTAATAGTACTAAAACCCCAAGGATGTTGGTTGCATTTCACAAGCGTGCCTTTTTATTGCAAAGGCCACTATTAAAAGTTCGTAATACATCAAACGGTTATCGCGTGTCATATATCATTCTTACATCTCGATTATGCAAACACATGTTTGCACAGGGTTTGGAAACGCAAGGTGTGTAATGTTTATTGAACCTTTGAATTACTGGGGGTGATAACAACTGACCACTCGGATTTATCCCCAGAAAAACTTTGGCAGGTTGAACCTGCCAGAATTTAATGGAGGATAGACCCAGTAAATCCCAGGACGTAGATTTTCGTGCTATTTATTACACCTGTTAAACACCGAACCCTGGGACATCACATTTTCATAGGTGGTGCAATAGCTCTGTGCCTTCGTGGCACTCACAGTCCAGGACTTAGCAGTTAGAATGTGTATCCACAATAATACTTGTAAACATTTGACTCTGCTGTAGATTTCCTTGTTAGCGGGGTTTTGAAACATCCCCTTATTAGGGCCATGCACTTAAAGGCATGGCAAATTATTATTATTTATGTGGTGCAGGTTCTCATTTGCTCCTACCTCGATGCTCTGAGGACCAGGGGTTCCGGCGCCGGGTGCGGATCGGCTACAGACGGACTTGCCTTAGGCTCATCCTAGTGCTAACCAAGAAGTCTCTCCTTTCTGAAGTAGACGCCTCCTTCCGGGAGGCTTGCTTCTCCGAGCCAGGGCACCATTCGGGGCCTTCTGTTAAGCGGCGGCCTCCACCACTGTCTACCTCAATGATTCAGACCATTTCTGACACATACATTTTTGATATTGCCTGTGGAGCCTAAATAATTGATTGAGCTACGATCCCTCAGGATTCTGAGGTGCTGGGATTTACTAGGCTCTGGGACTCTGTGAGGGAAGGGGGACTCTGGGGAGACATTCAGCACGTTTCTCGTCCAGATATAAGGTAAAGAACTTGAGTGTGACCACCCTGAATGGAAACTTTTAACCAGAGGAACACCAGACACCTCTATCCTAAATGATACCACATACTTTTGTGTATTCCAAGCTGTATCAAACAGACATAGAGCATGTATGCCTCACTACACAACAGAGTATACAAAGTATACTACACAAGAGAGGCATCAACTCTCTTCCCTACACAAGCACGCCATAGAAATCTGGGACCTCCCCAACACGTACTCGCCATACGTCGCTTTCCTCACAGAAACCTGGACAAACGCCAACTCTTCACCCGACATCGCCACTGCCATTCCTAACAGATACAAGATCTTGCACAAGGACCGCCCCATCCATTCAGGAGGAGGCATCGCCGTCATTCACAAAAGCAACCTCCGCATGGCTACCCTCCGGGATGACACAATGACCCTCCCGGAGCACCTTCACTTCCAGATCCAGACCAACCCCAAAACGACGCTCCGCGGAACCCTCATCTACAGGCCGCCCGGCCCCACGCTCCCTTTATTGACGCCATTACCGACCTCTTCACACCCCATGCCCTCTCATCCACAGACTACATCCTACTCGGAGACCTAAACTTCCACCTGAATAACCACAATGACTCAAACACCACCTCCCTCCTAGAGACCCTCGCCAAAATAGGACTGAAACAACTATTCACCGCTCCCACGCACACAGCGGGACACATACTCGACCCAGTCTTCACTGGAGTAAACAGCGTCTCCTACAGCCACACCATGGAACTCCTCTGGACAGATCACCACTGCATCCACTTCTTCAACAAGCATTTGCAATGCAATAGGTCTCGCATTTACGCAAGTTTGAGCTATTGACATTGTAAATGACAATGCCTTTTATTTATGTTTTGGTTTTTAAACCATAAATAAAATACATTGTCATTTACAATGCCAATAGCTTCAACTCGCGTAAATGAGAGACCTATTGTATTGCAAAAGCTTGTTTCATCCCAGCTACTTGGCGCGGCCCTGCATGGGAATTCCTACCTGGAGAATGACAATGCTGTCCAGAACTGCCCATTCCTTCCTGACTTCAGTGACCTTGCATGGCCTCCACTTTTACCCTTACTTTATCAGTACCACAGAATCAGTACTTCGAGGTTATTTTTTGCCCAAATATTCTTCTGGGGGACAGTTCCATGGATTTACAACACAGTCATTAAATCAAGGCCATTACACTACAAGTCTTTGCTCATAGGCAGGACCACTGGAATAACGCAATATTGTGGCTGCCGCGTTCTCGGAGTATTTACATATTTTCCACACTTGCCGCATGATTCAGATCTTCTGTATCAGTTGCAAACATTGATTCTAGCTCAGATGGATCAAAAGAGGCTTTAAAAAGCATCAGCCGTGGTCCCCCGGGGGGACAGACGCTTTGCAAAGATTAACTGTCACCATTTCGTTGCTGACGGCTGTATTCGGGTGTTAGAGTGCTGCTAATGAGGAGAAACGTTTGCCCAGACAGTAGTACTGTGTTCTAAAATGACAAAATAGCAAAATATTGCGACAGAATGTGCCATATTACGCTGCATCATTGCACCTCTTCTGTGTCTGATTATGTTTGTACCTCTCCAGTCCCTGCAGCACCTGTTCTGACCTGGGTCTCAGGCTCTACAACAGCTCTGCTGACCTGGTTCTCTGGCTCTACAGCAGCTCTGCTGACCTAGTTCTCTGGCTCTACAGCAGCTCTGCTGACCTGGTTCTCTGGCTTTACAGCAGCTCTGCTGACCTGGTTCTCAGGCTCTAGAGCGGCTTTGCTGAAATGGTTTTCTGGCTCTACAGCAGCTCTGCTGACCTGGTTCTCTGGCTCCACAGCAGTTCTGCTGACCTGGTTCTCTGACTCTTCAACGGCTCTGCTGACCTGGTTCTCAGGCTCTACAGCAGCTTGCTGACCTGGTTCTCTGGCTCTACAGCAGCTTGCTGACCTGGTTCTCTGGTTCTAGAGAGGCTCTGCTGGCCTGGTTCTCTGGCTTTAGAGCGGCTCTGCTGACCCAGTTCTCTGGCTCTAGAGCGGCTCTGCTGGCCTGGTTCTCTGGCTTTAGAGCAGCTCTGCTGACCTGGTTCTATGGCTCTAGAGCGGCTCTGCTGACCTGGTTCTCAGGCTCTACAGCAGCTCTGCTGACCTGGTTCTCTGGCTCTACAGCAGCTTTGCTGACCTGGTTCTCTGGCTCTACAGCAGCTCTGCTGACTTGGTTCTCTGGCTCTGGAGCAGCTCTGCTGACCTGGTTCTCTGGCTCTAGAGCAGCTTTGCTGACCTGGATCTCTGGCTCTACAGGAGCTCTGCTGACCTGGTACTCTGGCTCTACAATAGCTCTGCTGACCTGGTTCTCAGGCTCTACAGCCGCTCTGCTGACCTGGTTCTCTGGCTCTAGAGCAGCTCTGCTGACCTGGTTCTCTGGTTCTAGAGAGGCTCTGCTGGCCTGGTTCTCTGGCTTTAGAGCGGCTCTGCTGACCCAGTTCTCTGGCTCTAGAGCGGCTCTGCTGACCTGGTTCTCTGGCTCTAGAGCGGCTCTGCTGACCCGGTTCTCTGGCTCTAGAGCGGCTCTGCTGAACTGGTTCTCTGGCTCTAGAGCGTGTCTGCTGACCTGGTTCTCTGGCTCTACAGCAGCTCTGCTGACCTGGGTCTCAGGCACTACAACGGCTCTGCCGACCTGGTTCTCTAGCCCTACAATGGCTCTGCCGACCTGGTTCTCTAGCCCTACAATGGCTCTGCTGACCTGGTTCTCTGGCTCTAAAGCAACTCTGCTGACCTGGTTCTATGGCTCTACAGCAGCTTGCAGACCTGCTTCTCTGGCTCTACAGCAGCTCTGCTGACCTGGTTCTCTGGCTCTACAGCAGCTCTGCTGACCTGGTTCTAAGGCTCTACATCAACTCTGCTAACCTGGTTCTCTGGCTCTACAGCAGCTTGCTGACCTGGTTCTCTGGCTCTACAACACCTCTGCTGACCTGGTTCGCTGACCTGGTTCTCTGGCCCAGTTCTCTGGCCATAGAGCAGCTCTGCTGACCTGTGTCACGATTCACTCCCTGTGCTCTCGTTCCCACCGCCAGGGGGCCGAATTGTGGGGCTTTCCAGTGTTCTAATATGCTTCCAGACACTCCCCTGCATGCATATCTTAACTTCCAGGCATTTGGACACTATTTAGGAATTGACATCCATTCCCAATCCATGCCGGGTTTTGTGGAAGCCAGTCTGCTCATGCTGGAAACTCCATTACCTATAATCCCCTGCTCACTGCTTCGTCTCCAACCCTGCAGGCCAAGGATGAGTGGAGGAATTCAGCTCACCTGTGGCTGGCTGCTGCTAGCCTGCTCACACCTGATGCATGTGATTACTGTGAGCTCTTTTAAGCCCCAGCTCCCTTCAGGCCAAGGTTGGTCATTGTAGCTGTGTACCGGTGAGACCGATCCTTGTTTCCAGTGTTTCTGAGCTTTTGCTATCCTTGTTTCCAGTTAATCCTTGTTCCTTGATTCCTGAGCTATAGATATTCCTTGTGCCTGAATTGGCACTGCCTGCAGTGCTACCTTGTTTCCTGAGCTATAGCTATTCCTTGTGCCTGAATTATCACTGCTTGCAGTGCTACCTTGTTTCCTGAGTTCCTGAGCTATAGTTATTCTTTGTTCCTGTTCCTGGGCTTCAGCTATTTCTTGTTCCTGATTTGCACTGCTTACAGTGCTCTCTTGACTCCTTGTTTCCTGAGCTGTAGCTATTTCCTGTTTCCTTGAACCAGTACAGCCTGCAGTGCTACCTTGACTCCTGAGCCTTAGCATTCCTTGTTCCTGAACTGCAGCAGTTTCCCTTGTTCCTGAACTAGCTCTGCCTGCAGTGCTACCTTGACACCTGAGCCTTAGCATTCCTTGTTCCTGACCTGCAGCAGTTTCCCTTCTCCTGAACTAGCACTATCTGCAGTGCTACCTTGACTCCTGAGCCTTAGCATTCCTTGTTCCTGAACTGCAGCAGTTTCCCTTGTTCCTGAACTAGCTCTGCCTGCAGTGCTACCTTGACACCTGAGCCTTAGCATTCCTTGTTCCTGACCTGCAGCAGTTTCCCTTGTTCCTGAACTAGCACTACCTGCAGTGCTACCTTGACTCCTGAGCCATAGCATTCCTTGTTCCTGACCTGCAGCAGTTTCCCTTCTCCTGAACGAGCTCTACCTGCAGTGCTACTTTGACTCCTGAGCTTTTGCTCAAATCTTGTTCCTGCCCCAGCACTGCCTTCTATGATACTTTGTTTTCTTGATTCCTGAACCTGCACTATTCTAGTATACCCTTGTAGCCTCCCCTTCTGTACATCCTTTTCCAGTACCTGCCTTTCTTCCCATTTCCTTGGTTCCAGTTCTAGTTTGCTGTCTTTCTATTTCTGCTGTCTTGCTTCTGTTACCTTGTATGTTTGTTACCTGCTTTCTGCCAAGTGTGCCCTGTGATTTCCTTCCTTTCCTGTTAAGCACTCCTCCTTGCTAGCTCCTTGTCTATTGTGCTTGTGTTTAGTTCTACCCCTTTGCTGTTACTGCATTGCGTGTTCCTGTTTGATCGCCAGGATCCGTGGGCACAGCTGACTACCTAGGTGGTGTTTCTTGTTCACTGTGAGTATTGTCTTTGAGTTACTGTTATAACATCACCATAGGTATAAGCTCCACAGACCCTGCCTTTGCATACATATCCAATATATGGGTATTTTCAGTCAGTATCTGTAACAGCAATTGTGGGTGAGGAACTTACTGAGCTTCAGTCTTACAGTGTGGAGCTCCTGAGTGCTTTACCCCACATTCCCTTTATTGTTAATGTTGTGTTATATATATGTCTTGCACGTCCGTCCTGGGTATAGTTAGTCTCAATGTTAAATTGCCTTGTGAGTGCCCTTCCTTTCTGAGTCTTAGCCATCTTGTTCCTTTGTACAGGCTTCCCCTTTGGATCCCTTTTCTCCTCTGACTTCCTGTGTGATCCTGGGCAGCGCTGTACTCCTCTCTCTGTGTACGTTTTCTACCCCGTTCCCAGTCCTTGCCCAAGTCCCTGAGTGTGTTCCCGACATAGTCCCGGGCAGTCCCTGACAACCTGGTTCTCTGGCTCTACAGCAGCTCTGCGGACCTGGTTCTCTGGCACTACAGCAGCTCTGCTGATCTCGTTCTCTAGCTCTACAGCAGCTCTGCTGACCTGGGTCTCAGGTTCTACAACGGCTCTGCTGACCTGGTTCTCTAGCTCTACAATGGCTCTGCTGACCTGGTTCTCTGGCTCTACAGCAGCTCTGCTGACCTGGTTCTATGGCTCTACAGCAGCTCTGCTGACCTGGTTCTCTGGCTCTACAGCAGCTTGATGACCTGCTTCTCTGGCTCTACAGCAGCTCTGCTGACCTGGTTCTAAGGCTCTACAGCAGCTCTGCTGACCTGGTTCTCTGGCTCTACAGCAGCTTGCTGACCTGGTTCTCTGGCTCTACAACACCTCTGCTGACCTGGTTCGCTGACCTGGTTCTCTGGCCCAGTTCTCTGGCCATAGAGCAGTTCTGCTGACCTCGTTCTCTGGCTCTACAGCAGCTCTGCGGACCTGGTTCACTGGCTCTACAGCAGCTCTGCTGACTTGGTTCTCTGACTCTACAGCAGCTCTACTGACCTGGTTCTCTAGCTCTACAGCAGCTCTGCTGACCTGGTTCTCTGGGTCTAGAGCACCTCTGCTGACCTGGTTCTCTGGCTCTTGAGCAGCGCTGCTGACCTTGTTCTCTGGCTCTAGAGCAGCTCTGCTGACCTGGTTCTCTGGCTCTACAACGGCTCTGCTTACCCAGTTCTCTGGCTCTAGAGCGGCTTTTCTGACCTGGTTCTCTGGCATTACAGCAGCTCTACTGACCTGGTTCTCTGGCTCTACAACAGCTCTGCTGACCTGGTTCTCTGGCCCTAGAGAGGCTCTGCTGACCTGGTTTTCTGGCTCTAGAGCGGCTCTGCTGGCCCGGTTCTCTGGCTCTAGAGCAGCTCTGCTGACCTGGCGCTCTGGCTCTACAGCAGCTCTGCTGACCTGGTTCCCTCGCTCTAGAGCGGCTCTGCTAACCTGGTTCTCTGGCTCTATAGCAACTCTGCTGACCTGGGTCTCAGGCTCTACAACGGCTCTGTTGACCTGGTTCTCTGACTCTAGAGCAGCTCTGCTGACCTGGTTCTCTGGCTCTAAAGCAGTTCTGCTGACCTGGTTCTCTGGCTCTACAGCAGCTCTGCTGACCCGGTTCTCTGGCTCTACAGCAGCTCTGCTGGCCTGGTTCTCAGGCTCTAGAGCGGCTCTGCTGACCTGGTTTTATGGCTCTAGAGCGACTATGCTGACCTTGTTCTCTGGCTCTACAGCGGCTCTGCTGACCTGGTTCTCTGGCTCTACAGCAGCTCTGCGGACCTGGTTCTCTGGCCTGGTTCTCTGGCCCAGTTCTCTGGCCATAGAGCAGCTCTGCTGACCTTGTTCTCTGGCTCTGCAGCTCTGATGACCTGGTTCTCTGGCTCTACAGCAGCTCTGCTGCCCTGGTTTTCTGGCTCTACAGCAGCTCTGCTGACCTGGTTCTCTGGCTCTACAGCAGCTCTGCTGACCTGGTTCTCTGGCTCTAGAGCAGCTCTGCTGACCTGGTTCTCTGGCTCTACAGAAGCTCTGATGATCTGGTTTTCTGGCTCTACAGCAGCTCAGCTGATCTGGTTCTCTGGCTCTACAGCAGCTCTGCTGACCTGTTTCTCTGGCTTTAGAGCAGCTCTGCTGACCTGGTTCTCTGGCTCTACAGCAGCTCTGCTGACCTGGTTCTCTGGCTCTAGAGCAGCTCTGCTGACCTGTTTCTCTGGCTCTAGAGCAGCTCTGCTGACCTGGTTCTCTGGCTCTACAACGGTTCTGCTGACCTGTTTCTCTGGCTCTACAGCAGCTCTGCTGACCTGCTTCTAGAGTGGCTCATCTGGCCTTGTTCTCTGGCACTAGAGCGGCTCTGCTGACCTGGTTCTCTGGCTCTAGAGCGGCTCTGCTGACCTGGTTCTCTGGCTCTAGTGCGGCTCTGCTGACCTGGTTCTATGGCTCTACAGCAGCTCTGCTGACCTGGGTCTCAGACTCTACAACGGCTCTGCTGACCTGGTTCTCTGGCTCTACAGCAGCTCTGCTGACCCGGTTCTCTGGCTTTACAACAGCTCTGCTGACCTGGTTCTCTGGCTCTACAACGGCTCTGCTGACCTGGTTCTCAGGCTCTACAGCAGCTCTGCTGACCTGGTTCTCTGGCTCTACAGCAGCTCTGCTGACCTGGTTCTCTGGCTCTACAGCAGCTCTGCTGACCTGGTTCTCAGGCTCTAGAGCAGTTCTGCTGACCTGGTTTTCTGGCTCTACAGCAGCTCTGCTGTCCTGGTTCTCCGTCTCTACAGCAGCTCTGCAGACCTGGTTCTCTGGCTCTACAATGGCTCTGCTGCCCTGGTTCTCAGGCTCTACAGCAGCTTGCTGACCTGGTTCTCTGGCTCTAGAGTGGCTCTGCTGGCCTGGTTCTCTGGCACTAGAGCGGCTCTGCTGACCTGGTTCTCTGGCTCTAGAGCGGCTCACATGACCCAGTTCTCTGGCTCTAGAGCGGCTCTGCTGACCTGGTTCTATGGCTCTACAGCAGCTCTGCTGATCTGGGTCTCAGGCTCTACAACGGCTCTGCTGACCATGTTCTCTGGCTCTACAGCAGTCTGCTGACCTGGGTCTCTGGCTCTACAACGGCTCTGCTCACCTGGTTCTCTGGCTCTACAACAGCTCTGCTCACCTGGTTCTCTGGCTCTAGAGCAGCTCTGCTCACCTGGTTCTCTGGCTGTAGAGCAGCTCTGCTGACCTGGTTCTCTGGCTCTACAACGGTTCTGCTGACCTGGTTCTCTGGCTCTACAGCAGCTCTGCTGACCTGGGTCTCAGGCTCTACAACGGCTCTGCTGACCTGGTTCTCTGGCTCTACAGCAGCTCTGCTGACCTGGTTCTCTGGCTCTTCAACGGCTCTGCTGACCTGGTTCTCTGGCTCTACAGCAGCTCTGCTGACCTTGTTCTCTGGCTCTAGAGCAGCTCTGCTGACCTGGTCCTCTGGCTCTACAACGGCTCTGCAGACCTGGTTCTCTGGCTCTAGAGCAGCTCTGCTGACCTGGTTCTCTGGCTCTAGAGCAGCTCTGCTGACCTGGTTCTCTGGCTCTAGAGCGGCTTTGCTGGCCTGGTTCTCTGGCTCTACAACTGCTCTGCTGACCTGGTTCTTAGGCTCTACAGCCACGCTAAAACCCCGAATACAAAAACCAGACAAGCTGTTGCCATTGTGAAAAAAGTATAGTGCTTACCAACTAATGAAGGAGACAGTGTAACGCCGCAATTAAAAGATCCAGTCCTGATGGGCGGTCCCAAAAGGAGACAGGGCGGTAACAAGGAAGGACTAAGAAGCCTCATTATCAATCGGAAGCCAGCATTTACCATGGACGATGACGCCAGCCAATGAAAAATATGGGCGGGGCTTCCACACCACTTCTAAAACATACCCTAATACAGCATGCTTCGCAAAGCGTGCAGCGCATGCGCTGCAACGCTAGGCTCGACCTAAAAACCCACCATACACAAGCAAGCCCATTGCCTCCCCTGCAGAAGCTGCAACAAAGTCACGAAGACCAGCTCTCCTCAGCCCCCATCAACACCCTACCACCAACTACACCAGACACAAACAACACAGCATGCAACCTCCACCGCTGGTAAGCCGCGGTCCGTGCAGGTAACAGCGGTGGGGCGGTGTGGGGGGTGATTTTGAGGGACGATGCAGAGAGAAAATTAAATAATTAATTTTCCCTCGAAATCCCCCCCCCCACCGCCCCACTGCTGTTACCTGCACGGACCGCGGCTGCCGCTGGATTACGAACTGCACCGACATACTCGCCCCCCCCCCAAGAAAGCCACAGGAAGACACATCAAGAAAGCAAGCTGGTTCACCACTGCATTTCAAGAATGCAGACCCTCCTGCAGACGACTCGAAAAGACATGGAGGAACAACAAACCCTGGAAACATGCGCTGCTTCAAAACACCCACCACCGCACACCACCAACTCATCAAATCCACAAGAAAGAAATCCCTCCAAGGCAGAATCCTCACCAACGCACATATTACCAAAGAGCTCTTCTCCATCATCAAATAATTTGCCAAACCCTGCAGCAAAACAACAGACTTCCACCCTTCCAAGATCTCTGCAACAGACTCAGCACCTTCTTCCACCACAAGATTAAGTTGATCTATGACAACTTCGACAACCAAGACCACCTCACTGCTCCAGCTCCCCCCTCAGAGAAAACATCTTCCACTCCGGAGATCCCTCAAAACCCTACCCACACCACATCTTCCACAGAGCCGCCTCTGCTATCGCACCCAAACTACGTTGGACGATCAAATGCTCCTTTGAGACCACCACCTTCCCCGACTACTGGAAACATGCCAAAGTCAACCCCCTCCTGAAGAAATCCTCCCCAGATCCGATGGACCTCAAGAACTTCAGGCCCATCTCCCTGCTTCCATTTGCAGCCAAGGTCATCGAAAAGACCGTCAACACCCAGCTAGCAAACTTCATCGAAGCTAACAGCGTCCTGGACATCTCCCAGTCTGGATTCCGAAGCAACCACAGCACCGAGACTGCCCTACTCGCTGCCACCGATGACATCCACTCCCTCCTCGACCAGGGCGAAACGGCAGCCCCCATCCTCCTGAACCTCTCGGCTGCATTTGACACAGTCTCTCACCGTACCATAGCCTCCAGACTCCACAACGCCAGCATCCGCAGCAAGGCCATTGACTGGATATGCTCCTTCCTCACCGGCAGAACTCAGCGGGTCAGACTCCCTCCCTACCTCTCGGAACCGACAGAGACCAACTGTGGAGTGTCACAGGGCTCCTCCCTCAGCCCCACCTTCTTCAACATCTACATGGCCCCCCCGCAACCATCATCAGGAACCACAGGCTCAACATCGTCTCTGACGCAGACGACACCCAGCTGATCCTCTCCCTCACCAATGAACCCAACATCACCAAACACAACTTCCAAGAAGGGAGGAAAGCCGTCACGACCTGGATGAAGAATAGCTGCCTGAAACTCAACGCAGAAAATACAGACGTCCTCATCCTTGGCTCCTCCCCTTCCGCATGGAATTACTCCTGGTGGCTCTCCGCCCTCGGAAATCCCCCCATCCGATAGACGATGCACAAAACTTCGGCTTCATATTAGACTCATCTGTCACAATGAACCGCCAGATCAACGCCGTATCCTCGACCTGCTTTAACACCCTCTGCATGCTTCGAAAGACTTTCAGATCTATCCCAACTGAATCCAGAAAAACTATCAGGCACGCACTCATCAGCAGCAGACTGGACTATGGCAACGCTCTCTATGCCAGAACCAACAAGACGCTCTTTCGCAAACTCCAGACTGTCCAGAACGCCGCAGTCAGACTGATCCTCGACATCCCCTATCACAGTCACATCACCCATCACCTCCACGATCTCCACTGGCTTCCAGTCGAAAGAAAAATAGTCTTCAAACTCCTCACCCACACATACAAGGCCCTTCACAACATCGGACCTGCATACCTCAACAGCTGCCTCTCCTTTCACGCACCCAAAAGACACCTCCTATTAGCCCGATCTCTCTGGCCACCGTCCCACGTATCAACAAGACCAGAACAGGAGGAAAGTCCTCCTACCTCGCAGCCAAAGCATGGAACACCCTCCCCCTCCACCTCCGGCAATCTCCCACATAGCCCCAGTTCAGAAAGGATTTTAAGACTTGGCTCTTCGGATGACCCCAGCACTCAATGGAGCAGCCCCCGAACCTCACAGCATCTTGAGACCCTCACGGGTGAGTACTTGCACTTTACCAACCCTGATTGATTAATTGAACTCCCACAAGTCCAGAACATTAAAACAATCTGTCTAAAATGGACCCGCTCCTGCTCTTGTGCCCATAGTAAAACCTAAAACTGTGTTTCTACCAGCTGAATTTTGCAGTGTTATTTCCCCCTCCTTGCTAAAAGGAGCAGTTTAATTATAATGTACTGCACCACCAACACACACACACTAAATAGTGCCCGCCATTTCTTGCAGGTCCTTGTTCTGAAGGACAACTGAAAGACATAAACACATTTTATCCGTCTCTATTTTTACTGTAAAAGGCAATTAGAACCCTCTTTCTATTTAATTTGTACTAGAGGCATCGAAGGAAGGAACCTATGTATTCTTGAATTTAACATAGTATTGTTTCATAAAGTTATCCTCCCGAAATTGACTAGAGGTATCGAAGGAGGAACCTATGTATTCTTGAATTTAACATCGCATTGTTTCATAAAGTTATCCTCCCGAAATTGAATGGTGTCTTCTTTTGTTTGTTTTGTTGTTGAGGAAAATGTGCATTTTGCTTGGCTAGCACCCTTTAATCAAACATATGTGGCAATCTAATTTTAAGCATTATTGTTCATTAGCATTTTTTTAAATCCATTGTTTTGGCAGGGCATTTCACAAAGCAATGCTAAGTACACCTCATTGGGTGCGATCTTTATATGAAATACCTGCCCCCTTCAGGGCCCTCTTTGGTTGAAGAAATAAGTCCAAGCCCTTCACACAAAAAGATGACGAGCTATTTCAGAAATTTAAAATGGCAGTAGTTACGATTTTGCAGGATGAAAACCTTATTTTTATTTGTATAAAAATTGGAAAAAATAAATCTAACATGCGTGAGATTGTAAGCTCAAATGTGCAATTGGTGGAAGGAATAATGCGTTAAAGCTACGTGCTACAGAGACTGCGCCAGGCTTCCTTCTTAACATTAGAATCACGTTCTCGGCAGTCAGAAGCCTCCGGGTATTGGGAGTAAATGGCAGGCAAGAGGCGGCAGTGATGAAAATACTGTACGGATGAAAAGCCAAAGGCTTTGTGAAGATCACTGGAGGAAGTGTGGACAAAATCCAGAGAGCAGGATTAGATCATGACACAAGAGTAGAATCAGATTGCCAAATTGGCTAATGCTAGTCAAACCTGCCATAAAGAGGACTCAAGTCAATCTGCACCTTATCGACAATCCAGCATTTGCTGCACTGTGATTATATGGTCATTAGAACAGATGGATTTATATGGAGGCTACGTAACGGGTAACTATCATCGTCCTTCAATCCCAATTAGAACATTGGAATGTTGAGTGCTCCATTGAAGACAATGGAGTAGCTCCGGGCTTATAGTGGCTGGTATAAGCCCGGAGCTCCAACATTCCAATGTTTCTTTGTTCACAGCTGTGGCTGTGAACAAAGGCTTCAGGGAGCCTGAGGGGATTTCAATTCCCTCGCGCTGCCTGAAGCCTTTGTTTTATTTGTTAGAACATTCTGCCCTCTAGTGGCAGAATGTTCTAATAGCCTTATAGCCCTTCGTAGCTGGGCTATACCGGCTATTAAAGTCCCGATCCCTTGTTAAAGGCCCTCGCCGAGCCGATATAGCCCGCTACGGTAGGCTATAAGGCTATATTAATGAATTATGGAAAAGTCAACCACTTACCATAATACCCTAATCACACGTTTCACCATGGCTTCACAATTGCCCTATTATCATAAAATCAGACAGTTGTGATGTCACATGAGCTGAACACAGCTCATACAGATGTCTTTCGTCTAAAACTCCCATTGTAAGGACCAAAAACACACAGCAAGAGCCTTTTCCATTTCAAAGAGGACTGTGATCCCGACAGATCATTTCTCAATTGCTGCAAACATTAGAACTCGCATCACGAGCCCATGCTCCTTATAAATGCCATCCCTTCATCGGAGTCCCCGGTGATGCTCTGTCCCACTTCTGGGCAGCCGGAGCCACCTTCACTGTGAAGAAACATAACCAGGGTATATTGATTCGCTCATAACTGCTCAACTAAGTATGTACAAAGCCAACAGTCTGACTCTTGCATACTGTAGTGAAAATGTTTAACCAAGCTTCCCCACCATACAAAGCATAGTTGTAGCATAAGCAGCTTCAAATATTTTATTTACAATCTGTATAGCTCTTTGCTGCCACTGTTGTTTGTTCCAAGCACTTTGTAGTCCTTCCTCTCTTAGCGTCAATGCAAGCGTCCCTCGCACACAGGCATATACACACAGTCCTACCACAAACACAGAACAGGTTCCACATGGACATTGGCATACCAACACAAATGGGCGTTGCCTCGTCTGCTCAATGGTCTACTCCAGCAGAAAAGCCAACAGCACCTTTATATTTGTACGTCTGTGCATTGAGATGATGCCCTTTTCCTCCACTGGTATTTGTTGCAGCACAAGCTTCCCTCACATACCTAGAACAGTGCTTTAAATGGGGAGGTACTCTCTGATACTGAGTACCTGCACTTCTTTCATTTGAAAAGGAGAGTACCTGCACGTCTCAGCACTGCTGCACTGTATTTAATGAGAGAGTACCAGCACTTCCCAGGGGCCAACAGGTATTCTAACTAGTGAGCACCTGCACTTCTATATTTCCACTTAAAGCCCTGCCTAGGATGACTGCAACATAGGCAGCAGTGGAGCATACTGCCTGCACACACACACACACACACACAGAACTGGTATAGCATTGATGGTGGCAGTACAAGATCCCCGCACATACACAGAACAGTAACTGCACAGCCAGCAAGAGTGCAAGCTTCACTCCTTCTTGAAAATCTCGAAGCATTCCTATCACAAAACCTCAAAGCGGTTCAGTCTTGCTTTTATCATATCTCTGTGGTTTCACTAGAAGAAGGGGGAGGAAAGAGGCATGTTTCAGCTTCTAGCAGCATAGATCATTATCAGCATCATCCTTTTTTTTGCAGTTTTATCCAGTGCCAACTCGACCCGAAGGTATTGGAGCCCTTACATGAGCACCAGTTACATCACATAAGGTCACATTTGTTTTTAGCTCACACATGGACTGCGCATGGGCTGTCTTTTCGAGACATTTTGTTTATAATTAGTGGGATGACAACCCGCCCTGAGCTTACCATTTGTTAGCTTCAGCGTCACTCTCATTTCCTTCGTCCCCATTTATCACGGCATCGGGCGCCATGTAGTCTTCTTGTGTTTGGCCCTCCCCTGGAGCATGGACGAAGTACTTGTGTCCACCCACTGCTCCTGTTTTTGGAGCTACATGTCTTTGTGTTCAAGCACTCCATATGAGTGTTTGTGTTTTCAGGCCATCTCCCATATTACCGTCCATGTTGCTTCTTCTCCCTCCCAACGCTGCTGTGTGCCTCTGTGAAACCCTCACCTGCACCCATATTGCTCTCTCTCACCCCCTCCCTCTCCATATGCCTCCTTTCCTGCTGTCTCCCTCGTGTTAGTTTCCCCCTGCTGTGCTTGCTGTTTGTGTGCTTATCCCGTGTTCCTTTTTCGTCTGGGAGCTTCAGCCCCCTCCCCCCCCCCCTAACCCCCCACCTGCTGTGTTCTCTTTTGTTGGTTTCTTCCCTATCGTTCTTCTCTCTCTCCGTTTGCCCCCCTTCGTGTTGCTTTTCCCTAACCACTCACCCCCTGTCTCTTCCTAACCTCGGTGTTGCCCCCTGATCCTTACTTCCTTTTCCCCCTGTATTGCTTCACCTACCCACTCCCCCCGTGTTTCTTTCCCCACCGCTTATCCCATAAGGAAGCAGCCAAAGATCAATTAGTCGGTCCCTACCCGGGGTCCATAGAAAAGAAAGCGTAACCTTGAAACGGTCATGTAACAGCTTCAGTTCTTCATAGAGAAGCACAGTTTTATCTCACGCAGAAAATCTCCACACTTCACTAATGGCAAAGCAGCGTTCCGTTTACTGAACAGATGTAAATACCGCCACTCACTCAGTAGCATGAATAATATACATGTTGGCACAGGAGCACCTGAGGTGCTCACTGCGCGTGCGTTCAAAATCTGTTTTCCCAGCAGGGCATAGGTTTGAATCCTGGGAGGGCCACCCAGGTCATCATGCTTGCGATGTCGATAAATATGTATGTTTGAGTGTGTGTGTGTGTGTGGGGGGGGGGAGGGGTTAATAGCAACGCTTTTTTATATAGTTGTCTTCATCGCTAGCAGTCCATTCACAAATGAATTCTAGAAAAAGATTATTTTTAGATGAAACCACATGAATGCATATGGATTGTTTAGCCCGATTTGCAATGTCTGAGGCCTCAAGGCTCATATATGTTATATTCAGAATTCTAGGCACAATGCTTTAAAAAACATTTTCACAAAAATTGTGCACATACTGAAATAAAACAATATTTTTCCATTCAATTTACTACAAGCAACATTCTACTAAATACTGTACTACAGCTGTTAAATATAATCGTTTCACTAACTTTCTCAAATTTAAATACGTTCTCATTAATTAATTAATGATGTGTGTAGAGAAGGCAAACTTAAATCTGTGCTCTAAGTTAGTGCCTCTCATATACTTCACAGGTGTGCAGTCTTTCCGACTTTCGCTGTAAATGATTATGTGTTAAATTAAAATCAAATCTGAAATAGAAGATTTCATTTTACCTGCTATACATTACATTGGATGTTCTGGGTATTCAAGCCCAGTTAGTAAACTATTGTGGTACACTCTATAGAAACTTTAACAAGTAACCGCCGGCCACTGAGCGGCGCTTTCTGTGCCATTGGGTAAAGGTTTTTAAGATAACATCTAGCACCTCTTTTTCCATGAGGTGCACTTTTTGTTGCCCCCTCATTTCTTCGCCCACTCCCTCCTGTTGCTTTCCTCACCCTGTGTTACCCCCCTTGCTCCCCCCTCCCCCATGTTGCATTCCTCAGCCAAGCTATTTGTTTTTTGGTTAACCCATCCAACTCGGATCGGCAAACAGAAAAAAACACTAATGCCATATTCTAGGGGCGCTTATGCTTGGTGTATACGCGTACAAAACAACACAGCAGGCAGCTTGTGGCTATTTTATCTGCTTTAAAAGCCATGCTGCACAACATCGGGGTACTGTACTGTATGGCTAGAGCCATTGGCGCAGCCAATAGGTCCCCAAAGGTGAGACCTATTGGCTTTGCCAATGCTTGTTTATTTAGGTACAGGGTGTTCAAGTGATTTACCCAGAATCATAGGATATTGAGTTGACGCCGAGACTGGGGGACATCATTTTGCGTTACGCCACTGGCCTCAGAGGGGCAGGTCATTCACCCAAAGGAATCTAACAGCATTATGACTAATGCCCTAGGGGCACCAGGTGTCTTCTATAAAATGATAATTAACCTTTTTCATTATAATTTTATTTTTAGTCCTGCAGACTGCCAGCCGAGGGAGGGGTGTGGCCACCCATACTGACACTGCAGCTGCAGCACCAGTGAGGAGAGGGGAGTGGTGTGCACTGCCAAGTGCGCATGGCGGTTTGGCCGGCCCCAGAGGGCCGGCCAAACCGTCATGCGCACTTAGCTTTTCTCCACCCGAGCTATGTTGTACAGCTGGGTGGAGAAACCAACACAGGCTCCCAGTCTATGTCTGAGCGCTGAACCGAGGCACTAAGACCAATCCTAGCGCTGCTCACATGCTGGGAATACTATTCCCATTCGTATTGCGAAGTTGTGGGGCGGGGGGAGGGGGGAGGGGGAACATAACCAAAAAAAAGTGAATTATAAATAAAGAAAATACAACTAACCTGCTCCGATGGCCACCGCCTTGCTCCCGATCATGGCGTCCCGTTCATGTTCCCAGCATATGAACTGCGCTGGGATTGGGAGCTTGGAGCCTGCGCAGCGTGCAGCAGTTTCTGGACTGGACGTGATGATCGGGAGCAAGGCAGCAGCTGTCGGAGCAGGTAAGTTCTATTTTCTTTATTTATAATTCAGGTTTTTTTTGTTTGTGTTCCCCCCCCCCCGCCCCACCACTTTGTAATATGAGTGGCCGTTACTGGCTCTAAGCACAAATTAGCATAGTCATAGTGGTATTATATAGAAGAAGGTAGTTCCCCTAGGTACATTTTAAGGAGATCGTTCGTCACCTTGGAGTACGGTACCCATATTAAACACTCTTCTGCATTATAGAGCACAGATCATCTTGGTAATTTATAACATCCGTGTAATTTACACAGTGGTGCTGGAACAATTTTCAGAGTGGGGGTGTTGCCATCAATGTTACGTCATTGAAGTCATAGGCATTGTGTAAAATCCAAGTGTCAAACAAAAAACAAGTGTAGCAAATATGCCACTCCCATTCAGCAGGAGAGGGGTAAGGGTGTGGTATGACACCAGTGGTGCATTTTGAAGCACTGATGTGGTACCGCACTGTCATTTACTGACAGCATGTTTCTGTTGAAATTGCCACTAAATATGCATTGACATGCAGTTTACTGGTATAACTACAAACGATAATGTGTGGGAATCCGGTGTAAGTGAATATTTATCAATTGCGCACTACCACGTCAAGTGTCTGGATTTGTTTTGATCCTATTAAAATCTTTGTTTCCCTCACACTGCCGCATTACAAAGAAATGTACTTCATTTTTTTCTTTCCTAATTGCTGATATGTTTTGAAATATGTGGATAGTTCATTTACAGGTATTTATTTATGTTGTTCTGTGTTAACAAAACTGACAGCCTACAGCCTTGCCTTTCACTTTCTGTACACAAGCAACATTGTCACCTAGGTCACTTCAACAAAATCTCCTTTTGCAGTCAGAGAAATAAAAGTAAACATCAGTTTCAAAATAAGCAGCAATTTGTCATGAGACAGAGCCTGACATTTGACCTCTGCCTTTGAATTCAAAAACAAAAACATAAAGGCATCTTTATTGCTCATTCACCTTCAGAACTCCATCCTGATTATTTTTGGGGGTGCTGCAGCACCCCTGCACCCTTACCTCCAGCGCCCATGAATTTACAGTTGGAATTCGTTTACACCGAGGGAGTTCGGGCAAATTGATACAAAAATGATGAGGTAAAAGGGTGGCTGATTTGTAAATGTCACCATAATACTAAAATGGCCTATTTGGATCTTTGCCAGATGTTTATATTCCGTGTAAAAAAAGCCCAGGCTTCCTACTAGATGAAATCAATAAATCATGGGCATGAATTATGGAAAAGATCATTACTGGTGCAGCCACAATCTTGTGATTTGTTTCTAGCAGTGGTAGTCCAGTGCCAGCAGCCAGATGTACTATTATAATATAATCATTTTGAAACTACACATTGCAGATGGGGTTGTTGTTTTTTCAGATGTGGCCAAAAAGTGGTATTATTATCCAAACATTGGTACAAATTGATCAATGTCAAAAGAATGAGTTGGCATGCTGTCACCCACAGATTACCCAGAGTTCTTTCCTTATCCAATGGCACGCAACCCAATGAGTCATTTTACTGGGCAGGGCGTGATCTACATGTCTGCTGGTTGCAGGGTACTTTATGCTCCCTCAACTTGTATAAATACAACTGCGACCACTGCGCTAACATTTCGGTTGACACTGCAACACTGGCCCTTTGCTCACATTTCCATCATAAAAGATATTCCTGAAGTCTTCAGAATTAATTATACTCTGCTAGTGCTTACCAAAAACTTGGCAAACATTTGTTGTACTATTTGTTTTATTTTATTTGTTCTTATTGCTCCAAAGTTGTCACTTACAGACACATCTGATAGTTGGGTGACACGCGGTGGTTATACAGAGGCTATTCAACTGTTAATGTAATAGGAATGCATGGACCACATTAAGGGGGTACTATCCCAGTGTGGTTTTTTGTAACCCTTGTTGAGTTCTTAGTAACTCCTGTAAAGTGAGCAAGCCTGTACATTTTAACAGCTCTAGCAACGGTTGTTTGGGCCAGTTTGTAGTGGCTAGTGCACATTTAACAAGCATTGGTAATGCTTACAGGTTTGGCTTCAGTGCAGAGTACCCAGGACTCTCACAGGCACGCCGCTCACCCTGCACTCACCTGTGCAGAGTCGTTTATCTTAGGTGTTCAGGGAACAGGAGAAAGAACAGAGTCAGAAAGAGCATCTACCTTCTCTGAGTTGATGGAACCTGGGCACAACCAAGAATGCATGAGAAGAGGAGCAAAGCATGGGAGAAGGCATGTAGAGCTGAATGCGAGAGCTGAGAGGCTCAGGACAAATGCCAGCAAGTGCCTTGTGCACTATGCAAAATGTGCTAAACAAGATCTGAGAAGGAAGTCCAACTGGGATTTAACAGGAGCGTGGTGAGGTAAATTAAGTAACATACATCGCAGCTGCATTTTGCACAATCTGATGGCGACAGATATCATATTTAAGTTAGCCAAGCAAAACTGAATTTCTATAGTCCAAACAGGATGGGATAGATGCCTGGATCACCAATCTCCTCCTTTCCTCCCAACACAGAGGCAAAGAGGAATGTTCATAGAACTCTTCAAAAGGGAATAGCAGGTACCAGCGATCTTGTAACACCAGCATTTGTGGTCATAGTAGCAGGGGCTGGGAGTGGGCCAAGAGCCAGTGACAACCAAACAAATGTCCAGGTCTAAGGATTTTTACAGAGTTTTTTATATAGCGCGAACTTGACCCGAATTGGGTATCAGAGCGCTTTACATAGCACCAGTTGCATTACATGAGGAAACATTCTTTTAAAAAAAAAATGTATTAGGCACGGGGAGATTAAGTGATTTGCCCAGAATCACAGGATGTTCAGCGTCATTGCCGAGACTCGAACCCAGTTCCCCAGATTCGAGGTCGACCGCCCTGGCCGTTAGGCCAACTCCTCTCCCCAAAAGGATGATTCCCTAAAGCCAACACCTCTGTTTTATTTGCAGTCAACTTCAAAAGTTTATTGGTCATCAATCATGTGCCCGAAATAAGACATTACTGAGATTTAAGGGGACAGTCAGTGTTAATAATACTTTGTTGCATCAGAAACTGAATATCAACAGTGTAGTTAAAAAATAAAGCCAAATAAATGAATGAACTAAATGGGTTAAATAAAAGTTAAAGAATTCCACAAAGTGCACAATAATTCTTAATTAATCAATGTCTAGTGTTTTTACTATTAAAAAGAAAAGTACATTTTTCACTCAATTAAAGACTAAACATAAGTTTAAAATGTACACAATGAAACTGCAACATCTGTATTACCACCTGAACTAGAGATTTGTGTCAGAAAGTCCCTTTTTTTAAATATCTCTTTATTACTTTTTATAGAGCATTCCAGGAAACGAGAATTCATTACAAACAAAATTATTTGCTGGCTAACCTGAGAAATAAAACTAAAGCCACACCTTAACCCGCGCACACAATTTGGCCTACAGGATACTCTCTTATCCCTCATATAGTCTAAATAAAATCTTGGAACACTTTCTCTCTTAAATACCATGATTAACATTCTGATACAAGAAGAGCAGGTTCTATATCCCCATAGTCTTTGTGAGGGCTTGCTCTAAAATTAACAAAGCAGAGAAGTGTTTCACCAATATACTCCTGCTAGCATCCCCCCATTAGAGTGACCTTGCAACAAACATCATAAATACGATCATTTTTATTTACGTAAAGTGCATTTCATCAAAAAAGTGACAGTGCTTAAACGTCTTTAAAGTGCTTTCGTATTCAAAGAACTAGCAGTGCTAATCCAGGCATCCTAGACACTACAGATCACAAGTCCAAGATTTCCATTTCCTATTCCTATCCTATTTACTCTCGCATGATACCAGGCTTCCCTCTGGCCATGGACGTCATTTGGGAGTAGTCAGGGGTCGCAGCTGTGACCTCTAGCTTGCTCCCTGCTACTCCTGGTACTTCCCTTGCAACCCATAGCTTCAGAGGAGTCCAATATGATAGAAAATGGAAATCTTGGACTTGTGATCTGTAGTGTAATCAGAGGTAATCAAAGAGCTGGTACTAACATTGCTATAAATATAAAGTGATAAGTGCCATGATTTTCTGGTCTCTCATCCTGCAATAATCCTATAAGAGTCATCTTTGGAGAGGGAGGGATATCCATGCCAATTGTCTTTCTTACTACCTGAAAAAACCCTTTCCAAAATGTCTCTAACTGATAACAAGACGAAAACATATGTAACCACCCGCCTTCGTGATCACACTATGGACAATTTCTAGAGACTGCTGGAAATACCTTATTTAAAAATAAGGGTGTAAGGTACATTATCCAGCCATTAAAAAAGGCCATTCGATGAAAACTGACACCTTAAGACTAAAATAGCTGAAATCAAAGTATTTTTCCCATTGTTTTTCATTTAGCCTAATCCTAGTGTACCTTTACCATTTCTTCTTATCTTTCCTACAATCTCTTCCGATCCCCTTTACAGCTCTTTGTCCCAATAATTCAAAGTTATATTTACCTTTTCTGCCCTGATCATGCCCTAACTAGGTCCCCAGAGGAATCAATATTAACCCCTAGCAAATTATGGAAGATAGCCTTCATTTGGATGTACAAAAGAAAGTGCAAGTGCTCATGAGGTTTTTGTTTCAGAGAACAGGGCATTGGGAGGATTTCATTATAGCGCCGTCAAACAAATCCCCTACCTTGAAAACCAATAAATCAACCCATTTATCTATTGTTGCATCGGTCAAGCAAGAGAGAGAAACTTACAATATCTCAATGGAATCTCGGCATTTCCTCTGGGAATTCCATATTTATGAAATAGTTTATCCTTCAAAAACCAAATAAGGTTTAGAGACTCAAACAAACTTTTTTCGGTAATTTGGCGATTAAGATGGGCCATCGTATGTCAGTGACCCTTAGTCTCCTAAACATCATTTGGAGGATTGAGTTGTCGAACATGGAGATTTGAATTGATAATCAACGCACCTGTAAAATGAAAGAGGCCATGTAATATTTTTGGAAATCTGGGGGTCCGAGACCTCCCTCATTCTTAGGCATTTGCAATATTCTAAGGGCCCGATTACGATGCGGTTAGGAAAGCATTCCCACCTAGGGCCCGATTACGATGCAGTTAGGAAGGCCTCCTAACGGCATTTGCTCCTTCCGAATCGGATCGGTAACGTGTCTTCCCGACCGAGGGCCAGATTACGATGTGGTTAGGAACATAGGCTCCCATAGAAGTCAATGGGAGTCCAACCAAATTGTATCTGGAAGCACCTGGATGCATCATACTCGGTCGTCGGACTGTCCTGATCTGAGTCCGTTGGAAACCATTTCCTAACTGATTCGATCGGGAAGATTTCCTAACCGCATCGTAATCGGGCCCTAAGTCTAACATGCAGACATTTCTGATTCTAAGCAAATGATGAAAGTACTTGTTCCAATTCTTGAAAAAATGATGTGTCCAGCTGACAGGGTATTTATTAATACGAAAGAAACAAAAACAAAAGAAAAATTGACATTTTAAGTAATGTATTACGGCCTATAATTCATAAAGTCAGTCCTTTTCATACTTAATAACCCTGATCATCATTGACTCAAAATTATGATTAAATACTTCCGTCATTTCCTCAGAATAATAACCTTCTAAATACCTTTTCCGGCCTGCTCTGTAATTCTCCCTTAAAGCGACGGGAAGGACTTTCACTTTAGTGTTAAACAAGAGGCGCTCTGTTTTTTCCTTATTTATTTTATGACCCCCCAAACTCGTAAAAGCTTTTATAGTTTCCAAAGCATTCTTAATATTATCCGTGGTCAGGTTTAAGAACCAAGCCATATCATCTGAGCAGAGCTTTATTTTAGACACGGAAGGCAGAGGTGGTACAATGTTCGGGTTAAGGCTAATATATTGTGCCAGGGGTTCAATAAAAAGGGCAATTAATAAGGGAAAAAGGGGACACCCTTGACGAGTGTCACAATTCAGGCAAATTTGGGCTGCCATGGAGTTATTAATTTCTATCTGCGCCAAGGCTCTTTGGTATAGTAGCTGAACAGATCTCGCAAACTGGGTTGGAAACTGAAATGTATCCAAAATTTGGAATAAACACCTCTAGTTAACGAGATTGAAAGCCTTCTCAGCATCTATGAGCAAAATCACAGCTGGAATAGCATCCGCTGTCATCAAGTCAATTAATTCATTTATAAAAATATGTATTAGCATAGAGACAGAGCATTCTCAGAAATTGAGAACTAAGCGGCACAAAAAATTAAAAGAAAAAATTCAATTTCTGACCTATGTTTTTTCTTTAAAAAAGGAAAATTATTTTCATGTTTACATAAGTAAATGTTACACTCAAAATGACAAATATTTAAAACATTTAAGATGGAATTTCAAATTGGAACCCCTCCTTTAGGAGCATTGAGATATAACAGGTTGCAAATCTCATACCCTAAAGAAATATAACAAGGGGCTATTAACCCTGTAAAAGTAGCCTGCTTCCTTACCTAAGAGGCATCATGTTGCAATTAGCCTACCAGAAGGCTTTAACTATAAAAACTGGCAATACTTATTGGAAAACATGAGGCGTTTTCCAATTAAAAAGGTAAAGCCTACAAGCTTTGTCAAACATTTCAAAATGTAAATGAGAGGGCTACCCCCTTTGTCACCACGTTTAATAATCAATAAGGCAAGCCTGGTAACTTTTACATGAAAGTAAATAAACATGACCATGTGGTTTCTGCCTAGAGAGAGGAATCAGACCTACTAGGAAGACTCCAAGTATCCATTGACTTGAACCCTAAACCTCACTATGGAGATATCAAGCATTTTCCAGTGCCAGACCAAGAAAAGGAAATATGTATAAAACCCCTTTTTAGGTCTCGCCTAGCACTGGAGCGCGCATGCGCTCCTCGCTCTGCAAGGCTTATTATGATCGAGAAAATTTCTGTAGTTGACTTGTAGCCACGCCCATCATTTTGATTGGCTGGCGTCATCATTTATGTTAAACGCTGGCCTCCGATTGAAAGTGAGGCTTTTTTGTTACCGCCCTGTCTCCTTCTGCGACGGCCCATCCGGACTGGATTGTTTGCTTGCGGCGTGACACGGTCTCCTTCATTACTCGGTGTAGGTCCTTTTTTTTCATTAAAGTGAAAGCGTGATGGCGACAGCTATTTTTTGTTTCCAGAGTTTATAGCTATCTCGAGCTCCGAGCCACAGGCGCAGCTCAGGACATTCAGTCGCTCGCTTGCTGTGCACGAGCCTCAAAGAAAAACAACAGTAGGGGGGAATTAAGTCTTCTCAGGCAATAAGACGAGGGGACCAGCTCGCGGGCAAGTCTACCGCGTTATCTATTTCGTCATCCGCACTTCTCCGCTTCACTGAGCAAAGTCTGCGCAATGGACCCCTCTTGCTGAGTGTGGAGAACGTGATGCTTTTGAAGCTTGAAATACACGTGTGAACACGGTGAGCTTTCGTCGCCACCCGACTATCTTAAAAGACAATAATGTAGCTTCTGAGTCAGTGTAAAATACACAGGCCCGACCAACAAGTGTATCTCTGGTGCTCAGCGCTCGAGTAACGACATACGAGATGGCCCCGTTATCGCTCAAATTCCTACGACTTCCTTTCGTTTCATAACAAGGTATTACATTTTATAAAAAATTAGGCAGGCTACTGCCACGTGTTTTTGGCTCCTCTGTGTAGAGCACCGGCATTCATTTTATAGCGCCCATTTAGGTCAAACCTGCATAAAGCTGATACCCAGAGCTGGAACACTACAGGCTGTGCCGTGGAACAAAGACTGCTATTTTTTTGTAAGTGTTTTTTTGTCCCCTTGAGTATGTTTTCCCTGTTAATTTCCAAGAGGATATAGAAAACGTACTTCTTCCCACTGGTGCCATCCCTGACAGGACAAATCCTTTGAATATATGCTTACTTTGACACGAACACGCTATCTAATGGTGTTTAGCTTTAGCATCACTTTATTCTGATAGTAGTTATTAGTTCACATCTGTAATCGTTTGGTAGCTAGCTATAAAAAAGATGGCAAAAACTGCAGCAGCAAACTCGATGTCATTTTATTTAGAATGTTCATACATGTTGGTCGCACCGAAGTGCCTTTTTTCACTTTCAGGAAGATTAAGTCATTATTATTCTCTCTGGAAATAAGCATGTGAGTTTATTTGTATTTTTTCGCTTTGTTGATTGTAAAGCAGACCATTTCAGGGGTCAAGACCCTGTACAACAGCAGGTCAACATAACAGTCAAAATGAATACAGTAAGTTGCTTTATTAGGTGGCACCTTGTAGGAGAAGAATAATGCAAGAACAACGTGTAGGTGGTACTAGCACAAGAGAAATGTTCACATTTAAACATAAAACTTTGACCATCGCAGGCATGCTAATTGTGGAGGCAAGAAAATGTGCCTGTCAGTAAAATGGTGCAGGAAACAGTGTTATAGCAGGCACACCAATGTTATCAACAGTGGTTTACATATTAAGTAGAATAATACTAAACGAATAGTATTTTCTCCTAGTAGACAGGTTATTGTACAGCACGTATAATGCTCATTGTTAGATCAAGCACAGCTAAACCTAAAAGTCACAAACTGCGCTTCAGTGATAAAGAGGGGTGTGTAGATTTCGGTCTCTGGGTGGTAAAATCTGCAAATTTCAGTCTGTGAGTAGAAGGGTTGGTTGGTGAATTAATCCATCAATCAGGAATGGTAATGCAGTTTGTATTCTCCCGCCGCCGGTAAATACTGGGGAGGGCAGTCTAGGCAGTCTGGATAGAGACAAGGAGCATGGCTTGGTTAGCTGGAAGGCAGGGCACCAAGGTGCTAATGGCCGTAAATTTATGTGGCATGGAGATAAACTGGGCATCAGGTTTCGTTATTTTTGTGTAGTCCGCATTAATATGCTTTTGGATGTGCTGGGAGCTCGGACTCGGGTGAATGGCTGTCAAGGACCACTAGTTCCAGTTCACAGTTTGTCCTTAGCGGTCACCTTTTTTAACAAGCATTTGCAATGCAATAGGTCTCGCATTTATGCGAGTTTAAGCTATTGGCATTGTAAATGACAATGCCTTTTATTTATGTTCTAAAAACGAAAACAGAAATAAAAGGCATTGTTATTTGCAATGTTAATAGCTCAAACTCGCCTAAATGCGAGACCTATTGCATTGCAAATGCTTGTTATTACATTTATGTGAAAGTTCACAATAAATCCTCTTCCTCTAGTATTTGTCAGATAGCTAGAAATGTAAAGGCCCTCCTTACGGTGTTTGTTCTGGAGTTTCTAGAGCAAACCCCCTTTCTATTGCATTTGCCAGAGAGTTCTCCATCTAAAACCACTTTTAATTGTATTAGTCAGAGTTCACAATGTAATACATACTCCTATAGTATTTTCAACAATGTGAAGCCCCTTTCTATGGTATTTGTTATTGAATCCACAAAGCAAAAGGCATTTCCATTGGAATTCTTAGGAAGTTCATATTGTAAAACCCCTTCCTATTTTATTTGTCAGATAACAACCTCCGCCCCATTATTGCATTTGTCAGAGTTACCAAAGTAACTCCCTTTCCTATTACATGTGTCATGAGTTCACAATACAAAGCTCCTTCCTATGGTGTTAAAACCCCTTCCTTTTGTATTTATCAGAATTCACATTGCAAAACCCTCCCTATTGGATTTGAGAGATCCAGTTCAGGATGTCCCAGGGAGGTCGGTAGTTGCTGGGCCTCAATTGTGTTAATGGTGATCTTTCTCCTTTGGTCCTGGAGGCTCGATACTTGGGTCCCTCAAACTGGGGACTAATGTTCCCTCTAAATATTTTTGCCTGTGTGCGGCAACAGACTGTCTGTTTGCACACTTTCTCAGCTGAGTGCAGAAGACTAGCAACAGTGAGTTGTAGGCTGAGGTGAGGGACCATCAAACATTCTTTAAAAATCATCAAAAACAGATAAGTATATCCTCTGTTGCTTATAAACTGGAACTAATTGTTCCATGTGAATGCTAATTTTGAAATAAGTGACATGTCTCTGAAAGAATTTGCAACTGATGATTACCGCACTCTACACACGCTGATTAAATTGAAGGGTTCTCCCTGATTAACAAATGGCATCTTCAGATAGAGAAGAGGGGAAGTGTCTGGCCACCAGTGTTGGGCTCTAATTAGAAGGACTTCTGAAGAGATCTAAAGGTGTGAAATGGGTGTCTGTGTAAGAGCCCTGAATGAGATCATAATGAGAAACAGGTAGTGAGCCGAGTAAGTGGAGCCTTGTCAGGACATCCACAATCACTCACACAACTATGGACACTTCTGGGGAGAGACCGCCAGGCTGCATTAGGGGAGAGAAGCCATGCTGGCAGTGCATGGACAGGTGACTCCATATTGAAGCATGCCAACCAAGAAAGAAAGTAGATTTGCAGAAAATCAATGACAGTGAATTTGTCTCCGTCATATATTAAACAGAAGCCATTGCAAGTTCAGAGGAAATACCTCACTTCAAAGACGAGGCACACCCCTTTTTTAATGTTAATTCTGATTTACGAATAAAGTTACACAAAGCTAAATTGAAATAAAGAAAATGTAAATATTTTATTTCGGCAACAGCATTATTTTTGTAATGGCCTGGAATAATTCAATTTTGTTATTGGTTGTGAAACTTTTATCATCATCTGTGAGATTTAGGAGCTGGGGGAGGAAAGGTTTTTTTTTTCTGCAGTACAAATACCATTGGTTTACTTTTCTGCGCTCCAGTTCTCACAGCGCTGGGTGAAGTTTACCACTGCATTGTACAGTATTACCGCTCCTGTCAGCAGGTGAGACTTAGGAGAGGTCGGAATGAACGCACTAGATGTACATCATGTGTTTGCATTGCACGAGCTTGTAATTGGCAGAAGTGTAGTTCAAAGGCTGACTAGAAGCACACGGGTGCCTCGCAGCTTCCAGGGAACATAGCTGAGGAGCAAGCTGCCCTTTTATAACTGAATCTCATAAGACTAAGCGTTCTGATGCTGACTCAGGGATGTGATGTTGGCTACAAATCAAAACTCGTCAACAAACAAGAATACATTATTGTCCAGCCAATGCATCTTTAAAAAGGGAAAGTACTATAATGAACACACAACTAACAAATATGCGCAAAATTATAAATTTACAAGATTTCAAGTGGAATTGCAAATTGAAACTCCCTCTAAAGGGAATATGCAGAATAGCAGTTACAGCTGTACTGTCACTCCAGAATGAAAAGGTGGAGCATGAATATTGCAAACACAAGGAGATGATGGACGGAGCGCTGAAACTTTTCAAACACTCACCCCCAGTCACAGATCTGGGTTGAATCCATCATCATTCTTTAGCTCACTTCACCACCTCGGTTAAGACCCAGCTATATGCAAATCAGTCTTGACCCTGTGCCTCATGGGAACAGTCCAGCCTGAACTGCCAAGCCAGGTCTTCCTGAACCGGAAACAAGCATCCTGGGACCGGTTTCGGGCTAACAGTCTTCATCAGCCAGGCTAGCTTGAATCCAATGGCAAAGTGAGCAAGGGACCCACGTCTGGGCATACCCTACCAACTTAGGGCGAACAAAGCAAACACAAGGAGATGATGGACGGAGCGCTGAAACTTTTCAGACACTCATCCCCAGTCACAGATCTGGGTTGAATCCATCATCATTCTTTAGCTCACTTCGCCACCTCAGTTCAGACCCAGCTTTATGCAAATCAGTCTTGACCCTGTGCCTCATGGGAACAGTCCAGCCCGAACTGCCACGCCATGTCTTCCCTGGACCGGAAACAAGCATCCTGGGACCGGTTTCGGGCTAACAGTCCTCATCAGCCAGGCTAGCTTGAATCCAGTGGCAAAGTGAGCAAGGGACCCATGTCTGGGCATACCCTGCCAATTTAGGGCGAACAAAGCAAACACAAGGAGATGATGGACGGAGTGATTAAACTTTTCAGACACTCAGACCAAAGGGTGTATTTTAAAGCATGATTTTCTAAATAAATCTTCTGAAAACAACAGGCCTTGTTGGCAGTTCTGAAAATGAACTTATAAAGTTATGTGTTATAGGGTCGACTACTTTATGCAGAAGCATTTTTTCACTTCGTCATTAAATCCTATGTGTGACTGACCAGTGAAAATGATGGACGCACAATGGAGACATATTTGTGCCACGTAACTGGAGTGTGGTCTGAAACAGTCTGCCACTGACCTACTGGTGAAAAGTGACAGTCATAGAAAATGTGCCAGTAGAAAACATACCAGTTTGAATAGTGAGCACCGGGATGCACAGTACATCACTGTTTTCCACCAACATTAAAAGTGCTGTAATGTATAGTGCTTCCACCATATCCAATGTTGCTGACATATCCCCTGTATGATGCAGAATGGACCAGTCTGCGAGAGGAGGAACTAAAACATGCTGGGATGCCCCTAGGCACCACAACATTCTGCTCCCGGTGCCAGCCTGCCAGTTTCCACACTACAGAGCCTGGTTTTTACTCCCAGATAAAATATCCTTGTCGGTTTTACATTGCAGTTCAAGCTTTCACACTTTTGTGTCAGTGTCATATTGTACCAATTATGGAAACACTGCGATGCCAGTTTCTACACTGCCAGCAAAGAAAATTGCCTTACAGTGTTGCAATGTTGTGGCAGTTTCTCACTATTAAAAAAAAAATGATGCCACACTCTGAAAACTGTCAGGCCAGTTTCATATTACACCAGTACATTGCCCCAGAGAAACGCCTTTCAAGGTATCAATGTCGACATTGCTCCAGAACATTTTCATGGCAGTTTTCACATGACTGTGCCCCTTTTCACATTGCTACGCCAGCTTCATGTTGCCCCAGTTTACCAATATTGCCAAGCCCGTTTGCACATTGTCCTTGAAAATTTCTCATCCTGATTTCGACATTGTCAGTTTCAGCATACTCGAGAAAAAACATACATTGTCATTCTATTTTCTGTACTGCCATCAGCCCTTACTAACCCTCTCTAGGCTAGACCCACCTTCTGGACTATTTGCAAGGGTGCCCGGTCCTACACAAGGGCACACTGGAGAATTGCCCTGTCACTGAACTTCTATACAGTTAGGTTTCACCCGCGAGCGCTATATTATCGCAATCTCCATTTTCTCCCATTCCAAGTGCTCTGAGGCGGCACCAGCTATGGGTACCCTTAACTAATGTGATAGTAAATAAATAAGGAATGCGGTGTACTCCTAGTCTTGCCAGGTTGACATTGTGAATGTTAGGTGAACGGTGCCATGCCGATGTCTAGATTTCCCCCAGAACATCACCGCACTAGTTTTAAATGGCGCCAGCACATGCTGTTATGGCAGTTCCTCCTTTGCCCTAACATTGCTACTGCAGCTTTATAGCTATTCTAGTTTTAATTGCCCAAGACCTATTTATCTGTTTACAAAAATACTACACCAGTCTAGGCATTGCCACTAGACAGCTCAGCAGGCCACCATGGGTGGGGGTTTGCAAGCACACAGGGAGACGTCTACACACGAAGATAGACAAACACACACACGAAGCACACATTCACATCCACACAAGCAGACATACATACAAACATTCACTAAACCAGGCTTGCACACACACACACGCGCGCGCACGCACGCACACACGCACACACACACACACACACACTCATTGTGAGCCTTGGCAGGCAGAGCCGCGCTAACCAGAGCGAGGACACTTTTGGGCAGGTGCGCAGCGGGGATCACGAGGCTTAGGGCAATGAATGGACTGGCAAACGTCACACATTTGTGTCCTCCTCTGTACTAGGTAGTCTGGCATCGTACCCACGGCTTTAGAATTGTTAGACTCTGGGAGAGGCAGCGCCTGTACAACACGGATCAGTGCCTGGGTGCTGCCATGACCTCACTTGTGACAATGCACAAGGATTTTTGGTCGGGCGTGAAAGTTCGACATAAACATCCACGTTGTGAGCTCCTGGAGGGAGTGCTGCGGGGCGGCGGGGCGGGGGAGGGGCAGGGTGGGGGGTAGTAAACTCCGGAATAGGTCCGAACGGAGTTGAGTAAAGAAATAAAGAAATACAACGAATTATATTGCGCGCGCTGCTACGCAAAATCGGCGATGCAACGCGCAATGTAACTTGTTTTATTTCTTTATTTCTTTACTCAACTCCGTTCGGACCTATTCCGGAGTTTACTACCCCCCACCCTGCCCCTGCCCCGCCCCGCCCCACCGCTCCGCAGCACTCCCTCGAGGAGCCGCGACTGATTAAAACAGGTTGTATGACGTTACCACGCATTCCGTTGCAACGCATGCCTTTACCACGCATGCGTTACAACGCGAATGCCACTACCACTCATAACCTTTACCACGAAAATGCCTTTAACACGCATATCTTTACAACGTTTTTCGTTTTAAAATCATGCATGTTAATGGCATTTTCTTGGTAAAGGTTATCTCCGATCCCTTCCCCATTACCATAATTCCCCGTCCCTGTACCCCTGTGCGACCCCATCCCTTAAATTATTATTTACATAATCTAAAATCACCCTTACCTCTCCACGTCCTCTCCTCTCCTTTCTCTTCCGAAGTTCCGCTCTACGTTGCACGTCGTTAAGAGGAAGCGGAAGTGTCTTTCCGTTTCCTCTAACGACGCCGATTGCCTCCACATCTCGACTGAAACAGGTGCGTTTTTGGGGGGGAGACCCCCCGACCCCCCTTTTTTAATCGCACGCTTTTTTTGGTGGGGGGAACTCCCCCCCCCGCCCCCCTTTTTTAATTATTCCTTTAACACACATGCCTTTACTACGTATCTCGTGGTAAAGGTATGCGTGGTAAAGGCATTTCGTGGTAACCACGCATGCGTTGTAATGCATGGGTGGTTATGGTAATGCGTGGAACCGGCCACGTTGTAGTGGCTGTTTCCCATTAAAACATGTACGACTTTCCATCTGAGTCAAATGTTCAGTGATGCCACTTTCTGTAATGTTATTGGGTTCAAAGGGCACGAGGCGTCACAGTTCTGTTACCCCTGTGATTATGACGAAAGGCATCCACACAGAAATGAATCAAAACCGCCAGTTGGGTGCCAGGGCCTGTCCTTGAGCGGAGAGCTGAGGTAGGGGAGAAGATGTACCTCCTGACACTCACTCGACAGAACTCCAAAGGCACAACTGTATTCAAAGGCTAATTCCCTGGTTAATTAAAGCCTACCCCACATATACCACTGAAGACGCTGATTTGGTTTTGATAAAATTGTGAGCTAAACATTATTAACATTTCTGCACTAAAACGAAAATGCTTCTATTGACAGCATTATGTTTTCCTGAGTTTGCCTAAACTAGGCTATAGCTGCCAAGGTTTCAGATTGCTATGTGTGATATTTTCATAATTTCAGTGTAATTATGAGTGACATTTTAATGACTATGAGTGACTCTATCTCAGTCACCACTGACCAGAGTCACCAAACCATCACCGGCACTGACCAAACATAGCTGCCAAGTTTTCAGTACGCACGAGTGACATTTCTACTATGTTTCCAAGACACCTATGAGTGATATTCACATCAATCAATCAATCAGAATTCTTATAACGCGTGACTACTCATCCGTGAGTGTCTCAAGGCGCTGAGTGGGGTGGGTGGTCTGCAGTTCAGTTGAAGAGCCAGGTCTTGAGGTCCTTCCTGAATTGCGGCAGCGATGGTGATTGCCTGAGGTGCAGAGGCAGGGAGTTCCAGGTCTTTGCAGCGAGGTAGGATTAGGATCTTCCTCCAGTCGTGGTCTTGTGGATCCGTGGGATGGTGGAAAGGGCCAATTGGGCAGAGCGGAGATGTCTGGTGGGAGTGTAGAAGGAGAGGCAGTGGTTGAGGTATGCAGGTTCGGCATTGTGGAGGGCTTTGTAGGCGTGCATGAGGAGCTTGAAGGTAATTATTTTGTTGATAGGTAGCCAGTGACTCAGGTGGCCGATGATGTGGCTGCGGCATTGGATGTTCAGGATGAGTTTGGCAGAGGAGTTCTGGGTGTTCTGCAGTTTCTTTTGGAGTTTCTGGGTGGTGCCAGCATAGAGTGCGTTGCCGTAGTCAAGTCTGCTGCTGACGACCGTATGGGTGACTGTTTTCCTGGACTCGGTGGGGATCCATTTGAAGATCTTACGAAGCAGGAGGAGCAGAGCGTGTGGAAGCAGAAGGACGAAACAGTGTTGATTTGGTGGTTCATTGAGAGCGAGGAGTCCAGGATGATGCTGAGGTTTCGTGCATGGTCCGTGGGTGAGGGGGTTCTGAGCGCTGCGAGCCACCAGGAGTTGTCCCAGGCAGAGGGGGTGGAGCCCAGGATGAGGAATTCAGTCTTGTCTGAGTTAAGCTTCAGGCAGCTGTCTTGGCAGTTGTGGGTTCATCTGTGAGGGAGAGAATCACCTGGGTGTCCTCGGCGTAGGAGACGATGTTGAGTCCGTGGCTTCTGACGATGGCTGCAAGTGGGGCCAGGTAGATCTTTAAGAGGGTCTCACATCTGAAGAGTGGTCACGTCTCATGTGTGACACCTTCAGTGACACTTTATAACGAGCAGTGTATTAAGAAAATGTGTGGCACATAACGAAAATCTTATTTTAGTAAATGCAGTGCAGTACCTGGATTAAATAAACCACTCACACCTGACATTAGGGTACTTTGTGATTTGTGAAGTTGCCCTGCACCCTTTTCGACCATGCCATAACTTCTTCTAATATGTTTTAGTAGCATTAAATAAAATGCAGCTGGTAATCTATACCAAATAACAACTGTCTTATCTCAGTGTCAGCCTCCATATACCCTTTGATCTGTAAGTTAGAAATTAATTTTGTAGTAATAAAAGTTACACTAGTGTGGTATTTCAAGGTGTTTCAATTGATACACATTCCCCAATTTAATGACCACAGTTTTCCTATCTCTGAAGAACTTACTTAGCTGTCACCAGCCAGTGCGGTTCACATTTATTACTGCTCGCTGCCAAATTGTTGCTGCTGGCTGGCTGCATCATCACGCTGGGCTGGGTTGTCTCCCAGGTTCTACAGTGCAGCCATCCTTCTTCTTTCTGGAATAACGGATGGCAGAAGCCTCGACTGGAATTGTTAACAGGGTGGTCAAGGTCACGCTAAAACACGTGTGCGCTCTGCCGACTGAAAAGGCCCGGGATCCGGAGAATGGACAAAAACTGTGCCCTCATTCCCGAAACCATCGGAGGGCAAGAGCTGCGAAGCTGACTTTTTTACAACAATCTGTGGCAATATGTGGCCAGACTGGTTGGGGGCTTAGGAGGGCATGGGCCCAGCAGGCTGTAAACCAACACCCTGCACTATGACCCTCCCCACAACACTATAAGGGGTCGGACGGCACAGGAAGAACCACTTACTTGTCTGCTGATGGAGGGCGCTGCAAAGAAAAAAAGCTGCGGCCCCCCATTCGATCTACCTGGTGCCAATCTGCGAAGGTTGTGACGCTGCTGGCGACCAAAGGGGTGGTGCCTTTGCAGAAACATTGCAGGCAAGGCGTCGCCCCATGGATCACTCACACCCAGAGTAGAGTCGGAGTTAGGCCCTGCAGGGCACAGCTGATTGATCTGTAAAGCCCTGGCCTCCCTTTCAATTATCGTAAACGCTCAGTACGGTTAATGATTATTTCAGCTCCGACATAGTGCTAACATTCGACAGGCAGAGGCGCAGTGGTATGTGTAATAAACTGGCTCTATATATACTGCACCAAAGTGAGGTACAGTGTGTATAGAGTCCAAGAGTCCCCAAAGGTAGGCAGAGGTTAAAGTTAGATAGAACCTTACTCTCCAATAGTGGTAGCTTGGTCGAGCAGTAAGGCAGTATCAGAGGACAGTGTTAAGCATTTGATGTACACACTCAGTCAGCAAATGAATTCACACACTCAAGAACTGAACTCTAGGCCAATTGTTTTTGTATAAAAAATATACTGTTATTTTATTTTAGAACCAAGCAAGCCTGATACAGGTAAGCATTCAATAATAAGTTACTTGTTGTACACAGTTTTAAAAAGCAATGACGATTGTACTTGATTTGATTTACAGGGGATGCAGTAGGTTGCAATACTTAGTAAATGCAGTACATTGAAATGAATGGCTTTTTAAGGTAAATGCAGGTAAAATTACTTTTGCGTTACTTTTGTAATCCAGTGCTGGACTCCTAGATTCAGCACTGGGACATTTACTTAAAACAGGTAAGTAATTACGTTTTTGTAGTTTGTACGATTTTTAGAGAATATTTTCAGATTTCAAAAGTCCACACTTGGAATCTTTTTGGACCAGTACATTGAAATACATAGGCTTTCCTTGTAAATTGCAGGTAAGTTACTTTTCGGATTACTTTTTCTAACACAGTGCTGGATCCTAGATTCAGCACTGGGACATTTCCTGAAAACAGTTGAGAAAATGCGTTTTAGTTAGATGTACGATTTTGAAAGAATATTCTTGTATTTCAAAAGTTGACACTTAGAAACTTTTTCACATAGAACCACCAATGTTATCCTATGGAAGGAAATTCAATTCACAGGTAAGTTACTTTTACGTTACTTTTCCTACTCAGTGCTGGATACCTAGATTCAGCACTGGGACCTTTCCTGCAAATAGTTGAGAAAATTCGTTTAGGTTATTTGTGCGATTTTTAAGGAATATTCTTAGTTTTCAAAAGTCGACAGAAACTTTTGGGGAGAAAAAGTGTCAATGTTATTCTATGAGGAAAAACAGGTTATCGGTTTCGAGGTAAGTAATCGGTCTTTTGAGTTAGGGTTCTGGGGTTAGACTCAGGGGTCTCCCAGGGTCAGTGATGCACTGTTGTTGCACCCTCAGCGGCACTAGGGCGGCCGGGTGCAGAGTGTTGAGGCCCAATGTTATCCTATGGAGGATAGGGGACTCCGGTTGGTGGCTGCTGGCAAGCAGGCCACGGGGTTGTGGGAGCAAAGCTCCTAGGGTTAAGCTCAGGGCAAGTTGGGGACCAAGTTAGCACAAAGGGGCACCCTCAGCGGCACTAGGGCAGCCGGGTGCAGGGTGCTGTTTTGAGGTTGGGTGCCCTGTTGATTTCAATGGAGATTCTCCGGGACAAAGAAACACTGCAGGCTCAGGGACGAGGATCTTCCAGGAGTGACCACCACTTTGAGGGGTAAGTTGGGATGTTGAGGGTTGGTTAGGCACCGCTGGGTTGGGCACACAAGGCCGTGGGGCGTCGGGTGCAGGGGTGCCTTGGAACGTCGGTAGGGGGGGTCCTCTGGATTGAGGCTGCAGGCGTCGTCAGGAGGCTTGAGGCAGGTCAGGGGTCGCCGGATCTCGGGTCAGGATTGCCGGGGGGACCTCCTCGTGGTTTTTTGCCACTCTAGCTTGGGCCGGGTTCGGCGGGTGCAGAGTGGGCTGGATTCGCGGTTCCTGGCTGGCACCAGAAGCTGCAGTTCAACCACGTCCGGTGTTCATGGGACAAACAGCTTGGAAAGTGAAGGCAGGCAGGTCCTCCGGGGTTTTTGAGGTTGCTGGCCGCTGGACACGCCGGGGTTTTGCAGGAGCAGGTTCGAGGGGAGACAGGCCTGTATGGCTGGGGCCAAGTCAGTGGGCATCGTCCTCTTGTTAGCTCTGCACGGCTTCTCGTCCTTCTTCTTCTCTTCTTTTTCTTGTAGTTGCTGGATCTGTGGAAGGAAGGTTCAGGGTGCCCCTAAATACTAAATTTAGGGGCCTTACAGGTAGGTAAAGGGCAGGGACCAATGGGTCCCTTCCCTGGGGTGGGTACACCCCCTATTCTGCCACTCTCCAGTGGGAGGGGGGCAGGAGCCTGTCCCTGGTTGGCTGGGTCCCCCATCCTCAAGATGGCGGGGACTCGAGGTTGTGCTTCACCTCGCCTCCCCCACCTTAGGGGTGGAGTTGGCAGAGGTGGGCACACCTCTCTTCCTCACTTGTTTTTCCCGCCGGTTCTCCCGCCCAAAGTGGGGGATAGAACCAGTGGGGACCAGTTGCTGAAAGCAGCAAATGGTCTGGAGAGGCTCACAAAGGCTGCATGCCTTTGAAGCTTCTCCTTCGTGAACCCTGCCCATCCTGGGGGAGGAGGCTTGGCACCTCGTCCCAGGATGTGCATTGTTTCAGGCCCCCGAGAGCAGCAAGCTCTCGACCCAGGGGTCCAGAAACATGTCTGGTGGTGGCAGCCTAGGCAGCCACTCAGTCAGGTCACTGGAGGTTGGTCGAGTTTCAGGGGGCATCTCTAAGATGCCCTCTGTGGTGCATTTTACATTAAATCCCACACTGGCAGTGTGGGTTTAATGTGCTGAGAAGTTTGATACCAAACTTCTCAGTCTTCAGTGTAGCCATTATGGTGCTGTGGAGTTCGTAATGAGAAACTCCCAGCACCATATACTCTTAATGGCAGCACTGCACTTACAGTGCCCAGGAATGGATCTGGGTACTGTAGGGGTACAGGGCTCATGCACCTGTACCCTCACCACTGGCATAGGGCACCCAGCTAGAGGGGTGACTGATGTATGCCAGGGCAGTGGTTTGTGGGCATGGCACACAGGGATGTGTGCCATGTAGACTCTTCACTTTGTTCTGCACCAAATCATGCAGCCTGCAAAGGCAGTGTGTGTGTGTAAAGGTACAGGGCCTCTAAGGGTGGCACAATAAGTGCTGCAGCCCTTAGAGGTCTTCCCTGGTCACAGTGCCCTGGGTACCTGTGGTACCATTTACCAGGGGCTGACCTGTGGCCAGAGATGCCAATTGGGTACAGTTTTGGGGAAATAACACAGGCCCTGGGAACCTGATTTGCAGGGACCCAGGGCACATCAAGTCAAAGTGCATCAGTGGTCTGGCAAAAAGTGGGGGGGTTACTGGAACAGAAACCCACTTCCTTACAGTATGCGCATATCTGCAAGCCAATTTTAGCGGGCTGGCTGATGGTGCCTCGTTAGCACCGCGCCTCATGGCAGTGCTGTCCCAGGGGCGCTATAATGCGTAATTAAAGCATTTTAGTGCGGTTTTGCAGACACCAGCACTGAAATGCATTAGTCTAACCGCTGATGCGTGGTACTTAGCAGGGCTGCTAGGCCTAACTTCCATCTTGGATTCTAATGCAGGCAGGATGTGTATTTTTATTTGTCTCTTTCTGATACCGCACATAATCAAAATGTGCATTGATGCTCTGTATTGACACGCTGCTCTCTAAGAACTACGGAGAAAAGCCTTTCAAGACATTCAATGCTCTTCCTGCTTATGATACATTGGCCTATTCATTTCTGAGGCTTTAATTATTTGTGTAGCTAGATGTGTACTGTCACGGCCGGTGACATTAGGCTAGAATAGGGCACATTAATATTCAGTTAGGGGCTATTGTTATATGGGTGGTATTAGGTGGCATTGTATAGCTCTGTGTTATGATTTGTCAATTGATTGCTGCATTTGCACATCCTATGCTGACTGCAATTTCAATTGACTTGCATTGTAGATTTGTCTAACAAATGGATGCATTTTGGAGGTGCAACAGTCTTAAGACTCCCTCGCTTTGGAGATTGAACCCTTGTTGGTTTGTCTTAAGCTTTGGACTTAGAATATTTTTGCCTTGACTATGTGTCATTCTATTGCTGCATTTGTTTGAGCCTTATGGTAATTCCCTATTCAATTTGATAGACTATTATTTTTGCCTTCTGTAATGCTCTTTAATTATTTTAATAAACCTTCATTGTTTGTATATTGACTCCAGAAGATTTATTTCTTTAAAAGGCAGTTTTTAGGACGAGCCCACGTTTTCGTGTTTGGGCTTCTTTTAGTAGGATATGACTTTTTGGACTTCTTTTGAAAGGAGTTATGCTTGTTTTTTATTATTATTTTAATTCGAGGTGGTCGGGGCAAAGCGGGACAGCGATACAGCGCCCGGGCCTGAGACAGCTGCAAGGCCTTTGTGAAACGAAGAGATGGTCTCGGTGCTGATAGGAAGATTCTTCAACGACTCTGTAACAGGACTCCAACTCATCGCTGACATTTGTATGGATAGCCATCGCTGAGAGCCATGCGAACTTTAAGTGCGTCACTTGCGATCCCTGGAAACTTTAATCTGGTGTCCCTGATGCGACCTGGCTGGCAAGGTCTGCTGCCAACTTGCCAAAAAGCTGACCAAATATACACCTGTACAAAAGAGTAACTCAAAACACTGCAAAAATGTTTGCTCAAATCTGAAAACAGCAAATATATGGGCAGTATTAAAGTTTTGAAAGTGCTGTTTCCTGCCAAGAATGAAGCAAGACAAAGTGCACGCAGAAATCTACCCTGAGCGTTTGCAGCCTGCACACTCCACGGCAGCGCTGTTTCTACTGAAGTTTCCTCTTCAGCACAGAGACAGACAGCTAGCGAGAGGGAAGGGAGGGCTGCGGCTCTGACTGGCATTCTCTGCGGTTCTAACCTAGGATGAACAGTTCAAAGTAAAAATAAGAAAATGTTTCTCTGAATCAATTTGTCTCCCACCGTGTTACTGCGAGCACCCGACACACATCCTGTTGGATTTGCCTGGGTTTGTGTGTAGGTAAGCACGGGGGCAGCAGCCAACAACATTGCTTCCAGAGCATATGCCCTATAGATAGATGCACAGGGGCAGGCCCCTACTTGCACTGAACTTTAATACCAGAGCAATAACAGCGCGCTGGACAGTGTTACTACATGCTATCCCCAATCTATAGCGCCTGTCTTCCTTTTACATGTTGCTGGGGGTATTGACAGGGCCGTAGCTTGGTCAGTAAGATTGGGGGGTTGTGAGCAACAGATTTCCCGACCATCACGCTGGCATATAATGTTAAAATACATTATATGACAAGCAGGGCGCACGAGAGAGGCTTAAGAGGCACTGGAAAGGGAGAGGAATACGGACTTATGGGAGTACTAAATGAGAGAAACACAATATTTTGTAAAATAAACATTTTTAGGGCTTCCAAAACAGAGATGAGAGCGAGTGTGTGTGTTTTTGTCAGTGTGTGTATGCAAAAATCACAGGTGAAATCTGACAGACACCTCACCATACCCGACTGAAAGCACCTGTACCCAACTATTCATCTGAAAATACATTTATTTGGGGGGAGGTGGGGAGGGGTTAACTGCCCAAATACCCCCCCTTAAGCTACGCCCCTGGATATTTATGACAAATTAGAAGAAGAAAATGGGAAACATTACATACCTCAATCGTCTGTTATACTTAAAAAAATAAAATGTCAAAGAATATATACAGAATTCCATAAACAAGAGAAACAATTTTAATAATTAAATTTCCTTTGCGCTCAATTTGTATTTTCACTTCTAGTTTTAACAGAGCGAGTGTGCACTTTCAGTTCATTTTGCACACTATGTTTTTTTTAATTGGCTCGGCTCGTGTTCTTATGTATATGTGCAGCTAATGTTTGCAACCGGTGTTACTGCTTTCCCCTCTCACCCACCGTTTCTTCGTGGCCTGTCCCCTTCGCACCACTCTCTGTCCCCTTCGTTCCGAGCACCCCTGCTCTGGGCTAGGTCCCGCCCACTGCTGTCGCTGCAGAGTGCCACTTCTGTGTCCAGGCCGACTGATCTTTTCTTCTACAACCCACCTCGGGGCAGCATTGCCACCGAGGCCACCATGAGGGTTGTAAGTGCAACCAGTGTTACTATAGTAATGATATAGCGCCATGTTCTTGTGAAATTTGTAGGGGTGCAGCATAATCACTGATAGTTCGCACCCACATATATCCAGAGATGTATCCCATATATTCAGATATATTCATGTATGTTTAGCAAGAGTAGATAATTCACAGGTATTAAAGTGAATCAGTAGTGTAATTGTGCTATGATAATCATGCAATGTAATGTTTAATTGAATGGAGTGAAAATAATGCATGGGTGAATCAGCCCATGTGTAATTCAGCTGCAATAGTTTAACGTGTACTATATTAAGTTGCACATGTAGTTTACTTTTTGAATATGCAATGTAATGAATTAATGCTTATAGAAGAAATTAAATTGTGTGTTTAAATGTGTAAAGGCCTGACTACATATACGACAGGGAAAGGCCTGGTTTGTTCTTATGTTAGCTTATTTTGGAGGCAGGGAAAAGTTTCTCTTGGAAAGGCTCTCTGGGAACGAACGGTAGATTTAATTAGCACAGTAGAGGGTTTTTGTTGAACGTATCTTCTGTTGCAGGTGCAAGGACACATGCCTCGTTAGTAAAAGACTGGCTCTTTGTTTCACAAAGTTAGAGAGATGGGAGGCATGGAACTGGGAGTGCAATGGAATTTAGGGATGATACTTTCAGCGGAGAAGGTGCCTGGGACTCAAGGTCATCTCAACCGTCCAGGATGAAGTAACCGTTTCGATGGAAAAATACAAGAAAGAAGACCTGGCCAAAGAGGCGTGACCAAGGCGTGTTCAATTGTATTGGGTTTTTGTATTAGGGATAGTGCCCCGAGGGAGGAGGCAGGAGATGAGGTAGGGGAGACCAGAGAGAAGGACAGAGAGGGTCCTGATGAAGGAGCATCTAAATTCTGAGCATAGGTACTAAGTGATTGCACTTCTTAGGAAGTCTTCACAGCTGACACCTTTTCTTTTTATTTACTCTTGCTTGGAAAAATCGTTAAGTAGGGATGTCACTTAGTGTTAGCGTAGGGTCAGCAATTGATCTTATGCTTATTTAGATAAATGAAGAGCAACATAGAAATTGGAGCAATCATTGCTTGGTTGATTCTTTTAGAACTATCGATCCTTCTTATTCTGAGTCGGATGAGACTCCTGCGTAGATTATTGTTTGTATTAGTGCCCATTTATTTCTTTAACCTTGTGTTGAGGTGCTTACATGTTCAGTTATTTTTGGCGATAATAAATTCCTAAACTTGAATTCGGAGTCAGTGGTCCTTTCAGGTAAACTGGTTAAATTGTTGTATAACCGGATGAGATTCTCTCCTTTACACTATTCAACAGGTAAAAAGATCCTGGCGACCAGAAGGTTCTTATAGGTGATTAGATAAGAATCGGCGTTAACAGTAACGTTCGGGGTTCCATTATTTCATTTCTGCTGTGAAGGACTATACTTTCCCAGCCACCGCACCCACCTCCCCACGAGGCAGACCTGCTCCTCATCTCTATCCTTACCCAGCGTTGACAACAGCTCAGGCTTGAGGATTTGTGAGTTACTGAGCAGGGCAAAGTCTGGCTGCTCTGTGCTGCCTCCTGCCTCTGGCTTGTTTGTGACTTTGCTTCATCCCCCACCCTAGACCTCCTCGAAGCAAACTCAGAGCGGGCCCCAGGCAGGCACTCAGACAAGAGTCTAAACGGCTGCTTCAGATGCAACTGGTCCCTTAACTAGTCCATCATTCAAACCCTCGGCCAGGTAAACTGGTTAAATTGTTGTATAACCGGATGAGATTCTCTCCTTTACACTATTCAACAGGTAAAAAGATCCTGGCGACCAGAAGGTTCTTATAGGTGATTAGATAAGAATCGGCGTTAACAGTTGGTAGCAGAGTAGGATGGTTACCTTTGATGGTAAGGGGAGATTTAGATTAAGATAAGGAGACTAAGTTGCCCCATAGAGCCCGAGTGATGCTGATCCAGTGGATCGTAGGAGAAGGACGTCGGCGGCCAATGAAAACTGACGGAGAGTGACGGCGTGGCGGAAGTAGCAGTTCATGGTAGAGTGAGTATGAAAAGAGTGGTGGTTGATAGATTGCGGTGTTAATTGCTGTGTGATGTCTTGCGGAGTTGGAATGAGAGTTGTGTGACTGAGGATCGGACCGTGAGCGCGCGCGGGACTGAGAGATTTGATATTGTGGTGTAGAAGACACCCAGAATTGAGAGCGTTGACCAGAGGTCGTGGGGGTCATGAGACGTCGTTGACAAACCCACTGAAGATAGAGTGAATAACCAACGCAGGTCGTAGGTTATTATCGATTGTGTTAGAGGTGATTGTCCGGTCGTATTGCGGACAGACAGTTGCCAGATTGAGGTCAACAATCTCGAGAAGCTGATCGGTCAGTGATAGACTGACAGTCAGAGAGGTAATTGTTCGGTAGGGACGGACATTGCTTCTGAGTATGATTGGGACAAGAGTGAACGAGAACGAGTGAATTAGGAAGGAGGGGAACTGCTGCGAGTGGAGGAAAAGTGACGTCAGACAAGTGCCGCACTGTGATAGGTCGGTTGGTGTGAGCCGCGCTGGCATTGGTGGATTAAAGTCAGGAAGTAAAGCTGACATATTGAGTGCGAACAGAAAGTTGATTCACCATGAAATGTTTTAAAGTTTTACGAGAACTCTGTAGAGGAGATAGACATGTGGTTGTTCGGGAGGAGAGAAGCCCCTCCCGAGGATACGCCAGCACATTATATGGCTACGAATGTAGGATTGCATACCATAATTTGGCTTGAAAATTGGCACAAAATGACATTTGGAGAGGAAGAATTGACTTTCCCACGATATGGTACTTTCAGGTTAGAGGTGTTATACCAGCTAAAAAGTATAATGGCTTCTTTACGACCACTGCCTAGACCGACACAGTTTGAAGCGCTACATGCATGGATTAGAGCAGCGCATGAAAGAAAAAGAGACAAGAGTCAGGAAAGGGTGAAGAAATCGATCAGGGCATTTCAAGATGCGAAGTGGGATGCACTGGAGAAAAGGTGGAGGGTGGAAACGATTGAAGGTGATAAGTTATACCCACTGCTAATACAAAATGGGAAAATAACAAGAGTCGAAGAAGACGACAGTGATACAGATGACAGTCTTATAGATAGGCTGCTAGCAGAGAGACCACCTCCATTTAATCCGGATTCGGCAGAGGGAAAACCAACGTTGGCAATAGAATCGGGTGAAACGCAGGGTCAGACTAACATGAGGGTAATGGGAAGAATTTCCACAGGAACAGAAGGGGCGACAACATCTTTGATAACACAGCCTCCCGTAGGGAACACCAGGTTACCAGACTCCTTGACTGTACCGGTTACCATCGGTCCTATAGTATCGGTATACGACCCAGATCGAGTGAGAGAAGGGAGTTCCGTACAGACGGGAGGAGAAGAAATAACCAGTGGGAATGAGAATGGGTTCGGAGTACGAGTGGTACATTTCCCAAGACCACTAGAAACAAGTACGCCATTACCAGCCACTGCAGACTCCTCTTTTAGACAGGAGGATGAGAGACCAGTCAGACCAAGGTCTTTACACGAATCTAAGTCAGCGTTGAGGATGTGGACACCAACAGTGAGAAATCAAAGTGATAGGATGCCAGGAGATAGGGAACAAAATGTTTCAGAAGATAGACCAAGCTCTAGAAGCATGGCAGAAGCGGATAGGTCCCAAGGACAGAATAGTGACTATGATGAGCGAGAGAGAGCAGCTTGTCGAGAAACACTCAGGAGCGCAGTACAGGCAAGGTTGCTGGACGTGGTGAGACTGAAAGCAGAGGTAGACGAAATGACTAGTGGAAGCCTGCCTTTGGAAAGAATAGAGATTTATGGGCCAGATGAGCTGCTGTTTGTAGCAAAGGATGTGACTCGAAAAGCCAGGATAGCACATGAAAACTTGACAGCATTAGCCAGGAGATATGAGGTAGATTTGAATAAAACAAAAACGTTGCAGGGACCGCCTAGGCTGCAATACAGTGACCAGGAGCTGGAGGAGAAAAGAATTACGGGGTTAAGGACGCATACCAGAGATCTGATCGTAGGGATGCGGATATCGATTATGTTGGACAAATGGGAAGAAAGGTGGTCAAAGAAGAAAATAGCAAAGAAAGCCGAGGGAGAGACGCCGCCTCCGGGAGGGGGGGCGACAGGTGTTGGAAACTTTCCTTTACGGGAAGTACAGAATGGAGGGTACGTGCATGTGCCGTGGAGTAGAGGTGATTTGGCTGCATTCACAAATGATTTTCCTCGGCTGAGGGAGAAACCGGTAGAGTGGTACAAGCAGGTTGAGCGGTTCGTGAAAATTTCAAAAGTATTGTGGATTGATTTGAATACCTTGATTGACATAGTGGTGCCGGGAGATTTGTGGACAGCTTGTAAAGTCGCGGTCGAGTGGCCGACTTCTGAACCTGACAGGGACGCTGTCACGAATGGTCCGTCACCCCTCGTTATGAAAAAATTTGAACAAGTGATTACATGGTTAAAACTGAAGATTTCACCCCAAGATATAGATTGGGTTAAGATAGATCGAACTGTGCAGGAACCCAAAGAAACGGTGCATGAATACTACGAAAGGCTTTTGCAAGCTTTCAAACAGTATAGTGGATTAGATACATTAGACCCCAAGGATATGGGACAGTTTGTTTCAAAGTTCGTGTTGGGTCTGAGATCAGAAGTCAGCCTCATGATACAGCACCATTTGATCTGTTGGCAGAACAAGCCGGTAGATGAAATTTTGCGGTATGCAAGGTACTGTAGTGATGAGGTGGACTCGAAACATCGGAAGTTAAAAGACAAGTTGATGCTCGTTCAGATGCACACAGCACAGGGTCAGCCCAATGGAGGGACCTTGGGAAGAAAGCAAGGAAATTTCCAGACGAATCAGAATGGACAAGGACAAGGAAAAGGAAAACCAATAGATCCCAAGACGGGGGTGGATGTGGCGACACTGAAGAAGACCACTGCGTGTCATTTTTGTCGCCAGGTCGGGCATTGGAAGCGCGAGTGCCCCTTGAACCCAGCTAACCAATTGCAGGAGGAGGTAGAGGGGGTCCAGGCACCTGCGCCGGAGGCAGTTAACACTGTGACAAGGCCCAGGTTGATGAAAGGGGGACATACAATCCTCAAGCTCAGGTTCCCCAGGCTCCGAGGATCCCGCAAGGAATACGGACTTACCAACAGATGCCCCTGTTTGAAGGATATGGCGAGTATAGCTTAGACCCTTTATCCTGACGGTGCCTGAGGGGGAGGAAGACTGCACACTTGGAGCGGTCTTAGAGGTAGACCAGAGGGGACCTTTTGTGGAGGCAGACATTAATGGAAATCCTGCTACACTTTTGGTCGACACTGGTGCTACCCGGTCTACTGTAAGATCAGCAGTGGTCCCTAACCTACCCCTCTCGGGACAATCAATCCAGGTTGTTGGAGTGGCAAATAAAAGAATAAATAGCCCGTTGACAGAGCCGATCTCGGTAAAGATAGGTTCCTTCCAGACCAAACATCAGTTTGTGGTGTGTGATACGAGTCCAGTTTGCCTTTTAGGAAGAGACCTATTGTGCAAGTTGAATTGCACGATTTATTGCACACCCCAGGGAGTGGAGGTTCAGACGAAGGATGATGATGCTGACTTTAAAGTTGCTAATCAGCATCTATGCATAGATCTGTACCCAATGGTGACCGTGGAGGAACTTCCACCGGATTTGAGAGACACGGTGTCGTCTGAGGTGTGGGATTTCACAGGCGAAGAAATAGGACTGATTAGAGGGGTTGAACCGGTGCGGATAGAGGTGAAACAGAATGTTGATTTCCCCAGGACACCGCAGTACAACCTGTCGCCCGAAACGATCGCAGGGATTAAACCTGTAATCGAGACTTTCATTGAGAAAGGCATTCTGAAAGAGATCAGAGGTAGCCCCTGTAATTCACCTATTATGGGACTACAGAAACCGAGCGGAAAGTACAGGATCGTGCAAGACCTGCGAAAGGTCAACATGATAGTTGTCCCTTGTTGTCCAGTGGTACCGAATCCATCAGTAATATTGTTTCAGATCCCGTGCGAAGCTGAGTGGTTTACTGTCATCGACTTGTGTCAAGCCTTCTTTTCGATACCGCTCCATGAGGAAAGCCAATTTCTCTTTGCATTCAGGCTGGAAAATCGTGTGTTAACATGGTGTCGTATCCCTCAAGGGTATACAGAAAGTCCATCGATCTTTAACCAGATCCTGAAGAAGAATCTTGAGAGTCTTGTATTGCCGCAGAACTCAGTCCTCGTGCAATACATAGACGACTTGCTTATTGCCTCGGAAACGGAGGATGCTTGCAGAATAGACACGGTAGCCTTGTTGAATCACTTAGCAGAGAACGGACATAAGGTGTCCCCAAACAAGCTGCAGTACTGTTTGAATGAAGTACAGTACTTGGGACACAGACTGGAAAAAGGAAAGAGGAAGGTGTCACCAGATCGAATTGAGGCAATAATGAGTATGGCAGTACCCACCACACAGAGGGAAGTCAGGATGTTTTTGGGAATGGTCGGCTATTGTCGGCAGTGGATACCTAGTTTTTCCTTGAGAGCAAAGCCTTTACAGAGGCTTACGCACAAGGATGTGAGTGATCCGGTACCATGGGACGAGGAGTGCTTGATGTCATTCCTGAAACTGAGAGAGGAATTGTGCAGTGCCCCAGCACTGGGGATGCCCGATTATAACAAGGCCTTTTCATTGTTCTGTTGTGAGAGGGAAGGATGTGCATTAGCAGTCTTAGCTCAGAACCATGGAGGTGTCCGTAGACCAGTTGCCTATTTCTCAGCTACCCTAGATCCAGTAGCTTCTGCGTTGCCCGGATGTCTAAGATCCGTTGCTGCAACAGGTGTCAGCATTGAAAGGTGTGAAAGCATTGTAATGGGTCATCCTTTGACTGTACATGTGCCACATTCGGTTGAGCTATTGATGACCAGGACTAAGACTCAGCATCTGACAAACAACAGGTTAACAAGGTACGAGCAAGTCATACTTGCCGCAGAGAATGTGGCTCTGAAGAGGTGCTCTGTCTTAAACCCTGCGACATTAATGCCTGTACCGAATGCAGATGATGAAGATTGTGCGGACCATGATTGTCTCGATGTGACTGACCTTTGCACCAAACCGAGATCTGACATTGTCGATGAACCACTGACTGACCCAGATGAAATTTTCTTTGTCGATGGTTCATGCTTAAGAGACAGTGTCGGCCAGTTAAGAGCAGCGTTTGCTGTATGTACCATTTCTGGAGTGGTTGAGGCTGCTTGCCTAGAAGGAGTACGCTCCGCGCAGGTAGCTGAGATCATTGCTTTGACCCGTGCCTGTTTGGCCGCTGATCAAATTCGAATTACGATTTACACGGACAGCCAATATGGGTTTGGTGTGGTGCACGACTTCGGGCAGTTATGGTCTCAGAGGGGATTTTTGACATAATCTGGCTCACCCATTAGGAATGGAGAATATGTAAGACAACTGTTGGATGCATTACAACACCCAAAGGAGATCGCTGTTGTTAAATGTTCCGCACATGGGAAGGGGGAGGACTTTGTGTCTTTGGGCAATAATTACGCGGTCGAAGTTGCCCGTTTCTGTGCAGAACAGGGATGCATATTTACAGACAGATACGCAGGGGAGAGCCAAGAAAGAACCGAACTCAACATGATGTTGGCCATGGCAGACACCTGGGAAGAGCTCAAGCGACTGCAGGATGAAGTCTCAGATCAGGAACGAGAGGGATGGATCAAAGCAGGGTGTGAGAGAGGAGATGTGGATGTTTGGGTCTCCAGTGATGGGAGAGCTGTATTGCCAGAAGAGTTGTTGAGCCCGATGGCAAGATTGATACATGGACCGGCACATCTTGGCAGAGATGCAATGATGAGGGTGTTTAGACAGACGTGGTATAGCCCGCGATTTCGTGCAATGGCAGAAACAGTGTGTCAGAGGTGTGTTACGTGTCAGCAGATGAATGCTGGAAAGAAAACTGTAGTTACTTTGAGTCACATTGGGAGGTCAGGAGGGCCTTTCAACAGGATACAGCTAGATTTCGTGGAAATGCCTAAGTGCAATGGGTTGAGGTACATTTTAGTGCTAGTATGTGTATTCTCACGGTGGGTGGAGGCTTACCCAACACGCAGGTGTGACACTCTCACAGTGGCTAAGTTATTGTTGAGGGAGCTTATCCCTAGATTCGGGATCCCGACCTCTTTGGAATCAGATAGAGGAAGGCACTTCCATAGTGAAATTATGAAGTTACTTTGTGTTGCATTGAATATTGACCAGAAACTCCATTGTAGTTACCGACCAGAGGCTTCTGGGATGGTGGAACAGGTTAATGGAACTTTGAAAGCCCGGATGGCAAAAATGTGTTCTTCAACATCCTTGAAGTGGCCCGATGCTTTGCCGCTCGTGTTAATGAGCATGCGAAGTGTCCCAGACAGGAGGACTGGGTTGTCACCCCACGAGATACTAATGGGAAGGGCAATGCGGTTGCCGGCAGTACCAGCTACAGCTTTGATAAACATCACTGATGATTTGATTCTCGATTACTGTAAAGGACTATCTGATGTGGTGCGTTCTGTATCCCAGCAGGTGCAGGCTGCAGTCGTTCCAGCCTCGAGTGATCTGTGTCACGACCTGTGTCCCGGAGACTGGGTGCTTGTCCGGAAACACGTGAGGAAGAGTTGCTTGGATGCTCGTTGGCGAGGCCCGTACCAGGTGATCCTAATCACGAACACAGCAGTAAAGTGTGGAGGACTGCCGAACTGGGTGCATGCCTCCCATACCCGCAGAGTTTCAGCACCCTTGGAAGAAACAGCTCCTCTCGTAGATGAAAATCCAGCTGATGTGGCAGGGCCACATGAGGGGACAAGTCAAGCTGTAAGGGTTGCTGACACAGCTGGTGGTGCACTAGAGCAAGCTGAAGGGGGTTTCAACAGATCGAACCCTGACTCAGACCCCGAAGACAGAGATGGTGCAGTGGGCGGAGAAGAGTCAGATTCAACAGAAAGAGGAAGTAGTGCACTGGGTATAGAAGAGGAAGACAGAAGAACGACTAGAACTGAAGAAGGTTGGCCTGAAAGACAGAGGCGGTTGAATCTGAGGTTGGCACCCGAAAGAGATCTTGCTCCGGTATCCGAGGTGTCCGAAACGGAAGCAAGTGATGAAGATCAGACTCAAGAGAGCCGGCGAAGGTCGAAAAGAACAAGAGTACCCTGCCGGAGATACTCTACCCCTGAGTGGACTTACACAGTGTTCGATGCAGGGGGTAGTGAGTACGGGAGACTGAGGTCGGTGTTGGTGTTCAGCAGAAGCCCGAATGTGGTAGTGAAGGTGGTGCTGCTATTGCCAGGGCTCGAGGTCGAAGGAATACTGACCCTCACAGTTCCGAATCCCCGCTTCTGAGCAAAGTCCGACAACTGGTTTTGCATCGGGTTGAATTTCCATCTTTTGGGTTTGAGCCGTCTTCACATGAAATGATAATCTTGCGTCTTGAACTTTTGTATCACGTTTTGGAAGTGCTCAACGAGGATCTTATTATGGATGAACTATAAACTGTGTAAATAAAAGTCTAAAGGAGAAGGTAACCTAGGCCCGAGTGGAAGAAGAGTAAACTTAGGGACTTTCCACAGAAGAGGAACGAAAACTAGGGAAGTCTTTTCTGGACTGTGTAAATAAGGTTGTGACCGAAAAGGGGATTTACAGATATTTCATGGTTGCTCGAGCTGGTTAAGCAAGTCACGAGTTGAGGACACAGAGACCTTTGAGGGTTCATTGCTAAAACCAAGAACTTTTGAGAACTTTCAAAACCATGGAGGCTGGAGATCCCAATCGTAGATCGAAGTTGATTGTAGGCATATTTATAAGTAGTGTAATAGTTTCTATAATCATAGTAATCATAGTTTCATATACTGTTCCACACGAGCTAGAAGTGGAGGGGGTGCCAGGGACACCTACACCTACTACACCTAGCCAAAGAGAGGTAAACATGGGAGCTGATAGAGCTTTTCTATTAGAAGAAAGTCGTAGGTTACATGTAGATTTGTCTAGAAGTGATTTTAAGCTTAATGCATACGCCAAGCTGCTATATGAATATGTTGATGCGATGAATGCTAAAGATTGCTATGTGTGTATGCAATTGCCTGCTTCAGTGGATGAGGGTATTAGGTACCACCATCTTCCACTGACATATGGAATCTCATGTAGTCTTTTACTTAGTATATTTTACGAAAGAGATCAGTTTGAGTATTTCTTTTCCAATTACGATGCGGTGCTTCCTGAAGTCCCGGCTTACAAGCATTTGAATAAGTACGACTATTATAAGACAGAGGATCGACTCAGGAAGTTCTTCATACCGTCTTTGGAATTGGATACCGCATTCGCTCACCGACATAATCTGACGTGCTCTTTGTCAGAGGTGGAGAAGAAGTTTGTAAATCAGGTGGAAGACAGGTATAGGAAACTGACACACTCACGAGACACAGGGCGTAGCAGACTAGATTGGACAGATGAGGAAAAATTGCATAAGACAAAGGGAAGTTATGGTCCTATAGCGTTAGATAAGGAGCAGAGGGGCAAGCTTTGTGTGAGGCGTTATCAGACTTATTATGAAAAGGTTGCAGTAGGACAGAGCACTTGTGATCATGTTTTCACTATGGCTGATGTAGCAAAGAATTTTCTCCAAGGCCCTGTACAAGTGATACCTACGGTGTATTTTGTGTGTGGAAAGAATGCTTATGTGAGGTTGCCTGCGAACTGGTATGGTACATGTTACTTGGGAATAATATTTCCAAAGATTTACCATACTGAGGACTTGGAACTCCTGGAAGGTGGGAAGCATTCAAGAACGAGAAGAGGTGCGAGTGCAGGGATCGTGGTGGGGGATATCTTTGGAGCCATGATACCCAGTCTGGGAGTGGTCTTGAATGATGTGAAAATTCGGAGATTGGCGACTGTGGTAGACGAACTATCAATGAATACAGCAAAATCGTTGGTACTGGTGGAGGGAGAGATGTTGTCGATAAGGACAATGGTTTTGCAGAATCGCCTTGCTTTGGATGTCTTGTTGGCAAAAGAGGGCGGAGTCTGTAAAATATTGAAGGTTCAAGAGTGCTGCACTTATATACCAGACCGTAGCAAGGATCTGGAGAAATATATAAGTAACATCACTACAATCCACACAAAAATAGCGGATTTGACCGAAGAGGGGGTTTGGGAAAAAGTTGGCAAGGGATTTGGCCAAGTGGGAAGCTGGTTTGCAGACCTGGGAAAGGGATTCCTTGGGTATGTTCTGAAACCCCTCCTTATCGTGGTGGTTTGTGTGGTTTGTCTGTGGGTCTCGATCAAGGCCTACAAATGGTATCGAGCAGGCCGAGTTGAGAGAGCTTTGAGGGAAAATGAGATGAGACTGGCGAGACTGCAGGACAGTCAATATCAGAGGCTTAAGAGAAGGGAGAATCACCGATCAGGGAAAATGGCAACGAGTTCTGTTTAGGTCGGTTCTTTCTCCAAGGGAGTTGACTAAATTGTGATGACAGGTGTCATCAAAGGGGGGAACTGATAGAGCGCCATGTTCTTGTGAAATTTGTAGGGGTGCAGCATAATCACTGATAGTTCGCACCCACATATATCCAGAGATGTATCCCATATATTCAGATATATTCATGTATGTTTAGCAAGAGTAGATAATTCACAGGTATTAAAGTGAATCAGTAGTGTAATTGTGCTATGATAATCATGCAATGTAATGTTTAATTGAATGGAGTGAAAATAATGCATGGGTGAATCAGCCCATGTGTAATTCAGCTGCAATAGTTTAACGTGTACTATATTAAGTTGCACATGTAGTTTACTTTTCGAATATGCAATGTAATTAATTAATGCTTATAGAAGAAATTAAATTGTGTGTTTAAATGTGTAAAGGCCTGACTACATATACGACAGGGAAAGGCCTGGTTTGTTCTTATGTTAGCTTATTTTGGAGGCAGGGAAAAGTTTCTCTTGGAAAGGCTCTCTGGGAACGAACGGTAGATTTAATTAGCACAGTAGAGGGTTTTTGTTGAACGTATCTTCTGTTGCAGGTGCAAGGACACATGCCTCGTTAGTAAAGACTGGCTCTTTGTTTCACAAAGTTAGAGAGATGGGAGGCATGGAACTGGGAGTGCAATGGAATTTAGGGATGATACTTTCAGCGGAGAAGGTGCCTGGGACTCAAGGTCATCTCAACCGTCCAGGATGAAGTAACCGTTTCGATGGAAAAATACAAGAAAGAAGACCTGGCCAAAGAGGCGTGACCAAGGCGTGTTCAATTGTATTGGGTTTTTGTATTAGGGATAGTGCCCCGAGGGAGGAGGCAGGAGATGAGGTAGGGGAGACCAGAGAGAAGGACAGAGAGGGTCCTGATGAAGGAGCATCTAAATTCTGAGCATAGGTACTAAGTGATTGCACTTCTTAGGAAGTCTTCACAGCTGACACCTTTTCTTTTTATTTACTCTTGCTTGGAAAAATCGTTAAGTAGGGATGTCACTTAGTGTTAGCGTAGGGTCAGCAATTGATCTTATGCTTATTTAGATAAATGAAGAGCAACATAGAAATTGGAGCAATCATTGCTTGGTTGATTCTTTTAGAACTATCGATCCTTCTTATTCTGAGTCGGATGAGACTCCTGCGTAGATTATTGTTTGTATTAGTGCCCATTTATTTCTTTAACCTTGTGTTGAGGTGCTTACATGTTCAGTTATTTTTGGCGATAATAAATTCCTAAACTTGAATTCGGAGTCAGTGGTCCTTTCAGGTAAACTGGTTAAATTGTTGTATTACCGGATGAGATTCTCTCCTTTACACTATTCAACAGGTAAAAAGATCCTGGCGACCAGAAGGTTCTTATAGGTGATTAGATAAGAATCGGCGTTAACAGTAACGTTCGGGGGTTCCATTATTTCATTTCTGCTGTGAAGGACTATACTTTCCCAGCCACCGCACCCACCTCCCCACGAGGCAGACCTGCTCCTCATCTCTATCCTTACCCAGCGTTGACAACAGCTCAGGCTTGAGGATTTGTGAGTTACTGAGCAGGGCAAAGTCTGGCTGCTCTGTGCTGCCTCCTGCCTCTGGCTTGTTTGTGACTTTGCTTCATCCCCCACCCTAGACCTCCTCGAAGCAAACTCAGAGCGGGCCCCAGGCAGGCACTCAGACAAGAGTCTAAACGGCTGCTTCAGATGCAACTGGTCCCTTAACTAGTCCATCATTCAAACCCTCGGCCTGGATTACTCACAGATCTCTACAGAGAGCACCCTTAGCAACTGATGTATTTACACGCATTGGGATCTAAGAGCTGCTGTGTCTCCGCAGCAAGCACTGTAACCCACGAGATGTCTTACCAGTGGATACTATTGTCCGCCAGAGAGATGGGATAATCTCTGTGGGCTCATACTCGTAATGAGGGCACTTTTGGCCAGCTACTTTTTTCTTCCCACTGAGGTGTATAAAATGAGTTCTGCAGAGTTGTAAACTGCAACTGTATGTCTGTGTGTGCTTGTGTGTATGTCTGTGTGTGCGTGCCCTTGTGTGCTTGAGTGTGTCTCTGTGTGTGTGTATGTGCTTGTGTGTGTCTGTGTGTGCTTGGGTGTGTATGTGTGCTTGTCTGCTTAAGTGTGTCTGTGTCTGCTTGAGAGTGTGTCTGTGTGTGTGCCCTTGAGTGTGTGTGCTTGTGTGTGTGTCTGTGCTTGTGTGCTTCAGTGTGTCTGTGTGTGCGTGTGCTTCAGTGTGTGTCAGGGTGTGTGCTTGAATGTGTGTGTATGTTTGAGTGTGTGTCTGTGTGTGCATGTGCTTGTGTGAATCTGTGTGTGTGTGCTTGTGTACTTTAGTGAGTGTCCTTGTGTGCTTGTATTGTGTTTCGCGTGGGTCTGGCTAATGGTGCAGTATCACAAAATATCAAGAAACTATTGAGCCTTATGTATGACAAGCCAAGAAGATATCACCCCCCCTAAAAAAAAAAAGGCTTCTAATGCATGCACCAGTGTTTTTCTACTAAGTAACCTACTGTTATTTTTTACTCTAAAGGATTTACAACCTTCCTTCCTATTTGTCACTTGATCCGCCCAGCTCCATATGGCCTCACTTTATAAGTGATGGACACACTGATATGTGATATCAAGGACCAAGTCCAAGTCAGTTTCACATGACTGGAGATATCCATACAATGATGTACTTGATGGAGCAAGGACTCACAATGAGACTTGCTCGGAAGCAATCCTCTCACAGTATTCATTAATTTGTACTAAAAACTTTGTAATGTCTTTATTAATAATGTACAACACAACATTTTTATCTAGAAGAAGCTTGCCTATGTGTTTTTCACTAATAAGTAATCCTTGTCTAATATAAAATGGCCGCTAAAACGCGAGAATTCTACTGCGCATGTGTCAACCATGTCACGTGGTATGACGTCTTTCTTTGCTTGGAGGGAATCTTTTGCTTCTGCGTAGTGTGTGTGCTAAAATGGCTGCTTAATGTTCTCACATGCTAAAGCTTTCGCATTGCTGCCATTAATAATGTGATATTCTAAAGCTATTAATGCGAGATAGACATTTATAAATAAACGGGATCAGTGTAGAAGTAGAAGGTATACAGTGAAAGCATTTATTTTTGATTTTAATATGCTTCTTCTTTGACTTTCTATTAGTTCGTATTTTGGGCCTGGATAGGCTAAACAGCAGCTCGAGAGTCATGTGACCTGCGCATGCGCTCTGAAAACTAACAAAGCAAAGCGATGAAGTCAACTTGGAGGATGTCCAAGGACATGACCCGCTGATCACCTTCAGAGTTCAACTAAAATGTCCTATGAAATGATACATTTTGTATATATTTTGTATTAATATTGGTGTGAAACGGGAGGGAAATAAAGCAAATGTATTAATTGAGAGGGGCGGGATTCTAAAACAATGGGCTTAAGAAAATTGAACTAAATTGACATGGTGTGAGGATCAACCCCCGTCCCTGTCCAATCAGAATTGGTGGGTCCATAATTTTGAAACATTAATGGGAGGTACATGGGCGTAGAAGGGTATAATAGATATAGAATTAGCTAATTAGTTAGCTTAGAGCTCAGATGCTGCCACAGAGGGAACAGAGCACACTGAATTGCTGTCCGAAGAGGTCGTGAGGTGGGGGCGGCGAACTGCACTAGAGGGAGACGCGGAAGAGCAACGAGGAGGAACGAAGTGTCAGAGAGGGGAACGACGCAGGCGTCGTTAGTAGAGAGGTCATCTATCCTGTCCTGAACCTGGTCCGGAGGTCTTGGTCTTCATCCTTTCTTGGGGACCCTCTTTCCAACTCCTTGGCCAAATGGTTTGGTTTTCACACCTTTAGGTAACTATAAATGCGTAATTTTTAGTTTGTACTGCTGTCTCTATCTTCTCCTTTCTGAGGGACCGTCATTTGTGATTAATAGGTGACTATACAGTGTACTTCCTCCTTGTTATGCGATAAAGTATCATGTGGTTTGTATTTTACTCTGCTAAATAATTTAGATAAACATTTAAAAAATTTCCTGAGTCAGTGGTTATTTCAGGTGTTTAATGATAATATGTTTTGTATGATCTCATATCAACCCCAGTTATCAAAGGTCCATTGGTAAGTCATTACTCTTCAATCAGAAAAGGTAATTGGTAGCAGGGATTTTGATAAAGAGTACAACTGACTCCCACCAGCGGTGATTGCTAGTTAGTGTGAATGAATGGGCCCAGGTGAGTATTTAGTGTATGAATGCTTGTTGCTAGTAACCCGCTGGATCAGTTTTCTGGCTATCAGAGGATGGTTATACTTTGTTAACTGGGTAATGAGAATTTTTTTATGAACTAACATCCGTTTTAAAAGTTTTGTTTTATGTTGTCTAGAAATCCCCGGGGAAACTGAATAGCGGATGGTAAGTGGAAACCATACTGCAGTGAGGTTATCTGTCAGGCAGAAATAGTACTGAAAAGTTAAGCAGGGCTATCAGTACTTGTTAGGGACTCTGTGTGTGTATGAGTGACAGCAAAGGAATACGCTGGTGAAATTTTGATGTTATATCACCTAGAAAGGGTAACATTGAAGGAGTAGCAGGTATTTCTGAAGCTTACGTGAAGAGTAAACGGAAGGGTTTTGCTCGTAGTGTATGTCTAGTAAACGGAAGGGTTTTACTAAGTGTGAGAAAATCTATCCTTTTCAATTTAGGGAAACTGACAAGATAGCGAATGTTTTATGTTGTTACTAAATTTTAATGAAAAGTGTTGAGGAATTAAAGTTTGCGTACGATTTTTTTGTAAAGGGAGGGTCAGCTGTCGGAGTAGAAGCTGACGTCACAAACGCTGCGCTGGGATTGGCTGAAACAGCGGGCGTGGAGCGAGTCTTGTAAAGGAGGGGTCAGGAGTAATACTGACGTCACAGGTGCCGCGCTGGGATTGGTCGACACAGCGAGGGACAGAGAAGCGCAGATTGTAAAGGAGGGGTCGTCAGAGAGAGTGAATAGACGTCACAGAAAAGCCGCGCTAGGATTGGTCCCGAGGCAAATGTAAGCTGGAATTTGATTGGTTGTCAGAATAGAAATTGAAATATTAGTGGACAGTAGAGATTATATGTGGAAAAACGATCCGACTTTGATAGGAACACGTCCAGACAGGAGATTCTTAGGTTTTGCAGAATATAATTCAATAAATAGATATTTACCCAAAATGTACGGAGAAAAGAGAAAATTGTCATTTTTACAAAAGATTAAAAATTATTTTAAGAAAGATAAGCCAGTCAAAACTAGGGAAGGAATTCTCATTCCACCAGCAAAAACGCCCGCCTCATTCATGATGATGGAGAGGGGTTATCATACTTGTGTATGGTTAGAAAATTGGATAGAATATACAAAAGATGATGGAGTACTAGCTTTTCCAGAGAATGGCACATTCAATGGGAGAGTTCTTCAAAATTTAAGAATGAGAATGAATGAATTAGAACCCAGACCAAGATTAACGCAGTACGAAGCCCTAGAGGAATGGGAAACAGAAGCATTTGAGCGTGATAGACCCAGGAGTAATAGGGGTTATAGGGGATTTTTCCCTAGATACCAGAATGGGACAAGAGAAAGTCAGATGAAACAGTGGAGACGAGCAATGATTACTGAGGGTTTGTATCCAGTATTTATGGCTGATGAGCAGCTAGGGAGCAAATGCAAAGAACAGACTAAGCACATGACAGGGTTTGGAGAATCCGAAGATGAGTTCATGGAAAAAATATTAAAGAACCCACCACCATACCAGGAAGAGTTGGGTGGATGTACTCCAAGTGCACCTGTTTTGAGAACACCGTTAGTCCCTCAAGTACTGCATAATCCACCAGTTATTAGGGTACTTCAGGATAAGGAAAGAGAGGCCTTAGACAGAAACAGAGCAGAATTAATACAGAAAATAACACAGTTGAATGTACATCCTGAATCTCTGACTATACCTGTAACTATTGGTCCCGTGGTCCCTTTATACGGAGACAAAATGAATTGCCCGAAGCCTCTAGTTATGACTACACCTATGGATATCCCTAAAAATGAAGCTGTAATAATTGACGATCATATCAGTGAATGTGAATCTATGATTTCACTAATGGATTTGCCTATTCGAGAATCCGCAAATAGCACCCCCAGAAGAGTCACACCTGGTTGCTCAAAGGATGTAAATATAATAACCTCTTCAGGAACTAAAAGTGCAACAGTAGTAACTCCAGAAGACTTAGAAAGATGGGCACAAGGAATAGACAGACAGAGTTCACCCCCAAAGATCTTGGACATTTATAAATTAAAAGTCGAATTAGAAGAAATGATAGCAGGAAACGTAGGAGTAGATCGTCTAAATACCTACAGTGAAGAAGAACTATTGTTCGTATGTAGGAGCATAACCAGAAATGTAAAAATATTCCATGAAAAGTTAACGGATTTGGCCTCAGAGATGGGAATTGAAATAAGGAAGTCAAAAGTGTTGCAGAGACCATATAGAGCAGAATTTACTGACAAAGACTTAGAAAATATGAATACATCTGGTAGAAAATTACAAGTTAAAGAATTAATGACAGTCTTACAGAAATGGGGAGAATTGGATAGATGGAAAACTAGATGGACAAAGAAAAAGGAAGAAGCACGTTCAAATAGAATGACATCTGAGTATTTATTGAAGGAAACAGGAAAGGTAGAACAGATGTGTCCAATGCGAGAGGTTCCAGGAGGAGGCTATGTCCATGTCCCATGGAGTAGACAAGACATATTGTCATTTACAAATGATTTCCCAAAGTTGAGAGAAAAACCAATTGAATGGTACAAGCAGGTTGAGAGGTTTGTGAAGGTTTCAAAGGTTTTGTTAAAGGACCTAGATGGTTTGTTTGACATAGTGGTACCTGCCGATTTATGGACAGACTGTAAAATTACAATCGACTGGCCTAGTGAAGAGTATCCTAGGGATCCAAAGACAGGTGCCCCATCAAATGATGTGATGAAAAAGTATCACCAGGTAATCACTTACTTGAAAGGGAAAATACCACCCAAAGAAACAGATTGGGTGAAAATAGACAGAACTACCCAAGAAGCAAATGAATCGGTACATGCCTACTATGAACGTCTATTACAGGTGTTCAAACAGTATAGTGGTTTTGAAGATATTGGAGACAAAAATATGAGTCAGTTTGTCTATCGATTTGTTTATGGTCTAAAACCAGAGATTTGTCAGATGATTAAGCAACATATGTTATGCTGGCAGGGAAAGCCTATCGATGAGATTTTGAAATATGCTAAATATTGTGGGGATGACATTGAGGATAGACACAAGAAACTACAAGAAAAGGTGATGTGGGCTCAAGTGAAAATGGCTGAGCGACAGGGAATTAATTTAGATAATCCATCTGAAAGTCAGGGAAAAGAATCTGGATCGAATGCTGACACAGGAAATGGTGGAAAGGTAAGAGGACGAATGAGTAGAGAAGAGGCTAAAAAGAAATTTCCTTGTCATGGATGCGGAAAGTTGGGGCATTGGAAGAACGAATGTAAAAAGATTCAAAATAATAATGGCCCAAATCATAATTTAAATTCACAGACGCAGAATGACTCACAGCAGGGTGTAAGCCATCAGAGTCAGTTGCCACCTGCCCCTCCCTATACAGGGTAATGTAAGCAGAGCAAAGCACGGTACAGACGTCGGATATCAAGGAGGAAGTGGTAAGAATGAATATGTAACTTCACAGTTTCTTTTACAGGATGATTTTAATCCATATGATTATCAATGACGGTGCCTAAGAGAGGGGGAGAAGGAGTGCGTACTTGGCGCATCCTTGCCGGTAGATCAGTCAGGTCCATATGTTGAAGGGAAAGTAAAAGGTAATGATATCACCTTTCTGTTGGACACTGGTGCTACCCGTTCTACTGTGAGAACAGCAGACATCCCAGACCTCCTCTCTCTGGAGAAGCTATCCAAGTTGTAGGTGTAGCAAATCAAAAGATTAGAACACCCCTTACCGAGCCCATGGAAGTAAGAATCGGAAACTTCCGAGAAATGCACCAATTTGTGGTGTGTGATTCTAGTCCAGTAAATTTATTGGGCAGAGACTTACTGTGCAAAATGAATTGCACTATTTTCTGCACACCGGATGGTGTTGCAATACAGACCCCGGATGAAGATCATGTTTACAAATTCATGATAGCCAAGCAAGGTACGGAGGTGGATGAAATGTTCTCCTTGATAACCAAAGATGAATTACCAGAAGAGTTAAAAACTACAGTGAGTTCAAAAGTATGGGATTTTACTGGAAAAGAAGTAGGTCTGATGGCAAATATAGACCCAGTAAAAATAACCGTAAAAGAAGGTGAAATTTTCCCAAATACCAGACAGTATAAAATGAGTGCTGAAGTGAAAGCAGGAGTTACTGAGGAAATTGGCAGAATGGTGAAACAAGGTATATTAAAAGAAGTTATGAGTAGCCCTTGTAATTCGCCAATTATGGGTTTGAAAAAGCAGAGTGGAAAATATAGGATTGTTCAAGATTTACGGAAAATTAATAAAATTGTGGTACCTTGTTGTCCTATAGTACCAAATCCTGCAGTAATCCTATACCAAATACCATGGAACGCAGAATGGTTTACCGTAATTGATTTGTGCCAAGCATTTTTCTCAATTCCATTGCATCCAGATAGTCAGTATTTGTTTTCGTTCAAATTTGAAAATCACGTTTATGTGTGGAATCGTGTTCCTCAGGGGTACACAGAAAGTCCCTCCATTTTTAATCAGATACTGAAAAAGTGCCTAGAAAAAGTAGTAATGCCCAGGAACTCAGTCTTGGTACAATATATAGATGATTTGTTAATTGCATCTAGAACTCATGACGATTGTGTCGCCGACTCAATTGCATTACTCAATCATTTGGCTGAGGAAGGTCACAAAGTGTCACCTGAGAAGTTACAATTTTGTACAACGACAGTTAAGTATTTGGGACACCAAATTGAGAGAGGAAAGAGAAGAATAACCTCTGAGAGAATAAAAATAATTAAGCAAATGAAAATGCCAGTAACACAAAGAGAGGTGAGAATGTTTCTTGGAATAGTAGGATACTGTCGACAATGGATTGTAGGGTTTTCGCTACTAGCAAAGCCTTTAATTCAGTTAACCAAAAAGAAAGCAAAGGATCCAGTTGAATGGGATGATGAAAGTGCCAGTGCATTTGTAAAATTAAGAAATACTTTGTGTGAGGCACCTGCCCTGGGCATGCCTGACTATACAAAAGAATTTACATTATTTTGCTATGAAAGATAAAGTTGTGCACTTTCAGTCTTAACACAAAGACATGGACTGGACAGACGTCCTATAGCATATTTTTCTGCTACATTAGACCCAGTGGCTGCAGCATTGCCAGGCTGCTTAAAAGCAGTAGCTGCTACCTGTATGAGCATTGAACAAAGTGAGTCAATAGTAATGGGACACCCTGATAAAGAGTTCGTCCCACATGCAGTTGTGATTTTGTTGACAAGAACCAGAACCCAGCATCTTACCCCTAGTCGTATGACAAAATATGAGCGAATAATTCTAGGAGCTGAGAATGTGACCATAGCTAGGTGCACAGTTGTAAATCCTGCAACATTGTTACCAGATCCATATTGTGAAGAAGTCAGGGACGACACAGAACATGACTGTTTGGAAGTCACAGAGTTGTGTACCAAGCCGCGCCCTGACATACAGGAAATGCCTCTTAAGAACCCAGACAGGGAGCTGTTTGTGGATGGCTCATGCCTAAGGCATGAAGATGGCAAATTGAGTGCAGCTTATGCTGTATGTGAACTTACCGGAGTAGTTGAAGCATCCTTTTTACCAGGAGTCAAATCTGCACAAGTAGCTGAATTAGTTGCTTTGATTAAAGCCTCCAAAATTGGGAAAAAAGTGACCATATTTACTGACAGTCAATATGGTTACGGGGTTGTGCATGATTTTGGCCAACTGTGGATGCAGAGGGATTTCATGACTTCTTCAGGATCCCCAATCAAGAATGGGCAGTTTGTAAAAGAATTATTGGAGGCAATACAATCACCAAAAGAATTGGCAGTGGTGAAATGTGCCGCACACCAGTCAGGAGATGACTGGGTGGTAGCCGGTAACAGATATGCAGATCTAATCGCTCAACACTGTGCCAGAAATAGAATGGCAGTAAACAGAAAAGTCGAAAGAATGGGAATCAGCTGCCAACTTATGCTATGTTCAACACCTGAAACATGGAATGATGTGAGACAATTGCAGGATGATGCTGAAGAGAGTGAAAAGGATGTTTGGATGAAAATAGGGTGTACCCGAAGAACAGATGATGATGTGTGGGTTTATTCAGATGGCAGACCAGTCATGCCTGATTGCCTGATTTCACACATGGCCAGAATGTATCATGGAGACACACATGTAGGTAGAGATGCCATGATTAGACTTTTCAGACAAAGTTGGTACAATCCAAGGTTTAGGGCTGCAGCAGAGAGCCTTTGCCAGAGGTGCTTAACTTGTCAAATGAATAATCCAGGAAGGAAAACTGTAGTTGGACTGGGAAAAATCGGAAAGGCAGAAGGCCCATTTGTGAGATTGCAGTTAGATTTCATTCAGTTACCACCATGTAAAGGACTGAAATACGTACTTGTCATAGTGTGTCTGTTTTCAAAGTGGGTGGAGGCTTACCCTACCAGGAGGAATGACAGCATAACAGTTGCAAAACTATTATTACGAGAACTCATTCCACGGTTCGGTTTCCCAGTAACTTTGGAATCAGATAGAGGAAGTCACTTCAATAACGATGTAATTCAAATAATATGTGAAGCATTTAAAATTGAACAAAAATTGCACTGTGCATACCGCCCAGAGGCTTCTGGAGTGGTTGAACAAATGAATGGCACAATAAAATCAAGATTGTCAAAAATGTGTGCATCCACATCGTTAGATTGGCCAGATGCGTTGCCTCTTGTCTTAATGGGACTCAGAAGCATTCCTGATAGAAATACAGGATTGAGTCCGCATGAAATCATCATGGGAAGAGCAATGAGACAAGCCCATGTACCTGGCAATAAACTGCTGAACATAACTGATGATATGGTTCTAGATTATTGCAAAGCATTGGCTGACCTAGTGCGTTCTGTCTCTCACCAGGTTGGAGAAGACGCAGTTTCCAGGCAGCCTGAACAAGAGCATGATCTGAACCCCGGAGATTGGGTGGTAGTGAAGCATCACACCAGAGAAACGTGTTTATCACCCAGGTGGGGCGAACCTTGTCAGGTTATATTGGTTACAAACACAGCAGTGAAATGTGCAGGTTTACCTAATTGGATTCATGTAAGCCATACCAAAAGGGTGCCAGCTCCTGAAGAGAGAGATCCTCAGTCAGCATCAATAGCTGAGGAAGCAGAAGGTTGTACAGCTGAAGAATCTCAAGTGATAGATTCAGAAGTAGCTGAAGAAGAACAACCGAGCACAAGTCAGGACTGGATACCAGTGGTTGATATACCTGAAGTCTTTATCAAAACAAGGAGCAGAGCTAGATTAGAGGAAATTAGAGAGGATCAGATAGGTGAAGAAGAACAAGCTCAGGATAGGGAGATTGAGACTATAAAGAAACCTGAGCAGGCCCAGATAGGGAAAGGAAATTGGGCTCAAACTAACCACGAAGCAACAGGGTTTGAGCAGGGACAGACAGGTTCAGAAGAACGCGGTAAGGCTGCAGAAGTACAGAGTGCAATAAGCCCTGATCAGAACCAGTTAGGACAAGAAAATCACGTTCAGGAAGAAGAAAACCAAGAAAACATAGAACCTGAAAATATCAAGCATGAAAACGTCAATCCTGAACAGGGCCAGTTAGCAGAGACTCACATTCAGGCAAATGAAGAAACAACAATAAGACCTGAACGAGAGCAGATAGAGAGGAAACTGAAAACAAAGACAAACAAATTGTGCCACACATTAATGTGAATAAAGGAGTATTTGGAAAAGACTCAGAAGGTGAAGGTACAGTGCAAACCAAGAAAGTCAGAAAGGGTGATCATTGGCCTAGTGTTATTAAAAGAGTAAAATATCATATAGTAACACGAAGTGAAGACCCAGAACAAGTAAATGAAGTAACAAGCTTATCTGGACAAACAAGTGGGACTGAAAAACGAAAAAGCAAAAGATTGAAAATCGTGAACAATAAGTTTAAAGGTCCTGATTGGACTTATATAATTCTCGAAGACTGTGAAAGTTCAGAGAATAGTGAAAGTGGTGACGAAGGAACAAGTGCAGAACTGACTTATGAAAAAGAAGTGAAACCACCTTGATAACGTTAAAGTTTTGAAGGAAAAAGAAAGAAGAGAAATCTTCTTGGACAAAAATGGCTGATGACAGAGTTTCCGGGAGACCGAAACGGAAATGTTGTAAAAGATGCTGTGCTATATGCATATGTAGTCTGGTAGTGGTGCTTATAGTGTGGTTAGTTGTGATTGTAGCAATTCCTTACCTTATGATAATGGACAAAAAGAATAACACCGATACCAAGGGAAGGATAGATAACATGAAAAGTGACAGAGTAGAAATAGAAGCAGAAGATGAACCAGATTTTCATCATGTTGTAACGGATAACTGGCTTGAATGTCTTTACTAAATTATTGTTTCAGTACGTAGATACAATGGATGTTAGTGATTGTTATGTCTGTATGAAGTTACCTGAATCAGTAGCAGAAGGTCTAACCTATCATCATTTGCCTTTAACTTATGGTATATCATGTAGTGTACTAACTAGTTAATTTTATAGAACAGGGAAACTTCAGTATTATTATTCAAATATAGATGTGATATTTTCAGAGGTTCCTATTCGAAAGAATCTGAACCCAGTGCTTAGTAGTCAAGATGCACAATTTATGGGAGAATTTTTCTTAACGATGAAGTCAATAGACATAACACATGCACATAGAAGCAATCTAACATGTTTAATACGTGAAGAGGAGAAGATATTTTTAAACTTAGTTGAAGATAGAAGACAGAATTTCCAAAAGAAGGCATCTGAACATAAGGCTCACCTTCCACCTTGGGCTGAGAAAGAGGGTATTTATACACCTGGCAGGGCTCAAGCTGCTATGGCTCTAGATTTTGAAAAGACAGGGAAAATGTATCTTCATAGGTTAATGACTGAATATAACAATGTTTTTATTGGTACCAGTGCATGTGAACACAATTTCTTAATTCTTGGAGGTTGGGGACTAAAAGGAGGAATGGATTCAGTTTTTCCTTGAATATATTATGTGTGTGGGAATAAGGCTTACTTTAGGCTTCCTGCACGGTGGTATGGAAGTTGTTATTTTGGAATAGTTTTTCCAAAAATATACCACATTAAAAGGAACACTGGGAGCAATGAAAATAATAGTGGACTAACACGTAGAAAGAGAGCTAGTTTTTCAGAAATTGTAGGTGATATATTCGGTGCATTGATACCTTCAGTGGGAGTAATTCTGAACTCAAGGAGAATATGTAAATTGTCTACAGTGGTTGATCGTTTATCAACGGATACTGCTGGAGGATTTCTAATGATTAATGCTGAGATGGTTGCAATTAGATCTATGGTTATGCAAAATCGACTTGCTCTTGATATATTATTAGCAAAAGAGGGCGGAGTCTGTAAAATGTTGAAAACGAAACATTGTTGCACGTATATTCCGAACAAAAGTACAGAAATCGGAACATATATAAAGAATATTACTAAACTTGAGAAGGAACTGAAACCACTGGAAGTTGATAGTGTATGGGAAAGATTGACAAATAGCATTACGTCAATTGGTACCTGGTTTACTAATGTAGGGAAAGGACTTATAGGTCAAGTAATAGTACCCTTAGCAGGGATAGCAATAACAGTATTGTCAATAATGATATGGTGCAAATGTTGCAAAAAGACGGAAACATATAGGGTGACAGGAAGGGGCAAGAAAAGAAAATTTGAAGAGATTGAATTAGAGGACCTGAGAAGTGAAATTTACAATAAACTGAAGGGAAAAGATAAGAATGGACAGTGTAAAAATGAAAGTGTGACTGAAATATGCTAAAGTTGGCATCTGGTTGTAGGTAGTTTTGATGGCTCAGAAACGCCATCAGAGAGGGGATTGATGGAGCAAGGACTCACAATGAGACTTGCTCGGAAGCAATCCTCTCACAGTATTCATTAATTTGTACTAAAAACTTTGTAATGTCTTTATTAATAATGTACAACACAACATTTTTATCTAGAAGATGCTTGCCTATGTGTTTTCCACTAATAAGTAATCCTTGTCTAATCCAAAATGGCTGCTAAAACGCGGGAATTCTACTGCGCATGTGTCAACCATGTCACGTGGTATGACGTCTTTCTTTGCTTGGAGGGAATCTTTTGCTTCTGCGTAGTGTGTGTGCTAAAATGGCTGCTTAATGTTCTCACATGCTAAAGCTTTCGCATTGCTGCCATTAATAATGTGATATTCTAAAGCTATTAATGCGGGATAGACATTTATAAATAAACGGGATCAGTGTAGAAGTAGAAGGTATACAGTGAAAGCATTTATTTTTGATTTTAATATGCTTCTTCTTTGACTTTCTATTAGTTCGTATTTTGGGCCTGGATTGGCTAAACAGCAGCTCGAGAGTCATGTGACCTGCGAATGCGCTCTGAAAACTAACAAAGCAAAGCGATGAAGTCAACTTGGAGGATGTCCAAGGACATGACCCGCTGATCAACTTCAGAGTTCAACTAAAATGTCCTATGAAATGATACATTTTGTATATATTTTGTATTAATATTGGTGTGAAACGGGTGGGAAATAAAGCAAATGTTTTAATTGAGAGGGGCGGGATTCTAAAACAATGGGCTTAAGAAAATTTAACTAAATTGACATGGTGTGAGGATCAACCCCCTGTCCCTGTCCAATCAGAATTAGTGGGCCCATAATTTTGAAACATTAATGGGAGGTACATGGGCGAAGAAGGGTATAATAGATATAGAATTAGCTAATTAGTTAGCTTAGAGCTCAGATGCTGCCACAGAGGGAACAGAGCAAACTGAATTGCTGTCCGAAGAGGTCGTGAGGTGGGGGCGGCGAACTGCACTAGAGGGAGATGCGGAAGAGCCACGAGGAGGAACAAAGTGTCAGAGGGGGAACGACGCAGGCGTCGTTAGTAGAGAGGTCATCTATCCTGTCCTGAACCTGGTCCGGAGGTCTTGGTCTTCATCCTTTCTTGGGGACCCTCTTTCCAACTCCTTGGCCAAGGGGTTTGGTTTTCACACCTTTAGGTAACTATAAATGCGTAATCTTTAGTTTGTACTGCTGTCTCTATCTTCTCCTTTCTGAGGGACCGTCATTTGTGATTAATAGGTGACTATACAGTGTACTTCCTCCTTGTTATGCGATAAAGTATCATGTGGTTTGTATTTTACTCTGCTAAATAAGTTAGATAAACATTTTAAAACTTCCTGAGTCAGTGGTTATTTCAGGTGTTTAATGACAATATGTTTTGTATGATCTCATATCAACCCCAGTTATCAAAGGTCCATTGGTAAGTCATTACTCTTCAATCAGAAAAGGTAATTGGTAGCAGGGATTTTGATAAAGAGTACAACTGACTCCCACCAGCAGTGATTGCTAGTTAGTGTGAATGAATGGGCCCAGGTGAGTATTCAGTGTATGAATGCTTGTTGCTAGTAACCCGCTGGATCATGCTCGATGGTCATAAAACATCCCATCCGCTACAGAGAGATCACAATTTGCACAGCCAAAATCTAGTAACTTTTAATTTATTAAAGATCTTTGCAAAACGCAGCACATCAATATAATTCTGCCTTAGAGCAATTGTGATGGAAGAAGTTCTTCAAATTATCTGAAATTTAGAAGTCCGATCAAGGATGTATTGGGTACACTCTCACACCTCATATAGTCAGAGAAGCGTCTAGGAGCTGACAGACAGCTCCTTCATAACATTTTATCATACATTGATAACCCTTTGGTTTATATCTCAGGCCCTATCTACAGTAAGTCTCAAGAAACCCTTTGGTTCACCAAAGAATAACATTTATTTGGTCATCCTCTCTATGTTTCATGTAAAACCACCTTCTTATTTAATATTGCTCTTTCAAAGCTTCCAAATACACTTTAGCTCCATGCACACTCCAGTCTGCTCCACTCCAATTTGCCCCACTGTAATTCACCCCACTCCAATGTGCCTTACTCCAATTCAGAACAATCCATCCCACTCCAATCCACCCCACCCCAATCCAATACACCCTACCCCAAACCAATATAATCTACCCCACTCCAATCCACCCCAATCCAGACCACCTCACCCAATTTCAATCCACCCCACTCCAATCCAATCTACCCCATCCCCATCCATTCCAATTCAACCCACTCTACCCCAATCCAATCCACCCCACTGCCTCAATCCACTCCAACCCAGTCCACCCTATTCCACCCCACTCTAAAAACCTGTACACATTTCCATTCCATTCCACACCACATAATTCAGCAACAAACCACATAATTCAACTCAACAACACACCACATACATTCAAATCACACCACAGAATACCACATCATGCCACAAAATTCAACAGCACACCACATAATTAAACTGAACATACAACTACACAACACAAAATGCGATTCCACATACTTGCACTCCATGACACACAATCCCACTCCACATAATTCTAGTACACTCAAAACCACATAATTACTATCCACATAATTCCACTGCACACCATGCCACACAATTCCACAGCTAACAATTCCACTTCAACCCAGATAATTCCACTCCACACCATAACACATGGATAAAAGACATTGTCATTTACAGAGCCAATAACTAACTCTTGCAAATGCGAGACCTATTGGCATTGCCAATGCTTTTTTATATTGAGTTTGGGTGACATTTAGGGACACATTGCGTCATCTATATTTGAGGTTTAATACCATCCCCAATTCTGTGCATGCGCTTTATCTCGGTTTTATCAGATTATCTGCGATAGAGTCAACACCGCTCTAGATAAACCACTATTATATTTCTGCATCTAGTTAAACAGTCTAAATCTGTATGAAATCCTAAGGGGCCTAAGCGGTGAATCACTTTATTTTTCATAAGGAAAACAATACTCAGCCAGCAAAGTGGTCAATGCATCTCTCTGTCCTCTTACATTAGTATCATTAGCCATAGTGGGAGTTGCCTTCCAGCTTTCAAATGAAAAAACGTGCATACCAGCGGCCATGTTGCAGTGAATGCTAGTACAGTGTGCAAGGTATATATTGCTGTGCTTCGCTTGTGAGAGGGTGGGAGTAAAGGAGAGAGAGAATATGATGATCAAGCAACAAGCATTAACTGCAGCAAGCCAACACCGCACAGAACCAAGTCAGCGATTTACAAAGATCAGTTGATTAACCTTGAGCCCTGTAGAGTCCAGAGAGCCCTCTAGCAGACCTGGAAGATGGCGGCCACGTTCATGAAAAAGGGTAACCGAAGCTAGTTGTTCCATCGATCCCCACCGCACTCAACAAAATGGCTGCCGTTTGAAGGTCACAGTTTTTTCTTCACTTACATGTACTGGTAGAAATCGTGAAGAAAAAACGTGTATTAATGGGCTCTGCTACCACACTGCCCACCTTGGGAGCAGGTTTAAGAAACCCTGCTGGGCTAAAACAAGGCCCTTCGAGTCGCCAGGCTAGTGAGCAAGAACACAAATGCGTCCCAACACATGCTAGGATATGCCAGGACTGACAGTCTGACCCAATCTCTCTTTTGGACCAGCTTCCGAATGGGGGCAGCACAGAGCTGTGTGAAGACACAATGTACACAGGGGATTAAAAAAGAGGCCTTCAATCACAAAGCTAGATAACAAAAATAGCTCATGTTTTCACAAACCCAAATTAAAAATATATTATAAAACCCCACCAAACTTAAACACAAATGTTAGAAGTAGGAGATGAAGAACACACATTGTTAAAATTGTAAGGGCTCCCCAAATGAGATATGCTTTTATTAGGACCTGGTATTAGTGCTAGAAGGAGTGAACAAAAAATGAATAAGAACTGACAAAGTTAAGGCATTGCACTAATGGCTATGCTAATGCTATTTTGCATCACGTAAAGTGAATTCTAAGATGGCCACCGGGGTATGAGCATGCATGTGTATGCACATGTCGTCATCTGGATTTGACTTTTTTATTTTAATTTGCTGTTTCAAGACTGAGAGATGGAAGACCCATTAGGAAATGTGAATTAAAAATGAAAACACAAAAACTAAAAGAAGTGGCAGACCCAAGTGGGTACAGTATAAATCTGCCAGGTCCTCACAAAAGTTTTTTTTTTTTAAAAGGAAAGAAAATAAAGAAATAAGGCGAGGAGAGGGTTGAGAAAGGGTTTGTTGATTAAATGGGATTTGGCGCAAACTAAATGAAGCAAGCAGCGCGGTAGCCTTTCCAGCTGCTGGGCCCTTGCAAAAATAATTTAAAACAAGCATTTGCAAAGCAATCAGGTCTGGCCTTTGCAAGCTTGACATGGCTTTCACTTTATTTCTTTTCTGCAAATATATAATCCTGCCTTGACCTCTTTGGGGTTCCACTCTTCAACAGTGGCTACATTGCATCAACCCAAATACTTGTGGTCACGAGGGCCTACGTGAAGGTTAATGAATACTCCAGCAACCTAGAGGGGATAAGGGTGCACTAGACCAGGAATACACTTTCTACTTCCTCAGTTCCTAATTGCAAAATTCCAGATTCCCGCGTGGGGTAACACTTTCGGCCTGCAGGTGGAACAGGCCCATTTCTTGTGCGGTCCCTGATGTGCTAATAATATTCGCATCATTGTCGGCTAGGCACAAGATGTTTGTCTGATCTGAGTGGCCCAAATCCGTTCTGGCTAGTGTTTCGTGTGCGAGACTGGGCTGTACTCCACCACTCAGCAAACCTGGACAGTGACAGGACCCCCTCACATGTTGCTGCTCCACTCACCTTGGAATCCCAGTCTGGAGCAGGGCGCACTCTTGCTATTGTGGGTTTTATCCAGATTTTCCTTTCCCTTACAGGCAGCCACTGTGCCTACAGCCCATCATGGATTCATGCTCATAACGCTTCCCTAATTAATGCAGGTAATTGCAGTGTTTGGGGGATAGGTGAACACTGATGACGGCCCATCACTGCTCTAATGACTTATGCAAGCTGAAAAAGAATGGAATTGAATGCTAACTAGAGAGTTACCCAGCGGTTATGGAATGGTGCTCTCTTACTCTGTGACTGCTACACGCAAAACACGCAATCTACATACAACACATGCATCAAACATGAGATCTATTGCACGACTGCAAAATCTACTGATCAAACTTCGTTTTTCAGAATACTTGGCTAGGATTTCACTGAATGAAACTCTTTCAGGCTTTGCCTGCAGTTTGTAGATTATATATGTGTAAGACCAAACCAAATATAAAAGGTAGCATTATATCTTCACATCTTGAACATTCACATTATGTACTGCAAAGCCCCTGCGCCCAGCACACTCCTGCCAAACGCCATATTTACCACTCCCACCCACTCTGAGCCTATCATCCTTCACCCACATGCTACACTTACCACACGCACATCTATCATACTCTTCTCACGTCCTGCGAGCATCAGACTGCAACCATGACAGTCGTACCATATTCCACATTTCCCACTCTCCACCAAACAACACACACTTACCACACCAGCTATAACACACACAGCTAACACACTTCCCACACTTCACTCACCATCCACATGAACCGCACATTTGTTATTACAAATGTATTTAATTAAGTTATGAAACTAAAGCAACACCGTCAACATGATTAGAATAATGTAGGTCATGTTACAAGAATCGTGAATACTGCCACACACTTATCTTGTTCTGCTCACACCCAAAAAATAGCATACTCCAAAAACAATGAGCCTACCACTTCACATATTTACTATTGACTCTTACCTAGCATCTACCATTCTCCACTTACAACGTCATCTATCACACTCCATTTAGACCCATCATCTACCATCCTCCTCTTACATCGAGCATCTACCACACTCCACTGATGTCCAGCACTTAGCACACACTGATCCCACCTAGTATGCGTTGCACCCTCCTCACACCATGAACCAAATCAACTGCACTCCACTTACACCACCCATCTACCAAACAGTATTTACACCAAGCATCTACACACTGCACACAGCAGGCACATACAAATTCACAATCAGCACCCAGCACACTCCACAGATACCCACCACCTACCTCACTCCATATACACCCAGCATCTGCCACATCCCACTAACACCCATCATCTACTGCCCTCATCTTACACCCAGCATCTACCACATTCCATGTAAGCCCAACTTCTACCACACTCCACTTAAACCCATCATGCCTTGCCAGGGGTACGAACGACTAAATGCAACTATACAATACAATACAGCACAATACAGCGCTCCTACCACAGCCCTGTAAATCTACACTAATAAAGGACGGGGGGTGTAGCCATTTGTAGAACAGGTGCAGTCGCAGAGTGGCCATTGGGTGTGAGGAGCCCACTGCACCCAAAGATTGGCTGGCTTTAACTACCAACAGTAGAACGTAAGATCCGGATCCCACTGAGCTCGCTTGCATTAGGGTCTATTGCACGATGGCTTAAGAAGAGATTTTGCTTCAGGCACAGCCACTGAAAACGTGCCAACACGTGGTCTCCTCCATCCCTCCCTCTGTCTCTCTGGATCCGCAGCCCTGGCCAGTTCCCAGCGTCTGTGTACTGTGGCTTACAGCCCTCTGGGATCCGCCCCGCATAGTAAATAAACACACTTAATATGTCCAACTCGGGGAATTATCAGAGTTAATTAAATATGAGGAAATGTCGTGCTCCTTTTAAGCACGGGTTAATAGCGGCAATGTGTCATCGCTCCAGTTATGCAAGTCTTATCGCCAAGCCTGGAAAGAGAAAAAGGACTGCACTAAACAAGGAAGGGGTGCTGGTGGAGGAAGAGAGACGAGGGCTAAACGTCCGGGGGTCTAGGGGGTTAGATCATCTAAGGGGTTTGGATCTAAAGTTACTGGTTCAATCATAAAATGATGAGTCTCAGGTGGAGAGTCGTATATAACGCCAGTATGGCAATTGAGTCTGGCCAAGAATAAGAGTATGCAGAAAGGTGTGAGACTCATGGAGGCAACAAGTCTTGAAGGGTATGAGAAAGCTGAGAGGAGGGGGAGATTGAGAGATGATGTATGTGCCAACTACAGGTCACACTGGTGCATGGAGGGAGCAACAAATCCAACGAGGTACAAGAGGGCTACAACTCTAATAATTTTAAACCCAAAACATGAACTGCACACTAAGCAGGAGGGGTTGTGTTCGAATTTACAGAAATCACCAGCTTATAGCAGTGACCCTCTGACACGTGACTCATATTTTTACAGCACAGCGTAGGCCAGGCCCACACTTTAAAAGCAAATAGCCAGCTTTACAGTTCTGTTACAGTGATGCCTGTTGTTTGGTCAGTTGCAATGCAACAGTGGTTCTTAATCTGTGGCCCAGGGACCCCTGGGGGTCCGCAGTGCCTACCCAGGAGGTCCGCGGCTGCTTAGAAAATAAAATAATATAAACAGATTACTAAAGTGTATATAAATAAACAAACAACATTGAAAATTGAACATTTTAAAACGTTATGTAAATGTGAAGGGATTTGAAATTGGAGGCTAAAAAGTAAGCTGGTATCCTCAGATTGATTTATGAAATGCATATTCATCAAACAGAATTGACATAATTGAATTTAGAAAAGCCCCAACCTTCCTCGTAAAATTAAAAGTATGATGTTTTCATATTTTTGAATTAAATATAATATTTTATCATTTGTGTATTGTTTTGTGGTTCAAATCATCATTGCTTAGCCTGGGGTCCTGAGCTTCCAGTAATGATTAATTGGGGTCCACAGAAGTCAAAAGGTTAAGAACCACTGAGCTTGCCTACTGATCTCCAGTGAGAAGAATACTACATTCAGAAAGATACGTTGGGAAGCGCAGAACACAGTGGGATTGTGGTGCGAGGCATGTCCCAATGTCCACTGATTTTGTGGCAATCAAATTGAGAAGATCCACATCCCAAGAAATGGAAAATATGAGAATCCTTCTCCCCTCTCATACAAGTCAGTAGAAGCTAAGCGAGGGAGTTCTTGATGTGCGGCTTTGTCCGGGAAGGCCCTATTCAGTCCAAAGTGTCTGCCAGGCTACTGTGTTCCTGGTGGAGAAATGTTTCCCGAATAGATATCACTTCTCACTGAAAACATCAGATTCATAATTCTCTGGTTCTATAGATCCTGTCCATCCTTTCATCTATACGCATCTGTATACATCCAGTGCTTAATTTGTAAAATATTAAGTGCTAGGGCTCTGACCGGGAGGCCACTGCAGCTTGCACCACCCATCACCCCTGTCATCGCTGCCAAAACAACTACTAACCATCTCTCTCGCATGTAAATGCGACAGTTCAGATTATTCCAGGTCGCCAAAGCTAAGGAATGGCTGGGGAGGCATGTATTAGCAATTTTTTTATGTATATTGTTTTCCTAAACAACTGTTATACTGCTCATCTCTAAATTACATGAGCATTGCCACCTTGTGGCAGACTGCCCTAAGTGTGGTGTTGACAACTAGGTGCCGGTGCTCAGCACCGGAAAGCACCAGCTCAAATTAAGCACATCCCTGTGACAAACTCTGACCTAACGATCCTTGTGAAAAACTCACGCGCTGTACAGAGATTTTAAGATCCTAATTTACAAACCCCATTGGGAAATTGTTTTTAACAAAAACATATTGTGCATGTGGAGGTGATGAACTGTGATTACCAGACAGAACTCAAGGTTTATGATCTCCATCAAAGACTCATTCTTTACAAGTTCCGAGGACAACTCATGATTTACAATATCTACAGAGAATTCATGTGTTTTATATATTTATGGAAAACTCACAGCTTATGGTCCTTACTGGGAACTCGTGACTTACCATATCTATGGAGAACACATGATTTTCCTGCTCAATAGAGGATTCATGGTTTACAGCTGCTATGATGAGCTCATGTTTTACAGTCCCCTTAGGAAATACATGGTTTGCAATCTCTATGGAGAACTTATGCTTCACAGTCCATATGCAGTACTCCTACTTGACAGTCCCTATGCTGTTCTCATGCTTTACAGTATCTATGGAGAACGCAAGGTTTACAGTGTCTATGCCAAACTCATATTTTACAGTCTTTTTGCTTATCCCACGCTTTACAGTCCCTGTGCTGATCTCACACTTTACCCTCTCTATGGAGAGCTCAAGGTGTACAGTTCCTATGCCAAATTTATGATTTACTGTAGTATATGTGCTGCCACTATGTCTTTTGCACACTGCTCCTGTTCGAACAGTTACATGCTAAATAAACAAATATAGCATAGTTAAAGATGGCGCAGTGCCTTAAACGCTGACCACCGATACCTGCTCGAATCTTGGCAAGGCTGATTCATTTTAAGTAGCATTATTTTGGATGTTATGTAAAGCACTTAGAAACTGCAGAAGAACACTATAAGCACTATGTAGAATAAAAGCTATTTTATAATGTAGCAAGCTTTCTGTGCTGCTAGATTAGTGCTGGTGCTGCTTGGGGAAACAGAAGCCTGCCACAGTCAGGAGCTGCATTAACTACACAGAGGACTGTAACAAGGGAGCATAGAGGAAAACAGCATGCCTCGGGGGGGGGGGGGGGAGCAGAGTACAGGGTGTGGGCCGGGGTTGTGAGGGGGATCACCAGAGACACAGGGGCAGCAGAGTACACCCGTAGTGCTTCTAGGGGCATAGTCTCAATCAACTGAGGTGAGCCCCACACCTTGGTGCACCGTCTCCTGCAGCCGATGGGTTATTCCTTGGTCTGAAGTCTCACTCATTCGGAGTGAGTTTCACTTTTTAGAGCACAGACTCACGCAATTGGAAGTTTTACTCTTTGGAGCATATGGTTGTTTTACTGTAAAGTGCACTAATTCCCACTATGCGCGTAGAATAGTGCTATATAAAAATTTACATTTATTAAACTAATAGTCTCACCGTTTTCATAAGTCCCACACATTGCAGCACAGCTGTTTTTGTCACTGAGTGACAGTCTCTCACCTGAAGAGTCAGGGGCAGAATTTCAAAAGACAAGTCTGCTTCGAGCAATCGAAAAAGGTGGGGGTTGTGCTGAAAACATCTGCATACCCATGACTCTGCCAGTGCCCTAATTCATGCGTGAGACCACCTGATTCTAGAGCGAGACAGAAGAGGGAAGAATGTACAGAGGAAATGGGGAAACACGCGGAGGAGTGGAAGGGCAATCCCTCAATGAATCGCCCCACTGACACAACATGGCGGCTAAGATACACAACAAGGGGAATGGGGAGCCTATGTGGAGAGGGCAGATATCTGTGACAAATGAAGAGAGGGAAAAGAAGCAAAACTGTGGCAGTCAACACAAAATGGTGACCGCGGTAACCAGGAAAGAGAATGGGCAACCTATCAAGAGGGGGTAGAGTGGCTGGGGAACGAAGAAGCAGAATATTGAAAAAACAAGCATTGGCATAGCCAATAGGTCTTGCCATTACCATTGCCTTTTGTTCCTGTTGTACAACATGGACATTGCTGAGTTTGGCAGTGATTTGTAGCCATGCTGTAATGCAGTGTGGCTGATGTGCAGCATGGCTAAAAATAATAATTGAAAAAGGACTATGATGCAGCCAGCGTTAATGCACTTTTAATTTCTAAAAAAAGTACATTAGCCCTGACAGTGTCATAGCGCTTTTTAAAATTAGTTTTAGCCAATACCGCAGAGGTGAGACCTATTGGCTTTGACAATGCTTTTCTTTACAGGATTTATGTGTGCTTGGCTGAATTAAACACATAATTCAAATAGTGCTCTGTTTACTCTTTGTGTCTAACTTGAACGAACATAACACAAACAATGCAGTGTTTATAGTTTGTATCTGTGTGTGTGTGTGCTGTTGTATAATGCGCTCGATAAACATCCTGCATTGGTCTGAATCTGTGTCCAGCTGCTGTTGTTAGCACATGATACAAGTAGTGCAGCATTTACACTATATGTGCGCTGGTCTGGCTGCATTGGGCATGTGACAATATGATGTACAAACCGCAGTGGGTATTGTGTGTGTGGGGTTGCATTAGGCACATCATACAAATAGTGCAGTTTTTAGAGTGTATGTGTGTCAGAGTGCACTATTCCAATGTGTGCGGCCTATGGCTGACCGCACTAAGAGCACCCTGTGAATAATGCATTGTTTACAGTCTACGTCTGGCTGCACTGACCTCACGATGCACTATTTCCAGAGTGTGTTTTGTGTCTGCGGTGAGAACATAATACCAATTGTGCAGGAGTAATTATCCTCGCGACTACACCGAGCTGACAATGCATGTCATCATCATGAAAACAGAACAGATAGATACCTATTGGCTTTGTCAGTGCCCAGCCTCTCAGTGCGAACATAAGCATCGTGAAAGACGCAGTTTGTAATGTGGTGAAATGTTCACAGTGATATATTCGGGGGGGGGAGTGGGGGGGTTGCTTGCTGAAGTGACATGAAGAAGTAGTGAGTTGTGTCTGTGAGAGCAAAGATATGGGAGCTGGGAGGAGCATTCCCTGTTCGTGTGCCTTGAAATGCCAAGATAGGCGCTGGTTAAATTCTATGGCTGTACTGGGTCTTTCATGGGACCAGCAGTGTAAATACTATACAGCAGTGCTTGAAATGGAAAAATAGAAGTGCAGGTATTCTGTACCTGCTTGATCTGAGAAGTGCCGGTACTCTCCAATTACAAGTATTACTTTTCTCTTGAGAAGTGCTGGTACTCTCCAATTACAAGTATTACATTTCTCTTGAGAAGTGCTGGTACTCTCCAATTACAAGTATTACATTTCTCTTGAGAAGTGCAGGTACTCTCCCTCTCAAAATAAAAAAGTGGCAGTACTCGGTACCGGACAGTACCGGCCCATTTAAAGCACTGCTATACAGACTTATAGTGTTTTATACAAGCTTTCCTGCCCCGCTTCAGGGCAGGAAAGCTTGTATAAAACACTACAAGTCTGCTTCAGATGTAGAGCATCGATGACTCAACGCCAGCACAAGAATCTATTTTTTACTGCCCATTCTGGCGTTAAACCCTTTGGCCCTCCTCTTTTGAACATTGATTGTGGGTGGTGCTACGCCAAGGAAACCTTTTCTTTCATACGAAAATCTTGGAAATCCTTTCCTCACGATTGTATGGCCTGTGTCACAGTCTAAGAATGAAGGAAGCACATAGAACTTCCGCTTCCGTCCCTACTGCTGAAATAATCAGGCACCACAGCAGCAATGGAATAACTCGATTCTGAAATCGTTGTTAAACTTATTTACCCTGCTTGCTGCTAATAAGAAATAATTTGACATGTACAATAAAGGCGCTGAACATTTAAATGCTGCTGGAGGAATATCCGTTACAAAACCAAACATACTGATGTTGAGCTTTTTTGTGGTTTGTGAGCTAAATAAAGAGAAGGAGTTTGGTGAGCGTGGCTGCTTTCACATGTGAAATTGTGGATGCCAGTGGGGAGCATTTCGTATTGTGTAAACAAAGCAAAAAATTATTAAATGCAATGTACTCGTGATTTTTTAGGTGTAAAACCTCAATTTCGAACGAATACTGTTTGCCAGTGGCGGCTCCTCCGCTATGGCGGAGGAGCGTCGCCCCACTGACCAAAGGAAAAGTAAACTGATAATAACTATTGTCATAATAACTATTGTTATTATCAGTTTAGTTTTGCTTTGCAGTCAGTGGCTCTCTGGGCAGGGCGGGGCTTGGCACAGCAGTGGAGAGGAGTGCTTTGCACTCCTTCAGTGGGCATGACCGCTTGACCGGCCCTCTCGGGCTGGCCAAACAGTCATGCGCACTTTGCATCTTCCCCACCAGTCTGCATTACGTAGCCTGGTGAGGAACATGCAAAGCCTCCCATTCCCCATCTTAGCGTTGATCCACAGTGCTCAGACCAATCACAATGCTGCATTGCAGCGTTGTGATTGGCTCAAGGGAACAGGGGAGCAGGGTTCTTTCTGCTGCTGGCAGGGACTGCAGGAAGAAGGAAGAGGACTGAGAACAGAGGAGAGGCGGCGGCCAGCCGTTTCAAGTAAGTGTTTTTTTTGTTTTTTATTCTTCCCCATGACCCCGTCTCCTCCCTTCCCCTTCGCCTCACCACCCGAATACGGTAGCAGCCGTTACTGCTGTTTACGCCAACCCCTCCCCCTCGTCCTTGCTCATCCACCTGAAAATACAAAGCACTTTGACGTGGCACCAGTGCTGGCCACGTCATAGCGCTTTTTGATAACTTTAATTTTAGCCATGCTGCACAGCTGCGCTGATGAACAACATGGCTAAAAGGCATTGACACAGCCAATAGCTCTCGTGTAGTTGAAACCTATTGGCTTTATCAATGCTTGTTTTGTTTTGGAGGGGGAGACTGCAGATCCTCGTCCATGCCCTTGAAAGAGAGGGCTTCATCACCACACAGCTCAACATTGGGTCAGAGAGTACTCACTTTTCAGAGCTGTACATAGTTCACAGATCAGCGTTTCCTTTTCAGTCGATAAACGTGTTTTGAAGAAAACCTTATTTTTCCTTGGTCGTACAGTTTTTGAAAGGGTGGCGGTTGGATCAAGGATGAATTAATAAAATCACGGTGTGAATAAAGCATGGTTTGGTGGTGGCAGATCACAGTTTTCGACGTCTGCTTATCTGCATTTGTGTAGCAGTCCAGCTCTACATGCAGAGGTCGCTATATCTGTCTTGTGTGCACTTATCAGCACTCGAAAGCACTACTACAAACACCAGTAAAAAAAAAAAGAGCCTTTTCATTTGCACATTTTTGTGTGTGCTTATGTCATACCCAATGCGATACAAAAGGGGATACAAAAGGGGATGATGGACGGAACGTTTGAGCCAATCAAACACTCACCCCCAGTCAACTGATCTGGGTTTAATCCATCATCATTCTTTAGCTCACTCCACCACCCCAGTTCAGACATGGCCATATGCAAATCAGTCTGACCCTGAAACAAGCATCCTAGGACCGGTTTCTGGCATTTCAGCCGTCATCAGCCAGGCTTGCTTGAATCCAGTGGCAAAGTGAGCAAGGGACCCACGTCTGGGCATACCCCCGCCAACTTAGGGCGACCAAAGCGATACAAAAGGGGATGATGGACATCACTTTGCCACTGGATTCAGGCAAGCCTGGCTGATGACGGCTGGAATGCCAGAAACCGGTCCTAGGATGCTTGTTTCCGGTCCAGGGAAGACATGGCTTGGCAGTTCGGGCTGGACTGTTCCAATGAGGCACAGGGTCAGACTGATTTGCATATGGCCATGTCTGAACTGGGGTGGTGGAGTGAGCTAAAGAATGATGATGGATTAAACCCAGATCAGTTGACTGGGGGTGAGTGTTTGATTGGCTCAAACGTTCCGTCCATCATCCCCTTTGTATCCCCTTTTGTATCGCATTGGGTATGACATAAGCACACACAAAAATGTGCAAATGAAAAGGCTCTTTTTTTTTACTGGTGTTTGTAGTAGTGCTTTCGAGTGCTGATAAGTGCACACAAGACAGATATAGCGACCTCTGCATGTAGAGCTGGACTGCTACACAAATGCAGATAAGCAGACGTCGAAAACTGTGATCTGCCACCACCAAACCATGCTTTATTCACACCGTGATTTTATTAATTCATCCTTGATCCAACCGCCACCCTTTCAAAAACTGTACGACCAAGGAAAAATAAGGTTTTCTTCAAAACACGTTTATCGACTGAAAAGGAAACGCTGATCTGTGAACTATGTACAGCTCTGAAAAGTGAGTACTCTCTGACCCAATGTTGAGCTGTGTGGTGATGAAGCCCTCTCTTTCAAGGGCATGGACGAGGATCTGCAGTCTCCCCTCCAAAACAAAACAAGCATTGATAAAGCCAATAGGTTTCAACTACACGAGAGCTATTGGCTGTGTCAATGCCTTTAGCCATGTTGTTCATCAGCGCAGCTGTGCAGCATGGCTAAAATTAAAGTTATCAAAAAGCGCTATGACGTGGCCAGCACTGGTGCCACGTCAAAGTGCTTTGTATTTTCAGGTGGATGAGCAAGGACGAGGGGGAGGGGTTGGGGGCGGTGTATGACCAAGCAAGCACTGAGGGGTGGGGGCAAAGGGGACAGCAACATGGAGAAGTGATGGGTAGGAGGGGAAAGCCGCAACATGTGTAAAAAATAGCACTTCAATCAAGGCGCGATCAGCCAACGGACACCAATTAAATTGAATCAATCTGTGCTTGGTCCATGCGGCAGAGAAAGTAATGGAGGTGACGCATTGCCTTGCTAGCCATTAGGATGCAGCAAAGCAGAGTGGTATAGACTCCAACAAATGGTAAGCAATGGGCGGGTTGCAAACCCTATATTGTGTACAATAGAGTCTCGCTATCGAGAACGGATATTCTTGCGCTGTCACAACTTCGACCCTACAAATATGGCATTAGCAACAGAGAATGGGGCAGAGAGAGATATAGGTGATTTTGCAAGTGAGTTCAAGTGTGCTGATGACCCACTAAGTACACTGCCAGAAGGAAGCGTCAGATATCTCAGGATCCTGAAATGATCTCTCACGTAGTGATGGTGAAAAGAATTAGGTGCCCACACTTATGCTGTAGTGATTCCGGACAGCATACCGCACCAAAATATGGTAATTACGAGATATGGTTTCAGAAAGGACCTTGGAATATCAGGCCCTTTTCTGATGTTTTTCTGCCATTGGCCAGGGGCTTCCTTGTTTTGCTATTTGAGGAATCACACCCGCCATCCCAGCTGTGCGCGGGGTGGTAGGTGAGCATAGGCAAATTAGTCTGCTGACAGTGGAGGCTCTGGTTTTTTGAGGGCAGTGTAGCATGTGCCACCATGCAGATGTGGCATGGAGGGGTCCTGTCTGCCCAGGCCACATCTGATGGCCTCAGGCTGTGGCCATGGTCGGGAGCATATTGGGACCCGACCTTGCAGCTTGGGGGGTGGGGGAAGCAGAAGGCCCCCCCATGGTGCTGCAGAGGTAGGGCGAGGCTGGGTTGTGCTTCTGCCCGCAGCCTCTGCCCTGTCCCTGCAGTGGTTTCAGCAGGTTCATATCCACTCATGGTGAAACCAGGCATCTCTGGCCCAAGATTTAACAACCAACAGTTGTGGACAGTGTAATTCTGGACCCGGAAACAATGGGCTATTCACTACAGCCGAATCAACTCATAATGTGGATCTTAGTGTACTTTCTTCGAATGAATAGGTATCAGCTCTTTAGTTATAGCTCAAGTGACACTTGGACTCAAGATATGCTTGAGTTACATACACTGTCTATTGCTTGAGTTACATACACTGTCTATTGCTTGAGTTACATACACTGTCTATTACATGACATCTCTCTGATCAAGCACCTTCTGTTCCTAGCCAGCTTGTGGTATTTCCAGGATGGGATTTGTCTGGGCTGGATTATCTCATGCTCAGGTGAGATGAGGTTCTGTTTTTGGGCCTTTTACTCTGTTACATCAGGGACCCTACTATGTATAGGGCACACTTTCCCTGTTTGCGCCCGGCGCACCTTAAAACAGTTGTGCTGGCGCGCAAACAGGGAGGGTTCACCCTATTGCATAGAATGCGCTGCCCCGAGGGCAGCTGCGAACTCACACTGCGGTGTGAGCAGCACATTCAGGTGAAAAAATGAGCTGCTTTGAAGCAGCCGCTCCATGTTTCACTGTGCAGGCGGCAATGTGCCTGCACTTCTAAGGGGGATTAGAGATCCCCTTGCAGGTGGGTGCAGGGAGTTACTGCACCCGCCTGCAAGGGGATGTCTAGGGGGTATATGGGACCCCCATTCTCCCCTCCAGAGAGTTGCTATCAGGGGGTGCACTGACGGTGCGCCACCTTTTAGGTGGCGTCTCCTAACAGCTTCTTTGGCTCTGCGCCCACATCAATAATACAGCACGGGTGCTGAGGCAAAGGGATTCCCTCATTTGCATTGGGCTACACCCCCATGCAAATAAGGGAATGCCCTCTTGAGAAAGCGCTGGCACTGTATGTGCGCCAGAGCTTTCAGTATTACAGAAAGGGCTGCACAATCGTCTGCAGCCCCTTCTATAATACCTAAGTGCCCCGGGCAGTGCGCAAAGTGGACGCAGATGCCCATTGCACCTTGGGGCACTTTGTGTGAAACGGCCCCAGGAGCAGGCAATATACAATGCTAAGGTGCTTCCCGGTGAGAGCCTCGGAGGAGGGAGAACAAGTCCTTATGCACCACAGCTTCTCCTCTTCTGCACCAGCATATGGAGCTCTAGCGAGCTGAAGCAACTCTTTGTTTAGGTTTCAGGGGCTGAGACCGCATGCCCCTAGGTCCCCTTACAAGCCGGAAAATACAAAATCCGGAAATTGTGCACTGAGGACTGAGAATATTGCCTGGCTGTGCCTGGCCCCCTGACCCACATTGGCACTAGCTTGGGGTACAGGGCGGTGACCGATTTCATGAAAGCAGGTAGGGCCAGCCATCAAATGTCAGATAACATGAAAGCATAGAGTGCCATCCAGAAAGCTGTCCATAGGCCGATGTTGACGTTCAAGCCACAGAGCCAGTCTCTAGAGAATATCAGCGAAATATCATGGGTGTAGTTTGAAAAACTATGCAAGAGGGAAACCCAATGTGGTACTAAAGAGGGTTTAGTTACGTAAAGTGCTCATCAGGAATACTGAAACAAGCACTGGCAAAGTCAACAGTACTCGATTGTTTTGCTAATACATGTAACAGAAGAACATTGAAGTCAGGCAAGAAACAAAATAAGGCCTGCATTGAAGGCCATTTTGCATTTGATACAGTCCTGTTTTTATTTCCATTTCATATAAATAAAGCAATAGTGCGCATTATTTTCCCTCCCCGTAACCCCTTTTTGTTGTAAGGGTGGTTCCCAATGCACCATCTCTTCTGCTCTTTTCTTTTTTGCCCACCGTTTCTTTTACCCACTTCCCTGTAATCACGTAGTGTTGACCCCGGCTGATAAGGCTGCTGCGACCTTCTTGCAGGCCCATAGCTTTTTCACAAAAATATACAATTTTTCGTAGAAAAGATATTTCGTCATTTGGACACTTCTCCATTATGGAGTTTTGTCCACCTCGTTTCGTCCTGCTAGCTCTCTTCATTATGGCCATTCGTCAAAAAGTCTGACTTCCCTTGTGGACGTGTTTCTGCAGCAGACACAGGGTAACTGGGTGAAGCAGGAGAGCAGCTGGTCGGCTGCCGGGGTCATGACGCGCTGCATCCGTGAAGGCCCAGTCAAGAGGGGGATAACGCGTGGGATGTCTGCTGGGGTAATGAATGGGTTTTATTTTAGCTAACCAAACTGAATCACCCTTGTAGCAGCAGAGCTGGGGATCGGCGTTCATCAGTCCCTGTAATTCACGTTTGCAGATGTTCAAAAACGACTACTTAATGAGTTTTTTTCTAGGCTGCCCACGTCATCCCTGCGTTGTAGCGACCGAGGTGCGTTTCTGAAACACTGGTAACAACAAAGGATGTGAACCTTGAGCCAAGTAGAGCATCCGATAAAAGTAGGAACACGGTTGTATATCTGGGCTCTGACAGGGGCAAAAGATGTCCGACTCTAGTAGGTGATCACGTGAATATTGTCTAGTCTCTGACTCTGATGTCATTTCATTTGTCACGCGCCTCCACCGTTTGAAAAAGGTAATTAGAGGTCAAATTCCTAAGATAAAACTTTACATTAATGCCGGGTGCAATGGGCTCAGGAGCAGCCCGCGATCTGAGAAAGTGTAGCAGGCAAATAGCCGCCGAACTGCACCAACACAGCAAGCAAAGTGGACAGGCCTGACGTGCTGCAGAGGAGAGCGTTCCCCCAAGAACCGCCTGAAAAAAAAGCCTTTCATAGAGCCAGAGGAGGACACTGAAGAGAGGAAGACAGTGTTCGAAGGATCTCAGTAAGTGTGAATAGGTCACCACTCAAAAAAGCTGATTAATGACATCTCACACAGTTTCAGAGAAAACTAATTCTCAAAATAACTCTTCTTCAATGTAGCTAATAAATCCACGTTAACCTTTTTGGTGCATAAGCTATCAACAATAATCGACAATTTTCTCTCTCAATAGTTCTCAGGTGGTGCTTTAGCTTAACTGTGAGAAGCAAGTTTAGGAGTTTGTATCAACCTAAGCTAACCTGTGATACAACAATCGAAGTGTACACTGAGTGCAGATTAGGCAGGACTAAATGAAGGACTTGATGTGTACCGGTGCATGGTACTAGACAAGTTAATCAGTCCAAGCTTTTCCTGCACTATGTGGTTAACTAGCGGACTATTGGGCCACCAGTCCATGGCTGGGCAAGTGCTCCAAGACGCAGCATGGACAACGGTTGTTGCCCAGCGATCCCTGGTCCACCCGCGTTCGATTTTTATCGAATACGTGAGGAGGACGGGAATTCACTGCACGTGCGCATGAAAGATCAGAGTGCAATTTCTGTACGGCTCGGTCTATTTGTAGAAGGGGATTTGCCGTTGGTTGGATTATTTCTACTGCTTGGGGGATGTGGCAGCCTCTGTTTGCAAGCCTTGTAATCTGTCAGATCTGGGCCAGCCAGTATACACCTCTTAGTGCTTCGCCGTCCGAGCATTACACGAGCAGAGCAAAAGTCCTTACGTACCACAGATGTCCATATCCTCCTATATTGGGAAGCGCCCGTGAGCAGAAGCAATGCTATATAGTAGGTTTTGCACTACGTTTGTGAGAAGAAGTAATCACAAACGTTGAGTCTATCTTTCCAGCCCTAAGTGGGACTAGTGTGGCAGTGACACGAGCTCAGTGACAAATTTAAGGAAACTAGGATCCAAGCAGAAAGGGAACCAAAAACAGTTCATACGCGATGATGAAATCCTATCAAGAAGACCGTTTGGAGGTAATAACAGCAAAGATGCAACTTCCTCAGCTGAAAATCAGTTTATGAGTGAAAGCAAACTCCTTAAAGAGAAATCAGTTCAAGAGGTATTCCAAGACGCGATGCGATTGACAGAAAAATGCCATACAAAGGGAAGACTGTAGCTAAGGCTGGAAACAACAAAATGCAAAAAAGTGAAAACTATTAAACATTGCTTCTCCATCTGTGCTCCCGAATCTGAAACAAAATCCGCATCACCATCAGACCTGCCCCAAACGGTTCTGCAATTCACAAAGGTGCTGGAGACCCACCTCTTCAGAGAACACCCTGTCTCCACCCAATAGCACTCACCATGCATGGGCATTTCGTTTCAGGGCAATGATCCTGAATCATAACTCAGTCTCCTGCCTCTGTTCAGTGCTCAGTCGCTCTCTAGCCAGGTTCGGGTTCTACAAATACCTATGCATACGTGCACACAGGTGGAAGTCAGGAGATGAGCAGATGTAGCATAAACTGGGTACTGAATGGAGGATAGTCGGATGGCCAAAGGGTCCAGCTCACCTCCCTTTTAGGATGGGTGTCAGAGGGGAGGCAGAGCGGACATTACCAAGTATCGCGCTTATAGCCGTCCTTAGTACTGCGCTGCCGCGAGTCTCTTGAGGTTTGTTAAAGTTCTTGCTAAAAGTATACTTTGGGATTTTCAACATTTGATCACTCACTTTTTTGATTTGCAGACGTTAAAAAAATCCGGCATGAATCCTGTCACACCTAGTCAGCTGTCTTCACTTGTGATTACTCAAATACACCACATTTACTGAGGTACAGTGCTTAATTTGAGCCGGTGGTTTCCGGTGCTCGGCACCAGAACTTAATAGGTTTCCGGTACTCGGCACCGGCACTAAATTGTCAACACCGCACTTATGATGGTCTGTCATATGGTGGCGCTGTTCATCTAATTTAGAGATGAGCAGAACAGTGGTTGTTTATGAATACAATATACATAAAAAATAAATAATACCTGCCTCCCCAATCATTCCTTTAGCTTTGGGACCTGGAATAATCTGAACTGTTGCACTTACAGGCGAGAGAGCTGATTACTTGTTGTTTTGGTATCGTCATTGGCAGCGATGACAGGGGCAATGGGTGGTGCCAGCTGCAGTGTCCGCCTGGTCTGGGCCCTGGCACTTATTATTTTTCAAATTAAGCACTGCTGCAACCAACTGGATGTCACAACTCCATAAATAATAAAACATAAAAAAATCATACATTAACTCTAATTAGACACTTCCAAATATCTCTCCTCGTTGACCAAACATGAACGATTACAGTCGAACTATATTGCGGCGCACAAACTCAGTCTATTGAATGGGTTGGACCTATTGGAGTCTACCCCTTCAATTGACTCACATTCACTGAACAAGTTAGAAGAACCACCTCCTAATGATATGCAAACACGTGACATTACAATTGATGGTAACATTGTTATCTGCCGAATGTCTGTACAAGTCCATCCTCTAACTACATTAACTGATTTTGAGAGCAATCACTAGCCAGACCTGCCACACCGCAGAACGTCCTCACACAACTCTAAATAGCAGCAAGTGTAAGCTGAGCCACTCACCACAAAATGCCTCTAATGAGGAGGAAGTAGGGGCTGATTCGATTGTATTAACAGTATCTTTAGATTCTGCACAGACGTTTGGTCACTCACTCACCAGAAGAAACTGTAGCAAGGAATCTTTTAACACAAAGCGAAACCCCCATAATATTGAACACATTTTCGTTATCAATTTGTACTAATCTCAATAAGATGTGAAAAAGGGAGAACAAAAATATCTCACTTAAAAACACGTTACTCTTCTCCTCTGGTTGGAGTCTTTGGGACTCGGAAAAGAGACAATCTAAGAAGAGAGGTATTACAAAAAACAGAAAGAAAGATAGTGTTTTATCCCTACCTTTCTGACCCAGTCACTCATCAGCTACGTCACTTCACCCAGAGGCTACTGGTTTGCTTTCAGCCCTTCTAGATATCTTACTTCAGATGGAGATAGACATCTTATTAATTCCTCGCGAGTAATGGCCGTGCATAAAGAGGCAATGACTCAGAGAAAGTCTTAGGGCTCCAAATCGCTTCATGTGTGGTCATATGTCCTCAGTAGCACGCATTCCTTGTATTCCATTAACAAAATTAATATTATTTACCCCCTGAGACCATAGAGCTACATTTCATTAGCATACTCCTGCCAGCTCAGGAGAATCTGGGCCACTATATATCAACACATTTCTCCATAGACACAGAATGGGTAAAACCTTTTGATACAGCCTCAGTGGCAGGCGGTAATGTGCCTAAACAGTGCAATGGGCCACACATGTGCGTACACTTGTACTCACACTCACCTATCCAAATGCACGCATGCTCACATTCATCCATTCACAAGCGCACACATAAACCCACCATACACAAGCACACACATGCACATACCCATTCTCAGGACGTACGCACAAATACACATATATTCATACATAGACACACGCACAAAACATTTAAAAAAGCTTCCTGGGCCACGGCCATGACATTGGGTAGCAGGAGAGAAGCCTCCTTGGATCCTGGAGGCTTCGGGGAAGGGACTAATGGAAGATCCTGCCGTCTATTGACCTTGTCATGGGTCAGCCAATGAGAGGATAACCTTCCCTTGCTTGTCACAGAGTGGAATGTGGTCAGTGAGACTTGCTGACCCCATCCCACTCTGTGATGAGGCGTCGCTGATGGGCAGTCGGCCCTGGGCACTTTAGGGCTTAAAACTGAAGTGTCCAGGTCCAAGTCTATCAGTGACACACCCTCTCGTCACGAGGCTCAACCTTGCCACAAAGTTTTATCAACTCCACGTATATACAATTGGTCACTTTCGTAACAAGTACTTGACAATGTGAGACTACAGGCACAAAACCGTAGGGTGTTAAGAAATGTCACATTAGAAGCAGGATCCCAGGAACACGTGACTGACTGCAGACAGGAACTAGTGAGTGTTCACCAGTCCATGATGTCATGAAGGAGACCCACGAACCACCGGACAGACAACCAGTAGAGAGTGGTTGGAAACTGATAGAACTCACGGCCGTGGCTCGTCCGCTTCCATTGGGACAGCGTTCAGAATTTCACCTCGAGAGCACACTTGCACCCTAGACTAGACGTGCAAAAAGTGTCAAATATTTCTTGGTTTAGTTTGTGAATGCTTGTGAGTCCAAAGGGACCACAACATTACCTTCAACGTCACCACCACTTTTGCTCAAGTCAAGCAAGACCACTACTGCAGCCGCCAAGCCCGACACACTAGGACTCCCGATGAGCCGAAGGATAAGTTCACTGTTCGTCCTCTTCCTCGGTACAAGGACGCGTTCCTGCCGTGGAACTAGGTCAGACGTGTCCTTTCTCCTCTCCAGTTTGTTTACTGAAGTGACAGAAAACGAAGACGATAAACAGCTTCATCCCTTCAGCTACTCTAACTATGTCATCTGAACACACAGGGCCTGACTCCTGTCTCTCTCCATTGAATGTGTACAGCGGAGCAGTCATTTCATGCATACTGTCATGCGCTGCTTACTGAAGGGAAGTCTCACCCTACAAAGACAAACTTCCTATGCCAGGGGTGTCCAACACAGGCCCAGAAAGGCTGGATTCATGACAGATTTTCAGGATGATGCACAGTTTGCAAGGCGAGGAAAATATCATTGAAACAAGGGCAACCCCCAAAATGACCAGCTTCTCTCAGATGGCTAACTGCGGACACTGGTGAACACCATCCAGGGTGGTGAGTATGAATATTCCCTCCCACTAGCATGGGTGCAGGATGAGTGCCCTTGAGCAAAATCAGGTGCTCCCCTGATGCTGCCGTGCAGACTTTCAGCAACCAGCCAGCCTCTGTAAACACCCCTTACAACGCATCCCTCACCCAGCATGTTGTTACAACGCGGTCGTTACAACGACCGCGTTGTAACAACGCATACCATTACCCCGCAAGTCATTACAACGACTTGCGGAGGGGGGAGAATGTGTTGGATTTAAAATCCAACACCTTCCCTAGTGTCCGCACAGACTGGAGTTGGAATAGTAAATTATAGTATTCCAACATCCAGCGCCCCCCTCCGCAAGTCGTTGTTACGACTTGAGGGGTAATGGTATGCGTTGTTACAACGCGGTCGTTGTAACGACCGCGTTGTAACAACATGCGGGGTGAGGGAAAGCGGGAAAAAGAGGCTTATTCATCCACGGCTGGTCAGTGCATTTTGTGACTTTGGTCAATCCAGGATTGAATTAGACCATTCAAGTAGAGCAATGTCTACCTTTTTCCAAAGGCAAAGGAGTTAACACTGAATCCTGGACAATGGCCTCAGGTGGCTAGCACCTACTGTGCTCAGCTGCAGGATGCTAAGGTCTATAGGGTCCCTAACCCTGACAGTAACATCACCGGCACCCCTCCCAGCATACTGCCACTGAAATCTTTCAAATGAGACGAATAATTCTAAAGATATCCACTTTTTTACTTTTTTCAGCCATCTAAACCTAATGATGGGTTAACATGCTATCCCTGTACCCCAGGGGACAGGGAACTTTCTGAAAGGTCAAGAGATGTGTGTCCAAGTAGTTTAATCCCAGTCAGTGGCGGCTGGTGACATTTGAAAGTGGTGAGGCGTAAAAGTTAGGGAGCGAGCACTAAATGTTCTTTTACTTTTGCCATGTCATTATTTTGAAAAAAAGTAAACCCCCATCAAACCCATATGCAAAGAATCACAATGACAACTGGAACACGTGACCACTGCCCTGTGCGCTCTGCTGAGAGGCCAGGATTGGATGGCCATCAGGATTTCTGAACACCTTTTTCACTATTTGACAGGCACTGTGAGAAACTCGCAGTGCCCTCAGCCTCCGCTCCAGAGCTCTCAAGTGGTGCAGCTCAGCTCAAAGTATGCACTGTACAAGAGTAATGTGATACATGAGAAAATACAGGAACAGCATCCTTAAAATAGCTAACACTTTCAGGGAATGCAACTATGCAAGATTAACACATGCAATGTAAACAGGAACTAAATCACTGACCTGAACGTTTTCAAGTTACAATTAAATGTTAACAATGCTGACATTTTTCTTCCCTCAATGCAGCTGCACGCGGCGCACCCTGGGTTTGCCATCTCTTCCTGTAGTGCCCTCACTCCAGTACCACTGCACTCTCTGTTCATGTGGCTCACCGCACAGCGTGGACTGCGCCGCACCGGTCACTCAAGGTCCCGCTAGCCTGCATCTCTTTTCTGTTATGTGTTGGTGTGCTTTTTAACTAACATCGAATAACTATAGGGCACCTTTATCTTTAGTAACTTTGACATCTTTTATTGATATAGCAGGTATTATAGATTTTTTTTTAGCCCAAGTGATGTCATCAGGGCGAAACGTCATTTGACATCACTTCCCATGAAGAACTCAGCAGAAAATATCATGTGATGTTGCTTCCAGTGGCGCCAACAGATTAAGAAGGTTTCATGATGTCACTTTAGATACCCCTAGCAAGTTGGTGAGTGGTGGCTAGGTTGGGTGACTGGCATATTTCGGCATGGTGGTTGCTCATTTTTGCTCTAGTTTGCTCTTGGTGGAGTGAATGGCATGGACTGATTAATGGGGGTGACTGCAGCACTCAGTAATATGTCGGGAGGAGAGAGGTACCTGAACAGCAGGGCTCTCAGGCAGCCAGAACCGTGGATTGACTGGGTGGGGGCTTGGCTTGATGGTGCTACCGAAGACAGCCTTATGATCATGCTATATATTTTATGATGTTGCATGGAGAAGGAAATTAGTTGATATTGACAAGCATGTTTTAATTTAAAGGACCGTGCTTACATCAAGAACACAAGAACACCCTTCGGCTTTTGTACTGCTTTTTGAGGGGGTCACTTCTCCATTTTACACAGTGGTAGTTTTGTAAAGCTCTACATGTCACTATCGGCCACTTCAAAGCGCTGATACAGTGTGAGAATGGCAGCAAAAAAATCCTATTATGCGATGATGTTTTGTGACTCATCGGCTACAGTACTTTATATTGCGCTTTGATCTGCGGGAGAAGGTGGAAGGTCACAGGTATTGTGTGAACAATTTAGTCCTCTCTGAAGTCTGTTTGTCTGAGATCTGATGTGATATGTCTTCTGGCTGGGTTACTCAGATGCTCATAAACGCTGGCAACAGAACCTGCAGTCCCCCCTCTCCAGCAATGCTGAATATCCCGACTTCAGAGCACTGATTCCAGACCAGAGCAATGTAAAGGGGCCTCCTTTGCTTCCGAGTGCCACTCACCACTTACGCATCTTGTTCAGTAGGATTGTTCCAAGGGTCATGCACAGACAAGCTGCAGACCAGTGGAGTCTGAGCCAGGCACTACTACTGCACAGACAAGCTTCAGACCAGTGGAGTCTGAGCCAGGCACTACTACTGCACAGACAAGCTTCAGACCAGTGGAGTCTGAGACAGGCACTACTGCTGCACAGACAAGCTTCAGACCAGTGGAGTCTGAGCCAGGCACTACTGCTGCACAGACAAGCTTCAGACCAGTGGAGTCTGAGCCAGGCAGTACTGCTGCACAGACAAGCTGCAGACCAGTGGAGTCTGAGCCAGGCAGTACTGCTGCACAGACAATCAATCAATCAATCAATCATGTCACTTATAAAGCGCACTACATACCCGCGAGGGTCTCAAGGCGCTGGGGGAAGAGGGGGGTGGTGCTGCTACTGATCGAAGAGCCAGGTCTTGAGGAGTCTTCTGAAGGCCAGTAGGTCTTGGGTCTGTCGGAGGTTGGTGGGGAGGGTGTTCCAGGTCTTGGCGGCGAGGTGGGAGAAGGATCTGCCGCCGGCGGTCGTTTTCCGGATGCGGGGGACTGTGGCGAGGGCGAGGCTGGTCGAGCGGAGCTGGCGGGTGGGGGTGTAGAAGCTGAGTCGTCTGTTGAGGTAGGCTGGTCCGGAGTTGTGGAGTGCTTTGTGTGCATGGGTGAGGAGCTTGAAGGTTATCCTCTTGTTGACAGGGAGCCAGTGCAGGTCTCTCAGGTGGGGTGTGATGTGGCTGCGTCGGGGGATGTCGAGGATAAGACGTGCAGAGGCGTTCTGGATGCGTTGCAGCCGTCTCAGGAGCTTAGCCGTCGTTCCTGCGTAGAGGGCGTTTCCGTAGTCCAGCCTGCTGGTGACGAGGGCCTGGGTGACTGTTTTTCTTGTTTCGGTGGGGATCCACTTGAAGATCCTGCGGAGCATTCGGAGGATGTTGAAGCAGGATGAGGAAACGGCGTTGACCTGCTTAGTCATGGAGAGGGTGGGGTCGAGGATGACCCCTAGGTTGCGTACGTGGTCGGTGGGTGGCGGGGCTGTTCCCAGTGATGTTGGCCACCAGGAGTCGTCCCAGGCTGAAGGGTTGGAACCAAGGATGAGGACCTCCGTCTTGTCCGAGTTCAGCTTCAGGCGGCTGGTCCTCATCCATTCGGCGACGGCCTTCATTCCTTCGTGGAGGTGGGCTTTGGCGGTGTGAGGGTCTTTGGTGAGGGAGAGGATCAGCTGGGTGTCGTCGGCGTAGGAGAAGATGTTGAGGTTGTGCTGTCGGGCGACGTGGGCGAGGGGTGCCATGTAGATGTTGAACAGCGTTGGGCTGAGGGAGGAGCCTTGGGGTACGCCGCAGATGATCTTGGTGGCCTTGGATCGGAAGGGGGCGAGGCGGACGCTTTGTGTTCTGCCGGAAAGGAAGGATGTGGTCCAGTCCAGGGCCTTCTCTTGGATCCCGGCATCGTGAAGGCGTGTTCGTAGTGTGTGGTGGCAGACCGTGTCGAAGGCGGCTGATAGGTCCAGGAGGATGAGGGCTGCTGTTTCTCCGTTGTCTAGCAGGGTCCTGATGTCATTGGTGGCGGCGATGAGGGCGGTTTCGGTGCTGTGGTTGCTGCGGAAGCCGGACTGGGAAGGGTCCAGGATGTTGTTCTCCTCGAGGTAGCGGGTCAGTTGTTTGTTGACGATTTTCTCGGTGACCTTCACGGGGAACGGGAGCAGAGAGATGGGTCGGAAGTTCTTGAGGTCCTTGGGGTCTGCCTTGGGTTTCTTGAGTAAGGCGGTGATCTCGGCGTGCTTCCAGCTTTCCGGGAAGGTTGCTGTCTCGAAGGAGATGTTGATTATTTTCCGGAGATGGGGCGCGATGGCTGTACTGGCTTTGTTGAAGATGTGGTGAGGGCACGGGTCTAGCGGTGAACCGGAGTGGATGGTGTTCATGATCTCGCTGGTGTCCTCGTCGTTGATGTTGGTCCAGGAGAGCAGGCGGTTGGTGGTTGTGGGGGCAGTGGTCTCGGTGGTTGCCGGGGCGGTCGTGGTGTTGAAGCTGTCGTGGATGTCGGCGGACAAGCTGCAGACCAGTGGAGTCTGAGCCAGGCACTACTGCTGCACAGACAAGCTTCAGACCAGTGGAGTCTGAGCCAGGCTCTACTGCTGACCCACACCTCTGAAGCCTGAAGGACCATCCGCTGCTGTTCCACAGCACGGGGACCCCATGCATGTCCTTCACAGCGCACACTTCTCACAGGGAGGCACTGCATGCATTCATGTTTTAACGAGGTTTCTCTGGCGCTTGTGGGAGGGGACTGGTTGACCATCGATGGTCATAAAAATGTTAATGTCAGCCACACCAGGCGTGCTTGGCATGCTGAGAGCATGTGGTCTCATTCGAGCACACCCTAAAGGCAGACAGACCTCCATGACTAACTTACGGCATTTCTTCTTCCCATAGACCTGAATTAATGACTATGTGAAATAATAAGCGTGTATAGCGCCTCTAAGCAAAGAGCATCCCCTTGTGTTGATTATGCTGCGCTGATTGAGTGGTGCACACGGTTTGGAAAAGGGCATTTACCTGTGTTTATCTAGAGGTGAGTTGGTGCAGACGTTGATAGAGATATCGTCCTGTTGCCAGGAGCCCTTCGGCTGTAAAGTGCCTAAGTAGGTTGTGGATAGTGCTGAGAAGCGCTCCGTGGGAAAATGAGCAATTTAAAACGTATGAAGACATCCGAGCATGGGTCCCGAAGTAGAACCCCATTCCCAACCTAACTAATCCAGGAGCTTCTATCATGCTGCTTATAATAGTAAGCAGCATGAGTGAAGCGTCTGGATTGGTCGGAGCTGGCTGCCTCAGTGCTCCAAAAGGCACTGGAGGCCTGTGTCTGCTCTCCACCGTTGGAGAAGTTTGAACTGCCCATGTCGGGCTGGCTGTAGCAAGATAGCCGGCCAAACTGACACGCGCACTTCAAATTGAAGTGGCCACTCCTCATTGCTGCCAATGAGCAGCAATGACACACTGCCCTCCCCGCCCCCACCCTCCGTTTGGCAGAGAGTGAAAAATAAAATGGTAATAAAATCGTTTTATTACTGTTTTATTTTGCATGCTTTCTGCAGGTGCGTGTGTGTGCGTGCGTGTGTGGGGGGAGGGGGGGTGGTGACGCTCCTCCGCTCCTATGGAGCAACCGCTGCTGCAGTCCCAGTACCAGGAAGGTCTAATGACCTGGATTCTGTAAAATATTCCCCCAGGAGGAACTTTGCGACTTAGAAAATTGGAACAAACTAGTACTCTCCGTCGCGAGTGCTTTTACTTTCAGACCGGTTACTGAATCCTTGAAGACTGTGTCCTTAATTAGGAGGCTGCACTGCTGTACCTTGTGCTTTTGTTCCCTAGTGACCACAGGGCACCCTGTTGATCTTGAGGACGGCAATATTTGAAAGTGTGGCAGGATACTTTATTTGATAAATTTGCCTACAGATACCCTTTACTTGCGCCCTGATGAAGTCTTAGGTTATTACCTATAGACGAAACACGTGTTGGCTCAACCTGTGGCTACCTGTTATGATGAAGGATTGAAGTACATTTTTTACGAAAATAGGAATAAACATCAAGAAAACCACTTGAGAAGACTATTGCTTGGACTTATTGTGATACCAACTCTATGACTGTGGCTCAGGACTTTGAATTTGTTTTGTGCTATATGAGTGTGTACATTGTCCGCACCCATCTGACAACGAGGGGTGGTCGTTGTTCAAATTCCTTGGAGCACTATCATAGCCGAAACGAATAGAATTGCTTGTTAATCTACAGTTACATCACCGTGCGCAGCCTAATACCCCTACTGCCCTTTCTCTTTTATAGTACGCAATGTTACTTGCCTTCAACTTATTTCTCATAAATAAGCGGAAGTGGGGTGACGCCGTGTGTGCTCCTTAAGGAGCGCCATGAGGCTTTGATGCTTGTGTCTTCCATCCACTATGCTCCTCCTGGCACCATCAAAGACTTCGAGTCCTCTAGCGAACCCCCGAGCTATGAGAACATTGGCCCATTGTTTCCTACGAAAGGTGTACCTTTGAAATCAACTGCAGAACAGCAACCTGATCAGTCTGTAAACATCACAACAGGGCCCTAACCCTAAAGCTACTTTACTGAATGGATATGGCTAATGGTTTGAAACCGCCATTGTTCACCTTCTTCATTTCAACTGTACTCTAATTTTAGTGAGTTATTATTTTTTTATTCAATTCACTTTTTTGGTTAATTCAGAGTATGAAAAAAACATAAGACCACGTGGTGTTTCAGAATGTCATTGCACAAATGAAATAAAAGTTAAAAGCAAAAGAGGACATGAATATAAACTCAAAAACTCCTTGCGGTTCCTAAATTCAATCTACACATGGTTCATGTGTACATATGGGAGAGCTCTTCTTAGACCCATCATTCAAAACTTGCAAAACCAATTTTCACTATGATAGTTAATGGCATCTCATTGGAATGTTATTGGGCAACTTGTAAAATCTGGGGCAATAGCAGGAAGCTTTTTGAAACCAATGTTAAAAGCTCTCAAATAGTAGTTCCCTTTAAGACAGATATTTCATACTGCTCCTCGCCATAATGAATGTTGCAAGTCCTTCAACAATTTAACCAAAACTCCCATGACAGACAAAGGTCAGCTGGGATGACAAATGTGGGTGAGACTTCCTCATGCAATACGATGAGCATTTAGTGGGTCCTAGGGTCTGAGTAAAAGTCCAAGTGAGACACTATCTTCACCATCACTGCATCTTTTTGTGTTTGTTCTTGCAGCTGAGACATGTGTCTGCCGAAAGTTGATGAGGGATAAACTCAGTGAATCTATTAAGTCTAACATAGGGGTTATAGTTAATCCTGTGAGTTACTCTCTGCATACAACTGTGAAAGTACTTACATAACTTCAAAACATCACTTTATGAACAGATAAAACACACGGGAAACCAAACAGAAGCATGCCTCTGGTATGGTTACACTGGTTGTCAGACCAGGTTGCTAGGCACTTTCTAAAGAGATGGCCAAGCTGCCAATTGCAGGATGTAGCAGCCTTGAAGGACCAGGCAGGGTAACCGAGATTATCTGCAGGGTCTGCCGTCGCCCCTTAAATACCATCCCTGACCAACTGTGTGACAAGGTAGTAGAACACCACTTACAGCACAGGCTTGCAGTCCAAACAGAAAAAGATCAGAGCAGCACTGTGACAGGAATAAAACAATGCCACTCATGACACAATGTCTGAAGTCTATTCTGAAATATATCAAACTAGCTCTGTGACACAGGACAGGAGAATGCTGCTCTCATTGCAAGGTCTGCTCTGCTGTACAATATCCAGTAATGAAGTTTTCAGTGCAAGACCCGGAGCTCTCAAAACACACCCCAGAGCAGCTCTGGGTCGCAGCACAGGGCCTGCAGTCCTCACAGAGCAAGATCTGTGATTTACGACAGAGCCCCCCTGTCCTCACAAACACAGGGCTGCAGTCTGTATAGAATCATTGCTGGCGCAGCTCTATTCACATAGAGCGGAGTCACTTCTGGGAGGTATAGGCATGTATCCGGCAACGCACTACGTCACTTCCTCGCCTTACACCCCCCTCTGAGAATCACCTGTTTGCCATGTCACGCGGGGCAGAGACAGTCATGCACTTTGCCCAAGCTATCTGGAGGACTTTCGCTCAGGGAAGCTCGGAGTAAACTTGCCGCAGCTGTAGTAGCACTCCCACCACGGCAGCTACTGAGCTGTACGTATGTTAGTCACACCATTAGTTGTTGATGTTGTTCAGGTATGGTCACAGTCAGTTGTTCTATGAGTTAGAATCCTGCCGACGGCTCCGGGGCTCCCGGCTCCCAGCCCTCTCTCCCGCTATCTGAGCGCCTCGCCTGGCGGTGTGGACTCTGCACAGAGTCTGGGCCTCAGGCCTCATAAATGAGCGATATCACGGGCAATAGTCCACTCAGGAAATATGAAAAAAGATTCTAGCTGCAAAGCTAATGTTTTAATAGGAAAACGATAATTTGCATCAAGTCAAAAGAGCTCAAGCTTTGTTACAGTCAATGGGCCCGAGAGTGGGGCTTCTCGTGGTGTGGGGGCGGGGCTCACAATGGGTGCAAGAGTGGGGCTTCTCGTGGTGTGGGGCTCACAATGGGTGTAAGAGTGGGGCTTCTCGTGGTGTGGGGGTGGGGCTCACAATGGGTGCAAGAGTGGGGCTTCTCGTGGTGTGGGGCTCACAATGGGTGTAAGAGTGGGGCTTCTCGTGATGTGGGCTCACAATGGGTGCAAGAGTGGGGCTTCTCATGGTGTGGGGCTCACAATGGGTGTAAGAGTGGGGTTTCTCGTGGTGTGGGGCTCACAATGGGTGTAAGAGGTGTGGGGCTCACAATGGGTGCAAGAGTGGGGCTTCTCCTGGTGTGGGGCTTCTCGTGGTGGGGGGCTCACAATGGGTGCAAGAGTGGGGCTTCTCGTGGTGTGGGGCTCACAATGCCCCGAGAGTGGGGCTTCTCGTGGTGTGGGGCTCACAATGGGTGTAAGAGTGGGGCTTCTCGTGGTGTGGGGCTCACAATGCCCCGAGAGTGGGGCTTCTCGTGGTGTGGGGCTCACAATGGGCCCGAGAGTGGGGCTTCTCGTGGTGTGGAGCTCACAATGGGCCCGAGAGTGGGGCTAGTACCAGCATTGGCAACCTACCCCACCCCTCCAACGTAACATGCATGCTCATAAATAATCACACAACACATTTCTTGTTTGGGTAAAATTGCTGCAGGTTTATTACATACACCGTTATGTAATATGGTGGGTTATCTTACGGGCGATCCAAGGGCAGGCAACCGTCTGGGCCGCCTGCCCGCCTGATGAGCCAAGCAGCACTGGGGCGAACCCCATCTGTGCTGCCACTTCTGGTGATCCTCTTCCCGGATCACGTGACACATGGTTCCTTATTACTCACGCCCCTTTCAGGGCGGAGCGTAGCATAGCAAACCCCCGGTTGTTCAGGCCCACAACCGCCCGAAGGACTAACGGGGCGCCGACACGGTTTTCTAGGAACCTCCCATGAGGCTCCTAGGATTTGGCTCTGGCACCCACCATGGTGCCGCGCAGAGGTACCCTTCTGTACCCCTCTGCTTCCAGATCGCCCTGTAACTCCGCCTGCAACGAAAAAGACAACATTACAACATTCTCTGCCTCCTGCCTGCCACGAACCACGCCGGGTAAGCAGTAGGGTGGGAGACGGCGTGTCCGGGCGCGCGAAAGAGGACGACAAGATGGTGGGGGGAGGCCTATATACCTCTCCCCCTGTCCTCGCGCCCCGGACGTGATTCTCGCCTATCGCGCTGCGACCAGGCTTGGGGGACTCCTCCCTGAGTACCTGCCCCTAAGGGGGTGTGGGGTGCCCAGCTGGCACTAGAGGGCTGCCCTCTTTAGTGGCCCCCTGCAGGGGCCTCGGACAGCCGCATAGTACCAGCATTGGCAACCTACCCCACCCCTCCAACGTAACATGCATGCTCATAAATAATCACACAACACATTTCTTGTTTGGGTAAAATTGCTGCAGGTTTATTACATACACCGTTATGTAATATGGTGGGTTATCTTACGGGCGATCCAAGGGCAGGCAACCGTCTGGGCCGCCTGCCCGCCTGATGAGCCAAGCAGCACTGGGGCGAACCCCATCTGTGCTGCCACTTCTGGTGATCCTCTTCCCGGATCACGTGACACATGGTTCCTTATTACTCACGCCCCTTTCAGGGCGGAGCGTAGCATAGCAAACTCCCCGGTTGTTCAGGCCCACAACCGCCCGAAGGACTAACGGGGCGCCGACACGGTTTTCTAGGAACCTCCCATGAGGCTCCTAGGATTTGGCTCTGGCACCCACCATGGTGCCGCGCAGAGGTACCCTTCTGTACCCCTCTGCTTCCAGATCGCCCTGTAACTCCGCCACAGCTCTGGAGGTGGCCACCGTCGCCGCCAGAGCCCCCCACCAAAAGCTCCTTTCTTACCTGCAACCTCTCATTTCCAGGCCTCCTGCAAAGCTATGGAAGAGATCCCTCCCACTGGTGATAGATGAACCCCATCTGTATCACAATAGACCTTGCCGATAGCCTGGATCAGCTAGTGTCTAATGCAACACAAAGGCCCTTCTGCCCTGTGAATTTGTGCCAAAACTATCCACCCTCCTGTGGGAAAGTTCCACTACTTCACATACATAACTCAGCCCCGTGCCAACTCTGGGCGGGGCAGATCAGATTCCCTGGCTCACATTGCCCCATGGATTTGCTGAGCTCACCTAGCTGCCGTCCTACTAGGACGGTGTGTCTAGCGCACCTGTGTCCCCACTTAAGGGACAGCTGCCCGCTTGTTGGGAGACCGCTCCCACACCCACCTGCCTACTTCTGGCTATTCGGGCGAGAAGGATTATACTTTAACCTTTGCACCGTCCATTTGCTTTCTAACTCATGACGCACAGGAATGTCCATAACTAGACGTGTGTGACGATGAGCCAGGGTGCCCTCCTGCCCTTGCCGTGCATCCCTTATTTCTTATGGGAATTTCGCCAGCTCAGCTCCCTTCGTGGTGGACCCCCTAGGGATACCAGCTAGAGAATCCGTGTGATTAATGCAGTGCGCACTGGCTGCCATATGGTGCCTAACTTTAAGGATTGGCTAAGTCCTACTTTGCCCTTCCTCCCAGAATATTCCCGAATAGGAGGGGGGGTTCACACTGCTCGCCTTGCCTTTTGTGCTTGGCACCTTGTTCCCCCTTTCTTGGGGACGCAGCACAATGTGTTAGCTGACAGCACCCCTGCCCAGTTAGGCTAATATAGCTAACCGGGCAGGGCATTTGACCTTAACTGCAGGAAAAGTCGACAGGCTAGAACCCTCCCTGCGAGAGCCCCCGGATAGGGGGCAGGGGTGTTCACACTGCCCACCCCAGGGCAACCCCAGCGGTGGAAAATTACCTGCTCAGTTAACCCGCTCACACACTAGACCCGCTGGTAGCAAGTTCAGCATAACCTGTACATGGAATTTAAATTCTTCTAACAACTGCACTGTGGGCAAACCACACTCACTGCTACTGGTTTAGGTAGGGGGTGGAGGGTTGTGCCTTCTTAAATTGTGTTTAGTAAACGGAATAATTTCCAATATTTCTTTGGTAGGTTTCAAATGCCTGGTGTTTATTCTTATTCACATGCATAAGACAAAGACAGGCATAAGACAAAGACAGTCGACACGTGTTTCGCCCGTGTGGCCCATCGGCCGAGGGCTTTCTCAAGGCCAAGATTCAAGTTATGCTGGTCGTGTTCCTTGTGATTGAGGCGACTGGTGTCTGACTATTCAGCCCTTGGAGGCCGTAGCAATCTGCCCGGTCAGCAAGTATGCCCACTGTACAGTTGTAATTTAGTAACTCATGGCCTGACAACCGCAGGTGCCTAGTACCGGGCTGTGTGTATGCGGCCCAGGACCTGGGCAATAGGCTTGGTGTGGATGGGTTGTGAATGCCAGGCATAGTGTAATACCTTTGACAAACCTCTCCTGACCAGCATCTATATCATGCTTAAACATTATTTACTGGTCTTGCCACCTGGCACCCTTCTGGTAGGTGATACGGAACCTCCAACCCAGCATCAGCTGACAGTCTCGCTTTGCCGTCACACCACCTGTGTCCCTTTAGTCACCCTCCCAAACAGGAGCCCTCCACAAACCTTGTGCCCTAAAGCCTTCGCCCTGTGGGGCGGATGCGAATGGACTGCAAACAACTCCTATGCATTCTCTACCATGTAGTAAATGGAGTTTCTGGTTGGCTAGGGTATGCACCTAAGCATGTCCGAGCCCACCTCTCTAGTCAGGAGAAGGGAGTACATACTTAAGCGGACACCTGCCCACCCCTTGGTGGCCAGGCAGGGACTTTGGCTTATCCCAGAGGCAGTGTAAATTTAATGTGCCAACCGCACTCCCATAGTGGCACATTACAGAAGAGACCCCATACCAGGTTATTTTTATTACCCTTTGTATCGACCATACGGGAGAAACTTAGTTTCATCTGCCACTATTACCCTGTGCTACCAAGCCTCATCATGACCTCACAGGGATTACATAACTCACTAGGCCAATCGGGCCACTGTCCTACAGCTCCGTTAGCACAACCCCGTTAGCTGCCGGTAGGAACTGCACTTAGCGTAACACAGCAGAGTAAATGTAAAATTGAATCTCCCACCATTTTTGCTGGTAACTGACGGCCAAAAAGACAGCACCTGGGCACGAGATCCCAGTTACCTAGAGAAAACAATAATTATCCAGCACCATTAACAAATGTGCCGCATGCACCCATGCCCTATCCACCTGTTGCTGTGTACATATCGTCCAATTCAATGACATAACCAACATGTTAACCAGTTCTCTCCTTTGTGGTCAACCAAATCCCATATGCCGGGATTTCACCACTAGTACCTATGCTGAAACTGAATTTGTAAGGCCCATGTGAGGTTCGGCGATCGTGCCAATGCTAGTCGCCATGTTTCCAACTTCTCTATAGCGTCCGGCTTGGTGGGAGCACTACTAGGACTCGTGGGCGGAGACATGATGGCGCTGAATAACCGGTGAATGTTACCCCACTCGCTGGTAATTCTGTACAGATAGCTGCCCTTACTAAATGAGGGAATGCTAAAAGCTTCCCAATGCCTTTAGTCTTACTGCTCCACCCATTTTGACCCCAAAACTTTGGGACGACTTTAGTAGTGACATGCCCTTAACGCTGCATGACATTCTACCAGCACCGCGCAGGAATCCCCCTTTGACCTGCCCTAGCCTTTGGCCATTCTGCTGAAAGCCCAGGGGGAGGGGAGTGCTACCAAACCTCAAGTCCTAGGCACTCAGGAAGCATCCCTCACTGCTGCAGGTGCCCCAAGCATATATTATAAAACATTTAATGGGTGACAACCCGGTTTGCGTCCCTTGATGTGCCATGCTGTGAGCGATTAGGTACCCTGCATATCTCTTCCCTATGAAAAGATTAAACAAACCGGCCAAAGCACAATGCACGGGCAATGCGTGTGCCCACATACGCCCCCAGCTCCGGGTGGCACAAACCCCAAAGCACCGCGTGCCAGTTTGTACATATCGTTCATGGGTGACTAAGCACTAAAGTGCCCTTTTCCCTGGGTGATCCCCAGTACGAGGGTACGGACTGATGACCAAGTGCTGCGCCAGCCAATAAACATGTCGACATGTGTGTAAAACCCAGCTGTAGCCAGACGAAACCACTAGAAGCAGTTTATCAGGGAACTGTAGAGACCACCGGAGTCCCTCCGCACTCCCGCAACAGCCAGACAGGCCACCTGCGCGCATGCCAGGTGCCGAAACCAGAAAGCAGCAGCCCTTTTGCAAACGGACTGGCGGCGCACAATCCCGCATTGGAGACAAACTTGACCTTGTTATACTGCGAAAGAGGCAAGTGCGGCACTCGAATGAGACAAAGTACTGTTCTTTGCAAAACAGAGCCTGTCCGCAATTGGGACAAAAGATGAACCATGAGATTATCACTGATCAAGTCTGTGAGGTCACATTCGCTACCTCTGGCAAATACTCATAAATCGCCATATATGACTGACCCCTCACTCTCATCCTATGCTGTGTGTGATCTTGGCCCACATCAGTGTGAGCAGAGCCCCGCGAAGTAAACTTGGCTTCATGGTTGAAAGTGCACAAGTAAAGTACCCCTCCCCTCAAGTTGGGTTACACAGTACATTGTAAGGGTGTGGTGGGCTAGTTACTCTCATGAGGCCCCCATGCCCCTGCACTTGCGGCGTTAATGAAAACTTTGTTGTTTTGGCTGTGACAACATAGTTGCCTGCGCCACCCTACAGCCCCATGGAAAAGTGCTGGGCTTTTGCTTACTACCCTGCGGAGTGAGCCCACTGTATTCACCAGATTCGCCACAATCTGTTCTGCAGGCCTGTGATAAATATCCCAGGGCCGACATCTGGCACTTGAACCCATGCTTGGACAGGCCCGAACTAGGAACCCAGATCTAGACTGCCTGCCCACCGGCTGACCCTTCCAACACCAGAGTGTCACGCAGCCACTCCGTGGCCTGGATACTAAACCATGTATAATGTATCGGAAGACCCCTTCCTGTTGCAGTTGTTGCGTGACCCTAAGTCCACCAACATGCCAACACAGGTTAGCCCAAAATGTCTGTACAAATCACGATGAAAACATGAAACTGGTTAAACGAGAAAGAACGCCACGTTACCCCGAACACTTACTTCCATGTAATGCCCACCGCAATGCGGAGCACCAAAAACCCCTGTTGCCCAAGCAATGCAAAACAAGGAAGGACCCACATCCCGCCGTTCTCCTAACAGTACCGCCCCTGTGCCATGGAGGGCACGCGGCAACCGTGCCCATGGGCCAAATTGAGCCAAGATCCCCTGCCCACTCAAAGGCGCGGAATGGCCATAAACAAGAATACACCAGAGGTCATCTGTCAACACTGACAGCAAAAGCGCCCAGCGAAGTTAGCGATTGCTAACAATCCTACGTGCTCGTATTATACAGGTGATTTCCATGTATGTTGGCCCCTCCATCAACAATCGTGTAAAAGCAAACAATTTGCAAAATGCGAATCAAAATAGAAATTATGATCAAATTGCGATCGTATTTCCTTGACTTACTAAACAGGTTGAGGCTAAGCACTGCTCTACTAGACACAGAGCTATACTTACAGTACAACAATTAGCTGCATGCACTCACCACGCTGCTCAATTGTTCCCCGGGCTGAGACCACACGAATTTGACCAATGAACCTGCGGGGTCAGTACTCACCACTGGCCCCCGCTAGACTGCCCGAAAGCGGACGCCATGCACACAAAAGAGGGAATGCAGATGCCATACACGAACCAGCCAGCTGGGATCATGGGCCATGAGGCACAGCTCCATAGTGCAGTCGCAAATGCCTCCAATGATCGAACTACACAAAGGCGACTCAACAAACCATAGCATGGGCTCTGTGCTGGAGACCCACTTGTTGTAAATACTGCCACTAGTTCGAGACGGGCCTGGAAAATTTAACATCAGTTAGATAAGTTTGTGGCCACCCTGTAAATACCTCATCCCCCCATGACACATGATATTTAGTGCAAGTGACAGGCACAACGAATTCTTTCAGTTCAGTTGGCGCACTGCGCAAACGGCGGAGGGCACAACAGCCCAAGGGCTCCCAAAACATCCTGGGCGCCCCTCCCCCTCTTGCATCGCCGTGACAAGATGTTTGGCTCGCTTATATGAGCGCTCGTTACCTTACAACAGGGGACGACTTGCTCTTGTGCCCTTTCCGCTAAACACCGTAAAATTTTTATGATACCTTAAGTTATCATAACATAACTACAATCTATTGCCACACATAGCGATTCTCAGGCTCCTGCCTTGCTGCAACCAGACCAGGCCCGTTCGAGGAGACATCCGTCCCCACCACCTTTGGTTGTTTCCCTAGTCGCTCTGCAGGCAGACCCACAAGGAAACAGCCTTTAATTAACTTACAGCCGTTTTGCAAGAAAGACATGCATTGTGATATTCAGGCTCAATCTGGCCCCAATCAACCAATGCTTCGAAATGTACGCCGCATTCCAAAGATGTCACACGAGACAGAATACAATCCCGGGGCCCTCCCATCCCGCCAGTGACTCCGCCGGCCTAGCAGTCTGCACAGCTGGCCGTAGGACCAGTTCCGCGGCACTCGCAGAGCACGCCTGCATCTGTAGCTCTTGGGCAAGGAGAAGGCAGCCAGCCCCCCTGCGTGGAGGAAAAGCTCGGATCAAGCTTCCCGCAGCCGGCTGAAACACGAAGGCATAGAAAGCAGGCAGCCAGCACGGACTCCCTGAAAACGGGGATAAGCAGGTGGCAGGCGCAGACCCATGGTGGTCACCTGCCCCTCGGACCAGGGACAGCACGCACACTCCTGAGACCGTCCCCCTTCAAGTGGCGGTTCGCTGTCCGGGACGATGCTGCATCGCGATCCCCCCCCCCCCGCTTCCCCACAGACTGCTGACTCGCTTGCTCCTTCCGAACCGCCCCCGCATGCTTAAAGCGGGGGCGGAGGACCGTAGATGCTGACGCACTGTTGCTCGCCTCAGCCCAAATCTATAGCCTCCTCTATAACTCCTGTGCCCACGGGCCGACGCCCGGAAACGGGCACCAGGACGGCACCCGCCTCGGGTGGAGAGGGAGCCCTCGATGCTTGCTGCCCTCCCCACATGCAACATCCGAACCCTGCGAGCCGGGCCTCGGCAATTGCTCAGCCGAGCAGAGGCAGCGTAGGGGGCAACGAGACTGGCTGTCCGCCCGCCCCCTCCGCGCGCGCCGAGCTGAGGCCCAGAAACTGGAACGTGCTGCTGGGGCACGGAATAGTGAGTGAAGCCGCGAGAGGGGGAGCCATGCGACACTCGCTGCCCCGCCCAATCCCCGTTGGGACCCTGAAGCAGCGCTGCCGGTTACTAAGGAACGGAGGGGTGAGGGTCCCAAACGAGGCTCACTGCCCCCCCTCCTGCTCCGCCCCCATGCCTGCTCCACCTCGCAAGAACCTGCCCACGCGGGCTGAGGACCAGGGATGGGCTGCCATCGCAGCCCCTCCCCCCTGTAAACCGGGAAGGGGTGAGCGCCGCAGGGCTCGCTGCTGTCGCCCCCACCACGCAAGTCCTGCTCCGAGAGGTGTTACCATACGGCGTGCCTACCCTTTGAAAGAATGCCTGGCCACGGGACGTGCGGTCTATACTGCCCGGGCGTAACACCGGCCCAGGCGCCGCCCTGAGCGCGGCCGTAAAGGTGGGTGCGCACAATGGGTGCCCCGGACGCACAAGCGACTGCGCCCCCGGCCCTGCAGGGGGGGGCAGCTAAAATAAGGCGGGGATGCGGCCCGCTTAGTAGCCTCAGTAAGCTTGTGAGGGCTCGCTCCAGTGGCCCACATGTATTGCGAGGACCACCTGCGGAGGGCCCGGTCTCGTGCTGGGAAATCGATCGAGGAGCTGACCACCTCCCCGCTCGGCGCTGGACGACCGGGATGCGCGGCGGGAGAGTGAAACCACCCTTTTGCCCGCCCCAATCCTTCGCCCCGAATACCAACAAGCACTCTACAGCGCCGGAAACCATGGGCAGAAGGCCAACCCATGGGACGGGGATCTCTCAGGGGCGGTTGCCCGCGTGGTGGGACCTGGGGGGGGGGTGATCATCACTCCCGCGACCATCTGCAGCTCCTGAGGAAGGCCCGTAAGGCAGTCTGCAAAACCCCACCAAGCTACAGGGGAAGGGGGTGCGGGGTTAAACGGCGCCGGCAGCGCTCCAACCTCCCCCCCAAGCATGTCTTCCTCCTACGCCGTTCTCAAGCCCCCCCAGAAACCCGGGAGCCTGACCAGATACAAGGCCTTGTCTCGCCCCGATGCCCCCGGGGGCGCATGACCCGTACGAGTGGCCTGCGCCCAGGATGCTGGCCTGGGCGTGCCGGGAGCAACCACAACCCCCACCTCGCCCTCAGGCGCACAGAAGCCTCGGCAATGGCTGGGCTACGCAAACCGGCCTGGGGGGCTGCCCACTAGTGGGGTTGGGGAGGTTCACTCACCGTGCACACAGGCTCGGCCGGGGTCCAGGTGGCACACGTCGCAAGACGGCCAAGAATGCGGGACTCGACTCGAGGAGGAGTCCCCCCACCAGACGGCGTGTCTGGGCGCGCGAAAGAGGACGACAAGATGGTGGGGGGAGGCCTATATACCCCTCCCCCTGTCCTCGCGCCCCGGACGTGATTCTCGCCTATCGCGCTGCGACCAGGCTTGGGGGACTCCTCCCTGAGTCCCTGCCCCTAAGGGTGTGTGGGGTGCCCAGCTGGCACTAGAGGGCTGCCCTCTTTAGTGGCCCCCTGCGGGGGCCTCGGACAGCCGCATTCTCGTGGTGTGGGGCTCACAATGCCCCGAGGGTGGGGCTTCTCGTGGTGTGGGGCTCACAATGGGTGTAAGAGTGGGGCTTCTCGTGGTGTGGGGCTCACAATGCCCCGAGGGTGGGGCTTTTCGTGGTGTGGGGCTCACAATGGGTGTAAGAGTGGGGCTTCTCGTGGTGTGGGGCTCACAATGCCCCGAGAGTGGGGCTTCTCGTGGTGTGGAGCTCACAATGGGCCCGAGAGTGGGGCTTCTCGTGGTGTGGGGCTCACAATGGGCCCGAGAGTGGGGCTTCTCGTGGTGTGCGTGCAAGAGTGAGGGTCCGCGAAGGTCCTCGAACACTTACTTGTTCTGCATAAAGGCGTTGTCCCCTTCAGTGTGAATGAATGGAGCCAGGTTTCCTTGTTTGCAATTGCCTCCTCCTGCCCGCGAAGGCACCACCTACTGCTGAAAAGTTGGCACACAGAGCTCTGGGACATGCAGGGAGGGCCTGCTCCACAAGCTGGCTCAAGTCTTCACACCTTTTGGCTGCTTTACAACTAATTCACCCTCTCAACACTTGGCAGGGTCTAACCAAGCACCAATGCCATGCAATCAGGGCCACTGGAATTATTTGGCCGTGAAGGATTCAGTCAAGTGGCAGGGTTGACTAAATTATGCAGCAATAAAGGGGAACTTATGTGGCATTATGCAGCACATTCGGTGGCTGCATTTTTTCATTTTAACAGTCATTGATACGCAAGGGATCCCAAACGCTTTGCAGAGTACAAGCGTTTCTTAAGAATGAAAAGTATACACATTCACAAGAACCTATTAAAATGCGATTCTCCAAAGATAATGATTTTGTCTTGCATAGAAGCTCAGGAATACAACTTTATTAACATTGCCCCTTCTAACTATAAGGGAATATTATGTATCTTACAAGAAGTGTGCACCGTTGGCTTGTTTTCTGCCTAGTGCAAGCTTGTTGCGGCACTCACCACAAAACAAGCCGACGTGCACATAACTCATAATAAAAAGAGCGCCTCTTTTATTGTGCGCATTTCAGTTATATTTTAGAACTGATCTTCAGTTTTGTGCTTATTCTGCATCTGCACATGGGCTTTGGAAGCACTCCAAGTGCCCTCTTTAAACACCAGGGCTCTGGGGTCACATGCATTTGCACGAATAATGTGAAAAAATATTTCAAGACAAAGAAAGAATCAATATGTTCTTATTGTTTGAATTATATTTAAATTTGTAATGATTTTTTTCAAGGGTCCATCAACTGGGAACAATAATCCTTTCGGGAAATCAGTTTCAGCTCATTAGTATCAGTTTAAACCGTATGTGCTGAGGCCAGGGCTTTAAGTGGGATGAAAAAACGGGGGGAGGGGCTCTCAAAGGGGCGTGGCCAATGTAATTAAAGGTGTGGCTTAAAAGCACATAAACTGAAAATCATTGCTTAGCATAGTGTGCCCCTGACTTGTATTTTGCTGCTTCTGTCATTGCATCCAGATATATAATAAACAAGTAACATTACACCTACAAGAAGCCAGGGCTATTGGCTTTGTCAATGGTTGTTAGTTGCATAAGATAAATAAACAACTATGGCTTTGTTGTATAGACTATTGAAAATGCTTCTGTTCTGCTCTGAAATGATGAGACTGAAAGAAGTATAAGGAGTCTCTTTGAAGTTACATCAAAGGCAGTGAAGGGTGGTTCTGCTGTAGAGTGTAGGTTTATTTTTTTCACAGAGGGTGAAGGCGAAAATGGAGAGCCCGATAGGGACCCGTCTCAGCACCTGCTTTTTAGAACTGCTGGTGCTCAGCACCGGCAGGAACCGGCCGACTTAAACCCCTGGCTGAGGCTTTTTCCTAACAGTGGTGAATCTTTTATGATATTTGGGGCAGTTCCCGATCAGGGCCGGACTGGCTACCTGGCATTCCTTAATAAACAATGCAAAACAAATGTTTTAAAAAGTATGCTTTAAAGCTATTTGTTTTGCATTGTTCATTTAGAAGCACCCCCAGCTCCCCAGCAACAAAATCAGCCCCTCAGCAGTGAACCTGGACCCCACCCTGCCACCCGGGCAAAAAAGGCCCGTACCCAGTCCGGCCCTGTTCCCGATACCCTGAAGACTCTCACCTTTCTTCACAGAGCTTAACTAGTATACTCCATTTCCTTCCTCATATTCAGATAACTCCCAGAAATTAAATATTGCCCTCATTCAACTATATACATTGGCAACTTGCTCGGTGTAGGACCTTCACTGTGGTGCCATATCCACCACAAATATGTAATTCACACTCCTAAATGATAATGTTGCCTCCTTTGTGCAGCCGCACTGAATTGCAGGCTCGTGCTCTAGAAGCGGTGCCCGAATAATCTTTTTCTAACTATTAGATCTTTAGTTCTAAAATTGAGCCCTTCAAAACTGTTGCCTTCTTCGTGTAGCTGTATTGATTTGCAGGCTCACACTCTAGCATAATTGCCCAGATCCACATATGCGCATGCGCACTTGAATCTATATCCGGAAGTCTTCAGCAACCGCGGCGCCCTTGCCATTCAAGCGAACGCCAAGCCAGAAGACTTCGGTCAACACCACTAATGTGTGTCTCCCAGTACGCGTTAGGCCACTGGGGTAAGTAAGTCTATAAAAGAACCCCGCAACCTAGCCAGACCATTGGGCCCCTACTCTCACGCTTTCCACCTGCGTGTAGAGACTTAGTAATTCCTGTCTCACTTTTTACTTCCCTCAGTTTTCATTAGTGAGCCCTGAAGACAGCGCTGCAGGATTGATACGCTTGCCTCACATTTATTCTTAATAAGAAATTTCATGCAGGCAGCATCGCACCAGCCTCAAGTGAGTAGTAGATTGTTTCTAACATGCTTACATTGCACCGTTGGCATTTTTATGAAATACTAATCTTGCTGTCATTACATTGTTTCAGCCGCCAGCTTAAATCTGGGTTTAACTGTATATATTTCCTTTGAGTCGTCTCCGTGGGCCTACAATCATTCTTGTAGGTTGAATACGTTCCCTACATCCCCTGCAGCACACAGTTTTCAATCTGCAGGAGATTCAAATTAATGTTTTTTTGTGACAGGGCACGACTGACCATCCCTCACTACATCCTTCCTTAGTCCCTTCACTCCCTTCCCATTTCCCCTTTTCCTTCTTCTTCTTTTCCCTTTCCATTCCCCCGCCCACAATACCCCCGCTTCCTTCTGCTGCGTCCATTCAGGGATTCATAAGATAGGTTAATCGCCTTTCTTTCTTTTCGGGCTAACTGATGGCCCATTTCAGGGTGTCCTCCCTACTGGGACGATCCCAGTCATAGGAGTAATACCCTACTCACTCCCCAGGCAAGATTTTCATTAACTTTTATATATGGAGTATGTAGGCCCTCGGTAACTAGCATTTGATTTTGATGTTTCTCTCATTTCTTTAAATACTAGGTGCTGACACCCCTTGTCCTGATGATGACCTCATATCTATAGAGGTTGAAACGCTGTCGACTATAAACATGCCGACTCCTTTTTGACTATATAAAAATAACCTAAGGAGTCATAAGTTCTGTTTTTATTAGTTGATGCATGTATTTTATCGCACACTTGTCACTGCACGCTCTTTCACCTAAATGCGAGCACTGGATCTTGTCTTACACTATCTGACTGATATGCTTCAAATATTCTGCAATATAAAATACACAATGAATAAATTAATTGCAATTTAAATACCGTTTTTGTGCCTACTTCTATATTTGCCCTGGTGGATTAACCAATTTTCTGGTAAAAAAAACTTTACATCGACCAGACCTTCTTTTGTCTACATGATTTATTATCCATAGTGAACCACTGTTTTTTACAATACGGTTTATTACCTCAGGTTCTCAAACATTTTTGGGTCTCCTTTGCTATAAAATTTTTAAGATGAATGGTAGTCATCAAAAGTTTGAAAATTATTTACAATTTATTTCTACGGAACATCAGATCATGAGCAGATCATGCTTACTGCTTTTTTGAATTAAAGGCTTAGGTTGTGGTAAAAAGATAAATTATGACAGATGAAAATATCATGGAGATATGAAAATATTGAATATGTCACAGGCATGTTTCCATTAATAACAGTGTTAAATTATACATTAACGACCTGTTTGATGATACTGTAAATATAAATATAAAAGGGAAACTACACCTTTTCAAATCGGATAGTTCTTGGAAGATAATTAAGGTTGCATGAATAAAACAATAGATATAAACAAATCAAAAACAGCAACACAGTGGCATTGATGGCGTAATAAAGTTGCATTATTCAATATTGGAAATGGATAAAAGACTATGATGGATGGTATCAGTTTGCAACAGCATTATAAAAGTCTGTTTGGTCCAGAATACACCATGGAATGCCACTGGGTGCCGTGATTTAGAGTGCTTTCTACAAAGTACAAAGATGCGTGTATGCTGATTTGGCAATTCAGTAGAGTTAGAGTATTATTTAAATTGAAGATTAAATTCATTTGTTTGGAACGGTACATATATCATATGTATGTCACTTCAAATGCACTTAAGTACCAAGAATGTGTATTACATTATCCTCCTGAAGAAAAGGATTTGGATAACTTTGAACAATACTGGGGAATGCCAACAATACAAGAGATAACGGAAATTCATTTATGGCTTGAAAACAACTTTCTCCCAAGACTGATGTGCTAATCAGCCGGGCCTCAGTGTGGAGATCTACACCGTGAACTGAGGTGCACATTGTGCATACTTTACACATATTGAAGCCCGCAGAGTTCCACTCACCTGTATTTTCCGCTTTCTGGACTCTTTTGTAGGGGTGATTTTAAAGAAGCTTCTTCCCTCCATTGGAACTCACACTTGTGGAAAGTCAGAAGATATAACTGTCCATGTTTCCTAATAAGAGCAATGTATGCATTTATGTGGTTTTTGTATAGCTTGTACCTAGCCAAAAGGTCAGGAGCAATCCTTATTCACCTCTTTCTAAATTCCTTCAAGTTCCTAAGATCCTCCAGCTCCTAGAAAAAATGAAAATCATTTATAAAGTGCACTGATATTCTCAAGAGAGTATCCTGGCACTACAAAGGGGTGAAGCTAATTATATGGAAACAACCAAGTCCTAATCTTTTGGCAAAATTTAGGATTATCGGATCTAGTCTGGATATTTTGGTAAAAGAGAATTCCAGTACTTGGCCGTAACAAGAAAGAATGAGAAGGCCCCAAGTTTGGCCCTTTTAATCCTTGGGACCTGAAGATGTCCAGCAGCCATCGAACGCAGGGTTCTAGGCATGCATTGTGAGAAGAGCATCTGTATATAAACAGGGCCTGTGCCATAAATAGCCGTAAGCATCACAGAGGGCCAGAAGATTGAACAGGAAGCAGTGCATAGAGGCTAACTGACCAGAAATTAAGGAACGTAAAGCAAGCCTAACCATACTGTGAGCAGCCACATTCAGGATCAGCTGTTGAATTTAAAAAGGCAGGGAGCCCTATGTAAAGAAACTTACAGTTGTCTATTCTAGATGTTGTAGATATAATAATAGTTTTAATGACCATTTTACTGAGAATGTATAGTTGAAAAGGCAGGCAGATGAGACCATGGTAATTTGACCCGAGAAGGAAAGGGAGTTATCAAAGAGCACTCTGTGATTCCGCAGATGGAAATCTGCCCGGGTGAGGGCCCATCTCCGTATGCCACCATGCAGAAGACCATACTGACGGAGGTACGCCAAAAATGCGTACCTCTGTCCTGTCTCTGTCTACTTTCAAAATGTTTGGTTGCATCCAAATGGCAACAGCTGACATGCAAGATGAAAAATTACCAAGAATGTCTCCCAGGCCATCATTAAAATAAATTACAAATTGGGTGTCAGTGGAGTATGGCACTAGAGAGAAACCAAATGATTTGACCAAAGACATCAGAGGACTGAAGTAAAGTTTAAACCAAGCAAGACTGAGAGATGCGCCCTGTGGCAATCCGTAGGTGAGGACTTTCAAAGAAGAGCGAAAAGGGGGAGGTGTACAGCTTGCACTTGATATGACAGAAAAGGCTGAGACCACAAATGTACTGTAACCCTGATGCTGATTTGAGGCATTGGTTGGAGCGGTGTAAAATGTGGCCCATGAGATGCATAAAACATAGGAATGACACCTCTATCGGCTTCTTTGAGAATGGCACGCAGGACTTCAGAAACTGAACAATAGCAGTGTTCCTCTGTAAAGAGGGGCCACTAGAACATGGACCAGCAAGGTGTGAGATTCAATGAGCCACAGCTCCCTTTCCAACATTTTGGTGACAAACGAAGGCAACTAAATGAGACGATTTAATGCATCCAGTCTGAAGGTAAAAACATTGACTGAGGTGGCCAGCAAATATTACTGCGAACATATTTATTCTAGTAACTATGGTTTCCAGCACACATTTTGATTTCATACTGAGTGATAGGGAGTTAGTCTCTCATATGGTGCCTTGCACCATGGGCCTGTCCAATAAAGACTACGACCTTTACAATGAACTAAACCTAAGTTGAGCGTTTGCGTTTTTATTCATAAAAAATCCTTGTGGGATATGACCAGCATTTTTTGTCCTCTTGTGTGTGTTTGGTTTTATTGGTTTGATCTTTGCCAGCCAGTATCAGTTGGACATCATTCAGTAAAGACTGGCACAGATCAGCGCCCCAGGCTCTGCTCACAGATTGGGTGGATGTGACGTTGAAAGGGCAGCGACTTGAGATGTTTTTGTGACCCATACAATATTCTTTGCTGAAAGAGCGACCATGAGCAAACAAGAGGAGAAGTAACATTTATGTGGTATATATTAGGAGCACAAAGTGAACACAGGAAGGAGGAATAGCTGAACATTTAAGAACGATCAAAAAGAAAGATATAAAGTTTCTTTTGGCTTTACAATTTAAGGGGCAGATTTACAAGCCCCTTGCGCCACTGTTGCGTCACTTTTCCCATGTTAAAAATGACGCAAAAGTGGCGCAAGGGCCTTGTAAATAAGCCCCTAAGTGTCTCAAACTCTGTTCTTTGCCAAGTTCATGGGGATTGGCCATTTACAGAGTTTGAAAAGAGAAGTGCACAGATTCGGATTTCTGAGATGAAACGAGGTTAAATGGACCATTCTTATGAGATCTCGTAACACGGACAATGACACACGTCATGAATGACCTGTTTTTCCAAAAGAATGTCAGTTTCTACACTGGCAATCTCCTCGAAAAAGGACCAAGTATCTTAATACTAATTACAAACTCGACATGAAAAACAAATGATGAATTAATAACTTATAGACCAGTAGGTCAACAACTATCTAATTAAAGGAACATACCAAATAGACCAGTAATGGTTAAGAAAGTCCTCCTCTTAAGTAGAAACAAGAAATGAGTAACGGAATGTCTTTGAGAGAACAAAAACAGACAAAAGTCTAGGGGCAGAGGAAACTCTAGTGAAATCAATGCAATAGCAACTGAAGGGTGAATAAAGTTTCCCACGGTACAAATTATATTCCTCATAATATAAGGAAAGATCATTGTAACCGACAAAGAAAAAAAATAAAACCATTCACATTTTCAGAGACCTTCAAGAATCAGAAAATAATCCTCAAATTAGTGAAGCGAATTCTACTCTGTGATGGAAGCCAGACTATGACATGTACTCTAATCCTCAAATTAATTTAAAGAACTGAATACAAAATAGCTCTAAACCACAAAACAGAGAAAACAGAGAACTGAAACCTGTCCTTAAGCAGGCCAAAGAATGCAGGAAACCTGAAATATTATTAATTATTAGAAAATAAATATGAACAATTTCATTGAACACGATAAGATAATTCATTAAAGAAAAAAATGGTAATATGCAGTTTGTAACTGTGTAAAAGAGCACAGAACATAATGCAATGTGACACAGGAGGAAAGGTACACATGATATAAAGGAGACAATATATACATTTGTCACAGAATGTGTCAAATGGATTTATCAAAAATACCATTCATAAATAATATTTAACCTTAAGACGCACTGATTGAGATGTAAATTATGCCTTCTTATGTCTTATCACAGAAACAGGGAGGTAGACTGAAAAATAGAACTCCATTGACAATTACAAAAGCCAAAATCCACAACTAACAGCACATAAAATAACAAATCACCTGAACAAACTTTACTATTACTAAATAACTAGGCAGATGGTAAATTGGCTTTAATTGAAGTGAAAAGTGATATCTGGCACAGGTGCAATTTTAATCAGTAAAAACAACAATGGGGTAAGGCAGGCTGGGCAATGGATTCAATGAAACAGAGCATGACATGTTCACTGAACTGTTATAAATAAATTATTTAAAGAATTCACAAATGCTATTGTCTCTTTAAATTTCTTTAGAAGTCTTACTAGCGTACTCTGAAATACATCCAAAAGCTGCTGTACTCAACTGGATTGTTGAGGCAAGCATTGAACACTGCTTAGTGTTTGAGAAACAACAGCTTCCCAGAGGAACAACCCTGGCAGACAGTGTAGTTCTGAGTTGGAATGGTGAATACTATTATTAAGAAGACTTTAGGAAGCATAATCAAAATTGGCGTTTTAATTAAAATTATACAACTACGATAATTAAACTTCTATAACAAACTGTGTTCTGATAAAAATGCATTTGAAGCTAACTTGAAAATACTATATTTAAACATACCCTAAGCCTATTCCAAACTGTATTACACTAATCCTTCCCCTAAACCCCATTCTACCCCTAACCATAATTATTAAGGGTGGGCGGAGCTCGCGGAGTAGCACTACGCGGAATTCCGTGGAGTTGCATACAAACTCCGTGGAATTCCGCGTAGTTCCGCGAGTGTGCGGAGTTGCTCCACTCGCCCACCCCTACAACCACATCAAACGCTGCGAGCTCCCCAACCTCACAGGAGGTAGCCCACCCCTTCCCAGAAAGGCAGGACAGCAGTTCTTTCCCAGTAGCATCCCTGACTCACCGCCAGTGTTGGTCCTTTTGGTGCTGGTGGCCTTGGTGGGGGTCTCCAAGGGACTCTTCCTGAAGTCCGGGGGCTCAGAGTCCATGTGTTGGAGCTGCTGCTGCTGGCAGGGGATGATGTGGGACGAAGTTGCGGGGCAGGGAGGAGCAAGGTTTAGGAAGCAATGAGAGGCGGAGCCCAGCAAGCAGTAAGACAGCACTGGCACCAGCAAGGGCAGCCGCCTCGAGGACCTCTGCGCCACGTGCGACACTGCAGGGCGGCATAGAGCGGTGTCAGGCCGCATCCTCTGTTGCTCCGTACCTCAGGCTCCGAGCCTGTCATCTGCACCGGTACAATTACACAGCACCGTGGCAGCCGAACAAGCAGCCCACACTTCAACCTCCCGGCTCCTCCTAAACTAATGCTGCTCACGTCCATGTCAGCTCAGACCCCATGGCACTTAGTCTTGCCTCTAATGCGCATGCGCAGCAGTAGGAGGCTGGCCGCACTGTTTTTGCACTGTCCGGGCATGCTCTTGTGAATAAATCTCCCCTTCTGGCATTCACAGTGCTATACAGTGTGGCCGCATTCTCTTCTTAGTAGTCTCGGGTGCCGTTAAACTACGCTACGTGGCGTAGGCGGAGTTTTTTGTCAAACTCCCCCCTCCAACCGGAGTGCTAAGTGACAAAAGCTCTGTGAACTCCGCCAGCGTAGCAAAGTTTACTGCCCACATTTAATATTTATAACCCTATCTTTAACTCGTAACCTAAATGGAACCATAATTGTGAAGTCTTAGCCGAATTCTAACACTGAGCCTACCCATACCTAGTCCTATCCCTGTTAGCGCCCCTTAACATTTTTTAAAACCTTACACCTTCATTTTTCAACATCTCTCTCCTAATGATAGCTAAAACATAATTTAATTTTTCTTGGTGTTAGTGTGACCTAAAATACATTTTGTAATTTTACTTTTTAATAGTTTTTTTCATAACTAGAATCTGTTTATTTATTTATAGTGACAATTTCACTAGCCAAGTAAAATGCCTAACTTAGTATACATATGCCAACAGTCTCATTTTCAGGCCCTTGCAAACAAAGATGTACACAGAGCAAAAACACCATGAGCTTCCTGAAGACCCAAATCTTACTAGCGGCCCAACTTACTTTAGCACATAACAGAAAAACACCTGAGTTTGGTTGGTTGACATACGGAGACTTAAAGTTTGGAATACTGCTGCCTTGAAGAAGATCACTGCTCAATATTGACACTGTACCAACAAATACATGCACGCTTGGATGCTCTTTTATGGTTAGATATCATGAGACATTGGGTCTAATCGGGGCTACTTGACAAGGCTTCTCACCTCCGACTGACATCACACATTTGAGTGGACTTCACTGCAGGCGTCCCGATCATCCCCTCATCCCTCACTTGGATTAGGGCTTTTTCCTTAGGTCTGAGTTGGGCTATCAATGATGGAGCCTGTTTCTCTATGATGCACCTTTGAATTGCTGCTCCCTGTTTATGGGGCATTTGACTTTCCTATTCCCTTAGCTTTAGGAATTGAACCATATGCTGTGAATAATGGTGACCCCTATAGTCTTAGACTTGCACTGTGTACCTCCTATTCTGCTCAAAGTGTCGAAGAAAAGAGACATTTATAAAAACAAAAAAGACTGTGAATGCTGAGAAGCGTGTGGCCTTCATAGCGCTGCACTTGTGTTGTAGTTATTGCTTCTCATCTGAGAATGTCAGTCCTCTTTTTCATTATGAGTAATCACATTAGAGTGGTGACTGTCTGAACAGACATAGCCCTCATCCTCGACTTGTTCCTGAAGAGGAATGGAGAGAAGCAGAATATTGCAACTAAAATATCATCTGAAATAAATATTGAATCTTAAATATCAATTACAAAAATATTGTCACGTTGGATTTAATAATAAAACGTCTAAACAGAATGGGATGACATTTTTGTAAATTGTATTTAGGGCACGATATTTCTTTCAGGTGATATTATTGTGAATGATGGGGATGGACTTAACACTATCCGAGTCGAGCCGTTGTTTTCTTCGCTTCCCATGGAACCACTTCTACTGGTGGCATTAATTCGCCCTCGTTGACCCACATCTCAACCTCCTCTGACGCCCTGACCGAGGGTGTGAGGGAAGGGGCAGCAGGGATGGAGAAGGGTAGAGCCAAGCTCAACCTAGATAAGATACAGGTGCCAGCTCTCAGAAATTAAAAGAAGTTCAAGATCAATACTCCTCCTCCTCCGGGCAGTGCCAAGAAACAAGTGCTTCTGGTGGCATGTTGCCAGCCCCACCATAACATACCTTCCATTCTTTCTTATGGATCCATGCTCCTATTCATCTCATTGTTGATGTCAACCCCTCTGCCGTTTACATTTACCATTAAGCCCAGCTCTATTTTGAAGCTTTAAAACGCCCCCATCTACTTATCTTCTTAGCTGCCCATCTTTACTTGCACCATCCCTACTGTCCTAGTCCACCAGTCATCCTCTCTTGAAGTGCTTTGAAATGGGTGAGAAGAATGGCCAGGCACTCCACAACACAGCAAAACAATATGTAAAGTAAGATGGTGTATTGGCTAGTGAAGTGGACATCCTTTCGTTGCTGGACCTCTGTCCACGTTAATTGGACTTTGTAATCGAGAGCGGCCACTGCAGCCTGAGGATCCTGAGAAACATGCAAAAGTTCTTGAATGATTAAGAAAGAACAGCGATAGCCAGACTGAACATAAGGCAAGTCACAGCACTGCTCTGTCCATAGTCCTTCTTGAACAACATCAGAAATGTCAGTAGCAGTCTCAGCATGGCGTTTCTGTAAGGCACGGAGTCAGTTCCTGGAAAGGAGGAGTCTTTCCGCTGTAATTTTAAGATGTTATATAAAAGTAAACCAGCCAGAAAGATGGTGATATTCACGGGAGTTTCTTCCAAGGGGCATGATCCAGAGACTGCCCCAAAATGTTCTTATGGAGTTCATGATAGGACTGGGGGAAATGACCAAAAAGAGCACGTTTTCTGCAAAATGTGTGGAATGCCGGGTGGCATCCTGATTGGGGCGCAATTTTGGTTGCTCTTTTTCAAGTACTTACAAAATTATGCCCACATCATACTCCTCTAAGGCTTGTGCGTGCACATACTCAGAAGATACACATACTTGAATTGGGTACAATGTGTGAAAAGGTGCTGTTTCGTGGAGCTTCCCAAAAAGTCGCCCTTTCCTTAAAACAGGACTTTATCCACAGAATGGGTGAAAAGGACAAAAGTGGATAAACTGTTTTTGATTAAAAAAATAATAGCACACCCCTAGTTATCCTAGTGGGCACAAAGTACAAGGCGGGCCCAGCTGCCACTTTATACACATGCACTTATGTTCTTCTAGTCAGATGCACAAGTCCAGACCCACCGTGGGGCCATTATTTGGCCTTGTTTCATTGTCAAGGTGTCCCCGACCTGCCACTGTGGTCGTCGCGAGATCCACAATCACATGGTGCACAGTGCTTCCTGTCCTGGCCTCCAGAACAGTGACTGCGATACTTGTAGCAACCCAACCAAAGTGCTCAGAGGCATCTTCCAGCGCTTTACAGCCACAATAAATAAAATCAACAAATGCAGGGAATACTCTTGTATGCAAATGAGACTGGCTGAACTGTAGGAAGATATTTTTATTAGGGACACATTCTTTTTGCTGGAAATACTCCTACAGGCAGGGGCAAAGGGCATGCTGGGAATGGGCACAAATATTTACACTGGAGCAACTTCCGTGGCGGATGCAATCACTCGTGCAACAGGAGACGCTCAGTATCCACCTTCAGTCGCCTCGGGAGGTTTCCCAAGCCACAAATGATATTTGCACAAGGGCAGTTCCAGTTGTGCAAAGAGGAGGTTAGGAGCTCGGTGAGACTCTGATGAAGGAACAGGTCTAACAAGCAAGAGAATAGAGCAGCTAGGCCTGCCTATATTGGCAAGACGCGCCTTTACGCTGCCATCGGTACGGCCTCTGCCTCCCCCACTGTCCTTTGGTACCCCCGTCCTCACATGTAACCACAGGACCCCTCACACTAGGGATATCTAGTTGTTGTTCCACGGTCCACCTGCCACATCTAGGGGAGGAAGCGACACTTAGCGCCCACACACATAAAGCGCTATCCTGACCTGGGTATGGGCAAGGTGGCATGGGTGTCTGCTGCCAAGGTCTTTTTGTAATCTACACATTAGCGGTACCGAGCTTGAGACGAGTACAATTATGTTGGGCAACCACACCAGGACACCAGGAGACATGTCAACCTGTCGAGTACTCTCGGTGACAAGTCATTCTTATAATTTCACATTCATCGATCTGGAATGAAAGTAAAATACATTATTAAGGAAATGGGTTCGGAAGGCATGCACCGCACCGCACCGTCTTCCTGTCGTCGTCGAAGGCCTTCTTCAACAACGGAGCACAGCCATCATTGGTAAAGAGCTTTGAAGCGTCGGGAGCAGTAGGCGCCGCAGACATGATAAACTACTCTCACGTCCAATACACAAAACCAAAGCTCGCTCACCGGGAAGTAATGTGCACGCTGAAAAGTGGAAGCGAATATGACGCGTGACACTGGGGTGCAGGTAATGCACAGTGATCACTGCTCACCTGTGCTCACTTCAAGCACCAGCTCCTGGGCACATCACAGCTATCCCGGTGGGGGGCAATTGACTTACACCCTCCCCCGCCCCAAGGGCATGCAGTGGCCCAATTACAATGTAAGTCTACCGAAAAAAAAACATACCCATCGAATGTGCGCTTGCAAAAGCCAAGGTTGTGCTTATCACTCAGAATTCAATTTCAGGCCACAAGTGACGTAGCCATGGGCCGAGTTAAAAAAAAAACAGCTTTCCAATGCGCATGTGCACAAATGGTGTCCCGACTGTGACGTGATGTTCAGAGGGTGCATTTTAATCAGATGCGTTCCAATTAGCAGCTCACATGTTCTGCAACAGAGAGGATGTCCCTGACCTCGGAGTGACCTGAAATGCTGTGAGTCGGGGCCCTGACTCCCTTGTCTATCAGACACACAGATCAATAGTGAGCAGGTGATGGATGGTGAGTGGGCCTCGTGCACGTCCCTGAGCCCTTCGAAGGTGGAAGGAACGGGGTGGAGGGAAAGGAAGCCCACCGCACCTTGCTGAGCCCTGCGCTCAGATTATGCTGCGCATTCAACCCCTATTACTTCTCTAGGCTTTTAGGTTGTCCCTTGTATGGCTCTGTACAGGAACAAAACCACCCCAGTGACATTATCATCCCATTAGCTTTTAATGCAGAAATAATAATGCTCCAGGGCACGCCTTTTCAAATGGTATCTTCCATTGCGTGTTCTCATGAATAAATATCTTCCCATTCATTTGCACTTGGCCTGTCTCTATACCATACAGGCATCGCATTTTCACTGAACCAGACCCATCGCAGAATGACCTTGTCAATTTGTTCTGAGAGTTTACAGATCCCTGTGTTCCAGTAGCGCACGCTACTCCACACTCAGAGGGCGTGGTTTTAACCAGTGCAAGCTACTCCGCACTGAGAGGGCGTGCTTTTAACCAGCGCACGCTACTTTGCTCTCAGAGGGCGTGCCTTTAACTAACGCATGCTACTCCGCATTGAGAGGGCGTGCTTTTAACCAGCGCATGCTACTCCGCACTGAGAGGGCGTGCTTTTAACCAGCGCATGCTACTCCGCACTCAGAGGGCGTGCCTTTAACCAACGCATGCTACTTTGCACTCAGAGGGCGTGCCTTTAACTAACGCATGCTACTCCACACTGAGAGGGCGTGCTTTTAACCAGCGCATGCTACTCCGCACTGAGAGGGCGTGCTTTTAACCAGCGCATGCTACTCCGCACTCAGAGGGCGTGCCTTTAACCAATGCACGCTACTTTGCACTCAGAGGGCGTGCCTTTAACCACCGCACGCTACTACGCACCCAGATGGGGTGCCTTTAAGATTACAGTCTTTACAAAATGCAGTGGCAAGACTGTTGTTGAAAAGTCCCAAGTTTGCACCCGTATCCCAATCACTGCAGGGTCTCCACTGGCTTCCAGTGAGAACAAGCATTGGCATAGCCAATAGGTCTCGCCTTTGGGACCTTATAAGTGTTTAGCCATGCAACAGTTGATGTTGTTGCACCAAGGATATTGTGCTGCATAACTAAATACTTATAAGGTCCCAAAAGCGAGACCTATTGGCTTTGCCAATGCTTTTTGTGATTTGGTGTAATACTGCTCAGTAGTTTTTGTTAAACAAAGGTTAAAAAATATAGATATTTCATGTCGTGAGCGATCCACGGAGCACACAACACCTTTCGGTCAAAGGAGATCACCAGAAGATAATTCACACCATTGTACATTAACACATCACAGCTTCAGATGTACGTCTGTCTTAGGGTTAGCAGAGGACTCCATATCACCAGGGACATTGTTTCCAGTATAGACTTCTCCTTTCAGCACAACTACAATCTGATACTTCCTTCCAATTAGTTCAATGAAGCTGAACCAGAACAGCGGCTCCCAGAATGCACGAGTTTGCCAAAATGGAGGCCCAGTACAATGCATTTATAGAAGGCATAGGTGAAATTTTAATTAGGCCGAAGTAATTTCGCACTACTCTTTTGAAATTAATTATGCCCGTTCACGTAATTATGAGTAATTTGGCACGAATAGCCAACCAGAGGAAGAACGAATTTAGCGAGTGCAGGACGCTGCTGTTCGCGTTCCGTTGCATTTAGCACTATTTACTTAGCGCGGAATGCATCCTCAAATCCATTCTGGACGTGCGATTCAATTTGCACTAAAAGGATAGTGATAAATGCTGGGTTACACTCCTCGAGCAATTTCAGTTAATCTTCCGCAATTTTGCTGTAATTTTACATAATTAGGCAACAGCAAATTATCCAAGTTACACCCAACCCTAATTAGGTCTCGCCTACGCAGCGCGCATGCGCTGCATAGGCAAAAAGACCTTTTGAAATCGCTTCGGCTGTTCAGCCAAAAACGTGCACGCGTTCCATTGCCTTCAATGGCAACGCGTGCACGTTTGGCGATTCACTTGCGGGAGCGAGCTTTAAAACCATCTGTCTGCAATTAACAGATGGTTTCAAAGCTCGCTCCCGCAAGGGAAACAGGCGCAGGCCCCCTCCCCCTGCTGCCTCCTCCTCTCCTCTTCAAACTTGCGAGGCGCGCGCGCTTGTTTTGCTTGTAAGAACGCCAGCCTGCACAAGCGATCAAGGGAGGGTGCACGCGGCTGAAGGCGCACAGGTAAGAAAACTTCACTTCAGACGGAAAGACTTTTTGGCGAGATTTAAAATATTTTTTTCCCTATCTCCTGCCCTCCCCTCAATCATGCACCTGTCATGTATTGTGCACCACGCCTGGTGTTAAATCGTAGCCCCTAGGTACAGATGTACTCGGAAGATGCCAACATTGAACAATTCGAAGAAAAATGAATGCACAACCGAGTGCCCCATTTAAAAGCGGCCCAATGATGTTCGGAGCAATGCTTTTAAAAAAAAATGATTAAAGAAAATATATTTTCAGAAACCACGCTGAAGAAATGTAATTGAGATGTGTACACTGGTTGCATTTCAAAAACCTCCCTTTCTTATGCAAGAGACAGAAGTTGCCAGGGCCAGAAGACACATCGTGAGCAGTGGTGGAAAGAGTGAGTTCCGCTCATACTGTAGATCGCTTTGAAGAGAGAAATCCACGGAGCTGTATCGGCCTCTCTTCAGGGACTCATTCATTTAATTGAGGATCAGACTGAGGAGGGTAAAAAGTACGAAGAGAACAAAGTGAGTGGCATAGGATTTGTCACTAGGGTTTTAGTTGTTTGCATATTTATTTAAATGACTTCAATGTTCCCGTTTATTTTTGTAAAATGTATAGCTATTTATTGTATATTAACCATAGTCTCCAAGAGCGCGTGCGCTTCATGCACACTGGTCAGACCAATCCGAAATGCCAACAGTGGTGTTCAGTAACATCCAAGAGACAGGCCGGGCGGCAGCCCACCCTAGTGCTGTCATATTTTGCCTATAAATGGTAAATGCTTAACTGATTTCCTGGCTCAGCCTGGATGCGTTCTTTGCTAGTCCAGTGCTTAAAGACTTCACAAGAAGCCAGATATGTGAGTGGGCAACGTAGCGGGTTGTGGTGGATGGCTGCTTTCCACTGGGAATGATCTCTGCTGAGCTACTTTTTTTGTATTTTGCACAATTTATGACGCACCGTATACTTTGTACCAGGTTTGTGTTTTCGCTCTTGTGTTAATTTGAAACGTACTCGCGACAAGCTCATAGGTCCTGCTCAGATTTCTGACTCAGATATTCAAGTGGAAAAATGTCCCTATCAATGCAAATTAAACAATGACTTTCCTGCAGCGTTCGATTGGCTTTGCTAGTGTTTATTTCTGTATTGGAGAACAAGCACACACAAAAGCATTTGAAAAATAGATGCCACCAAAAAATGAATTGCTTTCTTCTCTTTAGCATCCATTTTTCAGATGCTTTTGTCAGCACTTGCTTCCAAGTGCTAATGGACTACTCCTTGACTCTAAAATTACCCCTCATGCAGTCCAGTGAAGGTGGAAGGATACTTCCAAATAGCCAATAGAAAAACAGGGAGACTGAACTAATCCTGTGTGTTGATTGTAGGTGTAATAGACAATGTCTCAAGTCAAAGACTGAAGGTTCTGGAGCAAAAGAAGCAAATGTCTGAAGGAGGCTGATGTAAAGCCCATTAAAGACAGTGTGTTTGGCATGAATGGGGCAAGTGACATACCCATCAACCGAAAACAGGCATGCAAGTCAATCACTCACCCAGACTGCTTTCAGAAGGGATGTGCTGGACACATTCTCAAAGGTGCTGTTCCCTATGATTGTAAGTCAAAATATCGAGGAAAAATTGTCACAGGCCCAAAATATTGAGGAATGAGGACAGAGAACCATAATATCATGAAGCTAAGTACGTATAGGTAAATATAGATTTTCTTTTCCTATCCCAACATCTACATATTTGGACGATGTATATATCGTCATGGTCCATATATGTGGAGTTAAGTATAGTAAACCTATAAATACTTAACTTATTGATGATTTGGTCCGCAATATCGTGACCCCAATATGTTTTCTCAATGCTAGTTTTTCCTCAATATTCTAGTAGAAATCTACTCCCTGCACCTTTATGATAAGTATAGCTGTCAGGCCCATGAACCATAAAAAGTGAATTTTGAGTGGGGGGGAGCAAGTTTTTCTTTCCAATTCTTCTGGAGTCACTAATCAAAGGTTTTAGGGCACCTTGGAACTTTCTCCTTCTCTGGCTCCACAGGGAGTCATGGCATCTCACCACTCATCACCCATCTCACCCTTCATAGTCTATTGTTAACTATTGCTCATACATATTCCCCACAAACCACATCATCAGCCAGGTTTCCCGACCAGTAGAGCCACCCTCACACTAAAAGGTCTCATGAGCATTTTCCGCTCTTTCTTTCCCTGGATTCATTACTCTGCCTTAGGCTCATTACTTTATTTGGAAAATGGATACTACATTGGTCATTCCTATGCAGTTGTTTCTCAGATGATACAGTGCCACTTCTTTGCATGACCATATACTAAAATTCAAATGATCAACCAATAAAACCTTTATTTGGTGCAGCAAGAAATCATAAAAGTATACATTAACAAGACAAAATAGAATACAGAGTGCAAAGTATCTAGTCCCATCTCATAAAAAATACACATTAAAAACAAGATAAATAAAAACATCATAAAGATGACAAACTACATGTATATAAAACATTCTATTGCCTCTTTGAAACCTATCGGGATTTCCTCATCTTTATAGCCCTATTCTAAAATTAGCTACAGCTAAACAAGTATCAACTGTCTGCAATTGCTGTAGAAATAATAAAGGGGCCTACATTGTTCAAAACTGTACTTATTAAGCAGTGGTTTCAGGAACCGTAATCAAGAGGCCTTATAAAATGTACAAAAAATCTGAAACTTCCCTTAATTGCTTGTTGTAACTGCTGTTTACTAATATTATTTAAATGTATCCAGGTATCAGCGGAGTCTATCTAAATATGGAAAGGTACATACGGTAGAGAGACGAGTATCACAAGTCGTGTGAGAGCGAACTTCACGTTCTTAGCCTCAAATATGATGGTGAATATTTTGCTCAGATTTACTTTAAGATCCAGACAGGCCATGAAGGTAGTAAAGGCGTCTATCAAATTCTGGAGGCCATTCACTGATCTCGCCATCAGAACAGCGTTGTCCACATTTAGTAAAACTGGGTTTTGATGAGTGCACATCTGAGGAATATCTTGCCAAATCATGACTAAAAAGCTCTCAAGATCTTTAATGTACAACGAAAAAAGAAGAGGTGCAAGCACACAACACTGCCTGATTCCCCTATCTTTGTTAAACGAGTCTGAACATTCCCCGTCAGGACTAAAACGCACCTAAGTATTTTGCATATTTCCTAACGGTGTAACTTCATTTTCAAACCCTGGCAAGTTGAAGCAGGATTTTGTGAGAATAATGAGGCTAGGGTCGTCCAACTGACTGATATTTATCCCTCTGGGCTGTTCCATGCTTCCTTTGGGGGGAGATTGTGCTTTCTGCACATTATTTTTTTGCTGAGAGTGTCGAGTTTCTGTCACGTGATTAAGCTTCATTGACATGTATTGATAGATAGCGTATGTATGCTAGTTTGATTTCCTATGACTTTTAGCTCTAGCTTCCAAATGACGTTGTCTAGTGAGAGTCCTGGTAGTTCAAATAACAATTGTCTTTGAACTTTTTCTGTGCATCCTGCTATTTTGCCTTAAACACCAGTTGGACTTTATGCTTCCTGGGGTGTTGTGTTGTGTTTTATTTTGAATAGATGGTGCATATGGTGGCAGAACTACCTCAATAAAAGAAGAAAGCAAGGATGTGCTGGACCGATCTCCACACAATGACCCGAGCGCCAGAGGTAAAGAGGAAGTCTCTCTGGGGGAACCGAGGTGGATATTGGTGCAGTGCCAGATCTGGCAATTGGCTAAATAAATGAGCGGAAATTGAACTAATATTTTAGATAAAATCTAACAGCATTTTCCATTAATGTGTTGCTTGCTTGCAAAGCTTAGATTGTTCTGTGGTTAATGTTTTGTCAAACAGGTTGTGCACAGCCTCAGTAAGAAACGACGGGGGGAATAACAAGCATTGGCATAGCCAATAGGTCTCGCCTTTGGGGCCTTATAAGTATTTAGTTATGCAGCACAATATCCTTGGTGCAACAACACCAACTGTTGCATGGCTAAACACTTATTAGGTCCCAAAGGCGAGACCTATTGGCTATGCCAATGCTTGTTTATAGAGGCGTGGAAGCACCAGGTGAGGCAGAACTGTAGCGCCTGAAGCAGTGACCCTCCACAGAAAAGGGCCCAGTGGGCATGGTGTTTGCACAAACTGATTCCAACTTAAAAGTCATGACCTGCAAGATCAGCCAACACAACTTAATGTGGTTCATAAGTTTCAACAATGACACCCAGTCTAATGTTAGTAGGATATAGATAAATAATGTTGTTACATAGCAAAACAGTGTTTTAAATACGGATTAAGTTACTTTGAAAACGGCAACTCTTACCACCACTCAACACCCAATGTGTCGGGTTATTCATAGCGCCCAAAGCATTTGCAATGCAATAGGTCTCGCTTTTGTGAGAATTAGAGCTATTGCCATTGTAAATGGCAATGTCTTTTATACATGTGTTTTAGTTTTGAGTGGATGTATGTGGTGTGGAGTGGAATTATATGAGTTGTATTGGAATTGTTAGTTGTGTGTGGTTGAATTGTGTAGTGTGGAGTAGATTTGTGTAGTTGAATTGCGTGGCATGGTGTGCAATGGAATTATGTGGATAGTAATTATGTGGTATTGAGTGTAGTGGAATTATGTGGAGTGGGAGTGTGTGTCATGGAGTGTAATTATGTGCATTGGTATTTTGTGTTGTGGATTGGTATGTAGTGGAGTTTAATTATGTGGTGTGCTGATGAATTTTGTTGCACGATGTGGAATTCTGTGGTGTGGATTGGGTGTATGTGGTTTGTTGTGTAATTGTGTTGTTGAGTTGAGTTATGTGGTTTGTTGTCGAATTATGTTGTGTGGAATGGAAATGTGTAGGGTTGAATTGTGTGGCGTGAAAGTGTGTGCAGGCAGACAGAATATGAACTAAAACACACTCCTTTGCCAGGACACATTGCTTATAGGCATGTCCAATGGAGGACTATCAGTTTCCCAATTTTAGAGGCCTACCACAGGCCTGTCCTTGAGCTAAAAGTGCATGCAAGTGGTACTCTGATAAATGCGTGAGGGAGAGATGGGCCACTCTTATTATCCTTTTCAGCACACACACACAGAAAGCCAGTGCAAATACCAATTTATGTTTTTACCACAAAAAAGGCAGTCAACTATAAAAATACCTTCAAGAGTTTTTGCTTCATGGTATATGAAGTGACTCTGATTTCACTTACACTGTATACACTGGTGGCTGGTGAAATTTCAAATTGGTGAGGCATAAACAACTGAGAAGTACTGCCTCAAGCAAACCTTTCTTTACCATGTGTGCAGGATCTTTTCATATAGCACTTCATGTCAGCTATTTCTAAGTGCAGTAATTAATAGATGTTACTAATACCAAATAAAATTGTACTCAATGTGCATTGAACTAAGACTGATAAAAATGCTGATTTGACCTTGTGTTGATTCCAGATCATAACCCCGATGTCACACCAGATGAAATCAGTGAATTTTCAACTCACTGAGCCATCAGTGTTAAATTTGTCTACCAAAAGTAAATGTCTGCACTTACCTTTTCAAACTATGACCAAAAAGATGCACTCTACATGTGATTTATACAGATATCTGCTGTATTTCAAGTAGGTTTGTGGCAGCAATGTGAATAATAGTCATCTCTTCTGCCATATGCCTCATCAACATTTTCTTCCTGCAGTAGTGAAAACCTATAATGCAAACTCCTTGGCAGATGGCATGAGAACTTCTTCCAACAGCTAATGGCAGGATGCAAAGCTACACATAAGACAAGGTTTATTTTTGAAAGTTGACATCATCTTGCTGCTGTTTCTAAGAAGAAGCAAGTAGGCATAATGCAGTGGCGAGGTACTCCCTTTAGTTAATGTGACAGGCACTAGTTTTTCTATTCTTCTCAATTCGTGAATGATGCACCTGAGCACGTTTTATGTTTTTCAAGCACAATTGCCAGACGCCCTCATATCATGTGTGACAACTTCACCCAGTTCTGTATCTTCATCTAAAAGCATGTTGCATTCTGGGGCTTGTAGTTTCAATTTAGAAAATTATTTATTAGGTATGGGGTTCAGAATTCACAGCATGCAAAGTGGCACACATGACATGGGGCTCCTTGTCAGCTGTGCAGCTACGCCTGAATGCATGGATCAGACAAATTGACCCCTTTGTAAAGAATACCATGTTGGGAGTAATGCAGCATCATGTGGCTCGAACTTGGAAGATGGGAAAAGACGATGCTTCACAGATGCAGTTGTTAGTTCAAAGACCTAAGAAAGATCAAACCATGCTGCCTCTTGCAATGTGTTAATTACTGTCACATTTATGACCCCCTTTCCTTTCCCGCCGGAGCCGGACAGCACAGTCAGTGTACACATATCACATCAATAGGGTTGAGATTAATTAAGCAGCTTAACTTGCATAAGGCCCGATTTCTTCTATTATGATACTGCTGTCTCATAAAAGGCATTCACCCTATGTGAACCGCTTAGGCATATCACGCACAGTAACTGGTGGGCAGACTCCTGCTCGAAGAAAAATGTCCCAGTCTGATAGGCTGGGGACAGTGCTTGTGATGTGATGTGCATGAAGCAGCAGTGCTTTCTTACCATTGACCCGCTGCTTGACAACTGGGAAATAAGTGCCGGCAGCAATAAAAAAATATCAAGAAAGTGAGCACCGCGCTAAAACATATAGCACGGCAACTGTGCATATGCCCATGGCGGCCCGTGACGCGGGCGCCGTGCTGATTAAAAAAACAAGCATTGGCGGCGCGCTGTGGTGGGGGAGGGGGAGGAGCAGGAGAGCAAGTGACGCGCGGCCGTGAAAGTGACACGGTCGCGCGGCTGCTAGACGCGCTCTGTGGTGGGGGAGGGGGAGGAGGGTTGGAAAGGAAAGCCATATGGCCTGGAGCATGCGAGAAATGCGCGCGTTACTGTGCGCGTACTCGCATGCTCTAGGCCAGGACAAAAAAGAAGTGGTCGCATTTCTGAAACCGACTACTAAATGTCTCGCCAGACCAGCGCATGCGCTGGCTCAGGCGAGACCTAAAAAATCACCTTGTAAAGTAACCCTGATTTGCCCCATTCTCACATGGCGACAATTCCCACCTGCTGATGGGTCCTTTACTTCACTATCTCAGTCCTGCTAAATATTCAAATGTGTACATCTTGTTTACACTACATGTTTATGTCTCTACCACCACAGAGGCTCGAGCTCACGCCAATGTTATCCCCACTACATTTATATTCTTATGTTACTATTGACTACTAATGTATTTCACAGTCCCTGTACTTTCTTTTATTGTATGATTATAGCACATGCACACATCTGTCTTGCTGGTCTACCGCTCACATTCTGAAGTATCCGTTTCACTGTTGTAATAGGTGCAAATGTTCCTTTCTTGACAAATAGGGTTTTTATTGTAAAGCACTTCGTCATTCTTAGGGGTCAGCAATATACATTATGAACCAATACACAAATGAAAACTAGGACACGTGAACGTCACTGTTCGGGAAATATCCATATCCCAGAGTCGACAGTACAAGCCTTACTGCTTTAATTGAGTTCACTGAGAATTCCCACAGAAAAGAGAGAAAGTGGGGTGTGTATGGAGGGGTGGGGGGAGAGGGAGATCACAGGAAACGGCATAATTCCATGATTTATGGCCTTTTCTCTCTTTACAGCCTTGGCCTTATCAGATTCAGAGGCACTTTTCACTTCCGAAAAAAGATAAATTAGCTTGACCGAGGCCAGAATGATCAGGAACAAATGAAAGAATAGATGGGCTCTATTTTTCGCCAAGTGCGAAAGCGAAACTCATGTAGAATCATGAGCCTAGAAGCGTAAGGCGATGACCCTATGCCGTGGTGGCAGCATTGCACGGCTCGAATGCACAAAGTGAACATTCATGTTTGAACTGCAAGGAAATTATATGACAACAAAAAAACAGAGTGGAGGTTGTCGGAGAACGATTAACACACGACGTGGACAGTATTTCTATGGCGTGCACGTGCACACACACCTTCCGCCAAGAGTGAGGTGATTGTCAAATGTTCACAGGAAGCCCACGACGGCGAGGCCTTGTTAGCGCCAGAGCCGCCAGCGGTAAAAGTCAGGGGGGCCGACGCCAGCAGAACAGGCGACCGCACAGAGGCGGCGAGGGCTGGTGGAATGCATCTGTAATCAAGCCCGCTGCTGGTGAGCCGTGTGCGGTGGGGGACGAGAGGATGTCCGCACAGCGCCCACTCTGGCATAGATTACCCTGGAAGCTCTCTAGGCACCTCTGGAGCGGTGTGCGTGCCCAGCTCAGCCGTAGAAGGACCCCCGCCTTGCAGTTGAACAGAGGCCTCCAGAGCTGGAGAATGCAATTCCCATGACCCCCGCCCCCATCCCCTCCCCAGAATGAATGAGGTAAGTGCAGAGCAAGCAGAGAGTGCAGACAGGATATATACTCCAGGATGCGAGCATGCGTGGGTTTCTCTAGTCGTTCTAGAAGATCACCGGCCGCTGTCAATTGTCATTTCTGCAAGCCTCCATTTGAGCAGCTAATCAGCGAGGTGGTGACTAATACTATTTTAATACTGCAAACGTGGTATCTTGGACCTACACCTTCACAATTAATCAAGACATTAGTGGGCGCTGAAATTTGATTTATGTTACGTACAACTAATGCCTTGGAACGTGTCCATTGCAAGTTCACTCCTCCTCAGGCCAACTTCCTGCTTGTAAGTGGGCAACGCTGATTGCTGCAGTCACTAGCTGAAGGTTGGGTGAAGATTGGGAAGGAGGGTGCAAGGTCCTTCGGAATAGGAGAGCTCAGACTCTGCGGCACGCTGACATAGCACATTGCATCGTGTGTGCCTCTTAGGCACCTAAGGACCGGCTAGTGACTCGACAATCTGCGGCTGAGGTTGGCAGAGCAGAAGTCTGCAGATGTGTATGGGTTTGTTCTCCAGGTATGGAAGGATGCCTTCAGTAGGCCTTCTGTAAATCACTTTCGATTGAATTTTGCTGTGAACCAGTGTATGGCCTCTTAGAAAACAAGGGCTGAAAGACAAGCGCGGCCAAGTGGCGTGAAAGTGAAAGTCCATCTACAGCGTTTACCTTACGGGAGCGAGCAGCGGCGGGCGCGATAATTGCAAACAGATGGCGCCGCTGTTCGCTCCCGCAAGGTAAACGCTGTACATGCACGAGGGCTCATTGGAAACAGTGCAAAACATGCACGAGTTTCCACAAAAGCCCGGAGTGATTCCAAGAGGTCACTCCAAGGCAGCACTTACGCGCTGCGTAGGCGAGACCTAAAAAGGATTGTTTTTAAGGCAATGTGCCTGGTCCATAAGGCCCTTCATCGGACCGGTCCAAAGTATTTTCAGGAACGTCCTCTTGGTACATGAAGAGCAGGAATCTCAGATCTAGCTCCTCACGAACCGCCATTGTTCCTAGAATAAACAAAGCAAGATGGGTGGGTAGAGCATTTTCCATTTGTGCAGGAAAACTGTAGAACTCACTGCCTCCTACTCTGCGTCGCCAACCTTCCCTGTTGCAATTTAGGAAGCAGCTGAAGACTTGGCTGTTTACCGAAGCCGTGGAATAATCTGCTGTCAGAGTTAGTTGCGCTTTTAGCGACCGGTCGGCTCTGTTGTCCTTCCTCTAGCTCTAAGACACCTAAGGGTAATTGTGCGCTTTATAAAAATATTTAATTCATTCATTCATTCATTTACCAATGCACGCTACTCCACACTCAGAGGGCGTGCCTTTAACTAACGCACTCCAGTCCACACTCAGAGGGCGTGCCTTTAAACAACGCATGCTACTCAGCACTTAAAGGTCATGCCTTTAACCACTCCATGCTACTCCGCACTCAGAGGGCGTGCCTTTAACATATGCATGCTACTCTACACTCAGAGGGCATGCCTTTAACCAACGCACGCTACTCCACACTCAGAGGGCGTGCCTTTAACATATGCATGCAACTCTACACTCAGAGGGCATGCCTTTAACCAACGCACGCTACTCCACACTCAGAGGGCGTGCCTTTAACATATGCATGCTACTCTACACTCAGAGGGCATGCCTTTAACTAACGCACACTACTCGGCACTCAGATGGCGTGCCTTTAACCACCGTACGCTACTCAGCACTCAGAGGGCAGGCCTTTAATCAATGCACGCTACTCCGCACTCAGATGGTGTGTTTTAAACCACCACACGCTACTCCGCACTCAGAGGGCGTGCCTTTAATCACTGCACACTACTCCGCACTCAGAGGACGTGCCTTTAACCAGCGCACGCTACTCCGCACTCAGAGGGAGTGACTTTAACCAATGCACACTACTCTGCACTCAGAGGGCGTGCCTTTAATCACTGCACACTACTCCGCACTCAGAGGGCGTGCCTTTAATATATGCATGCTACTCTACACTCAGAGGGCATGCCTTTAACCAACGCACGCTACTCCACACTCAGAGGGCGTGCCTTTAACATATGCATGCTACTCTACACTCAGAGGGCATGCCTTTAACTAACGCACACTACTCGGCACTCAGAGGGCGTGCCTTTAACCACCGTACGCTACTCAGCACTCAGAGGGCAGGCCTTTAATCAATGCATGCTACTCCGCACTCAGATGGTGTGTTTTAAACCATCACACGCTACTCCGCACTCAGAGGGCGTGCCTTTAATTACTGCCCACTACTCCGCACTCAGAGGACGTGCCTTTAACCAGCGCACGCTACTCCGCACTCAGAGGGAGTGACTTTAACCAATGCACACTACTCTGCACTCAGAGGGCGTGCCTTTAATCACTGCACACTACTCCGCACTCAGAGGACGTGCCTTTAACCAGCGCACGCTACTCCGCACTCAGAGGGAGTGCCTTTAACCAATGCACACTACTCTGCACTCAGAGGGCGTGACTTCAACCAAAGCATCCAACTCCCCAGTCCCCACTCAGAGTGCTAGCTGTGAGCCACACTACACTCGAACACCTTCCTTTCAACCAGTGATCAATCTAACACATCACTACATTCAATTTCGTGTAATTTAAATAGTAATCTTTTTTATGGCACTGTATAAAATGTGGCTAAATAGTCCAAGTACATAACATTTTATTTAACTTCAAAACAGCATTTTCCTTTATTTTCCTTATTATGGTCAGCAGCATGTTTTGGCAGAATATCCTAAACCCCAAACCATCTTAATGCACATTAAATAACCCTTGGCTCTCCAGATTGTAGTGGAGTTGTTCCTTTATAATGAATTCCAAAATAGTTCTGAAAACAGATGTTTGACGAGTAATCTGTAGCTGTCAAGGTCTCACTTATTCCCTTAGTTTTATGGGTACCATCTCTTCCATCAGGTAAACCACAGGGTCTCCTGCAGATGTGATGGATTCCAGCGGTGGCTGGTGAGATTTAAAAGTGGTGAAGCATAAAAGAGTGTTCCAAAGTTCAAGGAGCAAGCAAGCATGGCTATTTTCTGTACATATAGCACAAACTCGCCCCACAGACATTGGACCAGTAGCGGCCTGTGTTTGGGACGAGTGACAGGCTGGGGGAGGGTGTCTGAGGGGGGACATAGGGGTCGCGACGGTAGGGGGGCAAAATAAAAAATAACGATTAAAAAAAAAAGTACCTTCAGACGGCCGGGTCCCGCCTCTCTGCTTCAGGCACAGGCTCCCAGTATGCCCTGTGGCCAATCCTGAAGCTGCTGTCACGAGAGCAGCTTCAAGATTGCCCTGAGCGCCCTCGATTGGCGCTCCAGGACAGACTGGGAGTCTTGCCGGTTATCATGCCGTGACACGTTATTACGCTGTACTAAGATTTGATCTTGGGACCCTCTTTTAAATTACATGGTGAAGTGGACATTCCTTTGATCCGAAATACATCATTCAGAATATTTGCTAACTCTGAAGCATTTAGACTCTGAGATATCGCTATACGCATTACAAGTGCGGCTGATTGTGCCCCTAGAGGTCCTATTTCAACACATATATTTCTTGGTTACATTGACCAGTTGGATATATAAGAGCCCTGACGAAGTTCCCTCTGGCAAAATCGGGAACGAAACGCGTGGGCTGTGTGCCAGTTTTTAAAGAATTTCTGAATAAATGAAGTGATATTTTGGAAGAAAAACTTTTTCCGGTCCATATTATTGACTTCTCAACGAGTGCACCTTCCATTTTTTCTTGACAGACTGGGAGTCTGTGCCTGCTCTCTCCAACCCCAGCAATTCAGCTGGGGTTGGAGAGAGGTTCACTGCACATGATGGTTTGGCCGGCCTGAGACAGCTGGCCAAACCATCATGGGCCGTGAAGGGAGTGCACTACCACTCCCCTCAGTGCCGTCACACCCCAGGCCCCACCCCCAAGACTCGGCAGGAAAGGAGAAATAAAACGAGTGTCGTTTTTGTTTCCTTTCCTGCCAGTTTTTTTGTGGGGGAGGGGGGGATCCTCCGTCATAGCGGAGCCGCCACTGCATTGGACTGGAATGAAAGCCACTTGAATTACACAAGGACCAATTTGTTCTTTATAGGTACGAACAGATTAAGTGATTTACCTAGAATCACAGGATCTTCAGCCGACGCTGGAACTCGACTCTGGTTCCCCTGTTCCCAAGTCCACGTGACGCCACATCATCATACTGAAAATTAAAGACTTTTGTCTCACCTGTAGGGTGACCAGATCTTGAGAACAAAAAAACGGGACATTTCGGTAAAATAGAAGAAGGACTACAATTTTTCATCCACGGAATGGCGCAGAATGACAGCTCTCATCAACATAGGATAACAAAAGATGCATTAAGAAAATAAATAAAATGTAATTTCTACAACCAATATCATACCTATTAATCAAATTGCTTACTCATAACAGCTGCTAACTAGCTCAGCTTTAGAATACCCAAAAAAGTGCCTCTCACTGTTTTCAGTCGACCCCCTCTAAAAACCGGGACAAGAGCTAAAATTGCCGAAATCTGCCGAGACAGCAGGTGAAAAACCGGGACTGTCCGGGCAAATCCGGGACGTCTGGTCACCCTACTCACCTGCCTTTTAGGAGAAAATATGTTTACTGCGGTGACCCTGGAGCTGCGTTTCCAAGCTCTGTTTATGTTGTCCGTCTGCTCTGTTGGTTCATGAGAGGAAGAAACCTGCGCTGATCTTCCTTCTTTCTGAGCACTGATCGTAGCTTTTGGTTTCCACCTGCCCAGCCAGCTTCGATGCTGCTCTTTAAATAAAGAGCAAGAGGGTCATTCAACAGCGTACGAGAACGGCCTCGGGACTGGCTGGGCAGGGCATCTCAGCGCTCCATAGGAGAACGGGGGCTGCTGTCACTGTCCACCTGGCTCTCTAGCACAGCATCAGTTCAGAGACTTCAAAGTGCGCATGTCTGTTTGGCAGTGCCCAAATACTTGCCCAGCCTGACATGCACACGTTCTTACAGCAGCCCGTCACTCACCTGAGAAGTGCGAGGAGGAGGGCTGCACTTTCTGTACTACGTGACTACAAAGTTGTCTCACAGGCTTGGCCTAAAGTAAATATGGGGCAATTAATACTATATATTATAGTGTATGTTCCAGCTCTTAGGTGGCGGGGCATTGCTCAAATGTTCCTGAAGAGCAACCGCCACTGATGGATTCTTACATTTTTAGTGTAAGCGCATGGCTATACCTGCACTTATCTCCTTTAGAAGTCTTGAGTAGAACTCATCAGGCTCCGGGGCACTGATAAACACCTTAAGGCACTATTACCACATCATTAAGTGGTATAAAATTCACAGAATCTTTGGATATCAACTATGTGAACACTATTACAGAAGAAGTGACATTCATTTGTACAAACAGATCAAAACGTTATCAGCAAGTTGTGATTTTTCTGCCATCATTTGTTATAGTTTCTAATTCCTTTCAAGAAAATGTCCAACTGCTTCACTGTACATACCATTTTCAAGAATTTCATTGGCTAAAGAAAGTCACATGGACCATTAACTCTATAGTACCCAACGGTAAATATGAGTATGCAAATCAAAATGTAATACCCAAATCAAATTTGAAGAGTGGTAAATCGGTGGACTGCCATTTCTCAGCTGCCCGGCAATGAAAGACACCCCTATCACAAAAAATGTATTTCAAGTACGGAACTTCCTCACAAATCGCTTCAGCGACCATCTTAGAACATGCCAACGCCAAAGGAAAGCATGTGACCAATTCATATTATCAAAGAAACCAGCACCCACATTTAAAACACAGCAAAACCCCATGTATGCTACAGCAAAGTACAGCTACTCATTTTGTGGAGTGCTTTCTAAAGCAGCATACACACTCCACAAATACCAACATAAAATAAATAAATAGAAAAAATGAGAGATACATGTGAGACACGCAATCAAGTATGCTGAACACAAGACTCTTTGGTGAGTCTTTTTGCTTTTGGAACCAAGAACGGGTTCGTGTCGGATCCAGAGCTCATTGAGTCAGGAGGATCAGTCCTTTGAAGGAGCTCTGCTGGCACACACCATGCCAAAAGCGAGATAAACATTCATTCTTCTGCCGATGCATTCAACCACAAAGTCAATGACCTCTGATGTGGTTTATCTTACCTTGCAGCCAGTGTTTCATTAACGTACCCAATCTGTCCTCCACGAAGGACTCAGCAGCTCTCAGCTCTTCTCGGGAATGAGCCAGTAGCTCTAACCTTGGTCCAGGGAAGGAGTGATAGTGCTCAGCTCTTCTCAGTGACGGAGCATCAGCCTCCTCTCTTCTCATATAGGACCCTACAGTGGACATGTCCTGGGTTCAGAAACAGGGCTCACAGCTGTTGTCCTAGGAGGAGACAGCAGCTCTGTGCATGTTCCAGGACAGGACACAGCAGCTCTCAGGACTTCTCAGAGTAGGACACTGCAGCACTGGTCATGTCCCAGGGAAGGGCACCACAGCAGTGGCTCACACTAGATAAGGACACTGCAGCACTGGTCATGTCCCAGGGAAGGGCACCACAGCAGTGGCTCCACCTAGATAAGGACACTGCAGCACTGGTCATATCCCAGGGAAGGGCACCACAGCAGTGGCTCACACTAGATAAGGACACTGCAGCACTGGTCATATCCCAGGGAAGGGCACCACAGCAGTGGCTCACCCTAGATAAGGACACTGCAGCACTGGTCATATCCAAGGGAAGGGTACCACAGCAATGGCTCACACTAGATAAGGACACTGCAGCACTGGTCATATCCAAGGGAAGGGTACCACAGCAGTGGCTCACACTAGATAAGGACACTGCAGCACTGGTCATATCCCAGGGAAGGGCACCACAGCAGTGGCTCACACTAGATAAGGACACTGCAGCACCGGTCATATCCCAGGGAAGGGCACCACAGCAATGGCTCCCCCTAGATAAGGACACTGCAGCACCGGTCATATCCCAGGGAAGGGCACCACAGCAGTGGCTCACACTAGATGAGGACACCGCAGCACCGTTCATATCCCAGGGAAGGGCACCACAGCAGTGGCTCACACTAGATGAGAACACTGCAGCACCGGTCATATCCCAGGGAAGGGCACCACAGCAGTGGCTCACCCTAGATAAGGACAGTGCAGCACCGGTCATATCCCAGGGAAGGGCACCACGGCAATGGCTCCCCCTAGATGAGGACACTGCAGCACTGGTCATGTCCCAGGGAAGGGCACCATAGCAGTGGCTCACACTAGATAAGGACACTGCAGCACTGGTCATGTCCCAGGGAAGGGCACCACAGCAGTGGCTCACCCTAGATAAGGACACTGCAGCACTGGTCATATCCAAGGGAAGGGTACCACAGCAATGGCTCCCCCTAGATGAGGACACTGCAGCACTGGTCATGTCCCAGGGAAGGGCACCACAGCAGTGGCTCCCCCTAGATAAGGACACTGCAGCACTGGTCATATCCCAGGGAAGGGCACCACAGCAGTGGCTCACACTAGATGAGGACACTGCAGCACCGGTCATATCCCAGGGAAGGGCACCACAGCAATGGCTCACACTAGATGAGGACACCGCAGCACCGGCCATATCCCAGGGAAGGGCACCACAGCAATGGCTCCCCCTAGATAAGGACACTGCAGCACTGGTCATATCCCAGGGGAGGGCACCACAGCAGTGGCTCACCCTAGATAAGGACACTGCAGCACTGGTCATATCCTAGGGAAGGGCACCACAGCAGTGGCTCACACTAGATAAGGACACCGCAGCACCGGTCATATCCCAGGGAAGGGCACCACAGCAGTGGCTCACACTAGATAAGGACACTGCAGCACTGGTCATATCCCAGGGAAGGGCACCACAGCAGTGGCTCACACTAGATAAGGACACCGCAGCACCGGTCATATCCCAGGGAAGGGCACCACAGCAGTGGCTCACACTAGATAAGGACAATGCAGCACTGGCTCACCCTAGATAAGGACACAGCAGCACTGGACATATCCCAATGAAATTCACCACAGCAATGGCTCATCCTAGATAAGGACACTGCAGCACCCTAGACAAGGACACTACAGCACTGGTCACATCCTAATGAAATGCACCACACTAATGGCTCACCCTAGATAAGGACACAGCAGAAACTGGACATATCCCAGGGAAGAGGCGGCTGCTGTCAGCTCTTCTCAAGGCACACCACAGCAGCTCTGGGCATGGTTCGTGGAAGAGACAGCAGCTCTGGGCTTGTCTCGTGGATGAGCACAGCAGCTCTGGGCTTGTCTCGTGGATGGGCACAGCAGCTCTGGGCTTGTCTCGTGGACGGGCACAGCAGCTCTGGGCTTGTCTCGTGGACGGGCACAGCAGTTCTGGGGAAAGAGACCGCAGCTGCGGATATGTCCTAGGGTTGGACACAACAACTCTATGCTCTTATAGCGGAAGTGTACACAAGCAGTGAGCCTGTCTCAGGGAAGTACGTAAAAGCAGTCAGCTCTTCTATGGTCAGGGTACATCAGCTCTCTGCTCCTCGCAGGGCACAGCAGTTTTGGTCTTGCCCCAGGGAAGGGCAAGCATTTCTGAGCTCGTCCCAGAATACACAGCAGCTCTGGACTTGTCCCAGCAGAGGACACAGCAGCTCTCACCTTGGTCAAGGAGGACACAGCTGAGCTGGCTAGTCCCAGGAAAGGACACTGCAGCTCATACTGCAGCGTCCGCTTCTGCGACTGACCCGCTCAGTTTCAGATACTTCTATTTCTGTGTTCCCATCTGTACACGTCATCGCTGCTGTATCATAGGCCCGGTGTCCCTTTCACATTCACTTTCCCACCCATCACAAGGTGTCCGGGAAATGCATGGGCTGGTACCTTCTCCCTCCAAAGGCCTTTCTTCACTGCTGTGACTTGACCTAGGGATTTTCAGAACTCTGAGCTTTCAGTGGCTGAAAACCTCGAGACCCTTCCTCTTGTGATGTTTATACTCTATAAACAGGACTAAGTCAAAAGGTAACTTTCCCATAGGATAACAATTGCTTCCAAAAGCATCCACATTTACAGTCGCTTGCAATGAATTTCATGAAAAGGGTTAAAGCAGTTCTTGCCCATTATCACTTTTTTCAATGAACTTTTAATGCTGTGTGCTACTTGGGTAATAATTATTTCCTTTTAATGAACGTGGTTTAGATCTTACACTATTTATTCTTTTACGGTTATTGCTTTGATGAGTTGTATCCTTGCACCCGAGAGCCTCCAAGGACACTTCCAGTGGCTCTTCTTTAGTTTGCCTCTGTGAGGTCTACATAACAAGAATGTTGTAGGATCTTTGCCAGTGTTTATAAAATTTCTGGGCTCTCTCGCCCTCGGCCTTCCAAGGTGGGATCCCTATGCACTCGGGCAGCCGGGTTCGGAGGAGAACATGCTGGATACAAGTTTCAATTCTGTCGGGCCCTCAGCGTATGGCCCACGCAGGTCAATACACCGAGAGATGTTGAGATGCACAGTAACACCGGTCATTTAATGGTAGAAGGGATATGTAGTGAGGGGGATGTGCTATATAAAGTATTGTTATTATTGTTGTTGTTATTCTTTTTCTCTATTGTTATAATCAATATGATATAACATTATGTTTATGCCTTCTCTCTCCTATATCCTCCTTCCCGCTTTCCTGTCCCTTCAACCAGTCATGCCCCCTTTTTTCACTCACTGTCCTGTCTTTCCCACCCTTTGAACCAATCCACTGCTCTATCTCCTCCTCACATTCTCTGTTCCATTGCAGCACTCTGAAGTGACTATAGAGCAGCATAAGAATGACATAAGCAGTCACTATGAGATGATGAAGATTATGATGATTATTATATGGGCAGCATCCAGCCAAGGTTCACCCATTAAAAGTTAATGAAAAACACACAATTCTGGTGTTTAGACAAAATATAAGAGGAAAAATATTGTGTAGACAAAATATTGTGTCAAGAATATCGAGGACAAAAATATTGTAAAGGTAACTTTCTATAGTTAAGCAAAGGTATACTATACATAACTCCATGTATATGTAACTTGATGATATATATACTAAGTTAAGAATAGTAAATCTATACTTAGCTATTTGCACTTACCTTCTCGATATGTTGGTCCTCGATATTTTGGCACAATATTCTGTCATGATCCCACCATTCTTCCAATGTGATTACACTGTGGGTGCATTGGAACTGACTTAGCCTACATGAAGCAAAAACTGATCCAATGCTGGTGGATGCCAAACACAGAATCATGCACTGACACTGACTATAATACACAATTACACTTGCAGACTTAGCTATCCCCATCAAATCAAATATAAAATGTCCCTTCACGCTCCATGGAAGATCAAGCCAAGAAAGTCGTACAGTCAGCCACTTATGCTAAACTCTTGAAGGGGAACCAGGAATTCCTTGATGAATAACATTTGCCAGCTTTACCATTAGCAAGGCCAAATCAACTGATGTCAACATCTTTGCAATGATATTCACAAAAGACTGTGCTGCCTGCAGAAAGTACAACTCACTGCAGCTACATGGGCATGATAAGTGAACACCAACCTAGAAGAACACCACTGACTTCCCATCATAACCACAAACACATCAACCTACGACAACAGCTTATAATTCAATAATAATAAAACAGAACCCTTTGTACATATTTTTGTTACCATTACACTTTTTTTTAATATATATTAAACTATGTGGCAATGTAAATAGATTGTATATTGTTTAGTGGAAAATCCTGGTTGTTGTTTAGCCACATGGGTAACAAGCTATTGTCTCTGGTTATGTAACCTTGAAGAAGCTAACAGATGTCAGTGAAACGTTGGGTGGTGTGTAGTAACCTCCCACCGCCTTTTTTGCACTTTATGGATCACTAACTTCTATTGCCTTTTTCTAGGTGCAGCTCTTTGCCTGGTCTTAGAGCTGCCGTTACTTGCATTAAATAGAATGAGGTGACGTTCTTGCCTTTTCAGTGTATATATGAGTAGTTTATAAATTGCCTTATGCAAATGATAAATTCACCAAAGGCAAGTATGATTTTCTACAAAGAGGATGGTTACAGTTTATAGTGTCCTGGCAGCCACCCTCACATCTACTCAGAAGCGCCAGATTCACTCTAGTGTAGGACAGCTTCTCTTTTTAGGAGTTCCAGAGCTGGGCTCAAGATCCCCATTACTTTGAAAGGGAACAATCTCAGCATCTTCAGACAAGGCATCAAAACCTCCTCTTGAAGACCTTCCACTCTTGTTGCAGTACACAGGACCTTATGACTTGTCTGGGGAACTGCGTGCAATAGAGAAAACCCAGTTAAACAAATAGAGGAGGCCAACAAAGCATGGTCGAAGTACTTTATCATCAGATAAACACAAGGAGACACCCACACGTAATGACAGGAGGTAATCTGAGACGACAAAGGCAAGCAGTCAGAATGGCAAGAGCACAAAGCAATCTTTTTGGTCTATATAGAAAAGGATGCTTATGTGTCACAGAAAAGTGACCAAGGTCTGAGTGTCCGAACAGGATCACAATCAATAAAGGACAACTGAGCTAGCAAAACGGAGTGGAGCAGACCAAATTTGTGCATGATAATGATCTGAAAACATCATTAGAACATAGAAGTACTAGCCCCAGCACTGGAAACCCTGGTCAAACATTCATTGCAAAGGCAAGTGGAGCAAGACAGAGAGCTAAGGTGTGAGACAAGGAGGTTCCAACTACAGTCCAGTTACTCTGCAGCGAATGGGAAATTGATGAGAAAGGATTGAGGAGAATGTTAAAACATGTTGGTTGCAGCATCCGAGCAGCATGGATCACTGAGCAAGGCAAGGTCATATTGGAGAACTCTAATTGATTATTTAGATGAGGTGTCGATGGAAATTGATGCGGTATCATGAAAGGTGTACTCCATAGTTTTCAAAACGCGTTCACACCATTCTGCTCAAGACTAACAACCAGCCTGGGTGGTCCGAGGAGAAGCTCCAAAAGAGGATGTCTGGGTTGCAATCTGTAGGAGATAGCAACAAAAACACAGATGGTGTGGTATGCAGAGGTACAACCAACAAGAGTAAGGATGCATTGATGACTGCTTTCATCTTTGGTGAGACCTCATCTAGATGACTGCTGCCAATTCTCTAGTGCTCTTCCTTGTAATGGGTTTGACACAGTAGAAAGACTGCAGAATAGATTACTCGAAAACAATTGGGGGTATGAAATACAGTCTCTAAGGAGAAAGTTAAATAGGAAAATGAAAGAAAACAAATGTCAGACTTCACCCTCCTGGTTCGTCAGTATTCTGTGCATGCAACAGACATTAAGAAGACCGGTTTCAAATCAAGAGGCCCCTCTTCAGAAGAAACATAATCACTTATTTCTATGATGCCTTGTTCGTAAATCAACCCCCTGCAGAGATGATATGGTCCCAAATCAGCCTCCAGCAGAACCACTAGCAGAAAAGGTGGGGACAGGGAATATCCCCCAGGAAAAGCAGTAAATGACAAAATAATGAAGTGATATGATCACAAAACGTGCTGCATTACGCCGTATAATTTGCCTTTTCTTGATGCATAATTTACTCAACCCTGCAACATAATTTGGCCCTCCGCTGCCACACAATTCCAGTGGCCTGGGTTACTATGGACCTGTCAAGCAATTCAATCATAAAACATGCCACCAGGCAGGCACCACCATCTCCCTACAGCCATTCTGGAAATCATACACACACTGGGGAATGTATCAAGAGGTCTACTGTGGAAGAGACTATGAAAACTAGGAACTGGCAACAGACCACTTTTCCTGTAGTAGGCGTATAACTGAAGACATCCAGTGAAGAAAAATGTGTCACCAAGGATCAGACGATCATGCAGAATCTGACCAAGTTTGAAAGTCAGATGGCCACTAAGAGTCAAAAGTTACAATTATGGAGTACCCCTGCCTTCCTCAGAATCTGGGTATATAATCTAGTTACAAGCAATTGTGATTCTGTCAGATCTGTTTAAAACCAAGTATTTTAAATTTGAGGAAGAGATCTCATTAAAGATACCTTTCAATGTAGATACTGGGAGTAAACAATACATATATGTATATATAAGATAGTTTACTGTAAGTGTACTATATAATGTATTAACAGTAAATGTAATAATAGCAAACACAGGTGCTCCGCAAAGTACAGTACAATGGTGCAGCAGCACAGTACTTGCATAAGGTGAAAAACTGATGTAGACATAACTAAAGACAAATGGTAGATGCTTGGTTAGAACAAATCAACACATGGCAATTCTTAGCAATCCATATAATATCGTAAGATGTTGCTGGTTTTATAAGATGAAATATCTAAGCATTTAAATGTAAATAGCATCCATGTTTCAACATGTTAGAAGATTATATGGAATAGACAGGGTTTTCATCAGTACAAGAGAAGAGGATACACCCTCATAAAGTTATCTGATGGTCACTAGTGAGTCGATAGCCTTGCACGCACATTGAAGCTGAATGAAGAGCAATTCCTCATTCAGCTTCAATGCGAGCGCAAGACTATCATGGAGTTTGTGACCCAGATATTTTTACATTTACTGGCAAAACAAGAAGTTCTCAACACTGTTTTCTCTGCAGTTTGGGTGCCCCTAGTCACACCCACATTGAATACTTTACAGTGATTTAATCTACTCATGGATGACGACCCACTGATTTTTTTCTAAATGGGTCAAAATGACTACATCATTCTCTTGGAATGACCATGGCCTTTACACTCCCAAGAGTGCAACACCAGTGCATCATATTCTGCACTCCTTATCCTTAATTCATTGTTGTCTTGTACTTTATTGTGTGTTTATCACATTCAGTAGATCTCGTAAGTAGTTACAGTGTTGGTATGGGTGCATCAACAACAATGCCTCCACTTTGGGCACAACGAGTTTACACACAAATAGATTCTTTTCTTTTTACAAATAATGCTGCACACTCACTTGCATCTGTCCCAGTCTGCGTTTTCTTGAAATTCCTACAATATATCTTATACGGGTTTCATGTTAATATTACATATGTATCTTAGATCATAATGAAAGTCTTTAGGCATCGAGATAACTTATGATATCTTATTTGAATATATTCCTTCTTTAATCATTGTGATAATGCTTTGCATTATTTACTGCAAAAAGGGTGTTTCTCTGAGGAGTTTAAGTACATTCCTATAGGTACATCCTATGTTTCTCTATGAATTTTACGCATTTGGTAGTGCTCCATCAGGGATATATGTGCTCGGAAAAAAGACAACACCTTTCCTTCAAAATCTTTGATTATGACTAGTTTTAGAAATCAGTTGTCTCATGCCCAAAGAACATTCTAATAAATAGTATTTCTCATTGACTAGCTTCTCAATTAACTGTTTAAATGAAATAAACGAATAGGCCACATTACCTCGCATGCTTTTTTTATGCATGTCATTACAACGCAGTCATTACAACGACCGCGTTGTAACAACGCATGCCATTACTCCGCAAGTCGGAACAACGACTTGCTCTGGGGGGGCGCTGGATGTTGGAATAGTATAATTTACTATTCCAACTCCAGTCTGTGCAACAGTAGGGACGGTGTTAGATTTTAAATCCAACACCTTCTGACCCCTAGAGCAAGTCGTTGTTCCGACTAGCGGAGTAATTGCATGCGTTGTAACAACGCGGTCGTTGTAACGACCACGTTGTAATGGCATGCGGTGTTCCGGTTTCGTGGTAAACGTTGTTTACCGAAGTAAACATGAAGCCTTTATTTTTGTGCAGTATTGATTGGTATCTTTCAAAATGTTTGCAGATGACAAGTTCTTAACCAGTTCTGGAAATCAATTCAGTTTTATGCACAAGCAACATCTAAGTGCATCAAGTTATATATTTTGTCGGCTGTCTTCTCAATTGTTTGTTCATATTCAATAAACATCACATCTATATTTCTGTGCAACATTGCTTGGCATCATTAATATTGTTATGTACACAGAATTTTAACAGATTTTATCGCCACTGAAGTTAAGTAAATGTTATTAGATGTCCTTCAATATCAGAATTCAACAACGGTCGACTGATCTTTTTTTGAGGTATTAGATATTTATCCTAGGCTATGCTTGTTCCTATTTACTAATGTTTATGCCCTATACTATCCACAATTCATGTTTCTCACTTGATGATTATCAAAAATATGTCTAACATCCTGTCACAATTTTGCTCAATTCATGCAAATTTAGAAATACCCAACTGATCTGATTTATAAGCACGATGCATATACGTTTGAGTATTTGTGAATATTTTGCTTAATATTTGTCTAACCATATCTGGGTTTACTTGATAGTGAATGGTATCATTCATGAAATGCCCCGGGTTTTAAATATCTGCCACAATTTGAAGGCAATTTAAGTTCTAATCAATGACGTCAATGAAAACAAGCATTTGCAATGCAATAGGTCTCGCATTTGCGTAATTTTAAGCTATTGGCATTGTAAATGACAATGCGTTTTATTTATGTTTTCAAAACCAACACATAGATAAAAGGTTTGTCATTTACAATGCCAGTAGCTCAGTCATTGAGTAGGGGTGGGCCAGAAAGTATCAAATCAATCTCTTCATCGTGTAGGTAAAAATAAAAAAAGCATAGAACCTAGATGCCAAGGCTAGATCTATTGGCATAGACAGTGCTTGTTTTTTTTTGTTTGTTTTCTTTTTTTGTTTATGCACTCCTGAAGAATGCACGTTTTCTAGCTGTCTCCATTGTGTAATTTTCCCCCTCTATTTCCGCATTGTTCTCCCGCATTTATTTTTGTTGCTTAAGGACTCCATGGATGCGTGTGTTTTCCAGTAGTTCCCCCATCTCCCCCCATGTCTCCCTGGTCCATTCTCCCCGAAAGCTGTCTTGTCATTTTTTTATTTTTACATTTTTTTGTTACTTTATTTTGGTGTCTCTGCACAACATCCTGACACTGTACAGCACTGCCAAAAGCAGTTGGTGAAGCTAATAAATCCCAAAGGCAACATCTTTTGGCTATGCCAATTCTTTATTGAGAAGCAGTTACTACAGAAATCTGAGCCTAATGCTGCAGGAACACAATGAACAAAGTTTGCCTTACGTAATATTACTAACTCTTCTTCCCACACACTGCCGACATCCAGCACTGTATCAGTTAAACCACTGATGTAGTTTACCCCCTTAACACTCCCCTGCCCCTCTCCCCATCCCCTGCCTTCCTTACCTCAATGTTTCATCAGATGAGCCCACCCCGCGTTTCGCCGCCGCAGCCCGAGCTGTTCTGGAAGCCTTCTCCGGGCCGCTGTCAGCGCAACCCGGAAGTCAGGCAACCTTGCCTGGGACATGGGCGGGGCATGGAGCTGAGGGAGCCCAGCGTGTCGGAGATGCGAGGCGGGAGCCCACCCCGCACTGGCAAGCAGTAGAGGAAGTCCGGCGGGAACCCACCCCGCCTTTGTGAATGCCGCATGATGAGGCCGGAGCAGGATTCAAGAGCCGGTGAGTGGTGCATGCAAGCGCGCCGCGCCTGGACAGGAGATGTGCATGCGTATGGTGCGAGCAGGAGTTGTGATAACGCCGCGAGCCGTACGCGTGCACATCTCCTGTCTGTTAAGCTTCGGCACATACAGTTGATGTGCACGCGTACGGTTTGCGGCGTTATTACAACTCCTGCTCGCACCATACGCGTGCACATCTCTTATCCAGGCCGTGCCATACGCGTGCACATGTCCTGTCCCCCTTCCGACCCAAGTCGACAACAATAGATCTCGCATAGCGAGCAGCGCTTTGCGCTGCGTCGCTAGGCGAGACCTAATAAAAGGGATTAGTTGATTATCTAAATTATTTGTAAAACCTATTTCTGTTTTTCAAAGATTTGTGATGATTACCTGTCTCTCATTGTATGCTGTGTGTCCTACTATCCTTTTTACCGTGTGCATTTGTAAGATAAGTGACATGAATGGAAGACTTCAAGCATCTTTCTTCTCTGAGTGTGAAGTGGCTGGTCAGGCTAAATGTTAACTATGGGGTCTACTGAATGCTGACGTCACAAATGTGTTTACGTTTTCTATTCTTTTTCTGTCCTTAGACCGCATCACAAGAATGCCATGAATGAAAGACTTACTAGGTCTTTTTCATTCAAGTATCGCATTATGTTAGAAAAAGCTGGTTATATACAAACTCAGACTGGAACATCTTTCTTCTAAAAGTAATGGAACAGTGCTATCTTATAATTTATCTACATACATACTTAAATAGGAGACCTAACAAAGGTCACTCAGATTTATGTTAATAAAGAAGCCTAATTCATGGGGGAAATATTAATTGTAGGAGGTGCCCTGGTTATTATTGACATAACATTTTAGGAAAGCAATATCAAGGAAAATGTGAAAGACACCAACACTTACTTTGAGCTTGACCATAATCCCACAAATTAATTTATGAGAATATTATCAAACATACAAAGAGAACTACTGGGTTGGATTTATGGAGAGAAAAAAGTAAACAATTTTCTTACACAATTAAAAGTTCCAAGATTCATAAAAATCTTCAGTACATCCTTGAAGACACATCATTTCAGCAATCTCGTCCTTACAGGAACTACTAGGTATATATGTGGACACTTTCCATCCAAAAATTGGCAAAAAAGCTATAACATATGTCCTGGATACCACAGGCTTTGTCAATGAAATTGAGAAATATAATTGGACAGCCAAGAGCAAATTTGGCTGTGTACCATGGACGTAACTTCATTACATGTCGATCCCACATAATGAGGTACTTTGAGGTGATAAACTACCACCTTTTGCGTACAGAGTATTTAGAGGCTAATCCTGTGTTTCTCTTAGAATTTATGCATTTCATATTATATTTTCAAACAAATGGGTACCTCCAATACCATGAATATCAACAATACCTTTTATATGATATAATACACAGAGCCATTTAGTCAATGTGTACAATGTCATTACTCTAGTAGAAATGCTCTAACCAACAACACATAAAGTGAATACAGTCCATAAAACACAAATACTTGATGTTAGGCACACAAAAGATTGTTTTTAAAAAAGGTGAAAGGTAATTTAAAAATACATAAATATACACAAAACGTGTTTAGAAACTGGTGCAACTATGCAAAAGAGTCCAAAAACATGATTACATTTCAGATTATGGACTAAATTATCTGCAATTCATGCAGTCCCTAGAGGGGTGCATTTTTTTCTGGACACCTGATTGCTTTCTAAATTTCTTGTGTTGCTTCTGCTTTAGGGGACCATCCATTTGTGGTTGTACAAGTCAACACATTTCGACCTTCTCAGATGGGACACAGATCTTAAACGAAGGTCTTCACCAGGGCCATTTACCCTGAGGACAATATACATTAAGAAGAAGCAAGGCACAAAAATGATTTTTTAAACATATTTTATTATGGTTTTCAAACATTACCAACAGTGCTTAATTTGTAAAATAATAAGTGCCAGGGCCCGGCCAGGAGGCCATTGCAGCTTGCACCACCCATTGCCCATCATTGCTGCCAATGACGGTACCAAAAGAACTCTCTCACCTGCAAGTGCGACAGTTCAGATTATTCCAGGTCTCCAAAACTAAAGAAATGGCTGGGGAGGTAAGTATTAGTAATTTCTAAGGTATATTGTATTCATGAACAACCATTGTTCTGCTCAGCTCTAAATATGATGAGCAGCGCCACCATGTGGCAGACTGTCATACGTATGGTGTTGACAATTAAGTGCCGTTGCCGAGCACCGGCAACCAATTAAGTGCCGGTGCCGAGCACCGGAAACCACCGGCTCAAATTAAGCACAGATTACTACATAAGCTCTTCCCCCAAGAGTCACTTTACAATTACATATTACTCTTGAATTTCAAATATATTACACTGGTTCGCACATTTCAAACACCATTTCTATTGTGATACATAACAATAAGATTGAACAATGTAGACAGTACTTTATATCCATTAGCATCTTCTGTATATTGCGTCATTCTGTCCCCTTTAGTTGTTCCAGAAGTTAACAACATCTGCAGACTTTTGTCCATTGGCGGCACAAGGTCGTTGTTAGGCCATATGGCCTTAACAACATGTGTCAGGGTACCTAAGGTCCAAATATGTCCCCGTGGTAGCATGTACTCCTTCTGCAACTCTCCAAACTATGAAATTTACCCTGTAAATACACCCAGTATCTGAAATGATAGTATATCTCATATATTTGTTTTAAACTCCAGCTGGGTGTCAGCACAGTTTTTCAAATATCATAGGAAGATTTCCAGAACATTCTCCTTTCACCATAACACATATGCCCCAGCAATATGCCACTATAGACACTAATTTAGTGACCTCCTTGCTTCAGGCCATGGCTCTGAACACCATACCGTTCAATATTTCCAATGCCAGGCCAACCAATAAGTGTTGGGCTTCTGAATTTCACGTTGTGGGGCTCCCTTAGCAGAAAATTAAAGCTGTGCAGCTACATAGTACTACTCAATGTAGGGGCTCGCAGACTCCCTTTTAGCTATGCAAGTCTTAACTTATCCAGATGCTAAGCAGTGTTTACCATCTTCCAAAATCAATCCCCGCAATAATGGGCCTCATTCTTTTTGGTAGAAAAATTCTTAAAGAGGGATTATCCATATGAAACAGTAGAGAAAGCCAAGGAAATAAGTAAAATCAAAACTTGACAAGACTTATTGCAATTCTGTTAGAAAAATGATGATACTAATAAAGAACCCTACATTCACAAATTGTCTAAACAAATTCTTAAAATCGAAAAGATAATTTACAAATCATTGTAAACTTATTAAATCTAGCAACAATCTGAAGTCTCTCTTCCCTTAGAAACCAATTTTGCATATAAAAAGAGCATCAATAATACAGATTCAATCATACAAACGAACACAATAGCACAGCATAAATGGCAATTGCGAAATGTAAATGGGGAACTTTCCCTTGTCTCAACTTCCTGCATTGTATCAACCTAACAAAGGGTTCAGTGATAGACCACCCCACAACGGGTGAACAAATCCAAATTAAATAATGTCTATCTTGCAATTCAGTGAGCAGCATATATTTGATTAAATGCACATTCTGGAAAGGCTATGACGGAAAAATATCAAGGAAGACCAAAGAATGGACCGGAGAACATAAAAGCACTAGCAGAACAAAAAAATGAAAATGCACCTACAACACAACGCTGGACTGATAAAGGACATAACCTGAGCCAAATACGATTTCAAATTATCGAGACAGTACAGAAATCAGATTGAGATGATGACCATGATCTTTTGCTGTCCCAAAGAGAATATTATTGGATAAAGAGAATAAACACACTTACCACTAGGGAACTCATTCACAAGACAGATGTTTTTCTCATGAGACCAATAAGATACTTGATGAGGAAAAAAGGCCACTAAAGATACAAACATATGAACTAAAACAAAGATAAAACAGACTACAGATTAAAATCATGGTGAATGGCCTATGTGCATAATAAGCTTATGGACAAGCATGATCCATCTCGTTTTTTATAGATAGCAATTCGTTGGAACATGCTTATGATGTCACATCTTACTTTAAGGACTTAATGTAAAAGCAGTATGTTAACATGTTTGATCAATTTTCTGTTGTTTCCCAAGAAATAAATTCATAGTCATGCTCAAACAATTTTCAAGGTACACCCAGAGGAAAGACGGCTGTATCTTTTTATAATGTGACATAATGTAGATAAGGTACAATGCTAGAGAAGAAAAATATAATCAGGCATTCCTCTATAGGGCTTAGGTAGGTTTGTTTCTATACATAGATCGGAGTGCCTTTTATTAGGTCTCTTAATGAATTTTGTATTGAGATAAATTATTGGATATCACCAGTGCTTTAAATGGGCCGGCACTTTTTTATTTTGCGAGGTTGAGTACCGGCACTTCTCAGGAGAAACCCAATACTTTTAATTGGAGAGTACCAGCACTTCTCAGAAACAAGCAGGCACTCTAGTACACAGTACCTGCACTTCTATTTTTCCATTTCGAGCACTGGTTATCACTAATACATCACTTTTAGAAGAAGGACGTCTCCATTTGAATTTTTTATGTGACTGGCTTTTTTGAAGACGACATGCTATTTGAATGAGAAAGGCCTAGTTAGTCTTTCATTCATTGCATTTATAATAAGCACTGTGAGGACAGAAAAATAATAAAGCATGGAATAAGGTTCTTGACGTCTCCATGCAGCAGACTCCGGTGTTATGGTTTAGCCCAACCAGCCACTTGTCTCTTGCAGAAAAAATACATCTTTCATTCATATTATTTTAAGTATGCACATGGTAAAATGGATAGTAAGACACAAAGAATGACTTAAGTGTTTGCGCATAATGGCTTTCAGCAGTGATCCCTTACTTTGATTTACACAACTAGAGAGAGAAATTCACCAAAATCCTTTGGACAAGCAGTAATAGGCTCTAACGATAAATTAGAATCTTTAACATCAAATTTCTATTATTTTCATTGACATCATAGACTGGAACTTAAACGGCCTCAAAATTGTAAAAGACATTTAAACCCCAGGGCATTTCATGAATGGTACCATCCACTCTCAAGTAGATTTATGTAAATTTATATGTTGTTAGCCAAATAGTATGCAAAGAATTCACAAATACTCATATGTTTTGGATATATGTCGTGTTTATAAATCAAAAGAAAAACCAATACTACTTTCAAGGGGAATTATTTTGAGACAAATTAAACCAAGAGTACAGAGATGCAAAGTGTTTTGTAAATGAATTCCGAAGCCACTATGTAAATTATTTAACCCTTCCTCAGAATATTTTTGCACACAAATTCCTAGTCTTCCATTACATCATCCTCCAAATCTATTTTATTATTCTCTCCAAAGCCTCTTTTATCAAATTCAAATTGATATTACCTTCAAATTAAGAGTACATTTCTTCTCAAATGGAATCCATTGTCTGTACAAACTTTACATATGAAAAATTGTACTTTGTTTGTAATGAGGGAGCTTTTGAATGTCTTTTTAAGGGGTCTCTGACCATTTCTGTAGTGAGAGCTACTTCTGATCACTGAAAATCATTGTGGGCTACTGAAGGCCAGCATCTCGTGCCTTGCCACCAGACACCCAGCTTAATTGACTTTAAGCCTAATATCCATAGAGCTATGATAGATACTATGGTTTGAACAAAATAATTTGACTAGGGGCACTATGACAGGACTGCCATGTGTGTCAGTGAGTCAGTGTGTCAGTGAGAGCGTGGTCTTTGGGGATGCATGAACATGTGTGCGTATGGATAGGATAAATGTGTACGGGTGACTGAGAAACTCTGTTGTATCTACTTGTGGCACCGGACATACCTTTCACCATGTGTGGCACCGTTACATGTATAAAACAAATGGGCAAAATATAAATTGCAGAAAAATGTTCTGCAAAAATGTTCAGAATTTGGAACATTTTTCTGCACTTTTAATTTTTCCCACTTAAAACTATGGATGTATTTTTTACTTATAAATATGGCACTGTGTCGAGAAAATTAAAATGAAGAGTTAACTTTGTTTATATGGATTCCATAAAACTCATTGCGCAGTTCACGCAAGACGTAATACGTAGGGGGATGCGAGGAGGAGGACGACGGCAAGAAGGAGACCCCACAGCAAGGAGGAGGGCGGCCTTCAGACGACAGAAAAGAAGGTAAGTGGGATTTTTTTTTTTTTAATTGTGAGGGGCTGACTCGGCTGAGGGGCGTACTCCGCTCCGCCATGGAGTCGGAGTTTTGCTGCAAATTCGCGTTCCCAGCGGAGTTGGTAAAACTCCGCAAACTCTGCTGGTGGAGCAGAGTACTCCGCCCGGGCTTACTCAATATTCTACAATGGGAGATCCCTGTGTGTTTAAATACTGCCCTCACACACTAGATAGTGTCATGCTTCAACATAGGGCGTACTATTTGCAGCCTGGTGATAATAATCAAAAGTAAACACAGCCTTCCTTTAACTTTAAAAGAAAAATGTGACACCTTGGTTATTTAAAAATGAACTCAAGGCTGTGAACTACTCTGAAGGTGTCTGAGAACTACTGGCTCAAAATGGATTGGTTCGAGACACCTGGTTTATATAAATCAATCAACTCTGAATTGTAGAGCGCGCCTTGTCATCCACAAGGGTATCTAGACCCGGTGTTCTTGCTGGACATGTTGAATTAGTTCATCAACAAAATCCCATCACAGCAGATTTCTCCGTTTTTGGCTCCGTGGTAAGTAGGTTTTGTGAAAATGTTGACAGGTTTCAGCCCTTATTTTTTTCATTTGAGGGCCACATCAGGACTGGCTCAAGGATTTATAGGCTTAAGCTCACAACATTACCAAAGGGAAGGAAGATAGGATAGATAGAATCCAAGAAGTCATGTGCATTGGTATTGTAGTCCAGTTCTACTAGAGAATCTTTAGATGTCTGCACTAGGGGACATCATTTTCCTGGGCGCAGTCTGAGTGTGAGAGGAGAAAAAACTGCCCTCTGAAAGCTGCGGGACTGTGTGTACCCCCATGTGTATGTGCGCACCGACAGCAGAAGAGACAGGTCTTCTGAAAGCTGCAGGACTGTGTGTACCCCCATGTGTACGCGCACATCGACAGCAGAAGAGACAGGTCTTCTGAAAGCTGCAGGACTGTGTGTACCCCCATGTGTGCGCGCACATCGACAGCAGAAGAGACAGGTCTTCTGAAAGCTGCAGGACTGTGTGTACCCCCATGTGTGCGCGCACATCGACAGCAGAAGAGACAGGTCTTCTGAAAGCTGCAGGACTGTGTGTACCCCCATGTGTGCGCCCACATCGACAGCAGAAGAGACAGGTCTTCTGAAAGCTGCAGGACTGTGTGTACCCCCATGTGTACGCGCACATCGACAGCAGAAGAGACAGGTCTTCTGAAAGCTGCAGGACTGTGTGTACCCCCATGTGTACGCGCACATCGACAGCAGAAGAGACAGGTCTTCTGAAAGCTGCAGGACTGTGTGTACCCCAAGTGTATGTGCGCACCGACAGCAGAAGAGACAGGTCTTCTGAAAGCTGCAGGACTGTGTCTACCCCCATGTGTGCGCGCACATCGACAGCAGAAGAGACAGGTCTTCTGAAAGCTGCAGGACTGTGTGTACCCCAAGTGTATGTGCGCACCGACAGCAGAAGAGACAGATCTTCTGAAAGCTGCAGGACTGTGTGTACCCCCATGTGTACGCGCACATCGACAGCAGAAGAGACAGATCTTCTGAAAGCTGCAGGACTGTGTGTACCCCAAGTGTATGTGCGCACCGACAGCAGAAGAGGCAGATCTTATGAAAGCTGCAGGACTGTGTGTACCCCAAGTGTATGTGCGCACCGACAGCAGAAGAGACAGATCTTCTGAAAGCTGCAGGACTGTGTGTACCCCAAGTGTATGTGCGCACCGACAGCAGAAGAGACAGGTCTTTTGAAAGCTGCAGGACTGTGTGTACCCCAAGTGTATGTGCGCACCGACAGCAGAAGAGACAGATCTTCTGAAAGCTGCAGGACTGTGTGTACCCCAAGTGTATGTGCGCACCGACAGCAGAAGAGACAGATCTTCTGAAAGCTGCAGGACTGTGTGTACCCCAAGTGTATGTGCGCACCGACAGCAGAAGAGACAGATCTTCTGAAAGCTGCAGGACTGTGTGTACCCCCATGTGTGCGCGCACATCGACAGCACGAGGGAAAGATCTTGCTATAACAGACCCCGTGGAGGCTCGTGGACGGTTCTCCACCAAAGCATGTGCTGGAGTGCACAAACAGATGGTTCCCACTAAATGTGTGTGAATTGTTCAGAATTGTGACAGAATGTTAGACATATGTTTGATAATTATCAAGGGTGACATCACTTGTGGAAAATACAGGGCATTAATGTCAGCCAATAAGGGGCAAGGGTCCTCGTTGATAAAGATCTAATAACTCAAAAATCGATTGCGTGCTCAGATAATTGGGTGGACCATCGTAGAATGCGGATATTGAAAGTCTTCTGTTAACATTTACTTCACTTTACGTGGGATGTCTTGTGTCAAAATTCTGCATAGGTAATAATATGAATGCACAATGCTGAATAATGTTGCTCAATAAGAGAGTAACCTTTATTTTATTTAAACATGAGAAAGTAGCCTATGAAATGTATAACTTATTAGCCTATGGATGTTGCTTGGGCTTAAGACTGAATTTTTTTCTAGAAGTGGTAATATGCAGAGGCTTTGAAAGGTAAATGTTGTCTTTTTTACTCACAGATCTTCCCTGTACATCAACTCCTGTTGAGCCGCTAACAGAAGTGTGAAATGTACAGAGTAGTATATAATGGACTTATGGGCCTGTACTTAAACTCCTCTAATATTTATGCCCTTGTAACATTAAGGAATCAATTGGATTAACACTTTGATTTAAGAAGGAATGTATTCAAATAAAATACCATGAATAATCTGGATGCCTAAAGAATTTAATTATGATCTAATATACATATGGAATATTAAAATGAACCCCAAATAGGATACATTGTTGGAATTTCAAGTCTGTCTGCGCCAGATGCAGGAGCGCACAGCACTGTCTGTAAAAATAAACAGATCTGGTTGGACTTACATGGACTCCAGCAGACCTGCATTCCCCAAGGAGTCTATAGTCACCGCTGAGTACCAAAGAGAGCAACGTGCACGTGCTGGCGCTTTCTCTTCCCACGGGTTAAACACGGACATGGAAATTACTATATTGCACTGTGGACTGCGTTACCTTCAGCATTAAATCAGGCGCGTAATACAGGCCCCTGCAGCCCCTGCGGGGCATGGGGCCCCCAACGCGACGAGGGGCCCCATTCATCCCAAGGCCAATGAATATTTGTGAGAGATGGGAAACGCATGACCTCTCATATTTTGCAGGGGGCCCCATCATTTTGCGTTATGCCACTGCATTAAATATTATGTGCGTTGCTAGAGATCTCTAATCTGTGTGCATTCAAACTGTTTTAATGTCTAGAACAAGCCCCAATATAAACCTGAACAGGTGTTTCCACTAATTATGCAATCGGGCCCTTTGTCTTTTCTGTTTTTCCTAAGAGAGAGAGGGTGCGCGCGCTCTGTGTGTTTCTGTTATTACTCTGACTTTATATGAATCCAGGGTGGCCCTTGTGGTATCACATTTACAGTCAGACAGTGACGCCTTCACATTATTCACAGTTCAGCAACAAGGCTGGTCACTGGAGCCAGAAAGGCCTATCAGAAGGAAGGGGGAGGGATGGGGCACAGGGTACCACCATTATTCCCCAAGCCCCTTGAGCCAAGAAGTTAGGACATCCAGCCACAAGCCCCCGATAGCATCTTTGGCTCCCTGTGATGTGACGCTCAACCTTCAAACGCCTAAGTCTTACACTCAAAGCACTGCACACATAGCAACACGTGCATCTCATTGACAAAACGGACATCCTGAGTCAACCCCGTGAAGATGGACTATTTGGGTCACCCGCACAAATATAATAATAAGAATAAGAAACAAACTGGGGGCAGAAACATGAGAAACAGTTGTGATAAATGTTACTGTCCCCCAACATAAGACCCCCCCCCCCCGACTCCCATTGATGGCGGAAGGATGTGCTTCCAGAAGCCGCAGCCCACTGGAGAATGCTTCCATGGCCCATTCAGCGCTGAAACTGCCCAATATGGCAGCACACCAGACACTAAAGCTAGGTTGCTGCACGCTCTCCGGCCTGGCGCCATCGGTGTGAAAATACCTCACACCCCACTACTAGAAGCCGGCACTGCTTCCGTTCCAGAAGTCTACCAACCACATCTCACCCCCCCACACACCCACACACACGACACGACACCCTTGTACATTGAAACAAGGCCTGCATAAATGTAAACTACGCTTCCTCTGAATTCGACAGTGAGATGTAAAATCAATATTGCCTACTACAAAAGGCACATATACATAAATGAAATAATACTTATCTGTCAATGTAACAGAGAACGGAAGCAGAAATAAGATTGGTTATTTGCTAATGTGCAGGTCCCAGTGTCATGGAGATGAGCTTCCTTCAGGGTCACTGAAGCGGGATGCCTTACACTCTGTGATACAGAGCCCACTGAGGAGCGATACCTTACACTCTTGTGATACAGAGCCCACCAACACTGAGGAACGGCGCCTTAAACTCTGTGATACGGAGCCCACTGACACTGAGGAGCGACACCTTACACTCTGTGATACGGAGCCCATTGACACTGAGGAGCGACGCCTTACACTCTGTGATACAGAGCCCATTGACACTGAGGAGCGACGCCTTACACTCTGTGATACGGAGCCCACCGACACTGAGGAGCGGCGCCTTACACTCTGTGATACAGAGCCCATTGACACTGAGGAGCGACGCCTTACACTCTGTGATACGGAGCCCACCGACACTGAGGAGCGGCGCCTTACACTCTGTGATACAGAGCCCACTGACACTGAGGAGCGACATTTTACATTCTGTGATAGGGAGCCCATTGACACTGAGGAGGGACACCTTACACTCTGTGATACAGAGCCCACAGACACTGAGGAGCGACGCCTTACACTCTGTGATACAGAGCCCATTGACACTGAGGAGCGACACCTTACCCTTACACTCTGTGATACAGAGCCCACTGACACTGAGGAGCAATGCCTTACCTTCTGTGATACAGAGCCCACTGACACTGAGGAGCGACGCCTTAGACTCTATGATACGGAGCCCATTGACACTGAGGAGCGATGCCTTACACTCTGTGATACAGAGCCCATTGACACTGAGGAGCGACGCCTTACACTCTGTGATACGGAGCCCATTGACACTAAGGAGCGATGCCTTACACTTTGTGATACGGAGGCCATTGGCACTGAGGAGAGACGCCTTACACTCTGTGATACGGAGCCCATTGACACTGAGGAGCAACGCCTTACACTCTGTGATACGGAGCCCATTGACACTGAGGAGCGACGCCTTACACTCTGTGATACGGAGCCCATTGACACTGAGGTGCAACGCCTTACACTCTGTGATACGGAGCCCATGGGCACTGAGGAGAGACACCTTACAATCTTTGATACAGAGCCAATTGACACTGAGGAGTGACACCTTACACTCTGTGATACGGAGTCCATTGACACTGAGGAGTGATGCCTTACTCTCTGTGATACGGAGCCCATTGACACTGAGGAGCAACGCCTTACACTCTGTGATACGGAGCCCACTGACACTAAGGAGCGACGCCTTACATTCTGTGATACAGAGCTACAGAGCCCATTGACACTGAGGAGCGACGCCTTACACTCTGTGATAGGGAGCCCACTGACACTAAGGAGCAACACCTTACACTCTGTGATACAGAGCTGCAGAGCCCATTGACACTGAGGAGTGACGCCTTACACTCTGTGATACGGAGCCCACTGACACTGAGGA